>CM044008.1:52365310-53052810 GCA_024085815.1 Flaveria linearis | reverse complement strand
TTATTAGAACCTCTACCTATATATATATATATACATATATATATATACATATATATATACATACATATATATATATACATATATATATATACATATATATATATACATATATATATATATACATACATACATACATATATATATATATATATATATATATATATATATATATATATATATAGAGGAGGGATCAAATGAAAACCACCATTTTAATTGAAAACCAAGAAAACTACATTCAACCAATCACAAAATTTATATATTTTTTATTTTTATTATTGTTTAAAGGGTATTTTAGTAAACTTATTACACTCTTATTTTTAGTATATATCTTCAAAATCTCAATCGAAACCCTATTTTCCATCGCCTGTAATCTCCGATCAACCACCAATTTCTTCATCAAATCACTTGTTTCATCTTTCTCACTTCAATTCAATCGATGGATGTTACACCTCTGGAGCCAAAATCGGAGGTCGATTTGAACAAAACAGAGTGCGAGGAGGAGGAGGAGGAAGAGGAGGAGACCACCTCCCCACCATCTTCCGCTACCACCCCTCCGCCACCCGCAGCCACCTCTCCTCCACCATCACACTCACCATCTCCACAGCGCCACCCACAGCCACCATCCCTCCACCATCATCCTCACCATCTCCACCAGTGCAAATCATTGAAGATCGTCTAACGATTAGCGGTTTAAGGTAAAATCAGTTTTCTCCTTCTACGCTGCTTTTATTAATTTAGTTTAAGGTGATCTGTTCTGCTCTCAATCTAATTTTGATGTATTCTTTATCTATTAATTCATAATATTACTATTTAACACCATGAAAGTTTCGATTTTGATATATGTTCATTGCCTTTTCAAGTTGTATTTAATGTATGATTTGAAGTTAGTGTAATAATTTAGGGCTTTTTGTTATCTGGGATTGTCAGAAAGCACATTAGGTGTTTTGATAAAATGCCTGTGAAGAAACAGGGTTTTGATGTATGTATTGCTCGTGACTTCTCGTACCCCTATCTCTTGTCAGGTTGATCTTTTGATGTTTTTACATAAGAATGTCGTAGAAATGATAGGCATTTGCTAGAAAGGTGATGCTTTTGTATGCAAAAACTTTTATGCAAAAACCTTATGCCACCAGGGCTTTGCACTACACAAACACATGAACCTTATGTCAACAGGACACACTCGAGATAAAGAAGATGATGATGATGATGAGCTCTGGTACGTATATGTAACCCTAATAAAAATGGCGATGAACTAGATAGAAATGGTCCATATATGTACCCACTCGTGACGTAAGTCTTGTAACCCTAATGAAGATGACTACGAAGATAGAAAATTGGTACGTATATGTAACCCAATAAAAATGACTATGAAGATGAAGATCAATAGGATGAAAAAATGGTACTGGGGTCATGAAGGCAAAATGAACAAGACTAATACTTAGTATTGTTGTTACATATACGTAACACCACTGTTACATATATGTAACACTACTGTTACATATGCATGTGTAAGTTTATTGTTTACATATATGTACTTTTGTTTGTTACGTATACACAACTTGGGTTGGTACTCTCATATATATACATATTTTAAGTTTTCTAATGGTTTTTGGTTGTTATTATATTTGTTACATGTTTTTGCAGTGACATGAAATTAAGGATAATAAACTTGAAATGAAATTGATGATTATGAAGATGATGATCATCGGTTAAAGTATATGTTGCATCAAAGATGATGATGGTCGGGTCAAGCAATTATCAAAACGTTTATTTCGAACACGAAGACCAAATAAACAAGATGAATACTAATGTTATATATATGTAACACCGTTGTTACAAATACGAAACACTACTGTTACGCATATGTAACAGCAGTGCTTGCTGACATGTCACTTGTATTTTCCAATCAATTGTAACCTGATTTTACGATATGGTTCTAACAAAAATATGTATAACTTATTGTGTATTTATTGAATTTTACATATGTACTTCAGTTTTTAGATTCTGGTATTTTTTAACTGTTACGTATATGTACCTTAGTATTAGTTGTTGATGAATGATTTACGTATGTTTATTAACTGTTACATATATGTACCAAAGCTTCTTTAGCATATAACCAAAATCCTAATCGCACCATTACACAAACAAAGACTTATTAAATGTTACATATATGTACCAAAGCTTCTTTAGCATATTAACTGTTACATATATGTACCAAAGCTTCTTTAGCATATTAACTGTTACATATATGTACCAAAGCTTCTTTAGCATATTAACTAGCATGTATCATTGAAGTTTTAAAACATTTTAATATTTTTAAACAATTATCCTATGTACACATATGTACCGTCATTGTATTATCCAAAATTTTCAACTTAATTAAGTCTTTAGACTCTTAATAAACTTCTATTACTGTAAAAAAATGTTCATCATACATCACTCAACCGTTCACATTATTTGGTACACATATGTACCATCGTTGTATTAGGAGAGAAGAGAGAGAAGTAAAAATTAGGAAAGTAAACTTACTCAACAGGTCTTTTAATTCTAGTTAGGAAAAAAAGAGGTTTAGGAGAGAAGAGAGAGAAGTAAAAATTAGGAAAGTAAAGAGTAATTAAGAGAGAGGAAAGAGAAACGAAAATTATGGAAAGTTAAATAGATTTATTTTTTGTTTTTTCCTAAAATGCCCTTTTGTATTAAAACTTGTCTTAAATACTTCACAAGAATTACAATCATGCCACTACTCATATTAGCCCTTGATTAAATATGATTAATGGTTAGATTTTGGTTTTCAAGGTTTTCATTTATAATTAGGTTTTCAATGGATCCCCCCTATATATATATATATATATATATATATATATATATATATATATATATATGTTTAGAGAGAGAGAGAGACTGTCTTGACGCCATAGTTTATGGTCGTCGTACAGAGGTGGCTCACACGCACCACCAGCGTCATGGCGGCGATAGCGACTGCAGTGACGCCGACGTACTCGATTGCAGCGCCGTGGCCTTTTCTTGGTTGATATTTAGCCAATGTTGTAATGGTGGCGGTTGTTTGACAACCGGCTATGACATGGGATATTTCGATGATGTGTTTGTTATCTGGGTCACTGTCAGCGGCAACATGGGCATCATAATGATTTTGGAAACTGAAATTTCAACCTTCGGTTGGCGGCTCGCTGGTCGTTTCTCTTTTAGCTCCATCTTTGTTGGTTGCTTCTATGCCTTGGTTAGAGGTATGGTTTTGGGTTCCTTTTCTGAGATTTCATTGTTCTAATTGTTATCCCTGTTTCTAGTCGTAAGTAAGAAGAATTGGAAGGGTTAAAACTATTTGAATTTCTGATTTATGGTCCGATGAGTGTACGTGTATTAGTGATAATATTCAAAAATTATGATACTAATCCATCCTTATCTCCAGCTTAGTTTGTTGTATTTTATCTCTTATAGTTTCTTTCTCTCTAGCGTAGTTTGTTACTCATTTGTATCTGTATATTGTACTCGTTTTTCATCAATGAATCACGTCAGTTTTATTATATCTTTATACGGTATCAGAGCCTCTCTGATCAATTCCCTCTCCCTCAAAACCCGAACACTTTTGTTCTTGCTCCTCTCCCTCCTTTTCTTTTCTGTTTCAGCCATGGCAGATGTAAAAAACTCAACCAGAATCACCAGCGTGAATAACACGACCAACTCTATAACCCTCGTAACCTTCCAACAAATCTGAAATTGACTTCCACCAATTATTTGGGATGAAAGACACAAGTTGAAGCCCTCCTACATGGTCTTTTCCTTTTCAAATTCATCGATGGAACTCATCCATCTCCATCACCATCCACTGCAGCAGATGGTACCACTACACCTTACAAAGATTTCCCAGCCTGGTTTCGACAAGATCAACTTCTCTTTGGAGCAATCGATGGGAGCCTATCGCCATCAATTATTCCACTTGTCATAAATGCCGCCTCATCCCTGGAAGCTTGGAAAATACTCTCCAATACTTATGCTTCCCCATCACGAGGTCACATCAAGCAGCTACAACACATACTCAAGCAGTGTTCTAAGAAACCAACTCAAACAATCATTGATTACATGGAAAAATTTAAAACGCTTGTTGATGAATTGGAAATACTTGGTAAGAAGCTAGAAGCTGAAGATATCATAGACACAGTACTCGCAGGACTTGATCAGGTAACATACAAACCAATTCTTGATGTTGTGTATGCTTGTGACACACCCATTCCTTTTAATGAACTTCATGAATTAATAAATCATGAATTATCTTTGGCTCAACTTGTCCCTACAACCACCATACATCATCCGACCACAGCCTGCGTCGCCCAACAACGCCCCTCCACATGCAACTAGAACGAAAAGCAACCTTTTAAGAACATGCATCCAGGGTCTGGTCTCTTGCCCACTCCAACAAGCACCACTCAAAACATCCCTCATCCTTTTTTAGGCAAGTGCCAATGGTGCCATGTTAGAGGTCATTCTCTTCATAACTACAGTGTCTTCAAGAAGGTAAATCCCCGTATACCTGTGCCAGCCTACAATCACATTACATATATGCAAACTCCACAGGTTAACGCTATTAGCATGCAAGAACCCAATCTGTCAATTGGCTGTTTGATAGTGGGGCATTTCACCATGTGACGAATGATCTTCAGAACCTATCCCTCCATGCTCCTTATGATGGGATGGATGAGCTCATAATTATGATGGTACTTGCTTACCTTTCACACATGTTGGTTCGGTTATTGTTCAAACACCTTACACACCTTTACTCTTAAAAAGTGTCCTATGCATTCCCTCTTTGTCACTAAATATTATATCTACTTCCTACTTATGTCGTGACAATAACTTTCTAATCCAATTCTTTTCTTGTGTTTTCCTCATTAAGGACCTAAAAACAAATCTAACTCTGCTCAAGGGGATGGCACGCAAGGGCATATATGAGCTTCACTCCAAGCTCCAAACTTCCATTCAACCATCAGTGCTTTCGCTACAGAAGACACTCCATGACTTGGCATCACCGCTTAGGTCATCCACACTATAAAATCTCCAATTATTTGTCTTCTATTATTAATTCTAGTTCAAGTTTGCATTTTGATAATTCTTCTAATTCTTTCAAAGTGAATAAAGCTCAAAAGCTGCCATTTCATTTATCAACAATTACTTCCAATTCCCCATTAGAGTTACTTTTCTCTGATGTTTGGACTTCACCAGTTTTATCAATCGATGGCTACAAGTATTACATAATATTTGTTGATCATTTTACTAAATATACACGGCTATATCCTCTCAAACATAAATCAGACTCACTTGTTACTGTAAGGTTATTTGTAAGGCTGATGCAACCCAAACACCCAAAGTCTCTCCTGCATGCATGCACAAGTGTACTGAAGTGGAATACTTCGGAAGTTTCACACACTGTCTTAGAAATTATTCTAAGTGTGAAATCTTCCGAAGCCAAGACCAATATCTTCCGAAGCAAAAAGATGAAGTCTTCCGAAGCTTCAAAGACAAAGTCTTTCGAAGCCAACTATTGAAGACTGATTTCTTCCGAAGACTTTTTTACATGCTTTATCTGATGTACCTTTTACCTAAAGCTGAGCCACTTTCCACTGCAACTCTGATAAGACACCAACTTTACATGCTTTATCTGCCTTTTGACTCTACATTGATTTTGTTGTCTAGATCATGTATCCAGCTGGCCTTCAAAGTATGACCGGTTGTAGGTTGTAGTATAAGTATTTCTGGTCCTTGTAACTTATATGTAGAACTTTGTAAACCACTTGTAAGGAACTAGAGAGCAATATACATCAACCTTGAAAACAAATTACTTGTGTGTTGTTCTGTCTCATATACACTTGTGTTTCTTATTTCTCAAAACTGATTTTCTCCAGTTCCCCATTTGAATTGTTAAGTGTTGTTGCATACTCTCCTCTTTGTGTTGTTGTGTTGTAAGTGCATAACCCGTCACCTGGTCCTGCAATTGGTATCAGAGCATTTCAGGATCTTGATATAAGAACTCACCATCTTAAGATCTCTCACACACACAAAATACTTAACCCTTCAAATGGTAGCCATCTCTAAAGCTGATATGAAAACTGGAACCATGACAAAGTCCCCACTGATCACTCTTGATGACTTTGACACTTGGTGCCAAAGAATAGAAGGCTTCATCAAGTGTCAAGACTCAAGAATGTGGGAATCTGTTGTCAATGGACCTTACATACCAAGCACCCCTTCAGCTGCTGCTGGAGGTGGTATGATCCCCAAAGATGTGGCTGACTACTCAGAAGAAGATAGAAAGAGAGTAGAGATTGATCAAAAGGCCATGACAGCCCTTCAGACTGCTCTTTCAAACTCTGTATACAGAGGTTTCAAGAAATGCAAAACAGCTAAGCAGCTGTGGGATGCATTGAAACTAATGTATGAGGGTTCCACTGAAGCCAAGAAGAACAAGAAGGATCTCCTGAAGCAGTAGTTTGAAAATTTCACCTTCAAAACAGGTGAGACCATGACTCAACAATACTTCAGGTATGTTGAGATTGTGGATACTCTAGTGGATGTTGTAGTAACTCTTGAGAACAGGGACATTGTAAGGAAGTTTATGTCCTCTCTTCCGAGGCAATGGACACATTATTATGTTGTAATCAATAGGACTGAGAACCTTAAGACTCTCACTTTGACAGAGTTGCATGGCATTCTCAGTGGATACCAGATGGAGATGAACATGCAAGGTTCATCTAGGAACTCCAGCAATCAAATGGGTTTAGCCCTTCATGTGACTGAAAAGGATAGCATAGATGTAACATCGCGTATTTTCGGTGAAAAAAAATATGTATATATATATATAATAATAATAATAATAATAACAATAATATTAATAACAATAATGATTTGATTAATAATAGTCCAGGAGTTATTTGGTAAGTTTTAAAACTTAAAAACCAAATTTTAACCCAAAACCATCAAAACATAAACCACAGGGACCATTTTGTAATTACCACAAACATCCCAACCCCACCCCTCTTTTTCCCCTTTCTTCCCCGTCGAGCCCACACACCACCACCTCACCCACGATCGGCCGACCACCCCGAAATTCGGGCATTTTCGATTTGTTTAATCAAAAGGAAACACGCATAAACGAAATTTGGGATATTTAAAACCCTCCTTCGGATTCAATTTCTTCAAAAACGAGCAAAATCACTCTCTCAAACACACACGTCGACCGCGAACCTGCAACCTCTGTGAAATCCCATTTTCGATCAAATTTAATCAAAATTAACATAGGGTTATTGTTCCTTATCACCATACGAAGCTAACCCTAAGATTAATTTGATTATGGTTATGGTTTGAGCACCATTCGAACACCTTCTTCATCGCGGACCTGCAACTTGAATTAAAGCCCATCTTCGATCGATTTTACTTGAATTTGATAAGGGGCTATTAATCTCGATCATTATACGAAGCTTCCTACGAGTTTAATTTGATTTTCATCGTTGTTTGGGCACTCATCGACTATCACCACAGCCGCGACCCGTTTCGACCTTGAAACCATCGATCTAAGTTTCAATTCAGGTAATTGAGCATACATACATACTCGATTTTACACGTACAAGCAAAGCCCTATGGTTATTACTGTTATTGATATCGAATTGAGCTTCAATCGGTTGAGGATCGATCTAGGGTTCATAGTTGAATTGGGGGAATTGGGTTAAACCAACGTATAAACATTTGGAACTGGTATTTACCGCATCCAAGGCCTTTAGCTCACCGGTTCCTGCGTTCCTTGCAATCCAAGAGGTCCCGGGTTCGACCCCGGGCCACCTCAATAATTTTTAAACATTTTTTTAAGCTTCTTTTAAGCTCTAAAAATTCCGGAAAAATTCCTAAAAATCATAAAAATGTTTTTACAATCATTAAAAATTTTTAAACAACTAAATTATTTTTCTGAAATTTATTTTAATATTTTATCCATTTTTATTAAATGTTTTAAATAAATAAAACTACAAATAATACAAAATTATTTAAATAAAAATGAACTCCTAATAATAATTTAATTTATTAAATTATTATTTGACACTATATTATTTTTAATTATTTCACACAATATTTATTATTGTTTAAATAATGATTAAATATATAAATTTTTATATTTAAATCATTTCAAATAACAATTTCATTTCTTTTAAATAATTAAACATATTAATTAATTATCACATAATTAATTAATAAAATTAATTATTTATTTTTCCACACGTTAACAACAAATTAAACGGATACGTAAACTGATACGTTTATTTTAAATCTTAAACATAATCATTTTCAATAAATTCATTTTATTTATTTCAAGACATTTAAATTAAATAAATTAGTTTATTTAAACTACCATTCAAAACCAAATGGAAATCCTAATACATTCCCAATTTTTCAAATCATTATTATTCTAATACGAGATACCGTTCCTTAGGTTTAATCGTAAGGAAATCGTTGGTGTCTAACCTATCACGTCCAAAATCCAATCTCATCAATCAAGTGAGTATTCACATCCCCTTTTTATATCATTTCTTATTTGGGGGAAATCATGTGATACAATATATTCAATCATGATATTCTATTGTTATTTCATTCTAAATTCAATTCAAGACAGGTTATGTTATTACTTGCAATTATGTGAACATACTGTGATAAACTGGACGACAGTAAAACCCTAATTCAATCAATCAATCAATCCTGGCAACAATGTAGATCTACTTGTTTGAATAACCCACCCCATATGGCTTACGAGTGGTGATTGTGCCAGAGACAGGAGTTAATCTATGGTGTATGTGTGGAGTCTATTATATGCAAGTGTCAAGTCAAGGGGTTGTTATTGTGTCAGTTTATCTATATGCTTTACTATTGCAATATAAGTCTTAACGTTACCTTGTGAATTGGATTATTCTCAATCAATCAATCAATCTATATGTATACTCAAAACTATGATTACTCACCAGCTAATTCGTTAGCTGACTTTATTTTCTCACATGATTTCAGGTTAAGCAAGCTAGTGGACTTCTACTTGATCATATAAGACCTGGACTTAGTCAAAACAAAAGACAATTATTATTTGTGACTTTAACTGTTGCATTTGTATCTGTTAAATTTCATGTTATCCTGTAAACTGATTTTAATATTATTTACACGATTAGACAATCATAAGTTATGAACAATCAATCATTCCCTCGTCCGCTCCGATGATTCCGCCGTCGGTCGGGGTGTGACAGATTGGTATCAGAGCCATGGTTATAGGGAATTAGGTTATAGAAATGGAATGACCTAGACTATAACTAAGTACCTTTACACATGAGTCCTCTCATGTATTTTACATGCTTAGATAGGATTTTATGTGCCTTACATGTTTATACTTGATTATGTGATTATATGCCTTATGTGATTCTCCTTACACTTTGAATCTATCAATATACACACGAATCTTAACTCATATTCTAAGGCATTGTGTGCCTAATTCAAGTGATTTGAAACTCCAAAACTCGATTGTTATTCATGGTTTTCAAATCTCGTCAAAGTCCGTGTCACATGACCGAGAACATGCAATGCTGGAAGAGTGGGATACCTGTATCTTAAGGTGTTCTGTCTAGGCAAGGTATTCATACAACTTGATTACCTTACCTGGGAACCCTCGAGATGAGTATTCGCTTATAGGTACGCATGTCCTCATTAAGGTTGTGGTGGACACAAATACTTTGATTAGTCAACGTACTCGCTTTGATTTACGAATCAAACGATTACACTCGGAACATATCATCGTTATTATGCCAAATTCCCGATTGTCGTTTTCATGTGGTATAACTCCTATTATCCAATTTTCATAAAAATGTCTTAATGATATTCCAGAATGTCTTCTCGTCGAATCCGTTCACGATCTAGAAACTCTGGCCGTAAGATTTCTGCTATTGTAGCACGTGAAGTTATTGTGGTCATCCCAACTTTACTTACCCATTTGAACCAAGGCAATAATGTTGTTCAAAACCCAACTGCACCAAACCCTCCCCGAACTTGTACTTACAAACACTTCAGTTCATGCAACCCCACTAAGTTCAGTGGAACTGAAGGTGCTACTGGATTACTACAGTGGTTCGAAAGCACCGAGAACACTTTCCTAAACAGTGAATGCCCTGAAAATCTGAAAGTCCGGTATGCCACAAGTGTTCTTCAGAAACGCGCACTTACTTGGTGGAACGGAGAGAAACGAACCCGTGGAACTGAAACTGCTATAGCCTTAACATGGACTGAAGTTAAGGATCTCATGACTAAAGAGTTCTGCCCAATAAATGAAATCCGGAAACTGGAAGCTGAATTCTGGGAATTAACCCAAGATAGTGGCGAGAACCTAGCATACACTAACCGATTCCACGAACTGAGCCTTTTGGTACCGCATCTTGCTACCCTACCTCCCGAGCCATCGAGAAATACATTGGTGGACTACCCATGCAGATTCAGGATACGGTGCTAGGAAGGAATCCTTCAACACTAGAAGATGCTATCAGGCTGGCTGCACAGTTAACCGATAATCATGTGAAAGCTGGTTCCTTAACCAGGAAAGGATCGAAGAAAAATACCGATAAACTTCCTAACGAAACCGTCAAAACCGATCAACCCGAGCTTTTCAAGAACAAGAAGAGGAAGGCTAACTCTCAAAACTTTGCTGTAATTACCCCTGCTGTGCCAATTACTCAAGTCCCTCCAACACATCAACAAGTGGTAAACAACCAATCGCTGATGAGAAAGCCATACGTCGGACCCCATCCACTGTGTAACATCTGCAATTACCATCATCCCGCTAACACTCAGTGTCGTCAATGCACAAACTGTGGTCGTTTGGGTCATACATTCAACGTGTGCAGGAGTGCTGCTAAAGCTCCGACCAATGCACCAGTTCACCAACATCCTCCTGCAATTACCCAGGGACGTGCATGCTATCAATGTGGTGATCCGAACCATTTTTGCAATCGATGTCCTCAACTTGTCATCCCAGTTCCTACGGCTCAAGGACGTGCTTTCAACATCAATACTCAACAAGCTCAAGTCACCAATGATGTGGTGTTGAATAATTCTTGTCCTTGATTTCGTCTTCATGATGTAATTCAAGATTTGTAATCGTGATTTTCCTTTTTGTTACATTGATGTAATTTGAAAATTTCTAAATTTCTAATTGAGATATTTTTCCTTTCGTTGTTAAGTCTAACTTTGAACCGTTTGCACCGTGGGAGATGAAAGAGTTTGTAAGTCAACCTATGACTAAGGACACTCGAATCTCCTAAATGATTCTAACTCATCTAAACAGGGGTGATTCCCTTACTATGATGATGATTCTTTATTCATTTCAATAAACGGTTTTCCAATGACGTGTTTTATGAAATTTTATCCTCTGGATTAGGGTGATTTCCTTATCTTGAGGACTAACTTCAATTATTCAGTTTGGAACTTGCATTTCACAAATGACATAATCTCACCAAAATAGGATTGAAACCCGTACTTTGGTGACAAATGTCAATCTTCGATTGTTTTCTTGTTAATATCAAGCTCAATCATCAAGGTACGCGTGAAATTCATACCTTGATGATGATATCATTCTTATGGATTGTATTTTCTCAAATGAAATGACCTCATCAAAGTAGGAGTGAATTCTGGATTTTGATGAAGAAGTTTATCTTGTTATATTTTGTTTTGTAAAAATTCATCGTTAAGATAGGAGTGAATCCCTCACCTTAATGATGAGTTATCTCGTCTTATTTCTGTAGATCCTCAGATCGAACTTTTTGATTGGTAAGTTAGTGGTCATACCTTGAGAGTACACCATCAAGTTAGGGGTGAAAACCACACCTTGATGACTATTCTCATTTCTTGATCATCAACTTACCAGGGTTGTAATCAAGTGACGAGAGACATGTAGTAACTTGAAGGGTGAAATAATATAGTGTTTCGACCTATCAAGCCAAAGCATGATATTTGAACTTGATAAGAGACCCGATCGTTTTAGGTTAATTTTGATTCTAAGCTTGGAACATTTAAATTCTTAAATCAATTTCTTTTCCTTTATTCTCATGTTTTGACTCGATCTAGCTACATTGAACCATTTATTCCTTATTTATCGACTTTCATTGTGAGTTATCATCAACACCTGTTTACATGATGGTAATCTTCCTAAACAATCTATTATCAAGTAAAGATATTATCTCTGATCGTGATGGTCGCTTCATCTCTCGTTTCTGGAAAAGTCTTTAATCAGCTCTCGAAACTCAACTGAATCTTAGCACGGCCTATCATCCGCAAACCGACGGTCAGACTGAAAGAACGATACAAACCCTCGAGAATATGCTCCGGGCTTGTGTCATTGATTTTAGTGGATCGTGGGATTCTCATCTTCCGTTGATCGAATACTTTTACAATAACAGTTACCAGACCAACAGATGGCACCATTTGAGGCCTTGTATGGTCTGAAGTTGGTGAATCACTAATTACTGGTCCGGAATTGATACAAGAAACAACCGACAAGATTCATAAGATCCGTGATAACTTGATCGCTGCTAGAAATCGTCAAAAGCATTATGCTGACAAAAGACGTAAGCCCATGGAATACAATGTCGGTGATCTCGTACTTCTTAAGGTATCACCTTGGAAGGGAGTGATTCGCTTTGGAAAGAAAGGCAAACTAGCACCTCGTTACGTGAGTCCATTCAAAGTACACGAGCGAATTGGGAAAGTGGCCTACAAGCTTGAACTACCCTAAGAGCTCAGTAATATACATCCGACGTTTCATGTTTCAAATCTCAAGAAGTTTCTTGCCGACGAAAATCTCCACATTCCACTCGACGAAGTCCAGGTTGATGAATCTATGCACTTTATCGAGAAACCTGTGGAAATTATGGATCGGGAAGTCAAACGACTCAAACGTAGTAGGATACCTATTGTCAAAGTCCGCTGGGAATCTAAACGTGGCCCAGAATTCACCTGGGAACGTGAGGATCAAATGAACACCCAGTATCCTCATCTTTCTGTTTCAGCCCCCTCGTGAACAAATTTCGGGACGAAATTTCCTAAAGCAGGGGAGACTGTAACATCGCGTATTTTCGGTGAAAAAAATATGTATATATATATATAATAATACTAATAATAATAATAACAATAATATTAATAACAATAATGATTTGATTAATAATAGTCCAGGAGTTATTTGGTAAGTTTTAAAACTTAAAAACCAAATTTTAACCCAAAACCATCAAAACATAAACCACAGGGACCATTTTGTAATTACCACAAACATCCCAACCCCACCCCTCTTTTTCCCCTTTCTTCCCCGTCGAGCCCACACACCACCACCTCACCCACGATCGGCCGACCACCCCGAAATTCGGGCATTTTCGATTTGTTTAATCAAAAGGAAACACGCATAAACGAAATTTGGGATATTTAAAACCCTCCTTCGGATTCAATTTCTTCAAAAACGAGCAAAATCACTCTCTCAAACACACACGTCGACCGCGAACCTGCAACCTCTGTGAAATCCCATTTCCGATCAAATTTAATCAAAATTAACATAGGGTTATTGTTCCTTATCACCATACGAAGCTAACCCTAAGATTAATTTGATTATGGTTATGGTTTGAGCACCATTCGAACACCTTCTTCATCGCGGACCTGCAACTTGAATTAAAGCCCATCTTCGATCGATTTTACTTGAATTTGATAAGGGGCTATTAATCTCGATCATTATACGAAGCTTCCTACGAGTTTAATTTGATTTTCATCGTTGTTTGGGCACTCATCGACTATCACCACAGCCGCGACCCGTTTCGACCTTGAAACCATCGATCTAAGTTTCAATTCAGGTAATTGAGCATACATACATACTCGATTTTACACGTACAAGCAAAGCCCTATGGTTATTACTGTTATTGATATCGAATTGAGCTTCAATCGGTTGAGGATCGATCTAGGGTTCATAGTTGAATTGGGGGAATTGGGTTAAACCAACTTATAAACATTTGGAACTGGTATTTACCGCATCCAAGGCCTTTAGCTCACCGGTTCCTGCGTTCCTTGCAATCCAAGAGGTCCCGGGTTCGACCCCGGGCCACCTCAATAATTTTTAAACATTTTTTTTAAGCTTCTTTTAAGCTCTAAAAATTCCGGAAAAATTCCTAAAAATCATAAAAATATTTTTACAATCATTAAAAATTTTTAAACAACTAAATTATTTTTCTGAAATTTATTTTAATATTTTATCCATTTTTATTAAATGTTTTAAATAAATAAAACTACAAATAACAAAATTATTTAAATAAAAATGAACTCCTAATAATAATTTAATTTATTAAATTATTATTTGACACTATATTATTTTTAATTATTTCACACAATATTTATTATTGTTTAAATAATGATTAAATATATAAATTTTTATATTTAAATCATTTCAAATAACAATTTCATTTCTTTTAAATAATTAAACATATTAATTAATTATCACATAATTAATTAATAAAATTAATTATTTATTTTTCCACACGTTAACAACAAATTAAACGGATACGTAAACTGATACGTTTATTTAAATCTTAAACATAATCATTTTCAATAAATTCATTTTATTTATTTCAAGACATTTAAATTAAATAAATTAGTTTATTTAAACTACCATTCAAAACCAAATGGAAATCCTAATACATTCCCAATTTTTCAAATCATTATTATTCTAATACGAGATACCGTTCCTTAGGTTTAATCGTAAGGAAATCGTTGGTGTCTAACCTATCACGTCCAAAATCCAATCTCATCAATCAAGTGAGTATTCACATCCCCTTTTTATATCATTTCTTATTTGGGGGAAATCATGTGATACAATATATTCAATCATGATATTCTATTGTTATTTCATTCTAAATTCAATTCAAGACAGGTTATGTTATTACTTGCAATTATGTGAACATACTGTGATAAACTGGACGATAGTAAAACCCTAATTCAATCAATCAATCAATCCTGGCAACAATGTAGATCTACTGGTTTGAATAACCCACCCCATATGGCTTACGAGTGGTGATTGTGCCAGAGACAGGAGTTAATCTATGGTGTATGTGTGGAGTCTATTATATGCAAGTGTCAAGTCAAGGGGTTGTTATTGTGTCAGTTTATCTATATGCTTTACTATTGCAATATAAGTCTTAACGTTACCTTGTGAATTAGATTATTCTCAATCAATCAATCAATCTATATGTATACTCAAAACTATGATTACTCACCAGCTAATTCGTTAGCTGACTTTATTTTCTCACATGATTTCAGGTTAAGCAAGCTAGTGGACTTCTACTTGATCATATAAGACCTGGACTTAGTCAAAACAAAAGACAATTATTATTTGTGACTTTAACTGTTGCATTTGTATCTGTTAAATTTCATGTTATCCTGTAAACTGATTTTAATATTATTTACACAATTAGACAATCATGAGTTATGAACAATCAATCATTCCCTCGTCCGCTCCGATGATTCCGCCGTCGGTCGGGGTGTGACAATAGAACCCCAACATCATCTCATATGCTACCCTGACATCTCACAAAAGGGTCATTTCATCACCTTCCCGGAGACAGCAAAGGAGAACTATACTCAAGGAAGCCCATTCCAAGAGACAAGTTATTCTCAAGCCTTTGTGTCTTCTGATGAAAGTTGTGGCAGCTTTCTATTCACCCTTGAAGACCTGGACTGCATCCATCCAGATGATCTGGAGTACATGGACATAGTCCAGCAAATGGCTCTTCTCACTCACAGAGCCAAGAGGTTCTACAAGCGGACAAGAAGGAAGTTTCCCAGCAATACAACCAGTGGAAAGTTTGGGTTGGATAAAAGCAAAGTTAAGTGTTACAACTGTAATTTGATGGATCACTTTGCTAGGGAGTGCAAGGCACCAAGAACAAATGGTGGACAAGCACAATCCAGACCAAACTACACTGATAAAGCTACCCAGAATGAGAAGCCAAAGCAGCAAGCTATAGTTGCTGTTGAAGAAGGAGGCTTTGACTGGAGCTTTCAGGTGAAAGATGCATCTCCAAACCAAGCATTAATGGCTGACCATGATGAAACCAAGGCATTGGAACATCTTTGTACTCCTGAATGTATTGCTAAATGTAACCTTTCGTATTTTTGTTAAATAAAAGTTAATCCTGTAATAATCTTGTAAGGACCATTGTTGGCATTAATGAAACTATGAGGGTTATTCATGATTGTTTCTTTTATTTTTACTTAAATTCATTAATTAGTAGGATTAATAATTAAGGTTATTAAAAATAAGCATAATAATAATGATAATAATAATAATATTACTAATAATAATAAATATACTAATAAACAATAATTTATACAAACTAATTAAACTTAAAAATGTTCAAAACTTAAAATAATCAAGTTAAGGGGGCCCTTATGCAAATTTTAAAACTTTAAATGGAAGTTTGGGCATAAAATAACAAAAGATTAAAACGCAGGGACCATTTGTGTAATTCTAAAAATCCCAAACTCAATCTTTCCCCCCTTCCATCTCCCCCGGTTTTCTGGCCAGGTCCTCAGCCAGCTCCGGCCGAACACCGGCAAGGCCAAAAACGCCCCTTTTGGTCGCGGTTTTGACCCAAAACGCACCCCAATCGGTTTATGAATTCGATTCGAACTCAGGGCATCGTTTTAATGTGGAATTCACAACGATTACACTCACATTCAAATCGAAACCAAAGCATTCATCGATATCTAACCGTTATACGTGCAAATCATTATAATAATCAAATTAACCGAACAGAAACGTTCGTATAATCATTACAAAGTTGAATGTGTAGTTTAATTCGAGTTAAACCCCCAATTAATCACTTCGTCATAACCGAAACAAGCGAATCAAAGGTGAAACCTGTTCGGCTCTTTAACGTACAAATCGAACTTATATAACAGAGGGAAAATGTTCCCCTCGATCCCTTTCAACTCTCTGTAAACCACAATTCGAGATACACACACTCAAACAATCGAATTCAAAGCCCTGTTCATCGAAGGTTAACCGAAGCAAAACCGAGTCTAAAATCCATAATTCGGTCTTAATCAAGTAAGTATGATACATCATTCTACTCGATTTCACCTAGGGATCAAAAGCCCTAAGGTTAACCGGGTTGAATCATTCGAGTTGATCTTTAATTTTGGGATTGAACAAACTAGGGTTCATATGATTAGGGCTTTTCAGCAGATGATGTTTATAATGTTTTAAGACCAGGTTATACCACGTCTGCGGCCATGGTCTACTGGTTACACACTCACCCCTCAAACCTTGAGGTCCCGGGTTCGAACCCGGGCACCCTCAACTATTTTTTTGGGCCTTTTTAGCCATTAAAAAATATGTAAAAATTTCTAAAAAATATAAAAATAAGTTTTATAAACTTCCGTTATTTTAAAAGTTACATAATTATTTTCTGTAAATTTATTTATATAAACACCTTAACATTTGTTATAAAAAAATATTATATACAAATGTTATAAATAGTTATTTTATAGAAATGGACTCTAAATAATAATTTAAATCGTTAAATTATTAGTGGACACCATATTCTCTTTAATTATGGATTAATCATGAATATATAGAAATTATATATATTTCATAAATTCACAAATTATTTACAAATGTCATTTTGGGTTATTTATTATAAAATGTACTTTAAATAATAGTTTAGATTAATATATTACTATTGGTCAATACGTTATGATTAATAAATTATTATTGGTCAGTACGTTATTTTAATCATTGTTAAATCATGTGTATTTCAAAAGATTATAAAAACTTATTTATATTTTATATTTAAACCTTATTAATTATTATACCTAATTTATCTTCTATATTAAAACATTGAAACGGTATAATTCTTTTCATTAAATCAAAATATGAATGATTTTATTGTATAAATTTATTTACTTGACAAAACCCCACAATTCTATTAGAACCCTAGTTCTCGTGAGAACATTAATCTTATTATTAACCCTAATCTTGTAATATATAAGTTTAGGTGCCCTGTAAAGGAATACGTTAGAATATCATTTTATTCTTATTATCATCTTATATACATAAATAATGTGAGTATTTATATACCCCTTTTGCATATTTTTACACTTTGGGGTGAAACATGTTACCTTATAACCATTGCACTTGTAAACTCGTTTGATTCTTGTAAACACTTGGCAATTCACTTGTATGTTGTGGTTAGTTGATCTTAGTAATTATTATGTATTGACTATTATATGTGCAATCATTAACTATTGGTAGCCTGGCGACGTCATAGATCTATGGGCTTGACAAGCCTGCTTGGTTAATCCAAGTACACTTAGCTAATCGTATAATCTTGTAAATGTGTAATCTTGTAAACTGTCAAGGTTTGATTGTTACATCTGTCATACATCCCTAGTTACTTTGTTCACTAACTTATGACATGAATTACCATCTTTTATATATGTATGTATGAAAACTATGGAAATCCCACTAATATTATGTGACCTCTTTTATTTTTAACATGTTTCAGGAAACACGCAAGTTTGATTATCATCTTTGAAGCTTATTCACATCTAGGAATGGACCTAGTTAATTAAATGAATTGTTTTGGATTATTTCATGTTACGTTATGTTGATTTCTTATTTGAGACTTATGGTTTTAATTTACCTTTGAAACTTATGGTTATAATATTTGGAATAAGTAATAGCGTTATGTGGTTGTGAGCAATTCCGCCGTCAAGGTTGGGGTGTGACAGATTGGTATCAGAGCCCATAACTATATAGATTTAGGTTATTAGAAATGGTGACCTAGACTATAGTTTATGCATGAACCTCATCGACGAATCTTTATATTTTTAAAAATATATATTGTTGCATGCTATATGATGCTATCTACTTAGGAATGCCATTTAATGTGCAATTTGATGTCTTTAGTTAGGTTGCCCTGTAATTGATTAACTTGGTTGCTTTGTCACCCCTAAACTTACTCTTAATTCTTTATTCTCCCCAACGAATGAAATTTCTTAAAATTATTCTCGACGACACGTGGAATCGTACGCGTTATATCGAAGGTTTAAAACTTTAGACTTTATATTTAATCTATGAGAATCTCATCAAGGTTTTGATTCCATGAACCTAGGAAATATTGTGTGACACATAGACACCTGTATTCTGGATTTCCTGGCAAAAGGCCTTCGGGCTAAGGCAAGCATATCGTATAAATCTCATTGCGAGACCTGTTATGATCACCAGGGGATTTCTGGGATGAGTGCTAAACTATGGTCAACATACACATCTTCCTCAAGGTAAATGGGATTAAGTCACCTCGACGTATCCATGTTCCTATTGGCTATGTGGTACCAAATGGAACCATCCTATTTGTATTTTAGAATATAAAAAAAATCTTTGATTTCTTGAACTGGTTAATGACCGAAATTCTAATATTTTCTTATTCCTATCTTATAGAATGTTCCCGTTAGTATTGAACTCCTTTTACTCCTCAATTCCTATGTCTAAACATTGTTATACGTTGTGTGCCTCATGTAACTATCTTTATACCTTGACCAACGTGTACATGGATCTTAATATATCTAAAGATATTGGGCATCTAAACCGAATGGTTTTCAAAACTCTAAATTGTTACTTATGGTTTTCAAATCTCCTTAAAGTGTGTCCCATAACTGAAATCATGGAATGCTGAAAGGTGGAATACCTACATCTCGGGATGCTTTATCTAGGCAGGGTATACACATAAATCCGATTCAACCTTTGGATCCGTTTATCTGACCTGGAACCCATGAGATGAGTGTTCGCTTATAGGTGCGCGTATCTTTAATAAAGTTGTGGTTGACATAACACTTTGAGAAGTTAACATATTCCCTTTTATTGTAAACCGAATGTTTACATCTCATTACTGTATTGAATCATTTTCGTCATTGATCTTGTTTTCCTGATTTACACCATTCAAGATTTGAGAACCTATCACAATTGGCTCTGTTATCCCAAACTTTAACCTTAATCCTAGCAAGCATGATTTTCTTTTCCTGTTAATATGTAACGCCCGCCTCCCAGGGCATACCCCGGGGAGCGTTACGCATCGGATATACAGAATGCATAGTAATCAGAGAATACACAGCGGAAGTCTAACTTTAATTATACATCAAAAGCGTATAATACATCTGTTATAATAGATAATACTATTAAATCAGTTTAACTATACTAAAGATCCAAATATTCAACAACATTCTAGAGCTTTATTTTCTCATAAACTAGCTCGAAATCTTCAATCCCTGCAATCACTTGGCACCTAGGATGTGTGTCCATAAAAATAAAAAAATATTTAGGACTCAGCATAAAGCTTGTGAGTTCATAAACATGACATTCTTCAAAATTCAAAACATGTTATCATTGACTATTGCATCAAGCAGATACAGCCATGGCAAACAGATAGGAATAGGGTAAGCACAGTATAAATTCACATAACCAGGCTATGTATACAAAATCCACTGGCTAAAGCAGAATCATACAAGCAGCCCTCAAGCATCCTATCAAGCATCGCCACATATCACAGATGCTATTGATAGTCAATTCTACAACTATACCAGTTATCAGAACATCACATCCCGTTTTATAAAACAGTTCAGAGGAACTCACCTCAATCAATTACGTCAGTGATATCGACTGCTCAGGTTCACTGCTATCAGGTATTATCCTATAGGAAAAATAACATTATTTAAGCTATATTCTAACTAGTAACAACTTTAGGGATGATTCTTATCTTTTCCTATTTGTTGGTTTTATTTGAGCACTTTCTTTTATCCTATGCCAACTCTTTGGTACAACCTTTACTAGTTGGCATAACTCGGGCGTTTCCATCATACCCGAGCCAACCCTCGGGGTTACCCAATACCTTCCCTAATGATAACCTTAAAGTCTAATGATAACCTTAAAGTCTAATAATAATAATAATAATAACTACAACACTAAAAATAACGAATAATAATAATACTAACTATAACAATAATAAAAATAACAACTATAATAATAATAACTATAAAGATGATAATAATAATATTAATAATAACTATATTAATACTAATACCTACAATGATGATAATAATAATAATAACAATAATAATAATAATAACGACTATAATAATAATTAAACATAAACTTAAACAAGGGCGTACCTGAAAACTATCTACGGCAATTTGATGTAGAGTCTCCCCTACTCGCACTCCTAGTCGCGCTCCTACTCGAGTACCAAAACGACTACTAGCAACACCCAACGGGGTATTGAGAACTCGGGATTCTCTTTATATTAGAGCGTTCCCAAAGAAACTTATGTTCTAAATTCAACTCTAAGGCTTCTATTTATAAAGGTATTTGAAGGCTTTCCTTTTTCATCTGGTCGATGTGGGATCTGGAAGTTAAAAGCAGGCGCATGAGGATTGCAATTTCTCAATTGCAATTGAAGTGTCATATATTATTATTTTAATATATATTATTATATTATTATAATTAATTCAGCTGCTTAACTCGTTTTTCTCTTATAACTTTTAATATATAGCGTATTATGAAATTTCAAATATGTCGTTGTGACGAGCTTATTTTTCTCTACGAGTCAACCTAAGTTTCGTCAAAAACGGAGCAGGTTCGAATATAATATATTATTATTATATTTAAACGGTCTCTTGTAACATAAAAATTTCATCTAAAAACTTCAAACTTTAAATAGACAATTCACTCATTACTTACTCGTTTGACAATATAAGAAATGCGGAGTTCATATGACCCAAACGCTCGGGTTGTTACATTCTCCTCCCCTTAAAAGAATTTCGTCCT
Organism: Flaveria linearis; assembly: GCA_024085815.1. Classification (NCBI taxonomy): domain Eukaryota; kingdom Viridiplantae; phylum Streptophyta; class Magnoliopsida; order Asterales; family Asteraceae; genus Flaveria; species Flaveria linearis. Next base: position 53,030,879 of record CM044008.1, on the reverse strand, counting down.
CGAAATTCGAAGGTTACTCGAACAGTTGAGGATATTTGACTTTTATTTCTTCTGCCTATTCCCAAGTCTTCTAAGGCCCTTTCTGACCTTGCCACTGGACCAATACTAGTGGAATTATTTTCTTTCTTAATTTTCATTCTTGAGAATCAAGAATCTTTATCGGTTTTTCAGTAAAGTTTAATTTCTCGTCTATTTGCACGTCCTCTAATGGCATTACTTGAGTCAGATCTGCCAAGCACTTCCTTAGGTTCGATGTATGAAAAGTATCGTGAATACCTTTCAAAGTTTCAGGTAATTCTAGCTTGTATGCTACGGGACCAATTCTTGCGATGATTTTGAACGGTCCAATGTACCTGGGACTTAACTTCCGGCGTTTACCAAATCGTATTACTCCTTTCCATGGTGATACTTTCAACATCACATAGTCTCCTTCTTGAAATTCTAAAGGTCTCCTTCTGTTATCTGCATAACTCTTCTGTCTATCCTGAGAAGCTTTTAGTCGTTGTCTGATTTGTTGGATTTTCTCACTTGTCTCGAGAATCATTTCGGTTTTGTTCAACTGATCATCCCCTACTTCTGTCCAACAGATGGGAGTTCTGTATTTCCTACCATATAAGGCTTCAAATGGTGCAGCCTTAATGCTAGAATGGTAGCTGTTATTAGAAGAAAATTCAATCAAAGGCAAATGATCATCCCAGCTACCTCCAAAATCAATCACGCAAGCATGCAACATGTCTTCTAAAGTTTGACTTGTTCGCTCACTCTGACCATCGGTCTGAGGATGATATGCCGTGCTTAAACTAATTTTGGTTCCAAGTTCCTTTTGGAAACTTTTCCAGAATCTGGAAGTGAATCGGCTATCTCTATCAGAGATAATGGATAAAGGCACTCCGTGCTTACTTACTATTTCATCAATATATATCTTGGCTAGTTTTTTTATTGGATAGCTCTCACTTATGGGTAGAAAATATGCTGACTTGGTTAGCCTGTCAACCACGACCCATATAGCATTATATCCTTTTCGTGTTCTTGGAAGTTTTGTGACAAAATCCATGGTCACTCTATCCCATTTCCATACTGGCAACTCCAACTGTTGTAACTGACCAGCGGGTTTTTGATGTTCAATCTTAACTTGCAGACATGTTAAGCATTTCTCAACGTACTGGGCTATGGATCTTTTGATATTAGGCCACCAGTAGTAATTTTGAATATCTTTATACATTTTGTTTGCTCCAGGATGCATTGTGTATTTGGACTTGTGGGCTTCATCTAATACTTTGTCCTGAATACCTCCAAATTTTGGGATCCAAATTCACTGATCAAATCATAGGACTCCATCCATTCCTTGAGTCAATAATTTCTGGTTACCCTTCATTCTTTCAGCCTGAATATTCTCATCTTTTAACGCTTCAGTTTGAGCATTTTTGATTTGGTCTTTCTAATCAAGCTTGACATCTATCTTTAATGCTTTTACCCTAATCGGTTTAACTCTTTCTTTCCGACTGAGAGCATCAGCGACTACGTTAGCCTTTCTTGGATGGTATTTGATTTCACAATCATAGTCATTGAGAAGTTCCATCCACCTTCTTTGCCTCATGTTTAACATTTTTGATTAAAGATGTGTTGTAAGCTCTTATGGTCTGAGTAGATTACACACTTAGTACCATACAAGTAGTGTCGCCAAATCTTTAAGGCAAACACTATGGCACCCAATTCAAGGTCATGCGTAGTATAGTTCTTTTCATGAACTTTTAGCTGCCGTGATGCATAGGCTATAACCTTGTCACGTTGCATCAACACACAACCTAAACCATTATATGAGGCGTCACAGTATATTGTAAAGTCTTCATTACCATCCGGTAATAAAAGTATAGGAGCACTACTAAGCTTTTGTTTTAGAAGGTTGAAAGCTTCTTCTTGCTTTGGTCCCCAGTCAAACTTTACATTCTTTCGAGTCAAAGATGTTAAAGGGGTAGCAATCTTGGAGAAGTCTTGAATAAACCTTCTATAGTATCCTGCTAATCCCAAAAGCTCCTAATCTCACTGGGATTCTTTGGTGATTCCCATTTCATCACAGCTTCTATCTTAGCTGGATCTACTTGTATTCCCTTCTCATTTATTACGTGACAAAGGAATTGAACTTCTCTTTTCTAAAGTCACATTTAGAGAATTTTGCATAAAGCTTTTCTTGTCGAAGGGTTTCTAGAACCATTTTTAGATGTCTAGCGTGATCATCTTGGTCCTTAGAATAAATAAGTATGTCGTCTATAAAGACAATGACAAACTTATCCAAGTATGGCTTGCAAACTCTATTCATCAGATCCATAAATGCTGTAGGAGCATTGGTTAGTCCAAAAGACATAACCAAAAATTCATAATGCCCATAACGCGTCCTAAATACGGTCTTAGGAATGTCTTCCTCGCGCACTTTCAACTGATGATAACCTGATCGAAGATCAATTTTTGGAAAGTAGTTGGCTCCTTGAAGTTTATCAAATAAATCATCTATTCTTGGTAAAGGATACTTGTTCTTAACAGTTAACTTGTTTAATTCTCGATAATCAATGCACATACGCATTGAACCATCTTTCTTTTTGACGAACAATACTGGCGCTCCCCAAGGAGAGGAACTCGGTCTAATAAACCCTTTTTCTAAAAGTTCGTCAATTTGCTTCATAACTTCTTTCATCTCTGAAGGGGCTAGACGATAAGGAGCCTTCGCTATTGGTTTAGCACCAGGTACTAAATCAATACGAAATTCTATGTGATGATCAGGTGGAAGTCCTGGTAAATCTTCCGGAAACACGTCTGGGAATTCGCACACTACAGGTATTTCATTCATCTGCATTTCCTTTTTAGCATTTACCATGCATAAGAGAAAGGCTATGCATCCTTTTTGAATACATTTCACTGCCTTCATTGTTGAGATGATACTGGTCTTAGGGTTTCCATCACTACCATGAATTAGTAGCTTTTCCCCATCTGGCTTACGTACAATCATCGTCTTATGTTCACAGTCGAGCCGAGCACAATTCTTATTCAACCAGTCCATCCCAAGAATAACATCATATTCAATTAAAATGGTCGGCATTAAGTTTACAGAGAATTCAGTGTTAACTAAGGTGATAACACAATCCCTAAAGATTTGACTTATCTTATCTCGCTCACCACTGGCAGTTTCTACAATATATGCACATTCTAGAGTTTGTGGTACTAAGTTCAAATAAGGTACTAAGGCAGTTGAAATGAAACTTCTATTTGCACCAGTGTCAAATAAAACTCTAGCATATATGTTGTTAATGAGAAACATACCAGCTATGGTTTCATCTCCAGCTTCTTTTAACACATACACTCGACCCTTGGACTTGTTCTGATTCTCCGTAGGTTGTGCTTGTGGAGGATTCTTGCAATCACTTCGGAAATGTCCATACTCCCAACAGTTAAAGCATCTAATTTTCGGGCAGTTCTTTCGTGAATGATCACCTGTTGGACATTTAAGACATCTGGAATCTTGATACTTTCTCCAAGACTCATTTTATCGTTCCTCCACGGTTTGTTGACACGGTTCCCTTCATTTCGTGTGATCTTTCTGTCCTTTCTTGGCATCTGGTTTCCATCCTCATTTCTCTTTCTTTTGTTGTTATCAGTCATAATGCCTTCTTCTTCATATGCAATGGCACTTAATGCAATTGCAGACTCATACGTTTTGGGGGCAGACATTTTAACTAACTGTCGAATATGAGGGGGTAACCCCTGTACGTATCTTTTTATGCGCTTTGCTTCAGGTGTTACATGCTCAGGAAGCAGTCAAGCCATCTCATCAAACTTGATCGTGTACTGACGATGTGTCATGGCTCCGGCCTGTAGTTGTAGGAATTCTCTTTCAATTTTGTCCCTTTCAACTTCAGGACAAAATTTTTCCATCACAAGCTCTTTCAGTTCATTCCAGGTTAAGGTAGCAACAAATCCAGGTCCTTTAGCTTGCTTAACATTGTCCCACCAAAACAATGCCTCAGACCTGAATGAGTGAGTGGCATACATGACAGCTTGTATGGCTGTGCATCCACTAATTTCAATAACAGCCTCCATCTCATGGATCCACTGAAAAGTCGCCATGGCATCTCTTTTGCCATCAAATATTGGAGGTTCACATCCCTTGAAAGCTTTGTAGGAATAACCCTGCTTAGGTTCAGTTTCCATAGCAGCATCACCATTACCATTGGTGTTATTTATATGATCATCCTGCCCATTACCACTATTGCTCACATACCCTCCAGAGGTGTTCATAACCTCGGCTATAATAGTTGGCAAAGCATCTCGAATTATGCCAGCTACATCTGCTTGGAATTGTGGTCCAGCAAATTGTTGTGACTCATGTTCAGCATGATGAAGATTTTCATGATCATCGTTCATAGATGACATGATTTTCCTTCTACTACCAGGAGGCCTACCACGACCCCTACTATGAGTATTTCCTCCTCTTGGCATAGTCAAAGCGTACGTAAGGCAGCAGGGATTTAGTATTCACACGAGGGATTATGATCCAGAACATGATAGTATTAATAGACAAGAAATAACAGTGGCCAGGTGTCATTGCTTATCTATTGCAATTATAATGTTCTAGCCATTATCCTCCATGGTTCACCAAAACCCATTACCCAATACCTATGCAATTAATCAAATTATCTTAAAGCATCTTTCCTAGTTTAAGTCTAGATACTATCTTTGTACCTAGTTCACTTAAAATATGGCTCCGATACCAACTTGTAACACCCGTCTCCCAGGGCATACCCCGGGGAGCATTACGCATCTGATATACAGAAGGCATAGTAATCAGAGAATACACAGCGGAAGTCTAACTTTAATTATACATCAAAAGCGTATAATACATCTGTTATAATAGATAATACTATTACATCAGTTTAACTATACTAAAGATCCAAATATTCAACAACATTCTAGAGCTTTATTTTCTCATAAACTAGCTCGAAATCTTCAATCCCTGCAATCACTTGGCACCTAGGATGTGTGTCCATAAAAATAAAAAACATTTGGGACTCAGCATAAAGCTAGTGAGTTCATAAACATGGCATTCTTCAAAATTCAAAACATGTTATCATTGACTATTGCATCAAGCAGATACAGCCATGGCAAACAGATAGGAACAGAGTAAGCACAGTATAAATTCACATAACCAGGCTATGTATACAAAATCCACTGGCTAAAGCAGAATCATACAAGCAGCCCTCAAGCATCCTATCAAGCATTGCCACATATCACAGATGCTATTGATAGTCAATTCTACAATTATTACCAGTTATCAGAACATCACATCCCATTTTATAAAACAATTCAGAGGAACTCACCTCAATCAATTACGTCAGTGATATCGACTGCTCAGGTTCACTACTATCAGGTATTATCCTATAGGCAAAATAACATTATTTAAGCTATATTCTAACCAGTAACAACTTTAGGGATGATTCTTATCTTTGCCTATTTGTTGGTTTTATTTGAGCACTTTCTTTTATCCTATGCCAACTCTTTGGTACAACCCTTACTAGTTGGCATAACTCGGGCGTTTCCATCATACCCGAGCCAACCCTCGGGGTTACCCAATACCTTCCCTAATGATAACCTTAAATTCTAATAATAATAATAATAATAACTACAACACTAAAAATAATGAATAATAATAATACTAACTATAACAATAATAAAAATAACAACTATAATAATAATAACTATAAAGATGATAATAATAATGTTAATAATAACTATATTAATACTAATACCTACAATGATAATAATAATAATAATAATAATAATGACTATAATAATAATTAAACATAAACTTAAACAAGGGCGTACCTGAAAACTATCTACGGCAATTTGATGTAGAGTCTCCCCTACTCGCACTCCTAGTCGCGCTCCTACTCGAGTACCAAAATGACTACTAGCAACACCCAACGGGGTATTGAGAACTAGGAATTCTCTTTATATTAGAGCGTTCCCAAAGAAACTTATGTTCTAAATTCAACCCTAAGCCTTCTATTTATAAGGGTTATTGAAGGCTTTCCTTTTTCATCTGGTCGATGTGGGATCTGGAAGTTCAAAGCAGGCGCATGTGGATTGCAATTTCTCAATTGCAATTGAAGTGTCATATATTATTTTATTATATATTATATATTATTATAATTAATTCAGCTGCTTAACTCGTTTTTCTCTTATAACTTTTAATATATAGCGTATTATGAAATTTTAAATATGTCGTTGTGACGAGCTTATTTTTCTCTACGAGTCAACCTAAGTTTCGTCAAAAACGGAGCAGGTTCGAATATAATATATTATTATTATATTTAAACGGTCTCTTGTAACATAAAAATTTCATCTAAAAACTTCAAACTTTAAATAGACAATTCACTCATTACTTACTCGTTTGACAAAATATGAAATGCGAAGTTCATATGACCCAAACGCTCGGATTGTTACATAATGTTACATTGGTGTAACTTGAAGATCCTGAATTTCTAGCCGATATTCTCTTCGTTTGCTAAGTCGAGCTTTGTAAATTCTTTTAACCGCTTTGCACCGTATGCAATGCAAGAGTCTGCAAGTCAACTTATGACTAAGGACACTCATGTGTCCTAAATGAATCTATCTCATTAAAACATGGGTGATTCCCATACTTTGGTAATGACTTTCCAGTTGCTATTATTGCTCCTATGAAATTTCATCATCAAGATAGGAGTGAATTCCTTACCTTCTTAAAATAGGAGTGAATTTCGTACCTCGATGATGGTTTCAATTGTGTGTTTTATAAAATTTCATCCTCTGATTCGGAGTGATTTCCTTGTCTTTAGGACAGATTTCAATCATTTTCCTTTGGAACTCGTATTTCACGAATGAAATGACCTCACCAAAATAGGATTAAAACCCGTACTTTGGTGACAAACGTCAATTCTCGATTGTTTTCTTGTTATTATGAAATCCAATCATCAAGATAGGCGTGAAATCCATACCTTGATGATAATTTCACCGTTTAAAATTTTATGGATGGTATTTTCCTCAAATGAAATAACCTCATCAAAGTAGGAGTGAATTCTGTACTTTGATGAAGCCTTTCATTTTGCTATATTTTGGTTCTATAAAACTTCACCGTTAAGATAGGAGTGATTATTCTTACCTTAATGGTAAGTTATCTCATTTTATTCTTGTGGATCTTTAACAATGAGTTAGGATCCAGCTCTTGCTTGATAGTTAAGAGTCATACTTTGGAAAATACACCACCAAGCTAGGAGTGATGACCAGACCTTGGTGACTATTTCCATTCCTTGATCTCAAACTTACCAAGGTTTTTAAGACTTCAATTGACAAGAAAGATGTAATAACTTGAAGGGTGAACACCGTTATCTGATTTATCGATGATAGTGTTCCAACCAATCAAGCTAAAGCATGATTCCTAAACTCAAAAGAGGTCTTTGTCAACTTAGGGTAACTTTAGTTCCAAGCCTAGAACATTTAAATTTTAAATCGATTTCTCTTCTCACGCCGTTATGTTTCAATTTGTCGTTTGATCTAGCTTTATGGAACCTTTTATTTTCCTTCGGGTTATCATCAACACGTAATTACACGATTATAACACTCCTAAAACAATCCTTCATACAAGATAAAGTCATTATAAATTTATGTCATACCTTTCAGGTTATACCAATGTACGGTTATATTCATGGGTTTGATGAACCGCGTATGCAAGCCGTACTTGGAAAGCTATTTGTGATTGTCTTTATCATTGATATTCTGAATTATTTAAATTCTAATCCGATCATGAACGACATCTTTGTTTCATTCTTTACCCATAATTAAGAATGCAATTTCCGTTATTTTGGATAATCTTTGAACTCCTAATCTTGAAAATCTCCAAACCTCTATCTTGATTGCGACTCACAAGAATTGTTATTACATTCATTCCGATGTGGACAAAAAGGATCATGAATTTCCACAATTAGTATTTATGGTTTGGCATAAGGGAAAAGGGGACATAGCTTGGTATATGTTCAAATTGCCTCGTATATCTTGATGTCATAATGCCATTTGGTGCATTATTGACTGATTGACTAGTTTCACGCATTTCATATTGACTCATGTGAGATAACGAGTCGAGAAATTGACTCGTACCTACCTCAAATAGTAGGTCATCGTGGTGTGTCGTTAAACATCGATCGTTAATTTTGATGATCGATTCACCTTCTTTTATTAGCAATGTCTCTAATCATCTTTAGGAACCCAGCTCAAAATCTCAGCATATCGTATCATTCTTAATCTGACGGTTTGAGCGAAGGAACAATACATATTCACAAGATATGCGTTAAGCTTGTGTCATTTTATATAGTGGCACTTGGGATTCTTAAATTCGGTCGGTCAAACTTTCATACAGTTACGGGACTTTTTCATTGGCTTCAAGACGTCACCTTATTACATAATTTCATTCTAGATGTTGAGACTAGTGAGAAAGTGACTTATAAGTCTAATATACCTCAGGAACTCATCATCGTTTTCCAACATTTCATGTGTCAAATCTCAAAGAGTTAGTTTGTTAATGATAACTTTTGCATTCCACTGGAAGAGTTCAAATTTGCATGCATCGTGTAAAATTCCATAATTCGCAAAGTTAAGCATCTCACCCGTAATCAAACGCCAATCACTGTCCGTTAGTACACTTATCTTTCATCATAAGTCTCCTGTTCGTTTAAGTTTCTGTAACACCCGGAAAATTCTGTTTGGAGTGTCATGCGACTGGGGCGTCCATACGCATGGGAGTCATGCGACTGGAGTCCCATACGTATGGAGGTCATGCGACTAGAGCTCCATACGCGTGGGAGTCGCACGACTGGAGTGTCCAATCGCATGGAGCTCATGCGACTGAAGGTTCAATCGCATGGGGACTCAGGCGACTGGACTGTGGTATTTAAGGGGGAGGGCAGCCCTTACCCTCTCCCCACACTTGCAAAATCAGCCACAAAGAAGAGAAGAGAGAAAGAAGAGAGAAAGAAGAGGAAAGGGGTGGTTCGGGCTCGGAATTCGTTGTGTGGCGAGTCAAAACGAAGCTCTAACCGAGGAGGCTGCTAAGGTGAGTTCTAGGACCCCTCATTTACTTGTTTTCAACCGATTTGTTTGGGGCTGGAACACATCTGAAATCTATTTTTTCGGGTTTTGGGTGTTTAACCCGTATATGTATGTATGTGTATGTGTATGGTGCGTTTAGGGCTCGATTCCGGGCTTGGATAGGCTTGAATCTGATCGAGGTATGTTTCCTTATGGATTAGAAGGGTTTATTTGAGCTCAAATGAGGTCTGGAAGGGTTTGGAGGCCGAAAGTCGCAGCTGCAGTTCGGGATGAACTGCACTCGCTGCCCAGTTAGGGCTAGGCGACTGGAGGGCCAATCGCACGACTAAGGGACGACTGAGGCTCAATCGCACGACTGGGGATCCAGTCACATGACAGGTCATACGGCTGAGAGACCAGTCGCATAGGTGCTCAGTCGCACAGATGTTCACTCGCATGACTGAGAGTTCAGTCGCATAGGAGCCCATTCGCATAGTTTCCATTCACATGATTTGATGTTCATTCGCATAGGTGTCCAATCGCATGATCCAGTCACATGGAGGCCATGCGACTGAAGCAGGCCCAATCACCCAAATAGGGCTGTTGTGTAGGAGGAGAGATATAGTCCAATTACTGGCCTTCGGGAAAAGAGTAAGGGTAAGTAGTGATGTGATAGCTCCTGTAGGTACATGTGTGATATCTGTCGAGGCTTAGAAGTTACGTTGGGCATGATGCCGATAGTATTGCATGTATATGCATGATGTATGTATGTTAAGTATGATGTAGCCCTGTATGATGGTAATGACTGATGACTTGTAAGTGTCGATGTTCCTTGTCTCGATGTATGTCTATCTTTCCGTATCTTTATGTGTATTGTATATGAATGACTGAGAATTATTATGTAACGTAAAGTGAAAGATAATAAAAGAGGAACACGATGACTGAATGCATGCACTAACGTATGAGGTGAGCGACTCTGTGTCGCCACAGACTCAAATGAGATCTCTATCGCGTATCCCGGCACTGTGTCAGTCTTCGGACATGAGTCGGGGGTTTGTATACCAGGCCCCTGCACAGTATAAGTCTTCGGACATGAGTCGGGGGTATTGCATGAGACGAGATAGAGAGGTGAGCAACTTTGTGTTGCAACAGACTCGGATAGAGTTCAATCCAGGTGATTGACTCGAATGGGATCTTTGTCGCGTATCCCGGTGCTGTGTCAGTCTTCGGACATGAGTCGGGAGTTTGTGAGCAGGCCCCAGCACAGCATCAGCTTTCGAGCATGAGTCGGGGATATGGCATGAGACAGGATCTAGTTGGATGGGTAGAGGATCGCGTGCTCCGGTACTATGTCAATCTTCGGACATGAGTCGGGGTTTGTGAGCAGGCCCAGGCACAGTATCAGTCTTCGGACATGAGTCGGAAGTAGTGCATGAGAGTGATATGAGATGAATGAGGAACGGATCGCGTGCTCCGGTGCTGTGTCAGTCTTCGGACATGAGTCGGGGGTTTGTGAGCAGGCCCCGGCACAGTATCAGTCCTCGGACATGAGTCGGGAGTATCGCGTGAGTTGATGAATGAGAAAGATAATTGTGAAATAAAGAAAGTATGAAATGAACGAAAGATAATGAACGTAATGAAAGCTAAAGAACGAATGAATGAAAATAATGAATGGAAGGAACATAGTGTTAACGAGTGAATCGGGATCCTTGTCACTCGACCTCCGTAATCATGGCTGTGTGCCATGAAGAGGGTAAGGTGTGGCTGGATCTAGATAGAAGTGGAAGATAGAGAATGCATGAAAGTTAAAGATAGATAATGAACAAATGACAGACAGAGAATGAATGAAAGTTAAAGATAAAGAATGAATGAGAAAAGAAGATAATAATGATCTTATCTATGTGTATGTATGTATGATGTGTGAACATATACGAAAGTATAGTATGGCTTTGAAAGAAGTAAAGAACGGTTTTAACGAAAGAAAAGTATGTATTTCATATAAAACTAGAACTCACTCAGCAACGCTGACTTTGATGTGTTTCCAGTTGGCAGGTATGTTGCTGAGGATGGCACGGGGCGACTACTCAGTTTGTCGGATGGCATTCCTACGTTTAATGTTTTGCAACGTAATATGATAGAAAGATATTTTGTAATAGGCAAATGTATTATGTTGCATGCATTTATAAAACAAAGTGGCTTTTGTAGAGAATTCGGATAAACGGAATACCTAAGGAATCCTCTCAAAGGAAAGATGATGTTTTTAATGTTTCCGCTGCAACGATTTCTATGTAATGTAATGTAATGATAATGTTTTATGTGCGATGAATGACCAACTGTGAGGTGCCCGGGAACGGGGCCTTACAAGTTGGTATCAGAGCCAAAGTTTAAGTGAAACAGGTAAATTTTCAAAATAAACCTGAACTTAAACTGAAAATGGGACAGAAAGAGAGGGGAAGCCAAACTGAGTAGCTGCGTGCCATCAGGTATTTTCTTAAAGTTAACCAGTATTACGTGCGCATGTTATGTGTTTATATGTTGCTGGTAGATTTAGATACTAATGTAGTCAGGACAAGTAGTGCTCAGGGTACGAAGAGTAAAGTAAGTGGCTAATCATAACTGATCACTGTAATTAGGGACTTACTATACTTGACATGAACTGAGCTATTCCCTTGAATGACCATGTTGGTGTTTGAATCTTTCAGTGTACTATAGAGGATGGCTGGTGGTAGATCTTCTAAGGCTTCACGTGGTGGAGGTGGTGGCGGACGTGGTGCGGAACCACGGGTCACCAGAGGAAGGCCTAAAGTTGAAAAGGTGGTTCATGAAGGACCCGAAACCCCTCATCCGGAGGGTGGTGATGAGAGTGCTAACTTGAGAGCCTCGATGAGAGAGGCGGTTGTGGAAGAAGTGCACCAGGCCATGCAGACGATCTTACCGTCTGTGGTGACCGAAGTGATAAAGGCCGTTAGGGATGAGGAGAGACAGGAAAGGGGTAGACCTTCGGTAGGAAGGAGACGGACTGAGACCGAAACGGTTTTCTTCGATGACGAAGAGGAAGAAGAGGAGGAAGAGCCTGCGGCGGAGGTGGCACTAAGGTTGTAATTACGGGGCATTTCAATGATGCAAGCCCCCAAATTTTGATGGCAATGGCACTGCTGCTGCTGCTCACCGGTGGGTGAGGGAAATGGAAGCCGTGTTGAATATCAGCGAGTGCCGGGAGGATCAGAAAGTGAAGTTTGCCGCCCACTCTTTCGTGGACTCAGCTTTGTGCTTGTGGGACAACATAGTCCAAGTTGAGGGTAGCCGGGCTATCGGAAGGATGAGATGGTCAGAGTTGAAAAGGCTGGTGATTGAGGAGTTCTGTCCTCACCGTGAGATGGATAAGGTTGAAAGGGAGTTCCTGCAGTTGGAAGCGGGGACGATGACGCATCAGCTGTACACCACCAAATTCAACGAGATGGCACGGCTGGTGCCAGATCAGGTGACACCTCTTTCGTGGAAAATCAAGAGGTATATTCAGGGCTTGCCGGCGGATATCCATAGGCACATGATCGCTGCCCGACCAAGCACGTTTAGGTCGATGGTAGATCTAGCGGGAAGGTAGTATGACGAGCGGGTGGCGATGGCGATAACGGGCGAAGCGGGGGAGCGAGCCTATGTTAAGAAGGGGAAAGGAAGGCGAGATAGTGATGGTGGAAGGGAGGCCGAGGGTAAAGTGATGAGGATCGATGATCGAGAGAGGATAACAAGAAAGGGTGAGGAATGCAAGGAGTGTGGTAGAAGTCACAAAGGGGAGTGCAAATGGGGACTGAACGTCTGTTTTCAGTGTGGGAAAGGAGGCCACAGGGCAAGGGAGTGCCATATGGCTAAGTGCTACAACTGCGGTGAGACTGGACATCTAAGCAGGGATTGTAAGAAGTCAAAGGCAGGAAGCTCCGGTGCGAGGAAGGAGAACAGAGGGTGAAGGCTACAGCTTCTGCCATGGTCAGGAGGAGGGTAGAGCGGACTCCGACTGGACGACAGGTACGTTTCTGGTAGTTTAAATTTTGTTCACTTATGCCTTGAATGCGATGCTAGTAGTAGTTCCTTCCTACTGTTGTGAGTTGCATGTTAGGAGAAGGAACATCGATGAGACCTTTGATGTAGAGATTGCTATTAATGAATTCGGTAGGTTACCTGATGCCCTAGAGGATTGCGTGATGCAAAAAGCTGTGTCACCCGTTGTCTGAGGAACAGTTTCAGCCTGTGATTGGTTTATCGAACGGCAACGTACGTATAGTTTCGATGTTGTAGCAAACAAGTAGAATAGGAGTTCGGAAGCAAAAGAAAAAGATAAATTTGGTTTGGGCCACCAAAAAAGCCGATTTGCCTTTCAATCACAGTGTTCCTGCAAGGAACCTAAAAAAACCGATCTCGGTGCAGTTATATTTGGAGCAACACGTAGCACGATTAAGGAATGCCTTTCTTGTTAGTTGTTTGGTTGCCAGAGGGTCATTATTCATACATAAAGAACATCAGACAAGGCTTGTGGTGTTTCTTTTAATTATAGTGACCGTACTCTATATGGCATATTTCAGGCCACAGGTCCTGGTCAAAAGGACATTGATCAGTATGCTGGGTTCCCGATGGAGATAGTCAAAGATGGACTAGAATTCGTAAGTTGATGAACGATGTAGAGCGATAGGATTCCAGGTGAGAGACTGGAAAAGAGATGAGCCACTTTTGCCAGCAAGGATTTAAGGAACAACAGGTTTCGGGACGAAACCCGTTTAAGGGAGTGGACTTGTAACACCCGGAAAATTCTGTTTGGAGTGTCATGCGACTAGGGCATCCATACGCATGGGAGTCATGCGACTGGAGTCCCATACGCATGGAGGTCATGCGACTGGAGCTCCATACGCGTGGGAGTCGCACGACTGGAGTGTCTAATCGCATGGAGCTCATGCGACTGATGGGGACTCGGGCGACTGGACTGTGGTATTTAAGGGGGAGGGCAGCCCTAACCCTCTCCCCACACATGCAAAATCAGCCACAAAAAAGAGAAGAGAGAAAGAAGAGAGAAAGAAGAGGAAAGGGGTGGTTCGGGCTCGGAATTCGTTATGTGGCGAGTCAAAAGGAAGCTCTAACCGAGGAGGCTGCTAAAGTGAGTTCTAGGACCCCTCATTTACTTGTTTTCAACCAATTTTTTTAGGGCTGGAACACATCTGGAATCTATTTTTCGGGTTTTGGGCGTTTAACCCGTATATGTATGTATGTGTATGTGTATGGTGCGTTTAGGTCTTGATTCCGGGCTTGGATAGGCTTGAATATGATCGAGGTATGTTTCCCTATGGATTAGAAGGGTTGATTTGAGCTCAAATGAGGTCTGGAAGGGTTTGGAGGCCGAAAGTCGCGGTTGCAGTTCGGGATGAACTGCACTCGCTGCCCAGTTAGGGCTAGGCGACTGGAGGGCCAATCGCACGACTGAGGGACGACTGAGGCTCAATCGCATGACTGGAGATCCAGTCACACGACAGGTCATACGGCTGAGAGACCAGTCGTATAGGTGCTCAGTCGCACAGATGTTCACTCGCACGACTGAGAGTTCAGTCGCATAGGAGCCTATTCGCATAGTTTCCATTCACATGATTTGATGTTCATTCGCATAGGTGTCCAATCGCATGATCCAGTCGCATGGAGGCCATGCGACTGAAGCAGGCCCAATCGCCCAAATAGGCCTGTTGTGTACGAGGAGAGATATAGTCCAATTACTGGCCTTCGGGAAAAGAGTAAGGGTAAGTAGTGATGTGATAGCTCCCGTAGGTACATGTGTGATATCTGTCGAGGCTTAGAAGTTACGTTGGGCACGATGACGATAGTATTGCATGTATATGCATGATGTATGTATGTTAAGTATGATGTAGCCCTGTATGATGGTAATGACTCATGACTTGTAAGTGTCGATGTTCCTTGTCTTGATGTATGTCTATCTTTCCGTATCTTTACGTGTATTGTTTATGAATGACTGAGAAGTATTATGTAACGTAAAGTGAAAGATAATAAAAGAGGAACATGATGAATGAATGCATGCACTAACGTATGAGTGAACGAACGTAAAGCTAGTCAGCGTATGTATGAGGTGAGCGACTCTGTGTTGCAACAGACTCAAATAAGATCGTTGTCGCATATCCCGGTACTGTGTCAGTCTTCGGACATGAGTCAGGGGTTTGTATACAAGGCCTCGGCACAGTATCAGTCTTCGGACATGAGTCGGGGGTATTGCATGAGACGAGATAGAGAGGTGAGCAACTTTGTGTTGCAAAAGGCTCGGATAGAGTTCAATCCAGGTGATTGACTCGAATGGGATCTTTGTCGCGTATCCCGGTGCTGTGTCAGTCTTCGGACATGAGTCAGGGGTTTGTGAGCAGGCCCCGGCACAGCATCAGCTTTCGAGCATGAGTCGGGGATATGGCATGAAAGTTAAAGATAGATAATGAACGAATGACAGACAGAGAATGAATGAAAGTTAAAAATAAAGAATGAATGAGAAAAGAAGATAATAATGATATTATCTATGTGTATGTATGTATGATGTGTGAACATATACGAAAGTATAGTATGGCTTTGAAAGAAGTAAAGAACGGTTTTAACGAAAGAAAAGTATGTATTTCATATAAAACTAGAACTCACTCAGCAACGCTAACTTTGATGTGTTTCCAGTTGGCAGGTATGTTGCTGAGGATGGCACGGGGCGACTACTCAGTTTGTCGGATGGCATTCCTACGTTTAATGTTTTGCAACATAATATGATAGAAAGATATTTTGTAATAAGCAAATGTATTATGTTGCATACATTTATAAAACAAAATGGCTTTTGTAAAGGATTCGGATAAAAGGGAATACCTAAGGAATCCTCTCAAAGGAAAGATGATGTTTTTAATGTTTCCGCTGCAACGATTTCTATGTAATGTCATGTAATGAAAATGTTTTATGTGCGATGAATGACCAACAGTGAGGTGCCCGGGAACGGGGCCTTACAATTTCATTCTTAATTTCGGGATGAAATTCTTAAAAGTTGGGGAGACTGTAACCTTTCTTATTTTTGTTAAATAAAAGATAATCCCGTTACAATCTTGTAAGGACCATTGTTCGCATTAATGAAACTATGAGGGTTATTCATGATTGTTTCTTTTATTTTTACTTAAATTCATTAATTAGTAGGGTTAATAATTAAGGTTATTAAAAATAAGCATAATAATAATGATAATAATAATATTATTACTAATAATAATAATAATAATAATAATAGTAATAAACAATAATTTATAAAAACTAATTAAACTTAAAAATGTTCAAAACTTAAAATAATCAAGTTAAGGGGGCCCTTATGCAAATTTTAAAACTTTAAATGGAAGTTTGGGCATAAAATAACAAAAGATTAAACCGCAGGGACCATTTGTGTAATTCTAAAAATCCCAAACTTAATCTTTCCCCCCATTCCATCTCCCCCGGTTTTCCGGCCAGGTCCTCCGCCAGCTCCGGCCGAACACCGGCAAGGCCAAAAACGCCCCTTTTGGTCGTGGTTTTGACCCAAAACGCACCCCAATTGGTTCATGAATTCGATTCGAACTCGGGGCATCGTTTCAATGTGGAATTCACAACGATTACACTCACATTCAAATCAAAACCGAAGCATTCATCGATATCTAACCGTTCAACGTGCAAATCAATTATAATAATCAAATTAACCGAACAGAAATGTTTGTATAATCATTACAAAGTTGAATGTGTAGTTTAATTCGAGTTAAACCCCCAATTAATCACTTCATCATAACCGAAACAAGCGAATCAAAGGTGAAACATGTTCGGCTCTTTAACGTATAAATCGAACTTATATAACAGAGGGCAAACGTTCCCCTCGATCCCTTTCTACTCTCTGTAAACCACAATTCGAGATACACACACTCAAACAATCGAATTCAAAGCCCTGTTCATCGAAGGTTAACCGAAGCAAAACTGAGTCTAAAATCCATAATTCGGTCTTAATCAAGTAAGTATGATACATCATTCTACTCGATTTCACCTAGGGATCAAAAGCCTTAAGGTTAATCGGGTTGAATCATTCGAATTGATCTTCAATTTTGGGATTGAACAAACTACGGTTCATATGATTTGGGGCTTTTCAGCAGATGATGCTTATAATGTTTTAAGACCAGGTTATACCACAGTTGCGGCCCTGGTCTACCGGTTACACACTCACCCCTCAAACCTTGAGGTCCCAGGTTCGAACCCGGGCACCCTCAACTATTTTTTCGTCCTTTTTAGCCTTTAAAAAATATGTAAAAATTTCTAAAAATTGTAAAAATAAGTTTGATAAACTTCCATTATTTTAAAAGTTACATAATTATTTTCTGTAATTTATTTATATAAACACCTTAACATTTGTTAAAAAAATATTATGTACAAATTTTATAAATAGTTATTTTATAGAAATGGACTCTAAATAATAATTTAAATCGTTAAATTATTAGTGGACGCCATATTCTCTTTAATTATGGATTAATCATGAATATTTGTAGAAATTATATATATTTCATAAATTCACAAATTATTTACAAATGTCATTTTGGGTTATTTATTATAAAATATACTTTAAATAATAGTTTAGATTAATATATTACTATTGGTCAATACGTTATGATTAATAAATTATTATTGGTCAGTACGTTATTTTAATCATTGTTAAATCATGGGTATTTCAAAAGATTATAAAAATTTATTTTCATTTTATATTTAAACCTTATCAATTATTATACCTAATTTATCTTCTATATTAAAACATTGAAATGATATAATTCTTTTCATTGAATCAAAATATATAAATGATTTTATTATATAAATTTATTTACTTGACAAAACCCCACAATTCTATTAAAACCCTAGTTCTCGTTAGAACACTAATCTTATTATTAACCCTAATCTTGTAATATATACGTTTAAGTGCCTTGTAAAGGAATACATTGGAATATCATTTAAATCTTATTATCATCTTATATACATACATCATGTGAGTATTTCTATACCCCTTTTGCATGTTATTACACTTTGGGGTGAAACATGTTACATTATAACCATTGCACTTGTAAACTCGTTTGATTCTTGTAAACACTTGGCAAGTCACTTGTATGTTATAGTTAGTTGATCTTAGTAATTATCATGTATTGACTATTATATGTGCAATCATTAACTTTTGCTAGCCTGGTGACGTGATAGATCTATGGGCTTGACAAGCCTGCTTGGTTAATCCAAGTACACTTAGCTAATCGTATAATCTTGTAAATGTGTAATCTTGTAAACTGTCAAGGTTTGATTGTTACATCTGTCATACATCCTTAGTTACTTTGCTCACTAACTTATGACATGAATTGCCATCTTTTATATATGTATGTATGAAAACTATGGAAATCTCACCAATATTATGTTGACCTCTTTTATTTTTAACATGTTTCAGGAAACGCACAAGTTTGATTGTCATCTTTGAAGCTTATTCACATCTAGGAATGGACCTAGTTAATTAAATGAATTGTTTTGGATTATTTCATGTTACGTTACGTTGATTTCTTATTTGAGACTTATGGTTGTTATTTACCTTTGAAACTTATGGTTATAATATTTGTAATAAATAATAGCGTTATGTGGTTGTGAACAATCTTAACTCTTACATCTCGACGATTCTACCATCAAGGTTGGGTTGTGACACTAAAGTCTACAGATACAGGTCCTATAACTTAGAAATGAGATCTGATCTTGAGTCCTTGAACATCTTGAAATATGATTTTAGAAAGGCTGAAAATGATTATAAGTTAAAGATAGAGGACTAAGAGAAAACCATTTCATTAATAAAACATGAGTATATAAATTATAGGACTCAGATCAAGGATCTCATTACTAAGTTAACTAAGTGCCTGGCTGAGCTTGTGATCAGCAAAACCAGGGTAGAAAAATGTGTTCTTGAAGAAGAGACCTTCAAGAACATTATATCCTCATCCTTACATGAAAAGTTTGTTATTAAAATAAGAAGGGACTGGGATCTAGTGAGATAGCTCCTCCATACATAATCTTGTCTGTAAGATCACCTAGGTGTGGAATTTGTGAAGATGAGCTTCCTCACATAGACCCCTTGAGTGAAGAGGATGAAGAAGTGGCAGTGAAGAATTCCTCTGAGAAGAGTAAAGAAGAGGATTCTAAGAAGGGTCACTATTCTTCTGAGGAGAGTAGGAAGCCTGGGATGACCAAGTCTATAAGGAAGAACTTGATCAGAAAGAGCAAGAGAAAGGCTAGGAGGGCTCAAGAGATCAAGGCCACTTTCAACTCTAAGCAGAAACAAGTCTTTATTTCTGCAGCGTTTGACATGGTTAAGTCTGAAGACATCAACCTAAACTCTTCTACCAAGAGTTCTGGTTCATGTTCAAATCATCTCAGCATCAAGAAGAAGGCTGATCAGTTGTGTACTACTGCTACACAGCCTGAACCATCCAATTCCAAGAATAGTCCTCAGCCCAAAAGGACTATCTCAGCATCTGTAAAGATGAAGGTGGAGAAGGGAAGTGATCAAAGTCAGCCTTGTTCTCAGAAGAAAACTCTTGGGAAGGAAAGGATGAAATGTGTTATGTGTGAGAGTACTTCTCATCTTGCTAAGGATTGTCCATACAATCCAAGAGGTACTCTCCATGTGACCAAGAAAGAGACTTCCAAGAGCTCTCAGAAGAATTCAGCTTCGGAAGGAAAATTTGTTTCCTTCGGAAGCTCCAAAGTAAAGAAGAATGCAAGTGGAAAATTACCTTCGGAAGAAAGAATACTTCCGAAGTACTAAAGTCTGCTGCAGTGTAAGCAGGATCTTCTGAAGGTCCAGTCATCAAAACTTCTGAAGTCTCAAAAGCTTCTGAAGTATTGAAGGTCAGGTCCAAACTTCCAAAGGTGGTGTGGAAGTCAAAGAAAGACCAAGTGATTAAAAATTCTCCATCAACAACAGCAAGAGATCCTCAAAGCACAACTATATGATCCATTACTGTTTCATTACCTTCTACTTTCTTTGATGAGCCCAAGACCAATAAGGCTTGGGTTTCCAAATGTAACTAATCATTTTCTTTGTGCAGGAACAGCTCAAGACAAACAAAAATATCTAGATCATTGATAGTGGCTGTTCCAGGCACATGACAGGCAATAGGTCACTACTCTAAAACTTTGAAAGAATTGATGGAGGACCAGTTGATTTTGGAGGAGATGAAGGAGGTTATATTTCTGGAAGGGGCAAGGTCACAAATGGTAAGCTCAGCATTGAGAAGGTAAAATTCGTTAAGGAGCTTGGGTACAATCTTCTGAGTGTATCCTAATTTTGTGATCAGAGTCATAACATGCTCTTTACTGAGCATGAATGCATTGTTCTCAAGCCCGGGTGATTATTCCTCATGAGCATATCCTGCTCAGAGCCCCCAGGAGAGGGAACATGTATAAGATAGACTTGCAAGAAACATCTCCCTCAGGAGAAGTTTCATGCTTTCTATTTAAAGCTAATAGTGATGAGTCTTTTCTCTGGCATAAAAGAATGTGCCATGTAAACTTTAAAAACATGAATAAGCTAATTAAGAATGATTTGGTAACTGGAATGCCAAATAAACAGTATACAAGTGATGACCATTATGTTGCATGCCTGAAAGGGAAGCAACATAAGGTATCTCACAAGCCTAAAGAAAGAAACTCCATCACTACACCCCTACACTTGTTACATATGGATCTCTTTGGCCCCACCAGTGTAATGAGTCTAGGAATGACCTCTTACTGTCTGGTGGTCACAGATGACTTTACAAGATTCACTTGGGTCTTCTTTCTTAGAACTAAGGGTGAGACCCCTGAGATTTTGAAGAATTTCATCTTAAAGATTGAGAATCAATGTGATCACAAGGTCAAAACCATAAAATGTGATCAAGGAACTGAATTTAAGAACCAAATCCTTGATACATTTTATGATGAAAAGGGTTTTACAAGACAATACAGTGCTCCCAGGACTCCTCAGCAAAATGGTGTTGCTGAGAGCAGAAACAGGACACTAATTGAAGCTGCAAGAACCATGTTGTCTGACTCTAAACTGCCCATCACCTTCTGGGCAGAGGCAGTCAACACTGCCTACTATGTGCAAAACAGAGTTTTAGTGGTTAAGACTCATGGTAAGACTCCTTATGAACTTTGGCACAAGAGAAAATCTTTCATTGGTTTTCTCAAGTCATTTGGATGTCCATGCAGCATCTTGAATACCAAAGATCAAATTGCCAACTTTGCTGAGAAATCAGATGATGGACACTTTATTGGATACTCTTCTCAAGCTAAAGCTTATAGAGTATACAATCTCAGAACTAGAGTAGTTGAGGAATCAGCCAATGTGATTTTCAATGAGCACACTCCCAGTGTGAAAGGTTCTGGTCCAGATTGGCTATTTGATCTTGATTTAGTTACCAACTGTTTTAACAAATCTTATGAGAATGTTTCAGGATCTATAGACCTTTTACCTCCAGGTGATCCTGATCCAAGATTTGAGCTAAGAAGACCTTCAAGTTACACATCTTCAGCTCCAGTTGTAACTACTTTAGCAAATGAAGTTTCTATCAGCACAGCAATGACAAATTCAGCTGATACATCTGAGATGCCTTCAAGTTCTAGCTCAGAGACTCAACAGACAAACAAAGAAACTTCAAATACAGAAGAAAATGATGGTAGTGGTGACAGTGATCAAGAATTACTTGATGCTGATAACCACTTCATAGATGAACATATCAATGATGTCACACACTCATTGGATCAAGTTTCTCTTGATAAGTGTGTTGAGGTGGTGGAAGAAGCATCTATGCCAGATCTAAACTTCTCTAATTTAGATCTCTCTCAGCAACTTGCTATGATCCCTCAGCTAAGGATCCACAAGTCTCATCCCACAACAAACATCAATGGAGATGTTGAAGCTGGGGTAAGAACAAGAGGACAAACCCATGACACAAATGTTTGTCTTCACTCTTGTTTCTTGTCCCATATAGAGCCTAAGAAAGTTGATGAGGCTCTGAAGGATGGAAGTTGGGTTGAAGCCATACAAGAGGAGCTGCTTCAATTCAAAAGACAGAAGGTTTGGAACCTATGTCCTCTTCCTCATGGGAAGACAACTATAGGAACCAAATGGGTATTTAGGAATAAGAAAGATGATAGAGGCATTGTTATCAAAAACAAAGCTAGACTAGTTGTTCAAGGATACACACAAGAAGAAGGAATTGACTACACTGATGTCTTTGCTCCCGTAGCAAGACTAGAAGCTGTTAGGATATTCTTGGCATTTGTTGCATCCAAGAACTTCAAGGTCTATCAACTTGATGTCAAGTGTGTTTTTCTGTATGGGGTGATTGATGAGGAGGTGTATGTCAAACAACCACCTGGTTTTGCAGATCCTGATCATCCTGATTATGTCTGCAAGCTTGATAAGGCTCTGTGTGGGCTACACCAAACACCAAGAAAGTGGTATGAGACTCTACCTTAGTATCTCTGCAAGCATGGTTACAGAAGGGGTACTATAGATGGAACTCTCTTCATCAAAGGACAGGGAAATGAATTACTGCTAGTTCAAGTGTATGTAGATGACATCATTTTTGGAACAACTAATCCAAGGCTCTGCAAAGACTTTGAGAAGCTGTTGAAAGACATAGTTGAAATGAGTGTCATGGGGGAACTCAATTTCTTTCTAGGAATTCAATTGAAGCAAGTTGAAGATGGAATCTTCATAAGTCATTCAAAGTATGTTCAGGACATACTTAAAAGATTCAACATGACTGATTGTAAGATTGCTAAGACACCCATAGGTAGAAACCACTCCCTTGGTCCTGATCTTGAGGGGGAGTGTATGGATGAACACCTCTATAGGGCTATGATTAGATCTCTTATGTATCTTACAGCTAGCAGACCTGATATCATGTTTGCCACATGTATTGTGCAAGATATCAAGCAAACCCCAAGATGTCTCACCTCATCACTGTCAAGAGAATTCTAAGATACCTCAAAGGTGCCTCAACACATGGTCTTTGGTATCCCAAGAATTCTGAATTCAATCTGTATGCATATACAGATAGTGATTATGGTGGCTACAATATGACTACAAAGTCTACATCTGGGGGATGTCAGTTCGTTGGTGGAAGGGTTGTCTCATGGCAATGCAAGAAACAATCTTGTGTCTCTGCATCAACTGCTGAAGCTGAATACATTGCTACTGCAAGCTGCTGTGCTCAAGTGCTTTGGATTCAGAATCAGATGCTTGACTATGGTTTAAACTTCAAGGAGACTCCCATTCACATAGACAACAACAGTGCTATCTCCATCACAGAGAATCCTGTGCAGCACTCAAGGACAAAATACATAAACATCAGGTATCGTTTAATTATAGATAACTTTGAAAAGGGATTAATTAAACTAGTTAAAGTTAACACAAATGAACAATATGCTGATCTGTTTACAAAAGCCTTTGATGAACAGAGATTTAAGTATCTTATATCAGCTACTGGGATGATTAACTTTGAGTAGCTTTTTCATAAAACTAATTCATTTTATGTCTTAAAATCTGTATGTCCTAAGTTGTCTAGTTTACAACCTTCATAAGCTCATGTTTTCTATGGATAAAAAACTCTTTGAAGAGTTTTTCTTAGATTTTTGACAAATCTTGATCCTTCGGAAGATATGATTTTATATTCGAAAGAAAATATACCTTCAAGACATAACTATCTAAGTAAAATTTTCCTTCGGAAGAAATTTCTGAAATATCTTCCGAAGCTTAAAACTCTCTTAGGCACTTATATGTTTTAAGGACCAATTTTCTTCCGAAGGAAATTAACTCTCAGAAGCTTTGCTCTGCTGAACAAAGCATCCAAGTTTAAAATTATCTTCCGAAGCAAACTTGTCAAAACTCTTTGAAAATTTTTCCGAAGTCATTTTGGCTTCGGAAGCTTTTCGATTTCCAAGAAAACCACTTTTTGAGCAAAAAGCAAACTACTTTTTCAGAGGTGGAACCGCTTTCTGGATTTCAAAGTTTATCCTCTTTCATTAACTTTGTCTCAAATCCTTTTCACACATAAACCTTGTCGGTTCCCCCTCTTTTTATCATCTTCATCTGCTCTCCAAACCTAAATTCCAGATTTCTCTCTCAAACCGCCTTCGTTTATACTTCCTTCACCTTTAAGCTTTCTCATAATGGCCAACCTTGACAGACGAAATGACCCAGATTTTTCTATGCAGTTACACAGGCAACAAAATCAGGTTGCTCTGTTAAACTCCAAGAAAGATCCACATTTCTCAGAGGTGTGCCAATTCTTGGCTTTGTCAAACTATTTCACCTCCCTTACCATTGATCCTCCTCTCTATGAGGATCATTTGCTTGAATTTTAGAAGACCTGCCAAGAGGTCATTATGGATGGGGAGAAGGCACTGTCTGCCAAAGTGCAGGGGAGAACAGTCTTCATCACTCCAGCCATCATCAACACTCATCCTCAGCTGGGTGATGAAGAAGGTGAGGTTTTCTTCCCAAAAGAAGTTGTTAATCATTCCTTTGAGCAGATGGGCTATGAGGGAGATTTCTCTGTTTAGACCTTCAGGAAAGGGAAGGTCTCACCTAAGTGGAAGTACCTACTTCATGTGGTTATCCACAGCTTGTCCAACAAGCATGGAGGGTGGGACCATATTCCTGAAGATCTCTCCTTCATAGTGCATGGAATGGTTCAGGGAGTCAAGCTCAGGTACTCTTAATTTGTTTATACAAATCTAATTGCAAACTTAGACTCCTTAGAGTATTACATGTTTCCTAGATATGTTCAATACATTCTTAAATGTGAACTGGGCTCACAGTTGAGGGAAACAGATAATATTCTTAAATTAGGACAGATGAAGCCTGACATCTTTAAAATTTTGAAGAAGCCAACTGTTGGCTTCTCAGGGGTAGAAACATCCCTTGTCCCAAAAATGTTAGAGCTCATTGCTCAAGGTGACAACCTAGAAACACAAGCTAGTATTAAACCCACACCTTCTACATCTCAACCACCAAAACAACCACAAATCACCCTCACGTACCAAAGAAAACACAAACAAACCCCTGCATAAGCTATTGAGTTTGTGCAGGCCCCCATATACTTATTATATAGGAGGAAGTGGATACTGGAGCTCCCACTTCTCCTCAGGAGCAAACCACTCCCATCACTTCTAAGATCAGTGTTGAGGTTCCTCATGCTCAGCCTGATGAGCTCACAAGCCCAACTGCATTAAGCCTTCACTCTAAGTCTTAACACTCAAGTGAACAACCTTCAGGGGACAGCTACCATCCCCAGCCATTAGACTTAAACCAACCCATTCCCAATCTTGACTTCTATACTGATGAAGACTTAAGTGTCAGTGAGTACCATGAGTCTCCCTACTACACCACTCCTCAAAGGGAGATGAGTGCTCCTGAGTCACCTAGGTCTAGCCCACATCAGTCCCCTATCACTGAGGTGGATACTTCTGAACATGTTCAGGATATCCATATATAGAAGAGGCTCTCACTTCAGTAAGTGATTACATCATTCAGAACTCAACCATGGTAACTCAGCTCATTGACACTTCAACTGAAGCTGTCACTGAGCAGAGGAAATCCAGCAGGAAAGAACACCATACTGGTGATGAGGAAGAGGACCTTGGTCCAACTATCTCATCCCCCAATGATTCTTCTGATGAAGATGAGAGGAATATGAGACTATAGGTGCAAAACTGTCAAAAACATGAACCTATCTAGTCTCCAAGGTTAGTCATCTTGAATCTTAAGTGACTACCTTGCAACACAGGGTCAATGATCAGCAACTTGAGATATCTCATCTTAAGGAAAAATTAGCTGGGAGACCTTTAAGAGGAGGTCAACCAGGAACACAAGAACCTGTGAATGTGATTGACCTAACTCCTAGCTCACCTATGCAAGAGGGTGATGCTACCAAAAAGGGGGAGGAAGTCATTACAGTCACAGAACCTAGGAGTTCTTCAGGGAGTATGGACACTGAGGACTCACCATCCTCACTTGCAGTTGTGCGTAGTCAGCAACTTTCTCAAGTTCACATTGATGTGGACGGTATAGACTCAGTCATTAGGAGTCTCTCTGAGAAAGGCATTCCAAGAGATATATCATCCCCACCAACTTCAAGTTACATTTTTAGGTGGAGGTATGATGCTGATGGAAGAACTCTTATTCTTTAAGGAGTTCAAGACAGGAACACTGTGGAGTTTAGCCTTAGAAGAAGACTAAGGCAATCAAGCAATACCACCGGTCAACTGGATGTTGAGGCAGACCCTGAGATTAGCTTCAAAGGGGAAACCTTGACTGAAGGCCCAGTGGTAGAACCTGAGAGCCCTGTCTCACCATCAACTGCTACAGAGGTTCAATCCCTTGATGAGACACCTGCTGTTGAAGGTGCATCTCAACCTCTCTCTGGCCAGAGCTTGGAAGCTACACCAAGCAATAAAGGCCAAAGCTCTCTCCACCCTGAGTCATAAAGGTCTGTGAGTGACAAAGGGAAAAGAAAATTAACTTCTGAGGAGATTGAGGAGGAGGAGAGAGAGAGAGGAAAAGGAAGCTAAGGGGAGAAACTTCCTCTATTGGGTCTGCAAGACTCATGGAAAGTGCTATCAGCGCTGCCCCCAGACCAAATACTCAGGATGATAAGTTAAGGGCGGTCAGGATCAACTACTTGCGGACCAGGAACTATGATATTGATAACATCATTTCTCTCCCCTTAGATGAGTTAAATGAACTGGCTGACATGGAACTGTCAAAAGAGAGAAAAGAGGAAGAGAATGCAGAGCTACTTCTTAAAATCAAAGAAGAAATAGGATAGAAGAGACTCTACAAGCATGTGCCTACTCTCTCACCAGTTTAAGAAACTCATGAACAGGAGGATGTGGTACCACAAGAACCTCAGGTAGACAAAGAGAAGGATAGACTCAACATAATAAACTACCTGAGTGCCACAGGCCTCTATCAGGTTGATACACTTCTTCCCTTACCCTTTGACTATGTTGAGTTTGAGTACCTCAAATAACTTGAACTTGATGTAGCCAAAGAAAGAAAGATCACCAAAAGAAAGTTAAGGGAAGAGGCTGTAAAATCAAGATCCATCATCCATAAAAACTTAAAGAAGTCTGCTGATAGGCAGAAGATGATGAGCTTCTTGAAGCTGTATGGATTTTCCGGAAGGAGAATTGGTCCCATGTCTCTGTCCACCATGGATGAGCACATCAGGGTAATCAAGCAGAAGATTTAAAGAGGTGAACTTGTTGACTTACACTCCCCACCAAGTCAGGTCCCTGAGGAAGTGGAGATTAAGGTTGAAACACTTAAGACAACATAACCTGAATCTCCTACTGAACCTCAGCAAGCTTCCACTTCTGATCCACAGCATGGATCTGTCCCCTCTTAATCTAAACCTGTGAGAGAGGAAGATCCAACAGAGAAAGACAAAGAAGATCAATCAAGTGCTGCAGGCCAGTCTTCTCAGTTAAAAAGTTCAAAGAGGAGAAAAATGATGGTTTCCAAACCAAAGCCAAAGGAAAAGAAGAAAGAAACATCCAACTCCAAACCTCAGGATGAGTCAGAACATCCTGAGGATGTGCAACAAGAGGATGCTCCACCAACTCCAATACAAGCAGCTCCTCTGGCATCAGGAAGACCCATTTGGTCATGGAAATACACTACAAATCTAGAAAGATGGCATGTCTTAAGAGATCAAGGTGTTGAACATGTCTACACATGCCATAATATGTTCAATCTACCTCTGCATGATCTCTTTGACATGAGAAGATACTATGAGAGTCTGAGTGATCCTGATCATCTTATGAAGAAAGGGATGGTCATCATCATAATGTGGACTGTCAACATTTGAAGTCTTCAAGTGTTTTGGTAGCATCAGCCTAGGGGAAGTTTGTAAGGTTATTTGTAAGGCTGATGCAACCCAAATACCCAAAGTCTCTCCTGCATGCATGCACAAGTGTACTGAAGTGGAATGCTTCAGAAGTTTCACACACTATCTTAGAAATTATTCTAAGTGTGAAATCTTCCGAAGCCAAGACCAATATCTTCCGAAGCCAAAAGATGAAGTCTTCCAAAGCTTCAAAGACAAAGTCTTCTGAAGCCAACTATTGAAGACAGATTTCTTCTGAAGACTTTTTACATGCTTTATCTGATGTACCTTTTTACTAAAGCTGAACCACTTTCCGTTGCAACTCTGATAAGACACCAACTTTACATGAGCTGGTGAAAAGGTCCATGCTTTTGGTAAACTGTACATTGAGGTCTTGAGTCTGTAACTTTCCACTTTATGTACTTTATCCTTTTTGTAATACATTAGGATGTGAGCTATGGGGCATATCATAGTCACTAGTCAAAAGGCAATCTGCCTTTTAACTCTACATTGATTTTGTTGTCTAGATCATGTATCCAGCTGGCCTTCAAAGTATGGCCGGCTGTAGGTTGTAGTATAAGTATTTCTGGTCCTTGTAACTTATATGTAGAACTTTGTAAACCACTTGTAAGGAACTAGAGAGCAATATACATCAACCTTGAAAACAAATTACTTGTGTGTTGTTCTTGTTCTGTCTCATGTACACTTGTGTTTCTTAGTTCTCAAAACTAATTTTCTCCATTTTCCCATTTGAATTGTTAAGTGTTGTACGTGCATAACCCTTCACATGGTCCTGCAGTTACATTTATTAGATTTCAAAAACTTGTTGAAAACTATTTCTAAAAATGGTGGAGAATATCTCAAACTCATTCCACATCTTAATTCATGTAGCATTTCTCACTTAACGTCACCACCTCACACACCCGAACACAAGGGGTATGCTGAGCGTAGTCATAGACACCTAGTAGAAACAAGCTTAACCCTTCTGTCTCATGCAAACATTCCACCCACATATTGGCCTTTTGCATTAACCACAGCTGCTTATTTAATAAATCGACTTCCAACTCCCACCTTACATAATAAATCTCCATATTTTTGTCTGTTTAATAAACTACCTAACTATGCCATGTTACGGGATTTTGGTTTCCTTTGCTACCCTTGGTTGCGACCCTACTCCTCACACAAAGTTGACCCATGATCAAAACCTTATATCTTCGTTGGGTACTCATCCTCTCAAAGTGCATACTACGCACTTGATCCCACCACCAACCACATTTACACCACTCGACACATTACCTCCGTTGAAACAATATTTCCAAATCAAACTCTTGCCAAACAAGCCACTCCTACTTTGATCGATGAGTGGTCATCATCATCGCCCATCGTTCATCAAATTCCTATTACTCAACCTCCACCTTCCACTCCTACTACCACTCCAAATCCATCACCTTCTCCTTCTGCCACACCATCTTCGTCCCCCCTCCCCTAATCTACTTCACCCCTCCACTCCTTCTTCAACTCCCTCTGTATCTCCTTCTTCTGATCCATCACCTCCTCCCTTACACATATACAGTCACCGCTTCAAACATAATCCACCTTCTCAACCCTCTGTATCACGTACTCGCCCAGATCCTAAACCAAATTCTAAATATCACAATAATGATTTTATTGTCTATACAGCTTCTGCTACTCCTTATTGAATCATATACCACGACACACGCACTTAAACATCCTTTATGGAAACAAGCCATGAGTGATGAATTTGACGCCTTAAAGCGCAATCACACTTGGACTCTTGTACCCCCTACGGCTGCTCAAAATGTTGTAGGATGTAAATGGGTATATCACATCAAGTATAATCCGAACGGTACCATGGAACGTCTAAAGGCTCGCCTTGTAGCCAAAGGCTTCACCCAACGCCCTAGTATTGACTATGGTGAAACATTCAACCCAATCATGAAATCCGCTACCCTTTGTCTTGTTCTTTCTCTTGCTACTTCACATAACTGGCCATTACGCCAATTAGACATTAATAATGCCTTCCTATAAGGAAATCTTCATGGAAATGTCTACATGGCCCAACCTCTGGGTTTCATAGATCCTTTTTTCCATCTCATGTTTGCAAACTCAATAAAGTTATTTATGGACTCAAACAAGCTTCAAGAGCTTGGTACAATGAACTTAAAGCCTATTTCCTTTCTCAATAATTCAAACCTACAATTTCTGACCCCTCTTTTTTCATTCATACCACTGCTTCCACTCCTATCTTCATCCTCCTTTACGTTGATGACATCATAGTCACGGGTCCTTCTGCTCCCACTCTTCAAAAGTTCATCACTTCTTTTGCAAATAAGTTTCCTCTTAAGGACCTTGGACCATTATCTTACTTCCTCAGGGTTCAGGTTTTACCTCACCCACATGGAATCTTCTTGTCTCAGTCCAAATACATAATGGACATTCTTAATCGTACCAACATGGCTGATTCAAAGCCTGTATCTACGCCAATCACTACCTCTGACGTTCTAACATCATCAGGAGGCACACCTTTACCTTCACCTACTACTTATCGAGCTACAGTTGGTGCACTATAGTATTTGTCAATTACCAGACCTGACATTGCCTTCACTATGAACAAACTTTCACAGTTCATGCATGCCCCCACCACTGACCATTGGACAGCCCTAAAACAAGTATTATGTTATCTACACGGTTCACTTCATCACGGTTTATTACTTAAACGCAACTCCACCCTATGTCTCCATTCTTTTACAGATGCAGATTGGGCCGGAGACAAGGAGACTTGGCGTAATACTACTGCTTATATCGTCTACCTTCCCCATTTCATGGAGTTCCAAACCCCAATCCACATCGGCTAGATCCTCAATTGGAGCTCAATTTAGAGCAGTTGCTTCCGCCACCACTGAAGTATAATGGATCACCTCATTACTACTTGAACTGGGTTTTAAATCAAAGATCACGCCCACCTTTTATTGTGACAATCTAAGTGCGACACACTATTTTGCAAGCCCGGCATTTCATTCTAGGATGAAACATTTGGCATTGGATTTTCATTTTGTCCGAGAAAAGGTTCAAGACATCTCCTTAAGGGTGACCCATATAGTAGGGGATGACCAACTTGCAGATCCACTTACTGAACCTTTACTTCGACCTCGGTTTCAATTTTTGGTTTCCAAGATTGGACTTTCTTCTAGGACCTTCGTCCATCCATCTTGCGGGGGAATATTGTTGGATCATGAGGAAGGCTGGTGCAACCAAAACCATTTCACTTAGTCAATTTTGGCGGTACATTCAAAGGCTTCCGAAGCTATGTATGGAAACTTCCAAAGTTTGAAGTTCTTCCGAAGACCAGTGAAAGATCAACTTCCGAAGACAAAGAAGAAGTCCCCAAGCCTCGGAAGAAGCAGTCTTCCGAAATATAAGTGGCTTCGAAAGAAGTTATTCTTCCAAAGCAATTTAACCTTCGGAAGACACTACTATAAACCAGTGGACATAAGTATGGTCTCTGACATTCCGCTGCAGACTTCTGATACAGCATGGCTTCTTCCTAAAGAGCCATGTAGTAAACCATACTTTATTCCACTGTTTACCTTTTTATGATAGTACATGTTACCAACCTTAGTTGGTGACAAAAGGTAAGTCAGGGACATGTCCTAACTACCAAATCTCAGATAAAATATCTGAGATACCTTAACCTATAGCCTTGTAGTATAGGCTTTTGGTTATAGGTTTCCAGCTGGTATCAAAGTATATCCGGTTGTAGGTAGTATTATATATGTAGTTCTCATTGTAACTCAAAAGATAGAGATCGTGCTTGCAAGAGTCTGGTAATCCTTTGAGTTGAGAAGCAATATATAAAAGTACCTTGAAAATTTACTTCCTATGTTTATTACTATTTATTACTTGTTATATTGTGATCAACTCTTGTTAGACTCGTTCTGAGTGTTGTTCTAGGTGAGTTTGAGAGAAAATCACTTGTTAAGTGACCAATATCGATCCTGCAATTGGTATCAGAGCTTTTTAGGCTCTTGATTGCGTGATCTAACCATCCAAATCAACTTATTTTTCACTCCTCCTTACAACCCACTCACTCAAATGGCCGGTCTCACTAAAGCTAATATGGAAACTGGTACCATGACCAAGTCCCCACTGATCACCCCTTAAGACTTTGACACATGGTTCACAAGAGTGGAAGGCTTCATCAAGTGTCAAGACTCAAGGATGTGGGACTCCGTTGTTAATGGTCCTTTCATACCAAGCACTACTTCTGCTACTGGTAATCGTATCATTCCAAAAGATGTGGATGATTACTCAGAAGAAGATAGGAAAAGAATAGAGCTTGATCAAAGGGCTATGACTTCTCTTCAAACTGCTCTTCCAAACTCCATCTATAGAGGCTTCAAGAAGTGCAAGACAGCTAAAGATCTATGGGAAGCACTGAAGCTCATGTATGAAGGATCCAAGGAAACTAAAGAGAACAAGAAGGATCTCTTAAAGCAGCAGTTTGAAAACTTCACTTTCAAGGCTGGTGAGACCTTGACTCAACAATACTTCAGGTATGTTGAGATAGTGGATACTCTGGTGGATATTGGAGTAACTCTTGAGAACAGGGACATAGTAAGGAAATTCATGTCTTCCCTTCCTAAACTATGGACACACTATTGTATTGTAATCAAGAGAACTTCAGACCTTAAGACTCTTACTCTCACAGAGTTGTATGGTATCCTGAGTGCATTCCAGATGGAGATGAACATGCAAAACTCCTCTGGTAACTCCAATAACCAACTGAGTTCAGCCCTTCATGTGGTTGAAAGGGAAAGCATAGAACCACAACATCAGTGGCTATGCTACCCTGACAACTCACAAAATGGACCCTACATTACTCTACCTGAGACTCCAAGGTCTCAACAAGCTCAACACAACTCCTTTTAGGATAGTTGTGCCTTTGTCTCTGGAAGTGGACACTCTGGTGATTTTCAATATTGCTTTGATGATCTTGAGTGCTTCAGTCCAGATGATGTAGAGTATGTGGATATTGTCCAGCAGATGGTTCTTTTAACTTGCAGAGCGAAGAAGTTCTTCAAGAGAACTGGAAGGCAATTACCTCAAAACCCTGCCAACAGCAAGTTTAGGTTTGACAAGACCAAAGCAAAGTGCTACAACTGCAACCAACTGGGTCACTTTGCTAGGGAATGCAAGGCTCCCAAGAACAACCCAGGAACCCCACAGGCCTCCACACATCCCTCTACCTTGAAGTCTGAAGAAAAGACAACTGAAACAGCTGCAATAGCTCAAGATGTTGACTGGAGCTTCATGGTACAGGATGTGACTCCTGCTCAAGCACTCATGGCCAGAACAGATGATGCTCAGGTATATGAACATCTTTGTACTCCAGCCTATATTGCTAAAGTTAAACTTTACAAGGATTATAATATGGAAATCAGATCTGATGTTGAGTCTATAAATATCTTAAAATCTGATTTTAAAAGAGCTGAATCTGACTATCAAAAGAAAATTGAGGAGTTAGAGAAAACTGTGTCTCTTTTAATACATGAACAAACCAACTACAAGACTCAAATCAAAGATCTGATATCCAACCTTTCTGAAGCTCAAGCCCAGCTTGTCACTGCTGAGGCTCAGGCCAGGAAGCAAGCTATTGCTGAGCAAAACTTCCAAGCTATTCTTACATCATCCTCCCATTCCAAAATGTTTTATCAAAACAAAGGAGTGTTGGGAACCAATGAAATCTCTCCACCACACTCTTATGAGTCTATTAGACAACCTAGATGTGGTACTGAGGAGCAAGAGGTTCCAACTGCTGACCCTTCTTCACTAGAGTTGAAGGATGATGCAACAATAGTGGCCACCACAGGGAAGAAACAGGTAAATGCACCCGTCTCCTCCTGTGAAGATCAAATCCTAACCACCAAGGCAAGAATAAGTAGAGCTAAAGCTGCTAGAAAGACTGCCAAGAAGGTTGTTGAGTCCAAGCTAAAGATTTACCCAAAGCAAAAAGGTGTCTTTATCTCAGCTGGATTTCAAGTGTTAGGTACTTCTGATTCAGGAAATGAGTGTAATACCAGCACTCCTGTCCTATCAAAGGATCAGAAGTTGAAAGGGAAAGTTGTTGATGAAGAAAAAAAGCCCAAGAAACAGCAACCCTTAAATTCCCAAAAGACTAACATCGCATGTATAATGTGTGGTCTGCACAACCACATGGCAAAAGATTGTTACTACAATCCAGCAAGCACACATTATGCAAATAATGTTAGAAAAGGAGTCAGGGAAGGTTTCACATTTGGACCATTTCAAACGGTCCAAGTGATGAAAAAGGGAAAGTTGGTCTCGGAAGCCAAGTTGCTTTCGGAAGAAAGTACTTCTTCCGAAGGGAAAATGGCTTCGGAAGCCAAAGCTTCAAAGGTTCGGAAGAACAAGAAAGCTTCCCTGAAACCAACCCAGAAGAAGACTACTTCAGAAGAGAATGTGGTGAAGGCTTCTTCCGAAAAGAAAGAAGCTTCGGAAGAAGTCCATGCTGCAAAAGCTTCAACAAGCTCATCCTCAAAGATCAACCAAGGGATGGATTGGAAGATCAAGCAAGATGCGGCAGCCCAAACTTCTTCTTCAAAGACCTCTATTGAACCCCAATGCACATCTTTTGGTTCAATTATGTCATTATCCTTGGAAGAGCCTAAGACCAGCAAGGCTTGGGCTTCCAAACAAAACTAACAATCTCATCTTATATGCAGGGACATCCATTTGATAAGAACAACAATGTCTGGATTGTAGATAGTGGATGCTCCAGGCACATGACAAGGAACAGATCTCTCCTTCAACAATTCCAGAACTATGATGGAGGGCCTGTCCAATTTGGAGGTGAGGCCGGAGGATATATTTCTGGCAGAGGAAGTATATCCAATGGTAAGTTAAAGGTAGACAAAGTTCACTTTGTTGAACAGCTTGAACACAACCTGTTAAGTGTTTCTCAATTCTATGATCAAAAGCACCAAATGCTTTTCACAGAACATGAGTGCATTATCCTCAAACCAGGGATGACAATTCCTTCGGCATTGGTGCTTCTTAGATCTCCCAGGAAAGGGGATATGTACAAGCTAGATATGAACAATGCTTCTCCTATGGGTGAAGTATCATGCTTTCTTTCCAAAGTTGTTAATGAGCACACTCCTTATGTTAGGGGGAATGGACCTGTTTATATCTTTGACTTAGAATTGTTTCCAAACTATTCTAAACCATCTTGTGAGAATGTTTCAGCTGGAATAGGTGCTCAAGGTGATGCTGATGCTGATGCTAATCAACTATTTGAGCTACCCAGACCTCTTCCAAATTCTCCAAGAGCTGAAAGACAACAAGCTTCAACTATTCACAGATCTGATAGTGTAACTATCTCAAGGAATAGTGAAGCTTCAACAAGTGAATCACTTGATGAACCTCAAAACTCATCAGGTGATCCATTACAACACCAGGTTGAAGGAAGTAGTATTTTGAAGGAACAGGCAACTGTTAATACTACTTCACAGCCAACCATTGATGATGTTTCTCATTCATTCAATCAGTCCTCAATAAATGACTTTGAAATAGCAGCTGGACAGAGTGTTCCAGTTCCTGATCAGAATATGTCCAACCTGGACCTATCTCTGCAACTGGATGTGATTCCTCGGCTTAGGATTCACAACACTCATCCAACTGAAAACATCATAGGGGATGTCACTGAAGGTGTGAGAACAAGAGGATAGACACATCATGGGAATGTTTGTTTGTACTTATGCTTTCTATCCCAGATGGAACCCAAGAAGGTAGAAGATGCCTTGAAAGATAGTAGCTAGCTTGAATCAATGCAAGAGGAGTTGCTGCAATTCAAAAGACAAAAGGTGTGGAACCTATGTGAGCTACCATCCAGTCAAGTACCAATAGGCACTAAATGGGTTTTCAGAAACAAAAGAGATGATAGAGGCTTGATCATTAAGAACAAAGCAAAACTTGTAGCTCAAGAATACACACAAGAAGAAGGAATTAATTATACTGATGTCTTTGCACCAGTTGCTAGACTTGAGGCAGTTAGAATCTTCCTTGCTTATGCTGCATCTAAGGATTTCACTGTCTATCAACTTGATGTCAAGTGTGCCTTTCTATATGGGGATATAGATAGGGAAGTCTATGTATGTCAACCTCTAGGATTTGAAGATCCACAGCACCCCAACTATGTCTGCAAGTTGGACAAAGCTCTATATGGGCTGCACCAAGAACCTAGGCTGTGGTATGAGACTTCGTGTCAGTTTCTCATGAAGAATAGCTACACCAGAGGTACTATTGATAAGACTCTCTTCATCAGGAAGTCTGGAAAAGACATTTTGCTCGTTCAAGTCTATGATGATGACATCATATTTGGTTCTTCAAATGACCAAATATGTAAGGACTTTGAGAGCATTATGAAGCAGAAATTTGAGATGAGTTCCATGGGAAAAATGGACTTTTTCCTTGGAATTCAGGTAAAGCAAATGAAGGAATGGTTCTTCATCAATCAATCTAAGTATGTCTCAAACATCTTAGAAAGATTTGAAATGAAAGATTGAAAGCCTGCCAAGACACCCATACCCAGAAACCATAATCTTTGTCCTGACCTTGAGGGGGAGGATACTGATCAACATCAATATATGGCAATTATAGGTTCTCTGATGTATCTCACAGTAAGTAAGCCTGATATCATGTTTGTCACATGCATTTGTGCAAGATATCAAGCTGCTCCAAAGGTGTCTCATCTAGCTGCTGTTAAGAGAATCCTCAGATACCTCAAAGGAGCACCTAAACTAGGTCTCTGATATCCCATAAACAAGGATTTTATTCTCTATGGATACTCTGACAGTGACTATGGCGGCTGCAACATTGACAAGAAATCTACATCAGGAGGATGTCAATTTCTTGATGGAAGGATCATCTCATGGCAATGCAAGAAACAATCTTATGTCTCTACATCAACTGCTGAAGCTGAATACATTGTTGCTGCTAGCTGCTGTGCTCAACTGCTATGGATTCAAAATCAGATGTTAGACTATGGATTCAACTTCATGAGTACTCCTATCCATATTGACAACAACAGTGTTATCTCCATTACTGAAAATCCGGTGAAGCACTCCAAGACAAACCATATTGACATCAGGTATCATTTCATTAGAGATATTCATGAAAAGAATCTAATTAAGCTAATCAAAGTTGATTCAAATGAACAATATGTTGATTTGTTCACTAAAGCTTTTGATGAACAAAGATTCAAGTATCTCATATCAGCTATTGGGATGATAAACATTGACTAGCCTAACTCTTTTGAAAACATTTTTGAATATGTAAATGTTGTGTCAATACAATCTAAGCCTTGTTACAAGAGATCTTTCAGAAATTTTCCAAGTGTAAATTCCTTCCGAAGAGAAATTAACCTTCGGAAGATACTTCTACATTTTCCGAAGCATAATTTCTCAAAGGTTAATTTTCTTCTTGGAAGAGTTTCTGATCTCAGAAGAAGTGATCGATTATAATCAGATCTACTTCCAAGGTTTACTTACTCTCCATTTGGAAGTGAATTCTAACCCTCGGAAGCAAAGTTTTTACTTTGGAAGTAAGAATTGCCTTCGGAAGACAATTACCTTCGGAAATGTTTTACCCTCAGAAGAAAGATTACTTTGTAACCCAAATTTCTTGGGCCCCACACTGTAAAAAGTAAGGATTGTGTTAATGATGTCGGATTATTTAACTAATTTTAACCTTACCGCCCCTGTCACTTCATCCGCTAAACCGTCACATCCTAAACCCCATTACCGCCTTTCATCCTCATTTAAATAATCCCGACTATCCTATTTTACCTCCTTTCATCCCAATTTATAGTTTTACGGCCCTAGAAATTCTCTCCTCACTCAAACTTTACCCAACTTCAAATTCTCTCTACAATTTACTCTTCTCCAATGGCACTCAACCCTCAGCATAACCAAATCGCACTTCTTGATTCATCAAGAGATGCTGATTTCTCTGAAATCATCTTATTTCTGACCCAATCGTCCTACTACACTGCCCTTACTGTAAACCCTACTGTGTATTCCAATCATTTGGAAGAATTCTGGGCAAATGGTCAAGCCGAAACCCTAAATGGGGTTCGTGTACTGAGGACCAGAGTTCGTGATCAAGAATTGATCATTAACAGCTCATCAGGGAGCATCTCGAGCTTCACAATGACGGAGCTCCTACTGAGTTCCCCAAAGAAGACTTGGATGGCACCTACATCCTCATGGGATATGGTGGAGATGTGAGCAGGTCAACTGTCTACAAATTCAACTTCTCATATCATTAGAAGTTTCTCCTGCACATTGTTCTTCACTGCTTATCTAACAAGTCTGGGGGATGGGATCAAATCCCATATGAACTAGCATGCTTAGTTCATGGGTTGGTGAGTGGCCTGCGCTTCAATTACTCTAGGTTTGTGTTTACCAATTTACTTGGAAATCTTAGAAGGGAGACATTGTTTATGTATCCCTGATACATTCAACCCATCATCAACTGCGAGTTGGAACAGAGCAAGCTTGTCTGTGCAGCTGCTCTTACTGTTCCTCAAATGCGGCCTGTCATCTTCAAGAATTTGAAGAAGGTGTCACCAACTTCACTGGTAGGTATACTCCTTTACCTCCAGGTATGATTGAGCTTATAGCTCCTGGTGACATCCCTGTCAACCTAACAGGTGATGAACCCCCTCCAGCAATCTTCACCATAAATCTCACATTACCTTCTCCACCCATCACCATCATATATCAAAGACGCCCCAAACAAACTCTTGTTCAATCCAATCTGATTGAACAAGCTCCTCCTGTTCAACCCAAAAGGACTAGAGTGGAAAACTGATGAAGAGATAACATCTCTCCATGGCAATAAAGTTGATCTACAACACCCACCCCAAGATCAACAGAGCCTGGAGACATCCCTTATCTCTAGCCCCCATTAGCAAACCTTAACTGAGGTGAGTCCCACTGATGTGGTGGGGACTTATATAGGCTCAGCTGCCACTACTAAGAGTCTCTCATTGAGCTCTCAGGATAGTGGTAACATTAATTAGACTGAGTCTACGGCAACTTTGCCCATTGATATCTCTGAAAGAGATGACTTTGAGCAGAGGTATCCGGGGTACCAAGAAGCCACATCTGGTGGTGAGACTAAACATACTAGGTATGTTATCTCATCTCCCCGTGATTCTTCATATGAAGATG
Source organism: Flaveria linearis (assembly GCA_024085815.1). NCBI lineage: Eukaryota > Viridiplantae > Streptophyta > Magnoliopsida > Asterales > Asteraceae > Flaveria > Flaveria linearis. Next base: position 52,991,527 of record CM044008.1, on the reverse strand, counting down.
AGGGAAGTATGCAACTCACCATTCAGTACTTGATCTCTAAGGTCTCAAACCTAGAATCTCAAGTTAGGATCTTAGAGAACAGGTCAGCCACTCAGCAACTTGAGATTGACAATCTCAGGGCCAAACTAGCTGAGAAACAGACTGAGAGATCTGTTAAGCATGTACCAATTCAGGTCTCATTGACTTCTTCCTCTAGCTCATCCACCTCTCAAGATGATGCTACCAAAAAGGGGGAGAAAGATCAGAGACAAATAATTGAGGAACCAATCCAAGCTTCAGCTTCAACTACGACTTCAATCAACACTTTGGCTGTGTCATCACCAGTTACTCTGGAAATCGACTCAAGGATGCTCAGTGATCTCTACAAACTCTTCACTCAGTTTGTATTGAGATCCTCCTTCTACCAGCCAAGCCTTGATGCTGCACTGATGTACTTTGGAGCTAAAGAGCTTCAGAGGCTGACTGCACCTTCTACCACTGTGGAAGAAGTTGATCAACCTAAGGTCCACATGGAACCTAAGATTCACTTCGAAGGGGAAATGGGGACTGATGGCCCAGCAACTGAAACAATTGGGACAAAAGTTGCATCTCCCTCAACTTTTGAAGCCACAAGGAAAGCTTCGGAAGAACCAGCTAAAGCCTCAGAAGAACAAGCTGAATCTTCCGAAGCTGAGATAGAAGCTACGAAAGGACTGTTCCAGATGTCCGAGGATCTAATCATCACAGATGCAATCCTTGAAATGGCATCTGAGGTGAATAGTGAGGACTCTCTCAAACCTGCTCCATCCCAAACACCATCTGTGCCTCTCTCTCAATCTGAACCCTCTATCCAAGAACCACCACAGTCAAGCTCTTTAAAAGACAAAGGCAAAAGGAAGATGACTGCGGAAGAGCTTTAGGAAGAGGAAAAGATTGAAAAGCTAAAGAAGAAAGGTAGATTCCCGTCTAAGAAGCTGCTAGCTGCTAGTTCAAAGGCAGCTGGAGCCAATCAGGAGGCAATCAACAACAAGAGGAGAGAGGAACTCATTGATCAGCTCATCAACTAGGAGCTGTAAATGAAGAGACACTCCTGCTACTACTAGAGGAGTTGGTGACTTTGGAGAGGACAACCAGGCTAAAACAAAAAAAAGAAGCCAGGTTGGCCTTAGAGAGGGAAGAGGAGGAACAGAGGAGAGCTGCCTTGCAGCTGAGGGAAGCTAGGACAAAATTCCTACTTTCTAGAGGCTTCAACCTTCAAGAACTTTCTCCACATGATGATGATACGATCCTCTGGCTCTACAACAAAGAGCAGGAACAAATGGAGAAAGAAAGAAAGAAGGCTGCAAGGGAAAAGAGCAAAGAGAAGAAGAAGAAGGAAGAAGAAGCAAGGATCTCTGCAACCAAGAAGCTTAGTGACAAAGCCTGGATGAAAGACTATCTCCGGGCTCATGGCTTCTCTGGTAGGCAGGTGGGTCCTATGTCTGAAAAGACACTCCAGCGGATTGTCAGTGAAATCAAAGATGACATCCGTATGGGAAAGAAGAAAGAGATGTACAGAAGGGGACAGGGAATGATTTTCACCCCAACCACTCAACCATAACCAACACCAGAAGAACCAATCCCATTCTCCTTCCCCATCAAAACTGAGCCCTTAGATGAACCCTTCACCCCTGAACCTACAACTCTACCCATACCCACTTCATTACCTCAACCACCTAAACTTCCCATCCTTTAACCCAAAACATAACCCAGAACCACTAAACCCAAACCTACCTAACTGATACCCAGACCATCCCCTCAGCCTTCTTAACGTCTCTCTCTTGAAGAGTTTAAGGAAATCAAGACAAAGCTCAACAACTGCACAACTTTGAGCAACATCTCCTGTGAGGAAGATCTCGTCAACATCACCTATGTTGATGACTCTTCAAGTTCCCTCACATGAGATCAATTTCTTGATTTGCCTAGAGGAACTTTGGGCCAGGCTGCAAGACTTCTAGGTCTCAACTCTGATTCTCTGAATGTTGAAGAGAAGGGACTTAGAAGAAAACTGGTGACTCTGCTGGATACAAGGAAGGAGGACAGGATTCCTAGTCAGTCTCCTATGCCTAGGAAAAGTATAATCCAGTGGAGGTTTGATGAAACTTCTCACAACTTTGTTGTGGAAAGGGAGAATGGTGAAATCAACCGATTCAATGCAACTTCTCTATTGCACCTCAGTACATTTGACATTCCTGAGCTTGCAGAGAAGCCATTCTCCAACCCCTCCAACTCTGAGACTGCTGCTCTCATCAGGAATCATCTCAGCAGTCTTCACTTGGCTGAGCTAACTGCAAAGGCCAGGATTGAAGAATAGTTGAAGTTAAGAAGACAGGAAGAAAAGGAAAGATCTACCACCAAGGGCACAACTTTTCTACAGATGGTGGAGGGTCCGGAATTGGAACCTATAGTTAGATGGGAATATGACTATAGTTTCCATCAACTAACTCTTTTCAGAGGGCCACAGCAAAGGGTACATATAATCCAAGGTTACAGACTAGATGTTCTGTCTACCAAGGATTTGTACAAACTTCTCAGCACCACATCAGGGAAGAACAAGGAAACAGATAGGTATCTACTTTCCTTGGTGCTGAAAGTTTTAAGAAGAAGAGGGAAGTGAAGTTTTGGTAGCATCAGCCTAGGGGGAGTTTGTTGGATTATGAGGAAGGCTGGTGCAACCAAAACCATTTCACTTAGTCAATTTTGGTGCTACATTCAAAGGCTTCCGAAGCTAAGTATGGAAACTTCCGAAGTTTGATGTTCTTCCGAAGACCAATGAAAGATCAACTTCCGAAGACAAAGAAGAAGTCCCCAAGCCTCGGAAGAAGCAGTCTTCCGAAATATAAATGGCTTCGGAAGAAGTTATTCTTCCAAAGCAATTTAACCTTCAGAAGACATTGCTATAAACCAGTGGACATAAGTATGGTCTCTGACATTCCACTGCAGACTTCTGATACAGCATGGCTTCTTCCTAAAGAGCCATGTAGTTGACCATACTTTATTCCACTGTTTACCTTTTTATGATAGTACATGTTACCAACCTTAGTTGGTGACAAAAGGTAAGTCAGGGACATGTCCTGACTACCAAATCTCAGATAAAATATCCGAGATACCTTAACCTATAGCCTTGTAGTATAGGCTTTTGGTTATAGGTTTCCAGCTGGTATCAAAGTATATCCGGCTGTAGGTAGTATTATATATGTAGTTCTCATTGTAACTAAAAAGATAGAGATTGTGCTTGCAAGAGTCTGGTAATCCTTTGAGTTGAGAAGAAATATATAAAAGTACCTTGAAAATTTACTTTCTGTGTTTATTACTATTTGTTACTTGTTATATTGTGATCAACTCTTGTTAGACTCGTTCTAAGTGTTGTTCTAGGTGAGTTTGAGAGAAAACCACTTGTTAAGTGACCAATATCGATCCTGCAAATATTAATAATAATATTCAAAAATTGTGATACTAATCCATCCTTATCTCCAGCTTAGTTTGTAGTATTTTATCTTTTATAGTTTCCTTCTCTCTAGCGTAGTTTGTTACTCATTTGTATCTATATATTGTACTCGTTTTTCATCAATGAATCAAGTTAGTTTTGTTATACCTTTATACGTGTACATGCAACAAGAACAGAAAAGAACATTCCAAAAAACAATATACTAATGTGTCGGTATTTATTGCTGCAATTGTAAGAACTAGAGATAAGAACCGTCATGATCATCCTCTTCAACATTGATCCACGTTGTTAAACAACATAGGTTTGGTAAGCACTTTTAACCCATAAACTCATTGGTTCATATGGTTTCTAAGTAGATTAGGGTTTTAAGATTGAAATAAGAAGAGCTTGTGTGTGTGTTAGATTGAGAAATCAAAGGAGAAAAAAAGGGTTTGCTAACTGCTATATGAAGTTCTATAAAAAACTGTCTTCATCATCAATATTGGTGAGAAACCAGAGACTTAACTCAAAGATTAGTTAATTTTGGGGTTCACATGGTCATTATAGATGTTCATAAGTGTGATTGTTTACATTGTTGCAAATTTGCAATGTTTTATAACCTAATCGGTTTTGTAACAGGTTGGTATCATGCAATGAGTTTTGAAATCAGATTTTTAGCAAGTAAAATAGTTGGTGCACCCACGAAGTGAGCATGTAACTATCTAAGATTATGATATCTAATAATTTTAACCTCAACCAGGTTAGCTCACTACGGTATATACCCTACTTTATTATATTTTGGTAACTACTGATGCATCAACGGACGTATTTATAACGCTTATACTCTTTCTTCATTTGTATAATGTCTTTTTGATTTGTCCCTAAAGTACATGTGCTAAGACTTCAATAGAATCATGTGTCTTATATAACAATAGTAGCCGAGGTGGCTACTATCATTTGTGGTCAACGTGCTGAGGTGGCTCGCGCCACTGGCGTCAAAGATTGGAATGTTGGTGCTGCTTAATGCACATAGCTATATGCCCGGTAGGTAAGCGATGATGTAAAAAACGACTTATGTTTGATGTTCCGACGTAGTAAATATATTATATGCAGCCATAGCGAAGAGCCGTTTTGAGTCTTATTTTTAAAGTATATGTCGTTCCTTCGCACTTGCAAAAAAAAACCATACGTGTCTATGCTAATTGTCACCTTTTGAGAATAACAGTGACTTAACTGATGTTTTTGTAAACCTGTATTGATGTTGGTCGAAACCTGCCGCTAAGCACGGGCGGGAAACCACTAGTTGAACTATAAAAATGATGTGCATTTCTATTATAACTTTTTAATATTGGCACAAAATACTCTCCCATTTAAGTAAAAATATAAAACACAATTATAAACTTAAGGGTTAAACAGGTCAATCCGTAAACCCACAATGTTGACCAGTGTCGAATCATCTAACTAAATGAGTTAGCCTGTTTGATCCGAAACTAACCCGAATCTGTTTCAACTAAACCCGGATCCACAAATTTCATGTCATTTGCGTATTATATTTATGTTGGTTTATGAACTATTTCAGACAAGAAGCATCCAATCTGGGTTCAGCTTGACATGAATCATCGTTTAAAAGAACGAAAATTTGGTGACCTCATGCTGAGGGTTCGGGGTGTAGTCGGACGAGTTAGAAGGTGACGATATGTTGAACCCATTCCGCCTGTTGTGGTAAAAACCCCATATACTAGAATTTTATTAATATTTAATGTTGTTAACTTGTATCAATCGGTCCTATGGTCTAGTGGTTAGGACATTGGACTCTGAATCCATTAACACGAGTTCAAATCTCGGTAGGACCTTTTTAAGATGACTTAATTTATCTTTCATTAAGCTTTTCTTTCTAAACAATATCATGATCTGGTTTTAACAGCTTTAGCTAAACAGCAACTTATTAACGGTTTTTAAACTCTAAACAAATACTAATTCTTCTTAAGTTAAATACAAGTCAAACCATACCAATTTGTATTCAGTGGATTTCTAAATAGAGATTGCAAAAGGTATATATAATATCAAATATTAAATTTTTCTTCCAAATCTATATATTACATGAATCAGTTATAACTATTTTAAACATAACAATTTAGATACAATAGTTATTTCCGTTTGAAGTAAAAACGCAAGAAACATCAATGGTCAAAATTTAAGGAAAAAAAGGACTAATATAAATTAATGTCGCATGTTGCTCGTCTTTAATATATAAAAATATGCTAGCTTAGACTACCCATTATGAAAGTGAATCGGTTGTCTCAATCTGATGTTATCGAGATGGGTACACCGAGGCGTGAGACTATTTTTTTAATGTAAAAATGCGCTAGCTTAGACTACCTACTATAGTGACCAAACCAACCCAACCTTTCATTAAAAATTAATTTCTCTCTCTTTCACTTATATAATCCAACCAAACTCCATTTTCATCTCATTTCTCAACCCAACCTAAAATATTAAACTTTTCATCTCATTTCTAAACCCAACCTAAAATATTAAACTATGTGTGAAATTAATTGTTTAGAATAAAACAAATAAAAAGAAACCCAATAGAGAAAAGACATCTGTAATAAAGAATCAAAACTCAGGTTGCAACCTAGGTTGCGGTGGTGATCGGTTCGTGGATTTATTTGGATTAAAACTTTTCTTTTTAATTGTTTGGGCGATCGACCTCTGCTAATTGTCGTTGATGGCAGTGGTCTTATTTATCTTGTAGTCTTCATGAATGGGTTTAAGTAAGTAGAGTTGTTAATCCATCTAGCATTATCTTGTATCCATGGTTTGCTCTTAGAAGCTTTGTGATGACATCCATTGTTATGTTTCCATTTTCATTCTTGAATTTTGGTTGTTGAAGATAATCACATGGTCGTTGATGGTCTGCTTTAACCTTGGGCTGCGTAAAACATTTTTGTACATATCTTGTGATAGGTCTCTTCATACCCGCCTACCCATAGTTATTTCTTGAGTTTTTTTACCCCTTATTATTACCAGGACTAATTAAATATTATGACTTATTATCCTGGTAGCGGGGTTTAAGGGGACAACCCTTACGGGGGGGTCCAAGGGGCATAGCCTACGGCTTGGGTTGAGCTACTACGTCAGCACAAAAAAATTTATATAGAATAAGTTCTATAGTGGAGAAATCTATTAGTCAGTGAGATGATGACCGCATCGTATAAAGGACGCGGGCGGCATCCCAAATCAGCGATGAGGACCGCATCGTAACATGATGCGGGCTGCATCCCAAATCAGCTATGAGGACTGCATCGTAGCAGGATGCGGGCTGCATCCCAAATCAGCTATGAGGACCACATTAGAATTGTGATGTAGGCCACATCGACCAGATGAAGCAAGCTACCATCATTTGACGTGTAAGGATGACATGGGTATGAGATTGATCCCATGAAAGCATGACAAGGACCATGATGCGGATCACATCATCATATTGATAAGGGATGCATTGTAAAGGCGGTTCGCGAACAATCAACAATTTACACATCCCTAATTGCAGCCGTAAGGGATGTATACCATAACACATTTTTATTACGGTCTGCTGTTGGTACACATGTCCCCAGTTCTAGTCTAGTGAGCTCAAATGTAATAGACTTCTACCTTGTAACGCATATGTAATGTTCAATCAATCGAATGAGAATCTCTTCTTTATATGGTTGTTGATTATATAATGTTATATCTAATTATATTATTAGTTGTTACACGCATAATATGACCATGTTATATAGGTTTACAGTTGTGAGACACAGTTCTGAATCGTTAAAGGTTCAAGAATGTGTTTGACTAAGAATCTTTTTCAGTCGCACGACTGAACCATGCGAATGGTTCAATCGCACGGTTGAACTAGGAGATTGAGTCAATCGCCCGGTTGAGTCATAAGACTGACTCAAGCGTTCGAATGAATCAATCGTATTACTTAATCGCACGACTGAGCCAGTCGCAAGGCTCAGTCGCACGAATGAGATCTGTAGCCTATAAATACCACTTAATTCGTGGAAAAACGTAACACTTCGAATACTAGAAACCCTAATCGACCCAGAACGTGTTGTTCGACCATTCCAACTTCATAGAGCGTTTCAGATCATTCCGAGTCAATTCATAACGTTTTCTAATCGTTAGGATTGATCCTGATTTCGTTCTCACTGATTGGATCGCCAATCAAATAGGATTCCGCACTATTTGATCTGGTACAACGAAGAATCGGTTAGTACTCCGTACGTACACGGTCCTAACAAGTGGTATCAGAGCTTTGGCTCTTGATTCTTCGTTGATTCTATCGTTTTTGTGAAAAAGTCTACGTTTTTACGCAAAAGGATCCATTCTTTTGGCTAAAAATTGAGTCTTTACGTGTGCATGTTCTGAAAATTCAGTGTTTTTCGAGTTTCAGCCGTCTAGGGTGCAAATATTTGCGTTCTAGGTCAAAAGTGTTCAAAATCGCGTTTACAGCCGACCCAGTCACACAATTATCTCAATCGTACGACTGAACTCTTTCACCCAGGTCTTTCGCACGTTTGAGTCAGTCGCCACTCCATTCGCCCGGTTGAGTCAGTCGCTGTGTCAATCGCCCGATTGAGTCAATCGCCCACTTCAGTCGCACGTCTGAGTCGTTCGGTCTGTTCAGTCGTCTAAGTCTCTCAGTCGGCCGATTCTACCGTACGTTTGAGTCCAATCGGATACAGCCCAATCGCATTAGCAGTTTAATTCTCAAGTTAAATTAATTCAAGGATGGACTCAGAAAATTATGCCATGTCAGCTGGAAAGGATTCGAGAATTCAGAACTTGTTACTGGAGAATGAGATAGGGAACCATAACGAGCCACCTAAACTATTGACAATAGAGGATTTTCCACAATGGAGACAACGTTTTGAGATCTATCTTAATGGCGTAGATACTAACTTATGGAACTCTATTGAGGTTGGCTATAAAATACCCGTGGGGGCTGATGGTGTTCCTTTGACTTTGAGTGGACTCACCGATACACAGAAGGTTGCTTACAATGCAGAGAAGAAGGCCTATGCTCTTTTGACTCAGTCCATTCCCAAGCCTATTTTTCATCAATACTCAGAACACAAACAAAGTAAAAAACTGATGGAAGTTCTTGAAAAGAGGTATGATGGAAATTCAAACTTAAAGGCACTGAAAGGTAAAGCGTTGAAGAAGGAGTTTGATAACTTCTCAGCAATTGGGAATGAAAGCTTGGATGAAATCATCGATCGTTTCTACCACCTGATGAGTGAACTTCACACTCATGGTGTTAAGACGTCAATGGAAGACAAAGTTTTAAGCTTGGCAGATGGTCTACCTGCAAAGTGGGATTCATTCATTTCTACTCTGCGATACAACTCAGTTTTAGAAACCCTGAATATCAATGATTTTATTCTAAAACTGAGAGAAGAGGAAGTGCGACAAAAATACAAGGCAAAGAAGGGTTCCTATGCTCAAGACCCCTCACTCTACAATGTCCCTTCTATTTCCACCCCTGCTGCAAAGTCTTCTGGTGCACCTCTGCAGACAGCCTTCGTGTCAAATGCATCTCCAACCGCTGAACAAGGCTCATCATCTGCAAATGAGTCTCTTGGGGCATCTGGAGTGAGTCAAAGTCCCATTGTTACTCAGTCTGCAAAGTTGACAACAGAAAATCTGGGAAAGGTAACAGTGGAGGTTGCTAAAGAGCACATGGATCTACTGGCTGCTGTTGTGCATTCTTATGATGGTTTGGTGGCGGGCAAGATTGGTAATTGCCACCTTGCTGATGAAGATTATGAGCAAGTAGATGAGAATGAGCTGGAAAGAATGGACATCATGTGGGCTCTTGCAAGCGCTGTCCGAAGAGCCAAGAAATTTGTGAAGAAAACAGGGCAGAATCTCGTGGCTACTAAAGATACAACCTTTGGTTTTGACAAGTCTAAAGTCACGTGCTTCAATTGTGGAGAAAAGGGCCACTTTAAAAGGGAGTGTTCAAAGCCTAAGAAGACTGGGAACGGGAATCCATTTTCCTCGTTCAACAGGCAAGATAGAGACAAGAAACCAGCGTCCACGGGAAGTGATTCTAAAGCTATGGTAGCACAAGGAGATGAAGGACAAGATTGGTCTTTTCGATTCATGTCTGATGAAGCTAACATAGCATCCGTGGAAGACTTGAACGAAGACTCTGCAAGTGAAGCGGAAAGCTCGGCTGAAGTTGATACTGCTGATTTGGAAGAGACGTTTGATGCTGTTGATGAAATTGTCCAGAATGAGTTGAATTCAGAATCTGAAGCTCAATCTACGTCTCAGAATGCTTTCACGGCTGGCACGTCGACATCTACACAGGTAAAATCTAAAGTTGAATTATTTGATGAACATGTTTGTGTCGAATGTGATAAATTTAGAGAAAGCATTGATCTAAAATTTGCTAGGTTGTTAGAACACAATGATAACTTAGTAAATGACTTAAAACTGTGCTCAGAAGCTAATCGTGTCTTAAAACAAAATGAGAGCAGTTATAAAGAGAAGTTAGATGCGTTGCAAAAGCAACTAAAGGAAACTGAAGTTGTTGTCTTTAACCAAGAAAATGACATTAAATACTACGTAAAGACCATTGAAGAGACTAAAAATGACAAAGCGGTCTTACAGGTAGAAAATGAGTCATTGCAACAAAAACTACATAGTCTAGCGAGTTCTTCGCACATTTTGAAAAACTTGGTTAAAGAACGCAACAATGGGGAGGGATTTGGTTACAAGGTAGTTCCACCACCACATGAAATCCTTTTGAACACAAAACAACGTCCAATTAATAACAATCAAATTAAGGATCATGTGGTGACAAATCCTTTGGTTAGTGATTCGGACACAGCAGTTAAGTCTGCTTCTCCGGATGATGATCAGAAAACTTCAACATCAAGCAAGGTCAATGTTGAAAAACGGGTGGAAACAAATGTCCAAACAACTCTTGGTTCGGAATCAAAGTCAAATATTACACAAACCAAGATATCTAAATCCACTCAAGTTAAACCAGTTAAAAGGGATAATATTCAGCCTCAAAGACAAATTAATCCAAATATTAAACAAGTTAAATTTGTTAAAGAGGGTAAATATTCAAAGACTGAGACCAAAAGACCCATTCCTGAGTTTTACTCACCGCCCCACAAGAGATCTCCTAGTCCTGATGAATGGAGATCCTGCTATACTTGTGGTCAGCAAGGTCATATTTCAACTAATTGTCCACGCTATTAGACACCAAGAATTAAAGTTGAGCTAAACGACAAAGTCAAAGTAGATTCAAAACAGCGTTCTAAGACCCCGGTTAGATCGAAAACACCCATTAGGCATAAAACACCTTCTAAGTCGTTTTCGTCCCCACCACGTCAAAGGCAAAACAGACAAGTCCCCGACAGGTCTGTGACACCAGCGAAAAAATCTGTTTCTGAATCTAAACTATATGCTCAAACTGTTAATCAGTCTAAAGTTTATCATAAACAATCCTTTCACAGGGATGGTTTATGGAAAGCCAAGACATATGGTGAGTCTGAAAGCCAGGACAATCTGAAAGTTGAGATTCCACCCACTGATAAAGGACAGTGGGTCGAATTCATGATGGTTGATTCCTCAGGGAAACCCAAGCCAGTCAAGGCTTGGGTCCCCCTCCTTAACTGATTGTTTTCAATTATGTGCAGGTTGTCCGCTACAGTGCTTCAACAAATACATGGATTGTGGATAGCGGAGCTTCCAGGCACATGACAGGAAACAAGTCCCTTCTTTTTAATGTCAAACAAATTAAAGGGGGACATGTTTCCTTTGCTGGGAACAAAGGAGGATACATTACTGCTCAAGGCGAAGTAGGTAATGAGAAGGTAAAGTTTGATAAAGTAAATTTTGTTCAACAACTAGAAAACAATTTACTTTCAGTGTCTCAGATATGTGACAAGGGCTTCAAAGTTATGTTTGACAACCGAAAATGTTACATACTGAAAAAGGAGATGGAAATTCCAGAGAAGCAGGTTTTGATGTCTGCATCCAGGTACAATGATCTATATGTCTTGGATATGTCTAATGCTTCTACCTCTGAATCTACAGCTCAATGTTTCCTCTCAAAAGCGATAGAGAAGGACTCCATCTCATGGCATAGAAGGATGGGACACATAAATCAAAGGAAGATGAATCATCTGATTCACAACAACCTTGTTGAGGGAGTTACAGTCAAGAACTTCCAACTTCTTGATTTTTATGTCTTTTGCAAGAAGGGAAAGCAGACCAGGAAATCTCACAAGACCAAGCACGTCAACACAATTGAGATGCCTTTGGAGTTGCTACACATGGATCTTTTTGGTCCAGTCAACACAAAGAGTATAGCAGGGGACTGGTACTGCTTTGTAGTCACAGATGACTACTCAAGATTCACCTGGGTGATGTTTCTGAAAGCTAAATCAGAAACATTTGAATCATTCAAGGTGCTCGTCACGACTTTGGAGTCACTCTACAAGCTGAAGGTGAGGAAGATCCGTTCTGACAATGGCACAGCGTTCAAAAATCAGTGGATGGATGCTTTCTGCAAGGAAAAGGGAATTGTTCATCAGTTCACTTCCGCATACACGCCACAGATGAATGGAGTTGCAGAACGAAAGAATCGGAGCTTAATTGAGACGGCACGAACCATGTTAGCTGATTCAAAGCTCCCAGTTCAGTTCTGGAATGAGGCGGTTGCAAATGCCTGCTACACGCTTAATCGTGTATTAGTAGTCAAAAGGCATGGCAAGACTTGCTATGAGCTACTTCAGAAGAGAAAGCCAAATTTGGAGTATCTGGAACCATTTGGAGCTCCATGTACATTACTGAAGAAGACTCAGGATGGCAAGTTCAGCGAGAAAGCTGATCAAGGAATATTTTTAGGATACAGCATCCTAGACAAACGAGTTTACAATAACTCGACAGGTCAAGTAGAGGTATGGTGCAACGTGGATGTTCAGAGATACATCACCCCTCCTGCTGGAAAAGGTCCATCATCATTCTTCGATTATGATGGCTTTTTCAAATCCTTTAATCTTCCACAATTTGATTCAGAGGATGAGGTTGCTACCCAGATGATGTATGACGTTCTTATCTCACCGAATCTGGATTCAAGCAACATCACACCTACTGATGGTGCCTCAAGCTCTTCGACTCCTGCTCATGATGAGAGTGATGATTCATCAGGTGATGAAGAAGCACCTGCTTCTAACCCTGAGCATACAGCTAATCAACACAGTGAGTCATCAGCTGCTGAACCAGCTGCAGGAAATCCGGATACTGAACCAGTAGTCACCAATCTGGATTCTGAGGTTGTGGTTCCTACCACACCAGTGACTAGGATCAGTGTGAATCATCCCCCCTCGTCTATCATTGGGGACATTCAATCCGGTGTGCAAACACGAAATCAGCTGTACTCTGCTGATTATGCGGCAGTCATGGAAAAGGGGTATGTCAATGACGGGGCTTTCTCATGTTTTGTTTCACAAATCGAGCCTAAATATGTCTGTGACGCCCTGAAAGATGAGGCCTGGGTCAATGCCATGCAAGAAGAGCTACTCCAGTTCAAGAAACTCGGAGTCTGGACTCTAGTTGACAGACCGAAAGGAGTTAAGGTGATTGGTACCAAATGGGTACTAAAGTGCAAGAAGGATGACCAGGGTGTTGTTATCAGAAACAAGGCACGGTTGGTCGTTCAAGGCTTCAGGCAAGTCGAAGGAATCGACTACAATGAAGTCTTTGCTCCCGTAGCTAGAATGGAAGCTATACGTATCTTTCTAGCCTACGCATCTTACATGAAGATCAAAGTTTATCAACTAGATGTTAAGAGTGCATTCTTGCATGGGGAAATCCGTGAAGAAGTATATGTCAGTCAACCCGAAGGATTCGAAGATCCGTATCATCGGGACAGAGTCTACAAGTTAGACAAGGCTCTGTACGGGCTACATCAGGCTCCTCGAGCTTGGTATGAAAAGCTCTCCACCCATTTGTTGAAACATGGTTTTCGCAGGGGTGTAATTGACTGTACATTATTCATCAAAGAAAAGGATGGTGACTTGCTTATGGTGCAGATCTATGTGGATGACATCATCTTTGGATCTAGAAATGAAGCTTTGTGCAAAGAGTTCGAATCTGTGATGAAAGCAGAGTTTGAAATGAGTGCAATGGGAGAAATGAAGTTCTTCCTAGGATTACAGGTGGACCAAACACCTACCGGCATTTTCTTACATCAGTCCAAATATGTCGGCGATATTCTCAGTCGATTTGACATGGAAAATGCGTCTGCTGCCGGTACCCCTCTCGCCACAAATCATGATGTGGCTCCTGATGAGAATGGGGATTTGGTGGATGCCACTATGTATCGTGGGATGATCGGATCTCTCATGTATCTCACTGCCTCGCGTCCAGATATCATGTATGCAACATGTTTATGTTCTAGATATCAAGCGAAGCCAAAAGTGAATCACTTGATTGGGGTGAAAAGGATTTTTCGTTATCTGAAGGGTACTCCAACACTGGGATTGTGGTATCCTCATGATGATGACTTCGAGCTTACCGCATACAGCGATTCAGACTATGGTGGCTGCAAGATGAATTTCAAGTCTACATCAGCAGGGTGTAAGTTCTTTGGAAGACGGTTAGTCACGTGGCAATGCAAGAAGCAGACCTCGGTTGCTCTATCAACCTGTGAAGCTGAATATGTTGCTGCTGCAAGTTGCTGCTCTCAGATCATCTGGATTCAACAGCAAATGCGAGACTACGGTTTGAAATTTTCTAACACTCCTATTTATGTTGATAATTCTGCTGCCATAGCTGTCACTAAAAATCCTGTTCAACACCCAAAAACAAAACACATCGGGATTAAATATCATTTCATACGCGATTGCTATGAAAAACAATTAATTGATGTGATTAAAATTAACACGGATTTTCAGCGCGCTGACCTTTACACCAAGCCTTTTGATAAACCAAGATTTTTATATCTGCTAGAGGTCAACGGCGTTAAAAAGAAAAGTGATGTGATTGCAGAAGAAGCAGCTACATAGTCCGACTCGTGTCTCTTTGTTTATTTTCTTTTCTTTCATTATATTTTTCGTTTTTAATTTCCATGTCGTATAAAATCCAAAAACACAAAAAGATTTTCGTTTTAGAATTTTAGGGGGAGATTTATTTCAGTATTCATTTATTTTAAAAAAAAAAAAAGGGGGGGGGGAGGTAAGTTAAGCTGAAAAGGCACAGACAAATAAACTGGAAATGCGACTCGATAAAACTGGAAAGTGATAGCACACAGGCACCGAGTTACTTGGAACATCAAATTGGTTTTCAGTTTTAAAAATAAAAATCATAAATCAGAGAAGTCTAAGTCTAACAAAATATGAATATGATAGAAGTTTTGACTGGTATTGTAATCACTTGGAGAAAGTATATCTAGGGTTGTGTAAGTACACAATACGATGTGTCAGTAGATTCAACACAATAGACCATTAGACATCATCAGTGAACTGGCTTAAACTAAATTTACTCAACCAGTTGTGTGTTCTCATGGTATCCCTGGTCTGCACAATCAATCAATGTCCAATAAGGGGTGAGGAGCAAGCTAATGCCACAAATGTGAGCAAAGACCTGCAAAACAGAGCAAAAGATGACAAATGTCATTAAAATAATGTATATGCAAATATGCTGCTCTAAGAAGATAAATAGGTATTGCGCCTCTCTGCTGTGCGATGGCACTGACCTGAGGCTAAGCATAACCTATTCGTTCTAAGAATTCATTGTTGTTTGCGCCTCTCTGCTGTGCGATGGCACTGACCTGAGGCTTGGCATCTCTTTGACAATTTTTAGAACCAAATCTTCTAAGTCCAAGACCGCTCAAAAATCTCCTGAGGACGATTGATTACCATATACCTGTGGAATACACAAATACGGTTTGACCTAATTCATCTAATTAATCGCTGATGTGTGTCAAACGTCTGTGTATGGATTTAAGTGGACAAACATACTGACAATCGTCGTGGCTGCATCGCCTGATGTTCAAAATCAATAAAAATTACATATTAGTTCAAACATGATTCCCAGTTAGATCTTAGAAGTCTTCGATAAGTGAAAAACTGTGCAATCGTATCATGCAAAGTGTAATAAGCACTAAATGTTCCAAGTGATGGTGTATATGCCTGTCTGATTCCACGAGAGTCCATTCCGGATAAAATGTTAATGCTAATAAGCTATACAAGCCTGCCCTAACAAAAATCACAAAAATATGTCTTTCTATTCATAGGTTAAGATTTGTTTAGTCTTAGTATAATGTGTCATGTCGGACTGTGTATACTGTTATCTGCTAAATGTCACTGAATGAGCTTAATGTTTATCTAAACTGATTGTTTCTGAAAGGTTAAAAGGATCACGTCTGAGGTGATCGGGTGGATAAATGGATCACGTCTGAGGTGATCGGGTGGTTAAATGGATCATGTCTGAGATGATCAAATGCAAATAATGTTTTATCAACTGTTTAAGGAAGACTATGTGTCAGCAAACGAAATAATCAATATGGCACAAGTATAGCACTGTGACACCCCCGCAGGAAGGTGTACGAGAGCCGCAAATGGATATTGTCCTCTTTGCCCGCAGGCTCAAGGATTTAAAACGCGTCCATTTGGGGAAGGTATCCAGCCCCTTATAAAGAAGCTTTCGTTCGCCTCCCCAACCGATGTGGGATGAGTAATAGCCCTCCCCTATGGGAGTATTTGCAGGCATGTGTCCATCCACCCACCGAAGTGAGACCAGCGTCCTCGCTGGCACATCGGCCCGGCCCTGGCTCTGATACCAACTGTGACACCCCCCGCAGGAAGGTGTACGAGAGCCGCAAATGGATATTGTCCTCTTTGCCCGCAGGCTCAAGGATTTAAAACGCGTCCATTTGGGGAAGGTATCCAGCCCCTTATAAAGAAGCTTTCGTTCGCCTCCCCAACCGATGTGGGATGAGTAATAGCCCTCCCCTATGGGAGTATTTGCAGGCATGTGTCCATCCACCCACCGAAGTGAGACCAGCGTCCTCGCTGGCACATCGGCCCGGCCCTGGCTCTGATACCAACTGTGACACCCCCCGCAGGAAGGTGTACGAGAGCCGCAAATGGATATTGTCCTCTTTGCCCGCAGGCTCAAGGATTTAAAACGCGTCCATTTGGGGAAGGTATCCAGCCCCTTATAAAGAAGCTTTCGTTCGCCTCCCCAACCGATGTGGGATGAGTAATAGCCCTCCCCTATGGGAGTATTTGCAGGCATGTGTCCATCCACCCACCGAAGTGTACATCAGAGTCGCACAGCGGTGGGATACTGTCCTCTTTGCCCACAGGCTCAAGGCTTTAAACGCGTCCATTTGGGGAAGGTATCCAGCCCCTTATAAAGAAGCTTTCGTTCGCCTCCCCAACCGATGTGGGATGAGTAATAGCCCTCCCCTATGGGAGTATTTGCAGGCATGTGTCCATCCACCCACCGAAGTGAGACCAGCGTCCTCGCTGGCACATCGGCCCGGCCCTGGCTCTGATACCAACTGTGACACCCCCCGCAGGAAGGTGTACGAGAGCCGCAAATGGATATTGTCCTCTTTGCCCGCAGGCTCAAGGATTTAAAACGCGTCCATTTGGGGAAGGTATCCAGCCCCTTATAAAGAAGCTTTCGTTCGCCTCCCCAACCAATGTGGGATGAGTAATAGCCCAACCGAGGACGCTGGTCTCACTTCGGTGGGTGGATGGACACATGCCTGCAAATACTCCCATAGGGGAGGGCTATTACTCATCCCACATCGGTTGGGGAGGCGAACGAAAGCTTCTTTATAAGGGGCTGGATACCTTCCCCAAATGGACGCGTTTTAAATCCTTGAGCCTGTGGGCAAAGAGGACAATATCCATTTGCGGCTCTCGTACACCTTCCTGCGGGGGGTGTCACAGTTGGTATCAGAGCCCATAACTATAGGGATTTAGGTTATTAGAAATGGTGACCTAGACTATAATTGCATGAACCTCATAGAAAGATCCTTATACTTATGCTTACATATTGTTTAAATGCTACATAATGCTATGCTTTTTGTGCAATTTGATGCCTTAGAATAGGATTGCCTTATGTATGCTTAAACTTTATTATCTGTCTTCCAAAACTTATATTTGACACTTTGACTCTCCCCGAACATAAAATCTCTTAATCTTATTCTCGACGACACGTGGAATCTTATGCTTATGTTGATGACTTGGATCTTTAGACGATATGTCTAATCTATATAAATCTCATCAAGGTTTTGATTTC
This sequence comes from Flaveria linearis, assembly GCA_024085815.1. Classification (NCBI taxonomy): domain Eukaryota; kingdom Viridiplantae; phylum Streptophyta; class Magnoliopsida; order Asterales; family Asteraceae; genus Flaveria; species Flaveria linearis. The sequence goes on along the minus strand of CM044008.1, from coordinate 52,973,751 downwards.
ATGAACCTAAGAAATATTGTGTGACACATAGACACCTGTATTCTGGTTTTCCTGGCAAAAAGCCTTCGGGCTAAGGTAAGCGTTTCGCATAAATCCTACGGGACCAGTTACGCTTACCTGGGGATTTCTGGGATGAGTGATAAACTATGGTCAACATACACAAGTTTCTAAGGCGAATGGGTCAATTTACCTTGACGTGGCAACAATTCCAAATGGTAATGCGTTACCAAATGGAACCATCCTCTTGCATCTTGAAAATTTTTTTGAATCCTTGAATTGGTTTATCACCAAAGTTTAAATACCTCCTCATTCTTAACCTAAATAATATTCCTGTTAATATTGAACCCATCCTACATTTCAACTCCTACGTTTAAACGCTCAACGTGTAACGTGTAACAGTATTGAACTTAGCGTTTCATGTAACTATTTCTATACCTTGACCAACGTGAACATGGATTTTAACATACCCAAAGATATTGGGAATCTAAACCGTATGTCTTTAAAACTTTAAACCGTTACCTATGGTTCTCAAGTCTTCTTAAGGATGTGTCCCATAACTAAGAACATGCAAAGCTGTATATGGAATTCCTACGTCTCAGGATACTTTGCTAATTGAATATTAACCTTGTTAATTTAAAGTGGTCACTCACCTCAATGATCGAATAAACTAATTATAACTTTGTTACCACTTATAAGTACGCGTGTCTTCAATAAGGCTATGGGTGACCTCATATCTTGAGAAGTCCTTGTATTTTCCTTTCGATTGTGAATCGAATGTTCACATCTCATTGTGATGTCGAATCATTTTATCCTTGATTTCGTCTTCCCGATTTTAATTATCCAAGATTTGAACACTACAACAAATTTCTGTTATCTTGAACTTTGATCTTAAGCTGTTAATCATGATTTTCTCTTTTGCTACATTGTTGTAACTTGAAATTTCTTGAAATTCTAAATTGATATTCTTTTCTTTTCACTGTTTTGTCAAACTTCGTACCGTCTGCACCGTGGGAGATGCAAGAGTTTGTAAGTCAGTCTATGACTAATAACACTCGTACCTCCTAAACAATTCTAACTCATCAAAACAGGGGTGATTCCCTTACTTTGATGATCCTCTATTCGTTTCGATAAATGGTTTCCAATCATGTGTTTTATGAAATTTCATCCTCTGGATTGGAGTGATTACCTTATCTTGGGGATTCACTTCAATTATCTTCTTTGGAATGGCATTTCACAAATGAGATGATCTCACCAAAATAGGATTGAAACCCGTACTTTGGTGACAAATGTCAATCTTCGATTGTTTCCTTGTTATTATGAAATTCAATCATCAAGATAGGCGTGAATTCCATACCTTGATGATAATTTCATTCTTATGGATTGTATTTTCTCAAATGACACGACCTCATCAAAGTAGGAGTGAATTCTGGATTTTGATGAAGAAGTTCATCCTATTATATTTTGTTTTTGTAAAACTTTACTGTTAAGATAGTGGAGACGTCCCTTACCTTAATGGTGAGTTACCTCGTTTTATTTCTGTGGATCCTCAACAATGAGTTGGGATCGAACTTTTTGTTTGGAAGGTTAGTGGACATACCTTGGGAATACACCATCAAGTTAGGAGTGAAAACCACACCTTGATAACTATTCTCATTTCTTGATCCTCAACTTACCAAGGTTGTAATCAAGTGACGAGAAGCATGTAGTAACTTGAAGGGTGAAACAATGTTGGTGTTTTGATCTATCAAGCCAAAGCATGATCTCTGAACTTGAAAGGAGACCCGATTGTTCTAAGTTGATTTTGATTCCAAGCTTGACGCATGTAAATTCTTAAATCGATTTCTTTCCCGTTATTCTCATGTTTTGATTTGATCTAGCTATATGGAACCATTTATTCCCTACTTATCAACTTTCATTTTGAGTTATCATTAAAACCTGGTTGCGTAATGATAACTTCCTAAACAACCTCCCTGCCAAATAGAGACATTACTAATTTGTGTTCATGGCTTCCTAGCCACACGAATGTTCTCAGCTGTGTTTATGGGTTTGATGAACCGCGTGTGCAAGCCCTACTTGGAAAGCTACTTGTGTTTCTCTTTATCAGCAATATTCTGAATTATTTAAATTTTAATCCAATCGTGAACGCTATCAATGCAATTCCTATTATTGTGGCATTTCTTGGACCATCTTTGAACTCCTTATAACAACCTCTAGTAATCTTTCTGAATGTCTTTCCCTCAAAACCATATTTATTCTGAAAACCAATTTCCTTATACTAAAGTTAATCTTTAATCTTAACAAACACGATACTCGTATCAACGTTACACTAATAACACTTTGAACCCACATTAACATGAGTAAACAAGAACCGATTACCTAGAAACCCGTTAAAGTTACTTGCTTGAGAAGCTCTTATGAATTCCATCCAAAAACATCCGGAACTTATTGCTCATGTTCGTTAAGCCGAGTCCCGTATCGATCTAATGTATGGTGTTTCACACATGACAAAACTTTTTAACCGTATTGAACCGTTTGGAATACAAACATTTATCAATTAAAAATTTTAAAGGAATAACTTAGCACACTTTGTCAAGGAACATATAAGATTATGAACGGTGAAACTTAACAAACTTAAGAATAATAGTCAAACTTATTGAATTTGAACATTTCCAAGAGCGCACTCGTGGACACGAAAGGACATTTAAGTCTCCTCATAACCTTAAAATTTATTTCTCATGATTAAATTTCGGGACGAAATTTCTTAAAGTAGGGGAGACTGTAACATCTCGTATTTTACGTTAAATAAAAAAAAAAAAAAAAAAAAAAATTTAAGGCGTTTAAACTTAAGAACCATTGTGGTCATATACGAAACTTATAGGTTGCTTATACATATTACGTTAAATTGACATTTAATCCTTTAAAAGATTATAGTGAGTATTATTATATAATAAATAATAATAATAATAATAGTGGTAATAATCATAATAATAATAATAATAACAATAACAATGATAATAATAATGATAATAATAATAACAATAATAATGATAATAATAATAACAATAATAATGATAATACTAATAATATCCAGGGACTAGTTTGTAATTTTTGAAACCTGAAAAATTAAGTTTCTAACCTGAACTATTAAGTTTCAAACCACAGGGACCATTTCTGTAATTATTTCAAACTGCTTTCTTCTCCACCACACCGACCCACGTCCTGCGCATTACTTTCGGCCGCTTTCAGCTACGAATCGCACTAAACACTTATAATAATCAAAAGTAAACACGCACTTACGATCGTTTAATCATTTATACATATCCATCATGCTCAATTTCATTCAAAACAACCAAAAACACCACCTTCGAATACCATCATCTTCGCGGACCTGCAACACCCTTTAAATCCCATCTCCGATCAGTTTTAATCAAAATTGATAACGGGAATTTGTTTGTAATCATCATTCGAAGCTTCCCTCAAGTTTAATTCGATTATGATCATTGTTTGAAGCATCCAGCGATCAAACGAGTGTCGCGGACCTGTTCTTGGTTGAGTCAGTTCCAAATCGTCATCAAACGGGTAATTCCACATACCTATACACTCGGTTTTGGGAGGGGAATAAAAGCCCTAACAATTGTTTGATTAAAAACATCAATTGAGGCTTCAATTTGGGGACGATGGATTCTAGGGTTCTTGGATTTAGAGGAGATTCGTTGAGTCTGTTTTTAAGATTTAAAAGCTGTGTTAAGCCGCGGCCACGGCCCTTAGCTCACTGGTAACACACATGCCCCGTATCCCACAGGTCCCCGGTTCGAACCCCTTGAACCCCACATTTTTGTTTTGGACTTTTTGGCCTTTAAAAAATTTCAGAAAAAATTCTAAAATTATAAAAATATTTTTCCTGGCATTAAAAATTTTAAAACCGTCTACTTAATTTCTGAAATCTATCTTAACCTTTTATTTATTTATTTTATTATATTGTTTTAAACAAATAATGTAATTAGTTCATTATTTTTTATAAAATTGATGTTAAACATTGTTTAACTTATTAATTTATTATTTGTCGAATAACAAGTATAAATTATTGTTAAAATGCGCGTATTCTATTTAATTATTAAACGTTACTATTATAAATATTTCGTATTTTTATATAAAACACAAGAATATTGTTACCGATAACATTTAGTGGATAATCATTTATTAAATATAATTTACAAAACCCTAAAAAAAAATCCTAAAACCTTAGTTCACGTCTAAAGGTTAAAACTTATTACCGAACTTAATCTTGTAATAAATACATTTTAGGTACCTTGTAAAGGAATTCGTTGAAACGACGCGCGTTATTATTTCTTATTAATCATCCAATATATACCTAATCGCCAAGTGAGTATTTCTATACCCCTTTTTCTTATTTTCACACTTTGGGGTGAAACATGTTAACTTATATCATTGCACTTGTAAACGTTGAATCTTGTAAACTTATGGCAATTTACTTGTGTGTTGTGATTAGTTGAATATTGTAGCTACCATGTAATGTCGAATACATGTACAATCATTAACTATTGCTAGCCTGGCGACGTCATAGATCTATGGGCCTGACAAGCCTGCTTGGTTGATCCAAGTACACTTAGCTAATCGTATATTCTTGTAAACGTTTGAGACTTGTAAAACTTTGTCAAGGTTTGATTGTGCATTCTGTCTTACATCCCTAGTTACCTTGTTCTCTAATTTACAACATGAATTGCCATCTTTTATATACTTATGTATCCAAAACTGTAGAATGCTCACCAACATTTTTATGTTGACCTTTTATTTTTAACATGTTTCAGGTTACTCTTTGAAGCTTATCACACTTAGGATTGGACTTAGAGAAATAAACGAATGATCTGGATGTATCTTTGTTTAAACGTTTACTTGTGTTGTTACAATTGAATCTTGATTAATATATTTGGAACAAATAATAGCGTTATGTGGCTGTGAACAATCGTAACTCTCACACCTCGACGATTCCGCCGTCAAGGTTGGGGTGTGACAGATTGGTATCAGAGCCAGGGCCGGGCCGATGTGCCAGCGAGGACGCTGGTCTCACTTCGGTGGGTGGATGGACACATGCCTGCAAATACTCCCATAGGGGAGGGCTATTACTCATCCCACATCGGTTGGGGAGGCGAACGAAAGCTTCTTTATAAGGGGCTGGATACCTTCCCCAAATGGACGCGTTTTAAATCCTTGAGCCTGTGGGCAAAGAGGACAATATCCATTTACGGCTCTCGTACACCTTCCTGCGGGGGGTGTCACAAGCCCAGTCGCACTCCTTCATCATGGGTATACTCATACGAATGGGCTATACGATTGAACTCAATCGTAAGATTGGACCATGCGAATGAGCCCAATCGGACGATTGAAAGTGACCGATTAGGTCAAACGTGCGAATGGAAGTGAGTTGATCGAATGAACCTGGTCGATTGAGCGAATCGTACGATCCACATTCAATCGCTCGATTGAAGCATGCGATTAGACTCGATCGTATCTCTCGATTTTGATTCGGCCGAATGAGAAAGGCGAATGAGTCCAGTCGGCCGATTGACCTGAGTCTGGCTATAAATAGCCCCCTTAGTCGATCGCAGACATCATTCGCCCTAATATTCCCGATTCACACCGATACTCTGCCAAATTTTCGTTTGAACTTTAATCTTCGTGATATACATTTTCTGACCATTTGGATTTGTGACACAGGTAATACGCAACACAAGGATGCATCAGAACGTAGAATATGATGGTTAATCAGTCCACATTTGCCCTAAATGTTGACTTGTAACAAATCTGCAAAATAAACTGCTTTAATCACATGCAATGTTAAAATCAATGATCTAAGTAGTCTAAGTACATGATTGCGAGTCTAACAAGCCTGAACTTAATGTCTAATTCGCAAAAATGATAAATCTGAGTTTGAAATGGAACAGGTTTCTTCGAAGCGACTGGTCTCCCTGATGAACTTCAATCGACCGATTGAAAGAGGAGAATCTTTCATTCGGCCGAATGGAGTATGCGAATGAGTTGAGTCTGCCGTACGATTGGTTGGCCCGAATGAACTTCAATCGCCCGATTGAAGGAAGTGATTCATTCAATTGGCCGAATAAGTCATTCGAATGGGTTCATTCGGTCGGATAACTCAATCGCAGAAATACATCATTCGACTAAACCCAGTCGCATAGTTCATTCTCACGATTGAACTACACTGGTTTCTGATTTAGTAAAACTCTGTTGTTCAAGTTTATAACGTACGTTTGCTATTTTGTTACAGGAATATGGCTAATCGTTGGTCCATTAATCCAAAGCACAACATTTGTGCTAACTTGGATTCCACCTCTAGGAATGGTGGGGAGTTTGCAGGGATCATCGACTTCTTGAGGAGGTCACGGATCTATAGAGCCATATCTACACCCTGTACTCCCTACCAGTCCCTTCACCAATCATTCTGGGAGGGAGCTTCGGTAGACCGATCTGTGGAACCCTACCGCATCCGAAGTACCATCTTTGGTAGGGCAATAGAGATCACAGCGGGAGATATCAGAAGAGTTTTGGGATTTGGAGATGATGAGGATCATCCAGTTAAGCTGCATCCTCTGACTGTTCGTGGGTGCTTTATGAGGATTGGGTACTGCGGGGACATCAACACGGGTGTGCTGAACAAGAGCAACCTGAGTCCCCAGTACAAATACCTAGCTCATGTCATCCTAAAGTGCATTGCTGCTAGGAGGGGTGGGTTCGATGACTTATCGGACCAAATTCAGAATGCATATGTTGTATTGGTCCTAAACCACCCTTTCAGCTTCTCCAACATGATCTTTTCTTATCTGATTGAGAACTTGGAGGCAAAGGGAAAAGAAGGTTTCTGCATGTATCCACGCTTTCTTCAGCTCATTTTCGATGAGAAGTTGCCTGAGTTGCCCAAAGAGAAGAGCGATGCAGTGGTGTTGGAGATCATGGATGACACTACTCTGGGCAGAATGAAGGTTTATAGGGGCAAGCAGGTGAAGCCCGTGTTGAAAGATTGATAGGGCATCTGGCCCGGGCAGATTACGTGGCGCCAAGGAGGCGCAAATGGCGTCATGACGACAGTGATTCTGACACTGAGGTGATTACTATATCATCTGTTGATTCAGATGACGATGATAGTCATGATGGAGACGTTCGACCGGTTTCTTCTGAGGGACCCTCTACTTATACAGCTCAGCCATCATCACCACACATAGACACGGCAACTGCCGGGTTTGTTCCTGATTTTTGCCCACCCGATGATGAGGAAGAAAGTGAAGAAGAAGGTTTGACCCGGAGGGTTGGCAGCAAAGTGGTTGCCACCGAGAGAGGACTGAGAGATATTGGTGGACAGTCTGGTACATCAGGGGACACACGCACTGAGTCTGATCCCTCGTATGCCCCTGATGATTCCAGCAACAGAGGAGGAGCACCTTTGTCAACTGGTAAAAGGAAGAAGACCATGGCGCGTCCGCATGGTAAGAAAGGAAAGAGACTAAGGTTCACCACAGCTACCACCTCTACACCATCCCAAACATCTCCAACCACCACTACTATCCCTACACCTCACACTGTCACATCCACCACCACCACCGTACCGACTACGACCTCATTCACTCCCTCTCCCATATTCACCACTACCACCACTGTACAGCCTACCACATCATTCATTCCCTCCCCTATATTCACCACAGCCACCTCCACCACCACCACTCAACAAACAGGTCCCTCACCGTTCCCATCCAGCTCGTTCATCCCACCAATTTCTGTAGTAGATCAGCTAGCTGCACTAAACAGCATGGTAGTTAAGCTGATGGCGTCAGATGCAGAAAAGACGGCTCAGCTACAGCAGCTGAGAGAGTTGAGTACATCTCAGACCGCTGAAATACACCAGTTAAGAGAGCTGACTTCTTCTCAGGCCCAGCTGATCTCTCAACAGACAGCTCAGATCGCAGGTCTCCTCGAGCACAAAGCTGAGTCGGAGAAGAAGCTTGAGGAGTTAGAAGCTGCAAACAAGTCGATCTTGCTTAAGCTCAAAGGGACTCAGAGTGAGCCCCTCAAGATTGGAGAAGGTGATGGTGATGATGATGATGATGGTGAGGATGAGGAAGATGATGATGAAGATGATGAGGATGATGAGGATGATGATGATGGTAGTGATGAAAGTAATGATGGTGATGAGAAGAAGGAAGATGATGAAGGTGAAGGAGGAGAAACTGCCGGAGATCAAAGAGATAATGTTGTAGGCGAAAGGCGTTCTAAACACCGACATGATCAAGGACCCCCAACTGAAGAAACTCCGGAAATTCAAGACAAAAGTACTGTTTAGTTAGTCATGTTTATGTATTTAACAGACTTTTGTATTTCAAATTATGTTACATTTATTTAATGAATGTTTATATCTTATGTTAATGACAGTGTTTGATTATTTACTAACAAGTATTGTGTTGCATGTTTAAATCAAACAGATCCTAGCTTTCAGAGAGACGAACATGATGTTGCTCCCCTCCAACAGGTCAAGTCTCAACTAACAATGATTCTTGATCTGCAGGGGATCGTCAGAAGGTCTGTGAGTTATACTCCTGAAGAAGGAGAAATTATTCACAACCTCACTGATGAGCAATTGGCTGACATGTTTCGTCTGAATCCAGACGAAATCGTGAAAGATGCTCCAGTTTTTGATGATGCTGATGATGACGAACTTAAAGATGTTGAAGAAATTGAAATTGAAGAGGGAAACGCTTTTCCTGATCTGGTGAACAACCTTGATAGTGATATTCTGGATAAACTCCATGATAAAGAAAAGGGAGCTGAAGCCTCAACAAGCCAAGCTCAAGCCACGGACGCCGAAGTTGACATTCGAAAGGCTGAATGGGCGGCTTGCTTCGCCGAGGTCCGAGCACAACGTCCTACAACAACTCAGAGTACCTACACCAAGTTATACAAAGTAAAGAAGAATATGAAGGTGTCAGGGAAGATTATAGCTTGGGCTCATTTTGATGACCTCGGAGTATATGCAGTGAAGAGGGAGAGGGGAATCGAGTACTTTAGATTCCCTCATGATCTGAAGACTCTCCCAGGTTTTGAACTCAACCAGTTGGCACGCCTAAAGCTTCTTTATGCTGATCCGAAGAAGATGTCTGGCTGGTTTGAGGCTGCATTGAAGAAGGAATATAGGACCAGATGGGTAAACTTCAAACCTCAGCAGGCTACGAGGTACCTCAGAAGGTCTGAGGTAAGTCCCATCACTGGTCAGCCTAAGATAGTCCTGAAGTGGCGACCTCCGCGCACAATGTCCAGAATTCCACTGAGGGAGATGCCACAGGACTTTACCCCACACTTTAAGTGGTGGTACTATGACTGGCACTCGAGTGAGGCAGTCATTGTTTTGGAAAAGGACGGGTCAATGGAAGCTTTAAGGGTGTTCGACCCCATGTGGCTTATCAACTTGTCAGCGTCTGATGTGTATACGCTGTACAAGTGGCCACTGTTTTTTGATACGCATGATATTGTGCAAGCTCTACAGTTTCAGCACATAATACGTCTATGCTTTGCGCTAAATATCCATGCGGGGGTTTCCAAAGAAGAGAGATTAAAAAGATTTGAAGAGTTCAAGAAAGAAGTAAAGGTCTAGATAGAACTAGGTCCAAGGGGGAGTTTGTTGGTACACATGTCCCCGGTTCTAGTCTAGTGAGCTCAAATGTAATAGACTTCTACCTTGTAACGCATATGTAATGTTCAATCAATCGAATGAGAATCTCTTCTTTATATAGTTGTTGATTATATAATGTTATATCTAATTATATTATTAGTTGTTACACGCATAATATGACCATGTTATATAGGTTTACAGTTGTGAGACACAGTTCTGAATCGTTAAAGGTTCAAGAATGTGTTTGACTAAGAATCTTTTTCAGTCGCACGACTGAACCATGCGAATGGTTCAATCGCACGGTTGAACTAGGAGATTGAGTCAATCGCCCGGTTGAGTCATAAGACTGACTCAAGCGTTCGAATGAATCAATCGTATTACTCAATCGCACGACTGAGCCAGTCGCAAGGCTCAGTCGCACGAATGAGATCTGTAACCTATAAATACCACTTAATTCGTGGAAAAACGTAACACTTAGAATACTAGAAACCCTAATCGACCCAGAACGTGCTGTTCGACCATTCCAACTTCATAGAGCGTTTCAGATCATTCCGAGTCAATTCATAACGTTTTCTAATCGTTAGGATTGATCCTGATTTCGTTCTCACTGATTGGATCGCCAATCAAATAGGATTCCGCACTATTTGATCTGGTACAACGAAGAATCGGTTAGTACTCCGTACGTACACGGTCCTAACATCTGCATTTGAGGTCAGTATGGCCTTATAAATAGAAACATGATCCGATCATATTTCTTTCATCTATAATGGTTCTTTCACATAGAACCCATTATTCCAATCCTTTTTCAAGTCTCTAACGATCTGGTAGTCTTTAGCAACGTCAATGACGCTCCCCGTTTATTTTGGTGAATTTTATTTAAGTTCGGGAATGGGATTTGGGTGTCATAACTAGTGTATCTAGTGGATAATGTAATCCTAGTGATGCATAACCTGATCAACTATGCCTAGTCACTCAAAACGAACCTCATTAATGTTTATCCATTTCCCAACCCAACGACTCTTTTCTCTCGACCAACATTGGTGAGTAGCCTCACCGTGTGCTCTCCTGCCTTGGCTAATGCTCCAGGGAAGCGGTGTTTGCTTCCATGAAGGGCTTAGGTGGCATTCACGCCCCATGCCTTCACACATCGTAACACACAACCAATGTTTTTAGAACCGTACGAACAGTGAACTAGACGCCACTGGTCCGCTGATAGGACTTGTCGGACCAGATATGAGAATCGAATAAAATTATAATTAGTGAATATATGTAAATAATATTGAAAAATTTATAAATATATAGAAAAAAACTAGTTCAACCAGCCCAACCCCCGGTTCGACCGTTCCGATTCCTGGTCCGACCGCTGGTTCGATCGATTAACCACCAATTCAATGCCAAACAGATTTTAGCACCGAATCGGACCGGATTGGGGTCCAATTCCCAGTCTGACTGGCTAGTATGATTCGGTTTTCAAAACAATGCACATAACTATACTTCTATATAAAAATCAAACCGTTAAAAAATTAAAACATAATCAAATCAAACTATTCACACGGTTAGGTTTAACGGTTTAGATATAGTGTTCACACAATTAAATTATGCAAAAGGACATGTAGTTTAAAACACAAAAAATATAGAAATAGCACGACTTAACAAAAATCAACCATTAAACGCATCAAAATTTATCCAGCAATTTGTAACATTAACAAAAATAAACGGATTGATAGAGTTAAAATTTTTATATGACAGCATGCTTTAACCAATTTGAACCAGATCAACACACCCTTGCTTTTTATTAGGGATGTTCAAATTCGGATATCCGAATTCCGGATATCCGAAAATTTCGGATAGTGAATTTGACTATCCGAATCCGAATCCGAAATTTCGGATATCCGAAATTTCGGATATCCGAAATTTCGGATATCCGAAATTTCGGATTCGGATTCGGATACCCGTTCGGATATCCGAATTAGAAGAAAATATTTATTATTTAATAAATTTTATAAAAATATAATAATTTTTATTGAAGTTTTTATCGGATATCCGAAGGTTTTTATTGAAATGTCCTAAATATCTAAAAATATCCAATATATTTAATTAATATTTAATATTTTTAAATTTTTATAAAAATATTTTGAATATTTCGGATATCCGAAATATCTGAAAATTCTGAAAATCACTATCCGAATCCGAATCCGAAATTTCGGATATCCGAAGTTCGGATATCCGAATTTTCGGATATCCGAAATTTCGGATATCCTAATTTCGGATTTTCGGATATTTCGGATTCGGTTTCGGATTCGGTTTCGGATTCGGTTTCGGATTCGGATATTTTTGAACACCCCTACTTTTTATACTATACTTATGCGATGCATCTAACAATTACTTTTAGCTGAAAAATAAGCTTTTTCTTGACGATTAATTATTAAGTGATGTACTAAATCAACCTCGGTATGCATTCCCAAGTTTAATAAATTATAGACAAAAAAAAGGAAGTAAAAGGCAATTAACAAGGGAGCTGCCAATGATGTAAGTGATGAAGTGATTAAAGGGTTGATCTGTTATACTAATTGACTTAGGTTCAAATCTAACCCTCCCCATTTAACTTTCGTGGCATCCAGGTGAGGGTTTGGCTCGGGGTTTCATCCCCGGTTCGATCCTGATGGGGGGCGAGGGTTTACAGATTTAATCCGGTTCTCGCGCATCTTGGGGATATGACTTGCGACTGACGGCGAGGTCCAAGGGTAACCAGTCCCGATAGATCGTCAGGTTCGGAGTCCTCTACTGTTCAAAAAAATAAATTAACAAGAGAGCCAATGAGTCCTAAATCAACTGCTTTAGGCGGAGACACCTATGACTTTCCAAAATGGAGGTCATGGGTTGGAGTCTCACTTGGTACAATATGCTCCAAGTAGGTCAAAAGTTTTACCGCAGCGGGCCTTTGGGTGGTGAGTTTCCCTTAAAATGGTGGGCTAGCTGGGTCACCACCGCTGTCCGTGTTCGCGGATATAGGTGGCCTTTCGCCAATTGATTTACCCGGGTGACCGGGCTTAAAAGTTATTTGTTGACCATTAAAAAAAACAAAAGAAGATAAATGAAACTGAGGAAAGAAAAAAATATAAAGAAAAGAAAACACATTAAATTTTTGTTTTAGGGTTTGTAGGAAATAAAAATTCTCTATGTTTCGTTTCTTTATTTTCAATTCTTTCATTTTGAAAGAAAAAATAAAAGCTAAAATTATCAAAAAAAATTCTTTTATTTATTTCAACTTTCATCTATTAAAACTCAGAAACACAACTTTTTATTGCCTTCCATTTTCCTCCTTAAAAAAGAACTTAATAACACATTTTTTTTCACTTTCCAATAATTTTCTTTCGTTTCTTCTACTTGAAAAGAACTCGAAACACAACGTAAGGAAGCAAGAAGATATATGTTTATCCTAAGAAAAACAACTTTTGACCTAAGTAACATCTCGTTTAATCATATAAACATAAATTTTATAATAATATTTCATTAACTAAACATAAAAATAAAAATCAAGTTCTCGGTTGCTCCTCCGAAAATCGGGGAAGCTGAACCAGTGAGTTGACTCGTGTGACCCCTTCCAACCCGGACCACTTCTGATCTTCAGTCACCCCCAAACTGGTTTCTCCTTTCACTTCCAAAACTACGTCGTTTTGCTCGCTTCTATGACCGCCATTTTCTTCACATGATCTGACTGTAAAGTTTCTTTGCAGAACTGGTTCTGGGTTCTGACCGTCGTCCGATTCGCCTGCATTACCGTGGAGTGTAGCAGAAGAGAAACCCTGTTCTTCATTATCTGATTCCGCATCCATTTTACCATCCAAAAACAAGCAAACAACTGCACAATCGTCCGTTTTGGAAGTTGGGTATTTGGTTTTCCATTCACGTGCGGCTGAGTCAACCAGTAATCTTGCTGCTGATGACCGAGTTGGAGCTGATGTCACGATTTCAATCACTTGCTCATTGCTTAAAACATCCCAAATCTACACATACAGGTTTAGATTCAGTCATAAAACATAAATCAATGATCAAAAACTAGAATCACTTGCCCTTTGGCTATATTTTTTATTTGACTAGTTAGAGTTGGAGATAAAACATAACCCAGATCAATGTGAAAGTAAATCTTACTGGTAACTCTATTGCATGAAACTCTATGGCGTTTACTTACCCCATCTGAAGCAAGAACGATAAATTTATCTCTCTCGGTGAGAATCCGGTGAGAGAACTCAGGAACTGAGATGACTCCATATTCCTTCAGACAAAAATCTCCAAAAGCGCGTGCCATTGCTAGGCCTGGGGCATCATCGAATGGTAGCCAAACCCTATGTACCTCGGGTTCATCTTGTAATGCAAAGACTCGACCTTTGCATCTTTTAATCCTTTCAGCTTCTCCTATTACACAAAAACAAGTTAGCAAATTGAAAAGACAAGTAGTAGTAAAAACTGAGTGGGGTTGGAGGGATGCCAAATCCTGATATGAAACCAAACAATCAGGTCTTGCTTTGTCATACCTAAATCATTCAATAAATAGGTTGTGTTCCGGTTGACGTGTTTAACCCCTTTGACTAAACACTAGGGTTGACCCCTCAACCTTAAGGTCAACCAGCCAACATGAAGGTCTACCCGCCAACCAATTTAACCCATTTTTCACAACCCATCAACCTGTTTGACTCCTAAATGTGTTAAACGGGTCGTGTCCAGGTTACACAGTTTTAAGATGGTTTGGGTTGATATCTTTGGCATGGATAGATATATGAGTCATATTTGGGTTCAACAATTCAACTGGTGAACCCAACATGATTAACACCCCTAAATGTAGTAAGTTTGTCATACTTGGTAGATCAGGCTTTAGGTCCACGGTCAACTGAACTGCTACGAGTGTATTGTTTATATCTTTAGACGCCATAATGGCACGTGAATCTCCTATACTTCCCATGAAAAGATTTGATCCCTTCAATTAAGTATTTCATCAGATAAAATTGGGTTAGTTTAAAGATGGAAGCATACATCCTATGGAACAGATTTCAACAACTAATCAAGCATTTAGCTTGGAATAAAAACCATACCTGTTTAACAATGGTCACTGCAGTGCTGCCACTACAGAAACAATCCAAATTGGGATGGGACTTTAGTTCTTTATCCATCGCTTTATATGATTTAAGAAATGCTTCTCTCCATAATAACTCTGGTTTTTCTTCTTCACCATCACCTGCATCTAACGTGGAATCCCCATTCCAACACATAGAAGTAGTAGAACGGTTTTTCTTCGATTCATAAGAATCAAGAAATGAAAACAACTTCACTGGTAACGTATCACGAACTTTACGAGCAACAAGATGTCCATGGGGGCCGTGTCCATCAAACACTCCACAAAATGTCACATCATCAGCCATGAAATTCTAAAGAGCATTTTAAAAGTTATTATCTTATATTGAATAATAAGAATCAGTCAATCAGATGATAAGTTGTAATAAAATAAGCCGTGTAAAAGATAGTGTTTGGATATGTTTGAAGTTGTCTGATAAACCAGTTCCAAAACACATATCCAAAGACCCCCGTTATTCAAGAAAAATACTTACTTCCCACACGATCATTGCATCCTGGTTTATTCCCTTACGGCCCTGTTGAGTATATATACAAGAACTTCGGGTTTTCCCATTTGCAAAAATCCTATTGGGTATCGAAGACGAGTGCTGAAACGCGCTCACATAATCAGAAAATCTTTTTCTTGTCCTCTTCCTCCCGCCAATATTCCGACTACTTGAGGCACAACACCCCATTTTAACTACCTCAAAAACAGGTCAAATATGGACCAAAAAGTTGCTGTGAATTTCGAATCCAGATAAAGACTCCACAAACTTGCTCAAAAGTCAAAATCTCTGGAAAAAGACGATCAGCCCAGCTAAAGAATTAAGGAAAAAGATAACGGAATGAATTATTTAGTCCAAATCAAAGTTAAAAATGACTGCTTTACAAGAACTACCCATATAGCATGTGAACAATATTTAAATAATGTATAGATCATGTGTCCACAGAAAAGAATCTTTGATATAATATAACTGGGAAATTTTTTATGTTTATAAATCTTGGTGTGTGAAGACGACAAACAAAAGCAGGAAAATAAGAAAGATACAATCAAGAATCATGGGAAATAGTCAATTTGACCAACAAATAAGAAAGCTAGGTAGTATTCTTGGCATCTTTCTTAATTTAAAATGACAAAAAAAGGAAAAAGAACTTCTCCAACAATTCAAATCAGTTATCCCTCTTAAAGGCGATCTACTCAGTGCAAGCTCTAGGTTACCTTATCCCATTGGTTAGCACGACTCGATGGTCCCATAAATTTTTAAAAACGAGTTCTCGTAGTTACCAGAGAAAAAAAACAATTCTTATTAGTCCAACGTCCAAAGACATTAAGACAAGTGAAAGAACAAGAACTACTGCAGATTGAATCGGATCATTTCAATGCACATTGCATAGAGACAGATCTGAGCATGGATTCTCCATTGAATTTAGCACATTTTATATTTCCTTAAGAACAATAATATTAAGAATCAAATATGAACTGGTAATGTTGGTCAATCTTGAAAGTTATAGCTCATAGGAAGTCAAAATTAGTAATGCAATAGTCATAACCAAATAATTTGTCAAAGATAACTTCACTATTCTTCCAAACCCAGTTCTTTTTTCGTTGGTTTTGTAGATGTTGTTGGTTTTTATATACTAATTATCAAACAAAATGGTTTGTAATGTTAATTACTCTTAGGGGCTGTTTGGTAGTATCTGAATGATTAAATGCTGAACCAATAAGAGGTCTGAACCATTAAGTGCTGAACCATTAAGAGGTCTGAACCATTAAGAGGTCTGAACCATTAAGAGGTCTGAACCATTAAGAGCTGGTATATCACTTAACTATTCAAAGGCAAATGTCTGACCAATTCAGATAAGAGATCTTAACCATTCAGCATTAGACCTCTTAACCATTCAGCATTTGTATAATGCTTAACCATTCAGAGGCAAATGTCTTAACCATTCAGACATGTGCTCGTGAAACAAACAGTTTGAACCATTAAGTGCTGAATTCAGCATCTGAACCATAGAGGTTCAGCATCTGAACCATAGAGGCTGCCAAACAGTCCCTTGGAGAAAAAAAGTAAAAGGCCAGAAACAAAGTCATACACACCCCCAAAATGACTTTCTCACTTTTAAAAAATGGGTAAAAAAGCAATGCATAAGATTTCAAACATCAAATTTCTAAGATCAAGAAAAAGAAAGCCAAAATTCAAAATTAAAATCAAGGTTTTGGATGAGCAAAACTCTTTGGAAACACAAATAAATCTAAGCAATCAACAGATCTTGAGGTAAACATACAACAGTTAGCAATCACTAAACTTTCTCATTTAGGTCGTTTCTAAGTTCTAACACACAAAAAGAAGCTCAAATTCCTTAAGGCAACCCACTAAAACTAAAGTTCAAGAAAACCCAGATCAAATAAACCAATTAAACTACCAAAATGCAAGAAATTTACCGAAACAATAAGCAATAATAAACCTTAAGTCACTAAAACCCCTTGTCAGAAACATGAGAAAGAAGTAGAGGAAACTAGATTAGTAAGAAAAAGATGAAACATTTTAGGGACGAAGGAGGTACCTTTATGATCTGGAAGGTGTGGGTGTGATTGAGAAAAGAAGACGTAGGCGAGGGGAAAGCGTAATGGACGGTTGCATTGATTGCAAAAGCGAGAGGCAAATGCAAATGGATGAGATGGGTCATGGGATGTGATGGGTCGATTAAATAGGATATGGATGTGAAGTCAAGATTTTAAGTTTAAACCATGCTCATCAGTGATTCTTTTTGATTTTGAGGCCATGTCTTGTTTAATCGTTTTATATAATAGAATGTTTGTTTATGGGTCATAATGGGGATACCGTAGGGGTTTTTAGGGGTAGGTCTGGCCAAACAGTCACGGTTAGGGCTTGCGGTTACGTTTTGGTACCTAACCGTGACCGCAAGGTCTTGATGTCACGGTTTCTGTGTCTGTCTTCCGACACCTCCTGACAACAAAACGACAAATTGGCTGATAAAGTTGAAAACCGGTCACCAAACCGTCACGGTTTGGCCTAATCGTGACCTCTAGGGTACGAGGTTCAGTTTAAGGTACGAGGTAGACTGTGATGTTGACAAAAGGGCCAGGATTCGCACCTCGAACCGTCACGTAGAGGCCAAACCGTGACGGTTTGTGCACCAGATTTTCATCTTAAATACCTTCGAGCTTTCAACAATCGATATTTCATCCAACACTCGAAATTTTTTCATCATAAACACCTTTGAGCTTTCATTCATCCAACACTCGAGATTTTTCAGCCTTTGTCATTCCAAAAACACGTTAATTCGAAAACAATGTCGGGTTCGGGAGATCATTATCAAAAGCCGAAGCTTCCAGATTTGAATGAGGTGCCACATATCGAAGATTCGAACCAGGTTGAACTAGTATATGTTTTATTATAACTTATTATTTGAAATATCTAACCATTATCTTTTTTAGGAATATTACGTATACGGGAGTCACCCTCCGTGGGGAGAGGAGGAAACTAACCCGTCGAACATATTTGCTCAAGAGGCGTACAACTCTTTATTTGGACCGACAGGTTACGGTGAAGGGTACAGATATCCCCCTTGCAATTCTTACGGGCATGCCCCGAACACGTACCACTCACAAACAGAGCTGGATTACGGACATCCCCCGTACCAGTCAGAACTAGAAATTACACATGTGTCGGATACTTTTAATGGGAATGACACAGATGAGAGTGACGGTTCGGTTGACCTCAAAGAAAACCATGGGGACACCGCGGAGCATTGATGGGGATGAGGATCGGATAAGAAAGGCTACGGTTTCTTATAAAACCGATAAAGTAAGAAGAGTTTTTATTCTTTTGTTTATTTTATTTTTTTATTTGTTTTATATATTGTATTTTATGTATAGCTTTATCATTTTTTCAGTATTTTGATTCTCGTGAGGACTTGAAGAAGTGGGCTAAACTGAGAGGACGCGAGCATGGGTGCGTCATTGTGGTGGGTCGGTCACGAAAAAAGGATGTGGAACTATTATGCAATCGTAGTGGTGAACCTAAATTCACTGGCACAAGTAGACGTACTGGGAGCATAAAGAAAGGATGTCTCTTTAAACTCGTAGGGAATTATGTAGGAAAGAGTGACAGTTGGATGTTAGGGATGAGAAACGAGATGCACAACCACGATCCTGTTGTGTACGAGGAGGGCCACACGCATCTTAGGAAGATGACCGCCGAAGAAATTGATCTTGTCGAGAAGTTACACAGGCAGCACATGCGGCCACGACATATCCATTCAGCCGTAAGGGAGCACTTTCCCCACAGCGTCTGTGTTGTTCAAGACATATACAATCTGACGTCGAAGTTTAGGGCTGAGGGGAGAAAAGGCATGACACCATTGCAGGAACTTGAAAACCTGCTACAATCTAAAGAGTTCGTGTATGAAACATGAACGAATGCAACTACTAAGGCCGTGGAAGATGTTTTCTTTTGTCCTCCTACTTCGTATAAAATGTGGCGTGCATTCCCGCACGTGATGTTGATAGACACGACGTATAAGACCAACATGTACAACATTCCGTTGTTCAGGTTATTGGCGTTACGTCGACGTCGAAGTCGTTTTGTATTGCGCATGCATTTATATCGAGGGAACGGAAGGACAACTTCACATGGGTACTGGAGCGGATCAGAGATATGCTCGATGGGTGTGTGGAGCCCCGCGTTATTGTCACAGACAGGGACCTGGCCCTGATGAGCGCGCGTGACACAATGTTCTCGAGTGCTACTAAAAACCTATGCAGGTGGCACGTTAGGGAGAATATCAAAAGACGGTGGAATATTCTTTTCAAAACCAACATGTGGAAGGATTTTTCATACTGATGGAAGACCTTGTGTTCGTCTTCACAGAGGCATTGTACGATTACAATTGCAGGAAGATGGAAGAAAAGTTAAATGAAGATGGTAAACGTGGTAAGAATTTCATAGTTATTTTTACTCTAATAATTTATTTCTTCATTTTATAAAATTTGTTATTTCTTTCAGAGGTATGAGAATATATTTGGAATAATTGGTTGGTGCCGTACAAAGAGAAAATTATTACTTGTTGGATGTACAACCGTCTTAACTTTGGTGAATTTACAACTAATAGGGTTGAGGGCCAACATGCCAACTTCAAGAGTTACCTCACAGGGACCAATAATACGTTGCACACACTTGTCGGATATGTTTGTGACCTTGTGCGCGGCCAGGAGATTGAAATTTGTAAAACATTCGTGGTGTCCCGTGTGAAGATTAAAAAAGACCATCGACTGTCATTGTTTTCAAAATTGCATTATAAAGTATCCATTTTTGCCTTAGCCTCCTTGAATCAGAGTTGACGAAAATGGAAATGATTTAGGAGTCTGGGGGTTCATGTGGACACCAGTTGTTCACGTCCATGGGCTTGCCATGTGCTTGTCGTTTGGAGATATACATCCGAGAAGGTTATATTTTTCTTAATACATTTTTTTATTGTTGTCACACGATTGCATATTTTTCACTAATAATTTAACCTTTAAATCCAGTCACAAGTATTCCACTCGATGCGGTAAATCCACACTGGAGGAAGCTTGATTTCGAGCCAGCGTACGTCGCGCCGCCTGAATCCGTCTACGATGTGAAATTTGATGACTTGAAACAAAAGTTATGTCGTCTCCCAATCCTCAAGTAAAGAAAAAATTGTTTAACAAAGTATTTGACTCTTTGTTTAAGAGCAAGTCAAAACTTAAATAACCTGAGGGGCGTCACGACCGACGTGGTCGTCCAAATATTAAGGAGCAACAAAGAAGAGCGGACTCCAATACATCACAGTATGAGGCTGCTAGACACAGCTCCTATACTTTCTCACAACAAACTATGCCTGACCCGGCGAGGCATAGCTCATATACCCCTCAGTTTAAAATGCCCAACGACCGTTCTAATCAGGCAAAGGCTGCTACAAATGTACCGATTACGGGAGCTGCCCTAGGGTTTCCTTTAATATTGAAACCAAAGGACGTGATAAAAGTTATGAAGTTTAAGGATCAGCTGCCCCAATGGATTCACCGGTACATTTCGACTATAAAAGATGTGCGGCCTGATGGTAACTGTGGTTTTCGGGCGATCGCGGTGGCTTTAGGGAAAAAGCAAAATGAATGGGAATGGGTTAGGCGTCAAATGTTGTCGGAGATGGACAGAAACATGTGGTATTGGCGGAGCAATTTGAACCGCGAGATGCCTGGCTATTATGATTCTGTTCGTAATAGCTTAAATTGGTTTAGCAAGACTCAACCCGCACCCGATACCCATTGGCTAACTTTTTCGGCCCATGGACTCGTAATTGCGGAAACATTCAGTTGTATTGTGCATCTTATTTCTTCATTTGGCAGCCAGACATGGTTCCCGCTGAGAACAGCCCCAGAGCAATTATTCACCTATCCAGTTGTCGCACTTGCTCATATTAACCAATATCACTTTCTTTGCATAGAATTGGAAGGGGATTACCCAATGCCCAGTGTGAGCTATCATTGGCCGAGATTTGCATATCAACAAGCACTAGAATGGCAAACTATGTATGAGGATCGTATAAATAATTACGTTAGAATAACGGATCGTCAAAGAGGCACCAATGCCTCCTGTAAGTTATCATTCTCCGATACTTTATCATATCAATAAAGATCCCTTTATTTGATGATGATGATGATGATGATGATGATGATAAAAATAATAGTACAAATAATATAAATAATAGAAATAATAATAATATTAATAATAATACTACAAATAATAGTAACAATAATAATAATAATAGTAATAAAAAAATAATAATAATAGTAATGATAATAGTAATAATAATAGTAATAATAATTGTAATAATAGAAATAATAATAATAATAGTAATAATAATAATAATAATAATAATAATAATAGTAGTAGTAGTAGTAGTAATAATAATAATAATAATAATAATAATAATAATAATAATAATAATAGAAATAATAATAATAATAGAAACAATAGTAACAATAAAAACCTAAATGTCACGGTTTGCCTTAAAGATCACGGTTAGGAGCCCAAAAGGTGACGGTTAGGCCTAACCGTCACGGTTAGGGTTTTGACAAAAGTTTGATGACACTTTTTGTCATCAAACTGTCACAGCTAAACAAAGGGGTCACGGTTTGGGCAAACTGTGACCTTTTGGTCCAGTTTAGTTTAAAAGAATTTGTTTTCAGTACTTTTCAGCGAACCACTCCCGTCCCGACCGGTTAAGACGGTAAGGCAATAGGGGAGTGGTGTGGGCTCGAAACCCACTACCACCGGTTCATGGAGGTATTTTTTATAAAAATTTTTACTTAGCAAAATTTTAAAAATTAGGCAAAAGGTCACGGTTTGGGCGAACCGTGACCTTTTGCCTAATTTTTTAAAATTTTGCTAAATAAATATTTTTATAAAAAATACCTCCATGAACCGGTGGTAGTGGGTTTCGAGCCCACACCACTCCCCTGTTGCGTTACTGTCTTAACCGATCGGTACGGGAGTGGTTCGCTGAAAGGTATAGAAAACAAATTCTTTTAAACTAAACTGGACCAAAAGGTCACGGTTTGGGCAAACCGTGACCCCTTTATTCACATGTGGCGTTGTGGAATGAAGCTGTCACAGTTTGTTGACACATAGTGTCACGTGGTGACCTAACCGTCACACCTTGTTGACAAAAAAGGTCACGGTTTGGTCTAACTATGACCTTTTGGGGTTTCCTAAACCCACACATTAACCGTTTATGATCATTTACGTATATCGAATCAGATATTTTTTTCATGAACATGCACACACATCAACATATATATACAATAAGAACAAATACACTTCGTAAACGTACATACAAACATGCGTACATGAACAAACCGTGACGTTTTAGTGATAACCTAAACAATCTTATCGGGAACAAATCAACATATATACACCTTATATTTTGTAAACCAATGTTCAAACATACATAATAAATTCTAATAATCTTTACTCCTTTATAATGCATAAAGGATGGGTAACATGGTAATTTCAGTGGTTCTGTATGACGCGCCCCTTGAGTGCCTCCCTTCTTCACCGTCGGGCGTTACACATGCATCCCTGTTTATTGTGTTCGCCGGTAGGTCTACGGGCGGGACTCCGAAAGTCCCCAGCATTCACTGTCGCCTCTTCAGTTGAAGCAAGGCTGTGCTTTTCGACTACATACCGAAATCCCAACAACTCTGAATCTTCGGCCGACGATTATGTACACACCTGCTATGCCTTGGAATCGAAGGTGATAATCGCATTCCCTACATTCGTTTCTTCATTTCCATCATTCCTCACCTTCATACATCCAATGATTTCGCACAGGTGAGTTGTTTGTGTTCGTTTTGTTTGTTCAATTGAATTGAATTGTTTCAAATATGTATGCTAAATTGTTTATTTTGTACATCTTTCATTTGAATGAAATTTGGTTTTACATCAGTTACATGTTTCTGTTGGTCTGTTTTTCATTGCAATCGTTAACTGGTCTTGCAATGTGGTGAAACTTAGGCCAACATTTGCTGCATTTAGTTCTTCCATTTGAATGAAATAGGGTTTTCCCTCAGTTACATGTTTCTTCTGCTTTGTTTTTGGTTGCAATCGTTATGTGATGACCAGCTGAGGCTGTGAAGTTACAAGTCAGTTGAACAAGGGTTAGGTGGTTTTTAGTTGTTGTAATCTGCTGAAAGTTAGACATTTGTTTATCTTCTTCTTTGTTTCTATTTAGTAATGTGCAATCGTTATGTGATGACCAGCTGAGACTGTGAAGTTACAAGTCAGTTGAACAAGGGTTAGGTGGTTTTTAGTTGTTGTAATCTGATGAAAGTTAGACATTTGTTTATCTTCTTCTTTGTTTCTATATAGTAATTATACTTCTCACTTTCTTTCATACAAAGAAACTACAAGTCTTCCACAATTCAGCTCTATTTTGGTTTTAGTTCTATTTTTGTTATGCTATATAGGAATAGAGATTTGCATAGATCTTCAGGTTGCAGGTCTAACTTCGTAGATTCAATTTGTATCTTTTATTTTTCTGTTATACATGATTTCTTTCTTTTGTTTGGTTGCAGATTGCATTGGTTCTGCATTCAATATGAAGGGAGTGATGCAATGCCCTAACTGCAGGAGAATTGAGAAATGCCAATGGCTTTATGCAAATGGTTGTAGATCGTATCCTGAATTCAACATGGATGACTGGACCCATGATGATGATCTCCTCCACAATGTAGGTTAAGTACCTTACTTTAATTGATAAAAATGCATTCTTTTGAGAGGTGATAGGTGATATATACTATGAGATCAAGAGATTCTCTCGAATGAAAAATTCATATAATTAATACAAAGATTGTAGTAAATAATGTTTGTACAGCTCCAAAAAGACACCCAAATTAAGGATAGTGATCTATGATTTATGTGTTTCAAATTTTGCTTTAAATGTTCGGTCTTGCAGTTGTTGTGAACTTTAGTTTCTGGTGCTATCTTTGTATTTGTTTTATAGTTCGACTTATAGTCTTTGTAAACTTGCTATTGTCATGTTAAGGGTCCTACACCAACAAAGTTGCTTATGTGTTGTTGTAACCACTAGAATTTGACTTCAAGAGTATCATTCTATTGAATACTTGATGTCGCCTTCAACCAATATCTAGGTAATTTGGTAAGTTTTAGTTTGAAGAGTTACTTAGTATAGGTTTATTGATTGTATTCTTTGGTCATTATTCTTCCTCTTGTCAACTTTAGGGCTTGATTTGGAATAGTTTAGACTAAAGGCCTAATTTGAAATAGTTTATATGCGTCCATATTTTTAATCATGCTTTCCATGTTTGGTCTTGCATTGGATATAAATTTTGATAGTAAATTTGATATTGTCTTTGTATTTGTTTTATAGTTTTAATCATAGTCTCTGTCAACTTGCTAATTCAATGTTTCATCATACTTTTTATGAAGTTAAGATTCCGCCATCAAGCAAGTTGCTTACGTGTTGTATGTGTTATATTGTAACCACTAGCATTTGTCTTCATGATTATTGTTCTATTGAATTAGTTTAGAACGTGATAGTTTTGCATGTAGCTTGTATTATTTAATTGTTATGATGTGTCTTAGGTGACCTTTGAGGTGCTCGTTGCGTCTCCTTGAACTTTTGACCTCACAATCCGGTCTACTTTAGTTTGAAGAGTTACTCTTGTAGTATAGGTTTATTGATTGTGTTAACTATCTGACCCATTATCCAAATGACTACAACATAACTATTTGGTAGATACTTGCTCGAGATGGAGAACATCCCTAGAGAAGAAGTGCTTTGCCTAATTAAATCCCTAGAGAAGAAGTGCTTTGCCTAATTAATTAAGGTAAGTGCAAGGTCGCTTACATACTTTGTATAGTTTAGTTATAATAGTTCTTTACTCACCACCTGATTCCTGATAAACATGTACAAACTGAATCGTATCTCTTGGAGAGACTATAATAATCACAATACAATACTCACAATAGAATTCTATCACAACACAATACTCACAATACAATCTTAAACAACTACTTTGTGCAGGTGCAGATTTTGCACCAGACACACAAAACACCATACCTATATCTTATGTAAAATCAAGTGAGCACCAAACTGTGGTGGAAGACTGAACAGCACAGCGGGAGAGTGTTTGTAAGATGGAGAAAGCTCAAATGAGAACCGTTGCAGAATCTTAGCTAAGGCTGCTTTTGCTTCAACCACAGCAAGGTTTTGCCCAATGCAGACCTTTGAACCACCTCCAAATGGCAAGAAACAACCCGATCCTCTGCCTTTTCTTGCATTTGCTACGCCTTCTGAGAATCTTTCAGGTTTGAACTCTGTTGCATCTTCTCCCCATATTTCAGGATCATGATGAGCACGAATTATAGGTATGATTATGTTCACACCTGATGATAGTGTCATGCCCCCTAGCTTTGTTTCATTGTGGGGTTCTCTTAGAATTCTGACTACTGGTTGGTATAGCCTAAGAACCTCGTTTAGTATCATGGTCACAACCTTGAGATGTTTTAGGCCTTCGAAGTGTAGTTCTCTGCTACTAAAAGCTTCTAGAATCTCTTGTCGAGCTTTGTCTTGCCATTCTTGATGCAAACTTAAACAAACCATGGTCGAAATGATCAAGTTTGAGGTGGTTTCTAATCCTGCGATGTAGAATAGTTTGCATTCTTCAAGCACATCTTCAATACTTAGTCCAACTCCGTTTTGTTTGATTTCTTTTGAGTTTGAGCAGTGCAGATTCCCATGAGGATTAAAGCTGATGGCAATGCATATACCCAAAATCTTCACCACATATTTTCAGCTCTCATCTATCTAATATATAAAGATCCTATGAGGTGTAAGCATCATGTTACTTATATAATACATATCTCTCCTTTTCTTAGAACCTAATATTAATTACTTTGTAATGATATTTTGTTCTTTATTAATGTTGATTACTTTGTAATGATATTTTGTCATTTATTTTTTTCTGATAGGATGTCATCGTATTTTAATCACTACAACATTCAACAAAACCAGCTTGACCCATTTGCATTGTCATGTTCTAAATAATAATGCCCTCCTCCACCTAACACAAGGCAATATATATGGTTCATTAGTCATCTAGCTCATAGTGAAAACTCAACTCTATGGTATATGTGGTAGCAGATCAATTTATTGTCTGGGGAATAATATAGTTGTATTTTTTACGTAGTAAAAGTCGGTTGCGATATACATAGTTTTTTCCTTTAATTCAATTTTTGCAATAGTTTTACTTTGTTTTTTTAAATCTAAGCGTAACAAACTGAACTGATACCGACCAAAATTGTATTCCCGCCGCATCGCGCGGGTTTCCTACTAGTAATAACAATAATGATAAATAATAATAATAACAATAATAATAATAATAATATACTCTAATATAAATAAAAATTTCATATTAATACTTTTAAAGTTGATAATAATAATAATAATAATAGTATTATTTTGTGTATCCAGAAACTACAAAATAAAATCTAATAATAATAACAATAATGATAAATAATAATAATAATAACAATAATAATAATAATATACTCTAATATAAATAAAAAGTTTAATAGTAATAATTTTAAAGTTAATAATAATAATAATAGTATTATTTTGTGTATCCAGAAACTACAAAATAAACTCTAATAATAATAATAATGATAAATAATAATAATAACAATAATAATAATAATATACTCTAATATAAATAAAAAGTTTAATAGTAATAATTTTAAAGTTAATAATAATAATAATAATAGTATTATTTTGTGTATACAGAAACTAAAAGGTTACGGTTAATAACAATAATAATAATAATAATAATAATAATAATAATAATAGTAATAATAATAATAATAATAATAATAATAATAATAATAATAATAATAATAATAATAATAATTATACAAAAAAGCAAGAGGTCACGAGGAGGCCAAACCGTGATCTCTTGAGATATTTTTTGAATCTGATTTCCCCTCGATTAGTGCACCTGCCCTTCGAGTACCGTGTGTGTAAGTGTAACACCCGGAAATTTCGGTATGACGTGTCATGCGACTGGAGCATCCAATCGCATGGTAGTCGCACGACTGGAGTCCCATATGCATGGAAGACATGCGACTGGAGCTCCATACGCATGATAGTCGCACGATTGGAGAGTCCAATCGCATGGAGCTCATGCGGCTGAAGGTTCAGTCGCATGGGGAACTCGGGCGACTGGACTGTAGTATTTAAGGGAGAGGGCAGCCCTTACCGTCTCCCCATACTTGCGAGACCAGAGAGAAAGAAGAGAAACGGGAAAAGAGGAGAAGAAAGTTCAGTTCAAGCGAGTTCGTGAGCCAAAATCGATGTGTAGCGGGTCAAATCGAAGCTCTAACCGAGGAGGCTACTAAGGTGAGTTCTAAGACCCCTCTTTTACGAGTTTTTGAATGATTTGGGGCTGGAACACATCTGAATAGTATTTTTCGGGTTTTGGGTGTTTAACCTGTGTATGTACGTATGTGTATGTGTATGGTACGTTCGGGCTTGATTCCGGACTAGGATAGGCTTGTATGAGGTCGAGGTATGTTTCCCTATGGATTAGAGGGTCTAATTTGAGCTCAAACGAGGTCTAGAAGGGTTTGAAAGCCGAATGTCGCGTTCGTGATGAACTCCAGTCACTGCCCAGTTAGGGCTAGGCGACTGAAGGGCCAGTCGCACGACTGAGGAACGACTGATACTCAACCGCACGACTGGGGTCTAGTCGTACGACTGGGGATCCAGTCGCATGAGAGTCAAGCGACTGAGGTCCAGTCGCATAGATGTTCATCCGCATTTGCTTAGTCGCGTAAGTCCATTCGCATAGTCGTCCAGTCGTACGACTGAGGGTTCAGTCGCATAGAAGCCCATTCGCTTGGTGTTCAGTCGCATGCAGGCCAGGTGACTGAAGGGTGCCCAAACGCCCAAGTAAAGTTGTGCATGATGAGAGACATAGTTTGATTACTGGCCTTCGGGAAAAGAGTAAGGGTAAGTGATGATGTGATAGCTCCCGTTGGTATATGTGAGAGGACTGTCGAGGCTTAGATGTTACGTTGGGCACGATGACGATAGTGTGCATGTATATGCTTGAGTATGTATGTTAAGTATGATGTTGCCATAATAGATGGTGAATACTGATGATTTGTAAATGCCGATGTTCCTTGATTCGATGTATGTTTATCTTTCCGTATCTTTACGTGTATTGTTATGAACGAATAGAAAGTATTAATAACGTAAATTGAACGATAATAAAAGAGGAATACGATGATTGAATGAATCATTAATGAACGAATGCAAAAGTGAGAGTCTTGCAAGCGAGGTGTACCAAAGTGCACGGCCCTAAATGCCACAAGCTCAACCGCGTGAGGTTCAGCTAAACTTTAAGGGTGCACGTAGAGGTTCCAGTCTTGTGACTGACCTTCGGTGTGGTACATGGTGTATAGTAGGT
This sequence comes from Flaveria linearis, assembly GCA_024085815.1. Lineage (NCBI taxonomy): Eukaryota > Viridiplantae > Streptophyta > Magnoliopsida > Asterales > Asteraceae > Flaveria > Flaveria linearis. The sequence continues at coordinate 52,944,913 of CM044008.1, read as the reverse complement.
ACCCACTTCGGTGGGGGTGTAGGTACCCATTTCGGTGGGGGCGATGTTACCTATTTCGGTGGGGGTGTTGTTACCCGAGTTATGTTTAACTTCGGGGGTGTGGCATAAAGCCAAACATAGTTATGAGGTGAGCGACTTTGTGTGCAACAGACTCGGATGGAGTTCAATCTCTGTGATTGACTCGTATGGGATCTTTGTCGCGTATCCTGGTGTTGTGTCAGTCTTCGGACATGAGTCGGGGGTTTGTGAGCAGGCCCCGACACAGCATCAGCTTTCGAGCATGAGTCGGGGATATTGCATGAGACAGGATCTAGTTGGATGAGTAGAGGATCGCATGCTCCGGTACTGTGTCAGTCTTCAAACATGAGTCGGGGGTTTGTGAGCAGGCCCCGGCACAGTATCAGTCTTCGGACATGAGTCGGGAGTAGTGCGTGAGAATGAGATGAGATGAATGAGGAACGGATCGCGTGCTCCGGTACTGTGTCAGTCTTCGGACATGAGTCGGGGGTTTGTGAGCAGGCCCCGGCACAGTATCAGTCTTCGGACATGAGTCGGGAGTATCGCATGAGTTGATGAATGAGAGAGAGATAATTGTGAAAGAAAGAAAGTATGAAACGAACGAAAGATAATGAACGTAATGAAAGCTAAAGAACGAATGAATGAAAATAATGAACGGGAGGAGCATAGTGATAATGTAGGGAACGGGATTCTTGTCACTCGACCTCAGTAATCATGGCTGTGTGCCATGAAGAGGGTACAATGTGACTGGATCCAGATAGAAGTAAAGACAGAGAATGAAAGGAAGTTAAAGATAAAGAATGAATGAGAAAAGAAGATAATAATGAGGTTATCTATGTGCATGTATGTAGGATGCGTGATTGCATGTATGTAAGAACGATTTTAAAGAAAGAAAGTATATTTTATTATAAAACTAGAACTCACTCAGCAACGCTGACTTTGATGTGTTTCCAGTTGGCAGGTATGTTGCTGAGGATGGCACGGGGCGACTACTCAGTTTCGTTGAGGCTGGCATCCATATTGTGACATGTCAATGTATTTTTGAGATGAAAAAGAATATTGTAATGTTATGAAATGACATGTTTTAGTTATTAATGATAAATTTAAATTCCGCTGCAAAATAGATGAACGATTTAAAATGTTTATTTGCGATGAACGACCAACTGTGAGGTGCCCGGAAACGGGGCCTTACAGTAAGAGGTCACGTGGAGGCCAAACCGTGACCTCGTGGTCACTGGTTTCACCTTCAACCGTTCGCACACCCATTTCACCACCCCATTTCACCACACCCCCTTTCACCACACCGTTTCACCACCACAACCACAAACGTTTCACCACCACAACCACAAACGTTTCACCACCACCGCCGCCAAACCGTCACGGCTAGCCCTCCCCGTGACACATTCATCCACCATCTCTCACCACCACCGCCGCTCACCACCACCGCCGCTGACCACCACCGCCGCTCACCACCATCGCCGCTCACCACCATCTGCGCACCACCACCTCCGCTGCTCCACCATCTGCGCAGCACCACCGCCGCCGCCCACCATCTGCGTACCACCACCGCCGCTGTACCACCGCCGCTGCAACACCGCCGCCGCTACATTATCGTTTTCGGTACGTAGTTTACAACTTTAAACCATAGAGGTCAACATAGATTTGATAGGTTTTCCCAAATAAATTTGATAGGTTTTCCCTTATAGATTTGATAGATTTTGCCGTATGTGTAGCGTAGTTTGTCGGCGGTTTATTATTATTATTAGAAATAATAATAAATAATAATAATAATAATAGTTATAATAGTAATAGTAATAATAGAAATAATAATAATAGAAATAATAATAATAGTAGTAGTAGTAGTAGTAATAATAATAATAATAACAATAATAATAATAGTAATAATAGTAATAATACTAATAGTAGTAGTAATAATAATAATAATACTAATATAATAATAGTAATAATACTAATAGTAATAATAATAATAATAGTAATAATAATAATAGTAATAGTAGTAATAGTAATAGTAATAATAATAGTAATAGTAATAATAATAATACTAATAGTAATAATAATAATAATAATAGTAATAGTAATAATAATAATAGTAATAATAATTATAGTAATAGTAATAATAATACCAATAATAATAATAGTATACATAATAATAATAATAGTAATAGTAATAATAGAAATAATAATAATAATAATAGTAGTAGTAATAATAATATTAATAATAATAGTAATAATATTAATAATAATAGTAATAATAATAATAATAATAATAATAATAATAGAAATATTAATAATAATACCAATAATATAATAATAATAATTAACTGTCAACCATTAATTTTATAAACATTGTAAATAATGATAAATACGTATTTTTTCGCAGAGATGGATGTCGAAGATGCTTTTATCCCCGGGATTGATGACTGCCCGACGCTGCAGTTCGAGCAGGGGACTACACCGTACGAGCGGTTCAGGACCCTGAGAGGACGAGCGCCAGCAGCGGGGACCGTCTTGTCGGAGGAGTTCTTACAGCTCGTTGGAGAGCGCGACCGATTTTTTTAGATCATCGCCGAGGACGGCCCGTGGGAGCAGCTGTTCCGGATGGGCGACCCTGCCCATCGAGAGCTCACCGTGGAGTTCTACTGCACCTTCACATTCCGTCCCCATAAGCAGGGACTTGCGGAGCTGGATGAGGATGACATAGCGGATGGTCGTGCGCCCGCGGAGGTTTCTTTCCGGTTGTTCGGGTCCCTCCACCATATGTCACTTAGACGGTTCGCTGTCGTCAGCGGCCTCTATACGGAGGTGGAGGTCCGACAGCCGATGTACACCATGGCCTTGATTCGCGGGGCCGACAACTCGGATCAGGTCTGGTGGCCTGCGATCAGCGACGGATCGTACGGTGGTGATACGAGGTCCTCTCATATACGAGACCCTCTGTATAGATACATTCATCGACTGATCGCCACGTCCGTCGCTGGTCGTGGGGCGGGGACCGACAGGGTCAACGCCGCCGACCTTTTCTTTCTTCGTTGTGTACTCACACACCGACATTGCCACCTCGCGCATGCCCTTGCTGATTATTTTGCTAGTTATTATCACAGGCAGTCGTGAGAGGCATTGGTGGGCGGGAACATCGTTTCCCGGATCGCTCGGGGCCTGGGGTATGCGCATGCCATGTCCCAGCTCCCGCTACCTCTGACTCCTGTGCGCGTGGCCGGCCGGACCACCGCCACTGGGATGAGGATCGTTCGGAGGTTCCCCGACGGCACGTGGCACCTGCTCAGTAGATACCATGAGCTTGTGGGATGGGTGCCCGAGCCGTTGGTGGACCCACCCGAGTTGGCGGGGGCTGAGGTCCACCTTCAGGCTGCCCACGAGCCGCTTGGTGGTGGGGAGGATCAGCCCATTGCTCCGCCGCACGACCAGGACCCGCCCCAGCATCCTCAGCGCGTGTACCATGCCGTGCGACTGCCTGCTCACGTTATCGATATGCTTCAGGACACGCGAGCAAGGGTCACGAGGCTGGAGGATATGCTGGACTGGGTCATCCAGCACATGGTCGCCGACTATGCCGCCTCCGGTATGCCGTTGTTGTCACAGCCACCGAGGCAGTTAGGCCATGACGGTGCTGGCCCATTTGGTGCTTGCGGGTCTGGTCAGGGCAACGATCCGGAGATGACGGATTAGATAGGTATTTTGTTTGTATTTATTTCTTTTGTATGTAAAAACTCATTGTATATATATATATGCAGTTTCAGTTATGATGACTTGTATATTTGGTTTGTGTTTGTTTGGTTGTGTTTCTTTGTTTGTTTGTTTTATATTTGTAATGTTGATAATATTAATTGTATATGTTTGATAACAACTGATTTTTACGATTAGGTTAACCATGTGATAAAATAAAAACCAACTTGTTTAATAAATAATTAAACACAAAAGTTACTTGTAATATGATAAATTAATGATAAACACAAAATACAACTCGTATGTTACGATTAGGTTAATAAAATAAAAAATAAAACAAACTAGTATGTTTACTCAAATTTAGAAAATATATACAATATGTCTGTATAATGACAACCGATTTTTACAAACTCGTAAACAAATTAAACACAAAACCGTCACATTAATAATAAATAAATACTTGTAATATGATAAATTATTAATAAACACAAAACAAAAACTTGTGAGTTACGATTAGGTTAAACGTGTGATAAAATTAAAATAAAAACAAACTGTTATGATTAAAAAAATATAGAAAATATATGCAATATGTCACGATTTGGCCAAACCGTGACATATAGCCCCAAAACTCTAACCAATTCCCCATTAATTGCATACCCAATAATTGCAACGGATCCCCAGATTAGTCTGGGCTCTAACTGTCACGGTTAGGCCTCATCGTGACAGTTAGCTCTCACACCCGACTGAACGGTCACGGGGAGCCCTAACCGTGACCGTTTGAGTCGGTTTCCTCCAGGGTGTGTGCAGAATTCCCCTTGTTTATATTGGGGTCCATTACTTGATATTTCTTTTTAATGATGGACAGCCAAAAAAAATATCTTTTATTAAACAGATGCTAGCAGGTAGCTAGACTAAGGTTTTAAACATCAATTGAATATAAGCACTAAAAACCTTTGTTAGAAAGATTAAAATCAATTGATGATCAAATATAGGGTAGTATTCATCTTGCCGTTAGTTATAGCTTAGTTATTATTGTAAGAGGATCTAGTTTAGTTTTATTAGTATTGTATTCTGTGGCATCCGAAACTACATGAGAAATTATAGTTTTGCTCGGTAGTTTCATATGGTTACAGAGCATGATGTATGTGAAACTGGATCATGTATAATATGTTTGTTGTTGATCATTTTTAAAACTCTTGGAACATTAATGAAATACTACTAATTTGAGTTCATTGTGTATTGCTAGGAGCTTATTATTGTTATCTTTCAGCATTGTTCTTAATCATCTTATCAAAAACTTATTTCAAATGGGTTTTGCTTGAATTGTGTTTATTCTTGTATCATTACTTGATCCCCAGGTTATTGGAAATAGTGATAACTTATGGATTCTGGTGTTAAAACTTCATCAAAAGCACGTTTAAACGATAATTTGGACCAACAATGTGGTATTAGAGCCATTGTGCTCCTGTTTGTGTTTTTGGTTAGTTTTTGACATATTATTCTTTTCAATCTTTTTGGATCTGTTTTACGTTTGTTATATATGGAAACTGATTGAAAAAGATGTGGCGTGTGTTTGGGAAACTTGTAAAATTATTAAATTCTAAATTGATTGTGTTCTGAGTGAGCATTGGTGATTTTTTTGTCATTTTTCACAAAAAGAGGGTTTTCATTTTTTAGATTCATTGTGTAAATCTAGTGTTCATTGTGCGAAACTACCCCAATCAGAATATTTTTTGGTGCTTTTGATCTCTCTACGCATCTAGAACGAAAGTTCACCAGTTTGGTTAGTTTCTCTAGCAAAACTGCTATCCATTTATCTTTGAATGAAAGTTCAATAGTTTCAGGCAAAACTGTGGTCACCACTAGTTCAGCGAAACTAGTGCCGAAACTACTGTAAAACAGCTTGCGAAACTAGTGTCGAAACTATCTGCAAAACTACTGATTTGTGCAAAACTATTTGTTTTTGATCTTCTCAAATTTTGATGACGACAAATCTTAACCTTGCTGACCTTGAGAGTGTGGCACCAAACAGACCTCTTAAGTTAATCAATGGTGATAATTTTGATGACTGAAAAGATGTTTGAAAGCTTTCTTCTTATACATCGATCACAGCCAATGGGAATCAATTATGAAAGGACCTCATGTTCCTGGTTCCTTAAAAGATAATATGACTATTCAAATTATAGATCTGACAAAATATTCAGAGAGAGATATCAAGTTGATTGATCGTGATCAAAAGGCATTTTCCACTTTGACTCAATGTCTGTCAGCAGAAATTTACAACAGATTTGGTAAATACAAAAGTGCAAAGGCCTTGTACGATGCTCTATGTGAATTCTATGACGTTAATAAAGAATTGGTGAAAGATAAAGCTACTCAAGCTAAAAAAGAATTTAATTCTTTTGTTGCACACAATAATGAGACTAAAGAATTTAAATCTTTTGTTGGACACAATAATTAGAGTCTCACTGATCTCACCGACTGTTTTCTGTCTATCATAAGCACTTTGAAGATGCATGATGAGAAGCTATCAAACAATAAACAAGTGACAAAGCTATTGGACTCTTTACCAGCTCAATGCAGCTTGCAAGTGAAAATGTTAAAGCAAGAAAGGGGATTTTTGGAGTACAAGCTCATGGACACAATCAATAAGTTGAAGTTTTTTGAGTTAGATCTGAAATGTAGAGAGTACAACCAAGCAATGCTTCCATCTCAAGCTTACTCACAGAATGCAGCTCTTATTTCATTCGGTTCAGATTCACCAATGCACATGTCAGCTTATAGTGGTGTTAGGACCGTGTACGTACGGAGTACTAACTGATAATGCGTGAAACCGATCAAATAGTGTGGAATCCTATTTGATTGGTGATCCAATCAGTGAGAATGACAATCTGACCAATCCTATGATGAAACAAACGTTAAGAACGAACAAGAATTGATCAGAAATGAACTATGAAGTTGGAATGATGAACAAGGATGCTCTGGACGGCTAGGGTACGCAAGTATTCAAAGTGTTATCAATTGTTATGTTTTTCCACAAATTAAGTGGTATTTATGGTTTGGAGTCTTCATTCGTGCGACTGAACCATTAACATGGTTCAGTCGTGCGACTGAATCATACGATTGAGTCATACGCACGACTGAAGGTTCAGTGGTGCGACTGAGTCAGACTTATGTTTCAATCGTACGACTGATCCAGTCTCCTGGTTCAGTCGTGCGACTGGTCCATAAGCATGATGAATTCATGCGTATGGTCCATTAGCATGGGCCATTAGCATGAACTATGAAACAACATCAAACCTATATAATGAGTTCATACATGTGCAACACATTCAATATAATGATATCATGACATAGTCAAAATATAAATCAAACATCGTAATGCATTTTATATCATTCATTCAAACCATTACATCAATTACACATGTGTAAGAGATGAAAGACTTTTACATTCAAGCTCATAAACTAGTTACATTAACATGTATCAACAAAGTCCCCCTTGGACCTAGTTTCCTCTGTTGTCTAACACTCTTTATATGTTCTTCGAATTGCTTGTACTTCTCCTCCTTTGTAAATCCTGCATGTATTTCAAATGCAAAGCAGAATCGTATGACGTGTTGAAACTAGAGAGCTTGTACAATGTCTTGTGAGTCATAGAAAAGTGGCCACTTGTATAATGTATACACATCGTTAGCTGACAAGTTGGTTAGCCACATGGGGTCGAATACCCGGATAGTCTCTATCTTTCCTTCTCTATTCAGCACTATGACTGTGTAACACCCAGAAAATTCTGTCTGGAGTGTCATGCGACTGGGGCATCCATACGCATGGGAGTCATGCGACTGGAGTCCCATACGCATGGAAGTCATGTGACTGGAGTGTTCAATCGCATGGAGCTCAGGCGACTGGACTGCCCATACGCCTAGAGCTCGGGCGACTGGACTGTAGTATTTAAGGGAGAGGGCAGCCCTTACCCTCTCCCCACACTTGCAAAAATAGCCAAAAAGAAGAGAATAGAGAAAGAAGAGAAAAGTGGTGGTTCGGGCTCGAAACTCGTCGAGTAACTAGTCCAAACGAAGCTCTTTATCTTCTTCTTGTTTGTATGAGTTCTAGGACCCCTCATTTACTTGTTTTCAACCGATTTTTAGGGCTGGAACACATCTGAAATCTATTTTCGGGTTTTTGGGTGTTTGACCCGTGAATGTATGTATGTGTATGTGTATGGTGCGTGTAGGGCTTGATTTCAGGCTTGGATAGGCTTGAATAAGGTCAAGGTATGATTCCCTAAGGTTTGGGAGGGTTGATTTGGGCTTAGAATGAGTTTGGAAAGGTTTGGAGGTCGAAAGTCGCGGCTGCAGTTCGGGATGAACTGCACTCGCTGCCCAGTTAGGGCTAGGCGGCTGGAGGGCCAATCACATGACTGAGGGACGACTGAGGTTCAATCGCACGACTGAAAGACGACTGAGGTTCAGTCGCACGACTGGGGATCCAGACACAGGACAGGTCATACGACTGAGAGCCCAGTCGTATAGGTGCTCAGTCGCACAGGTGTCCACTCGCACGACGGAGAGCACAGTCGCATAGGTCCATTCGCATAGCTGTTCAGTCGCACGACTGAGGGTTCAGTCGCATAGAAGCCTATTCGCATAGTATTCATTCGCACGATAGGAAGTCCATTCGTACGATTGGGTGTTTATCCGCATGGATGCTCATCCGCATTGGTCCAATCGCATAGTATTCACTCGCCTGGAGGCCATGCGATTGAAGGATGCCCAATCGCCCAAATAAGGCTGTTGTGTGCGAGGAGAGACCTAGTTTGATTATTCACCTTCGAGAAAAGAGCAGGGGTAAGTAAAGGTGTGATAGTTCCTGTAAGTACGTGTGAGACGGTCATCGAGACCTTCGAAGTGATGTTGGGCATGACGATGATAATGTTGTAGGCTTATGCATGAGGTTTGTATGCTAAGTATGATGAGGCCCTATATAATGCTGATGACTGATGATTTGTAAATGTCGATGCTCCTTGTATCGATGTATGTCCATCTTTTCCGTAGGTATGTCAAGTATGGTGTTATCATGTTAGATGGTGATGACTGATGATTTGTAAGTATCGAGGTTCCTGGTGTCAATAAGTGTTTATCTTTTCGTGGCTTTACGTGTTATGATTACTAACTGTAATGAAAGTATTATATAAAGCAAAGTGAAAGATAATGAAAGAGGAACGTAATGAATGAATGCATGCACTAACGTATGAATGAACGAACGTTAAGCTAGTGAGCGTATGTATGAGGTGAGTGACTCTGTGTCGCAACAAACTCGAAAGAGGTCCGTATTGTGTACTTCGGTACTGTGTCAGTCTTCGAACATGAGTCGGGGGTTTGTTAATCAGGCCCCGGCACAGCATCAGTCTTTGGACATGAGTCAGGGGTATTGCATGGGATGAGATAGTGAGGTGAGCAACTTTGTGTTGCAACAGACTCGGATAGAGTTCAATCCAGGTGATTGACTCAAACGGGATCTTTGTCGCGTATCCTGGTGCTGTGTCAGTCTTCGGACATGAGTCGGGGGTTTATGAGCTGGCCCCGGCACAGCATCAGCTTTCGAGCATGAGTCGGGCATATTGCATGAGACAGGATCTAGTTGGATGAGTAGAGGATCACATGCTCCGGTGTTGTGTCAGTCTTCAGACATGCGTCGGGGGTTTGTGTACAAGTCCCGGCACAGTATCAGTCTTCGGACATGAGTCGGGAGTAGTGCATGAGAGTGAGATGAGACGAATGAGGAACGGATCACGTGCTCCAGTACTGTGTCAGTCTTCGGGCATGAGTCGAGGGTTTGTGAGCAGGACCCGGCACAGTATCAGCCTTCGACATGAGTCGGGAGTATCGCGTGAGTTGATGAATGAGAGAAATAATTGTGAAAGAAAGAAAGTATGAAACGAACTAAAGATAATGAACGTAATGAAAGCCAAGGAACGAACGAATGAAAATAATGAACAGAAGGAACATAATGATAACGCATGAAACGGGATCCTTGTCACTCGACCTCAGTAATCATGGCTGTGTGCCATAAACAGGGTAAAGTGTGACCGGATCCAGATAGAAGGGAAAGACAGAGAATGAATGAAAGTTAAAGATAAAGAATGAATGAGAAAAGAAGATATTAATGATATTATCTATGTGTATGTACGTATGATGTGTGTTCATATACGAAAGTATAGTATGTTTTTAAAAGAAGTAAAGAACGGTTTTTTTAACGAAAGAAAAGTATTTATTTCATATAAAACTACAACTCACTCAGCAACGCTGACTTTTGATGTGTTTCCAGTTGGCAGGTATGTTGCTGAGGATGGCACGAGGCGGCTACTCAGTTCGTTGGATGGCATTCCTACGTTTAATGTTTTTGCAATGTAATATGATAAAAGATATTTTGTAATAGGCAAATGTATTATGTTGCACGCATTTATAAAACAAAATGGTGTTCGTAGAGGATTCGGATAAATGAGATTACTTAAGGAATCCTCTTAAAAGAAAGATGATGTTTTTAATGTTTCCGCTACAATGTTTTTATGAAGAACGATAAAGAATTATGTTTTGAGTGCGATGAATGACCAGCTGTGAGATGCCCGGGAGCGGGCCTTACAAGTTGGTATCAGAGCCAAAGTTTAAGTGAAATAGGTAAATTTTCAAAATAAACCTTAGCTTAAACTGAGAATGGGACAGAAAGGGATGGGATGCCAATCTGAGTAGCTGCGTGCCATCAGGTATTTTCTTAAAGTTAACCGGTATTATGTGCGCATGTTATGTGTCTATATGTTGCTGGTAGATTTAGATACTAATATAGTCAGGACAGGTAATGCTTGGGGTACGAAGAGTAAAGTAAGTGGCTAATCACAACTGATCACTGTAATTAGGGACTTACTATACTTGACATGAACTGAGCTATTCCCTTGAATGACCATGTTGGCGCTTGAATCTTTCAGTGTATTATAGAGGATGGCCGGTGGTAGATCTTCTAAGGCTTCACGTGGTGGAGGTGATGGCGGACGTGGTGCTGAACCACGGGTCACAAGAGGAAGACCTAGGGTTGAGAAGGTGGTTCATGAGGAACCGAGACCCCTCATCCGGAGGACGCTGATGAGAGTGCTAACTTGAGGGCCTCAGTGAAAGAGGCAGTGGTCGAGGAGGTGCATCAGGTCATGCAGACAATTCTACCTTCTGTAGTGACTGAGGTGATAAGGGCTGTTAGAGATAGGGAGAGACAGGAAAGGGGTAGACCTTCGGGCGAAAGGAGACAGCCCGAGACTGAAACGGTTATCTTCGATAATGAAGAGGAAGAAGAGGAGGAAGAGCCTGCGCTGGAGACGGCACGAGGCTGTAACTACGGGGCATTTCAGCGATGCAAGCCCCTAACTTTTGATGGTAATGGCACTGCTGCTGCTGCTCACCGATGGGTGAGGAAATGGAAGCTGTTCTAAATATCAGCGAGTGCAGGGAGGACCAAAAGGTAAAGTTTGCTGCCCACTCTTTCGTGGACCTAGCTTTGTGCTGGTGGGACAACATAGTCCAAGTTGAGGGTAGCCGGGCTATCGGAAGGATGAGATGGTCAGAGTTGAAAAGGCTGGTGATTGAGGAGTTCTGTCCTCACCGTGAGATGGATAAGGTCGAAAGGGAGTTCTTGCAGTTGGAAGCGGGGACGATGACGCATAAGCAGTACACCACCAAATTCAACGAGATGGCACGGCTGGTGCCGGATCAGGTGACACCTCTTTCGCGGAAAATCAAGAGGTATATTCAGGGCTTGCCGGCGGATATCCGTAGGCACATGATCGCTGCCCGACCAAGCACGTTTAGGTCGGCGGTAGATCTAGCGGGAAGGTTGTACGACGAGCGGGAGGCGATGGCGATAACGGGCAAAGTGGAGGAGCGAGCCTATGTTAAGAAGGGGAAAGGAAGGCGAGATAGTGATGGTGGAATGGTGACTGAAGGTAAGGTGATGAGGATCGATGATCGAGAGAGGACACCAAGAAAAGGGTGAGGAATGCAAGAAGTGTAGTAGGGGTCACGAAGGGGAGTGCAAATGGGGACTGAACATCTGTTTTTAGTATGGGAAGGAAGGTCACAGGGCAAGGGAGTGCCGTGTGGCTAAGTGCTACAATTGCGGTGAGACTGGACATCTGAGCAGGGATTGTAAGAGGTCAAAGGCGGGAAGCTCCGATGCAAGGAAGGAGAACAGCGGTGAAGACTACAGCTTTTGCAATGGCCAGGAGGAGGGTAGAGCGGACTCCGACTGAACGACAGGTACGTTTCCGGTAATTTAATTTTTGTGCACTTATGCCTTGAATGTGATGCTAGTAGTAGTTCGTTCCTACTGCCTTCTGTTGTGAGATGCATGTTAGGAGAAGGAACATCGATGGGCCCTTCGATGTAGAGATTACTATTAAAGGATTCACTAGGTTACCTGATGCCCTAGAGGATTGTATGATGCAATAGAGAAAGCTATGTCACCCGTTGTCTGAGGAACAGTTTCAGCCTGTGATTGGTTCATCGAACGGCAACGTACGCATAGTTTCGACGTTGTAGCAAACAAGTAGAATGGGAGGTCGGAAGCAAAAGAAAAAGATAAATTCGGTTTGGGCCACCAAAGAAGCCGATTTGCCTTTCAATCACAGTGTACCTGCAAGGAACCTGAGAAGAACCGATCTCGGTGCAGTTATAGTTGGAACAACACATAGCACGATTAATGAATGCCTTTCTCGTCAGTTGTTTGGTTTGCAGAGGGTCATTATTCATACATAAAGAACATCAAACAAGGCGTGCGGTGTTCTTTTAATAATAGTGACAGTACTCTATATGGCATATTTGAGGCCGCAGGTCCTGGTCACTTAACATTGATCAGTATGCATGGGTTGCCGACAGAGATAGTCAAAGATGGACCAGAAGTCGTAAGTTGATAAACGATGTAGAGCGATAGGATTCCAGGTGAGAGACTGGAAAAGAGATGAGATAGTATTGCCCGCAAAGATTCAAGGAACAACAGGTTTCAGGGACGAAACCCGTTTAAGGGGGTGGACTTGTAACACCCGGAAAATTCTGTTTGGAGTGTCATGCGACTGGGGCATCTATACGCATGGGAGTCATGTGACTGGAGTCCCATACGCATGGAAGTCATGCGACTGGAGTGTTCAATCGCATGGAGCTCAGGTGACTGGAGTGCCCATACGCCTGGAGCACGGGCAACTGGACTGTAGTATTTAAGGGAGAGGGCAGCCCTTACCCTCTCCCCACATTTGCAAAATCAGCCAAAAAGAAGAGAAGAGAGAAAGAAGAGAGAAAGAAGAGAGAAAGAAGAGAAAAGTGGTGGTTCGGGCTCGAAACTCGTCGAGTAACTAGTCCAAACGAAGCTCTTCATCTTCTTCTTGTTTGTGTGAGTTCTAGGACCCCTCATTTACTTATTTTCACCTGATTTTTGGGGCTGGAACACATCTGGAATCTATTTTCGGGTTTTTGGGTGTTTAACCCGTGAATGTATGTATGTGTATGTGTATGGTGTGTGTAGGGCTTGATTTCGGGCTTGGATAGGCTTGAATAAGGTTGAGGTATGATTCCCTAAGGTTTGGGAGGGTTGATTTGGGCTTAGAATGAGTTTGGAAAGGTTTGGAGGTCAAAAGTCGCGGCTGCAGTTCGGGATGAACTGCACTCGCTGCCCAGTTAGGGCTAGGCGGCTGGAGGGCCAATCGCACGACTGAGGGACGAATAAGGTTCAATCGCACCACTGAAAGATGACTGAGGTTCAGTCACACGACTGGGGATCCATTTGCATGACAGGTCATACGACTGAGAGCCCAGTCGTATAGTTGCTCAGTCGCACAGGTGTCCACTCGCACGACGGAGAGCACAGTCGCATAGGTCCATTCGCATAGCTGTTCAGTCACACGACTGAGGGTTCAGTCGCATAGAAGCCCATTTGTATAGTATTCATTCGCATGATAGGAAGTCCATTCGTACGATTGGGTGTTTATCCGCATGGATGCTCATCCGCATTGGTCCAATCGCATAGTATTCACTCGCCTGGAGGCCATGAAAGAGGAAGGTAATGAATGAATGCATGCACTAACGTATGAATGAACGAACGTTAAGCTAGTGAGCGTATGTATGAGGTGAGTGACTCTGTGTCGCAACAAACTCGAAAGAGGTCCGTATTGCGTACTCCGGTACAGTGTCAGTCTTCGGACATGAGTCGGGGGTTTGTTAATCAGGCCCCGGCATAGTATCAGTCTTTGGACATGAGTCGGGGGTATTGCATGGGATGAGATAGTGAGGTGAGCAACTTTGTGTTGCAACAGACTCAGATAGAGTTCAATCCAGGTGATTGACTCAAACGGGATCTTTGTCGCGTATCCTGGTGCTGTGTCAGCCTTCGGACACGAGTCGGGGGTTTGTGAGCAGGCCCCGGCACAACATCAGCTTTCGAGCATGAGTCGGGGATATTGCATGAGACAGGATCTAGTTGGATGAGTAGAGGATCGCATGCTCCGGTGCTATGTCAGTCTTCAGACATGAGTCGGGGGTTTGTGTACAGGCCCCGGCACAGTATCAGTCTTCGGACATGAGTCGGGAGTAGTACGTGAGAGTGAGATGAGATGAATGAGGAAATGATCGCGTGCTTCGGTACTGTGTCAGTCTTCGGGCATGAGTCGGCGGTTTGTGAGCAGGCCCTGGCACAGTATCAGCCTTCGGACATGAGTCGGGAGTATCGTGTGAGTTGATGAATGAGAGAAATAATTGTGAAAGAAAGAAAGTATGAAACGAACTAAAGATAATGAACATAATAAAAGCCAAGGAATGAACGAATGAAAATAATGAATGGAAGGAACATAGTGAGAACGCATGAAACGGGATCCTTGTCACTCGACCTCAGTAATCATGGCTGTGTGCCATGAAGAGGGTAAAGTGTGACCGGATCCAGATAGAAGGAAAGACAGAGAATGAATGAAAGTTAAAGATAAATAATGAATGAGAAAAGAAGATAATAATGATATTATCTATGTGTATGTACTGATGATGTGTGTTCATATATGAAAGTATAGTATGTTTTTGAAAGAAGTAAAGAACGGTTGTTTTAACGAAGGAAAAGTATGTATTTCATATAAAACTAGAACTCACTCAGCAACGCTGACTTTTGATGTGTTTCAAGTTGGCAGGTATGTTGCTGAGGATGGCACGAGGCGGCTATTCAGTTCGTTGGATGGCATTCCTACGTTTAATGTTTTTGCAATGTAATATGATAGAAGATATTTTGTAATAGGCAAATGTATTATGTTGCACGCATTTATAAAATAAAATGGTGTTCGTAGAGGATTCGGATAAACGGGATTACTTAAGGAATCCTCTTAAAAGAAAGATGATGTTTTTAATGTTTCCGCTGCAACGTTTTTATGAAGAACGATAAAGAATTATGTTTTGAGTGCGATGAATGACCAGCTGTGAGGTGCCCGGGAACGTGGCCTTACAGACTGCCTCACCCGTCCCCCAATCATAATACCACCACTTGAAGTGTGGAGTGAAGTCCTGAGGCATTTCCCGCATAGGAATCTTAGACATTGTGCGCGGAGGACTCCACTTCAGCACGATCTTAGGGTTTCTAGTTATGGGATCCACTTCAGACCTACGGATGTACCTTGTCGGTTGTTGAGGTCTGAAGTTTACCCACCTGGTGTGGTATTCTTTCCTTAATACCGCCTCAAACCAACCTGACATCTATCTAGGATCAGCATATAACAGATTTAGGCATGCCAGCTGGTTGAGCTCAAAACCAGGGACAGTCTTCAGGTCATGTGGATATCTGAAGTACTCTATTCCACTCTCCCTCTTAACTGCATAGACGTTAAGATCCTCAAAATACGCCCACGCGATGATCTTACAAGACACTTTCTGATGACGTTTGACTCTATAAAGCTTTGTGTAGGCATTCTGCTTTTGAGGCGCGCGCTGGGCTTTAATTTCAGCAAAACAAGCTGCCCATTCAGCCTTTTTGACATCAACATCAGCATCCGAGGCTTGGGCTTGGCTTTCATCTTTCTCCTTTGCTTTCTCAAGTTCATCCAACTTATCAAAAGTACCACTGTCGAAGGTTTCACCCAAATTGGGGATAGCATGTCCTTCCGGATCAGTGTATTGAGGATAGTGATCAGTAGTGACATCCTCTATCTCGATTTCATCAACGTCGTGAAGCTCATCGTCACTTGCCACATCAACTGTAGGAGCATCTTTGACCAACTCGTCTGGATTCAGCCTGAAGATCTCAGCTAGCTGCTCATCCGAGAGGTCATGGATTATCTCTCCTTCCTCGGGCGTGTAGCTAACAGACCATCTGACTATCCCTTACAAGTCAAGAATCATTGTTAATTGACTCTTAACCTGCTGAAGGGGTTGGACATCAAAATCATCGGTCTGTTGCTTTTCATCTATATGACTAAACATTTCAAAACAACACAAGCACATCAGTAATCAAAACATTTCTATAAATAGACATTGATAAACATTAATTACATAATTGTAATACATGTTTCAAAGTACAAGAGATAATCAAAATTAAAACATCTAAGCATTACTCTTGTCTTGACCACTGTGCTCTTCAGATTGAGGGGCAGAGGTGGATGGTCCTGATTCTTGTCGTCGTTTTGTCCGCCATTCCTGAGCCGCAGGATCTAAGGGTGATGTAGATGCATCACATTCAGGCTCATCCTCGTCTCCCCTTCCCTATCTTTTCATTTCCCTCTCCCCTAACATCGTCATCATCATCAGACTCATCATCATTAGATGACTCATCATCATCATCATCATCACCATCGTCACCATCCCCTTTAATCTTGAGGGGCTCACCTTTAGTGCCCTTTAGCCTTAGGCGTAGGTGCTTGTTCTTCCTCTCGACATCCTCAATACGCTTCATCGATGCCTTCAGAAGATCATTCTATGTGGTCAAGGCACTGTGAGCTTAGGTCATAGTTCTCTCAAGTTCAGCTTCCCTCTCAGTCAGCTGTGTAATCTATTAACTCTGTGCAGTCGTCTTCTCTGTCAGCAGGGCAATCTGTTTGCCCTGCGCAGCGTTGATAGCCATCAACTGATTCATCTGGTTCGCTCGTATATCATCGGTGGCGAGCAGTTTTAAAACCAGATGGTTGAGGCTGGCAAGCTGTTCCTCTAGCCCAACTTTGGGCAGAGAGGATCTCAGAAGTACGGATGAGGTGGAAGATCTGGCCTGGGATGTGGTGGGTAGAGTGGTGGATGTGGTATATATAGGAGTGGTGGTGGTAGCGGTTTGTGGTAGGATAGATGAAGTGGGTATGGTAGTGGTGGCTGTAGTGGTGGTGGTAGGTGTGATAAGTGTAGTAGATGGGGTGGCTGTGGTGGTGGTAGGTGTGATGGGTGAAGTAGATGGGATGGCTGTGGTGGTGGTAGGTGTGATGGGTGTAGTGGATGTAGTGGCTGTGGTGGTAGAGGAGGTCATCAGCACTATACGTCTTCTTTTGGCCTTCTTGCCATGTGGCTGAGCCATCCTCTTAAGCCGAGAGCCCCTTGAGTTCTATCCTTCCCCTGCGCTTGGCTGAGGAGGAGAGTATGTAGGGTCAGTAGTGTCTGTCCTCTTTCCCTCAGCCCGACGTCCTCCAACTGCCTCCATGCCCCTCTCTGTAGCCACTACACGACTACCCACAGTCTGTATAAGTGGCTCTTCATCCGACTCCTCATCTCCCTCATCATGAAGAAAGTCCCGATGGATGGGCGCCTGCTCCAATCCACCGGGAGCTGATGAATTGGCATGTGGGGGTGGTGGAGACATAGTATCTGTCTCAGTGGCCCTTGGTGCACTCGAGCCTATATCCCCACCACCCTGATTATCGTCGTCGTCGTCATCATCCTCGTAATCAATCGGAGCCAGTATAGGCTCAACATCTGAATCACTATCATCATGACGCCACTTTTTCCTAGCTGGCGCCATGTAATCCTCATGGGCCAGATGCCCATACAGTCTCCTGACCGGGGGTTTCACCTGCTTCCCCCGGTATACTCTCATCCTGCACAAGGTGGTGTCATCCATCACCTCAAGCACCACAGCATCGTCGTTCTCCTTCGGCAGGGAAGGAAGCTTCTGATCTATGATCATCTGTGGAAATCTTGGGTACATGCAGAACCTTTCCTTCCCCTTGGCCTCTATATTCTCGACCATATACGAGAAGATCATCTGGGAGAAACTGAACGGGTGGTTCAGCACCAGAGCCACATAGGCATTCTGGATTTTATCTGAGAGCTCGTCAAATCCCCATCTCCTCGAAGCAATGCACTTCAGAATCACGTGAGCTAAGTACTTGAACTGGGGACACAGATTGCTTTTGTTGAGCACACCTGGGTTGATTTCCCCAGTGTACTTCATCTGTAGAAAGCACCCCCTAACCGTCTGAGGGTGAAGCTTGGTTGGGTGATCCTTATCATCACCCAACTCCAGGACTTGCCTGAGATCAGCTGCAGTAATGCTGATATCCTGTTTGAAGATCGAGCTCCGTATACAGTATGGCTCAGTGGACCTATCAACAGCGGCCCCTTCCCAGAAGGTCTGCTGGAGTGATCTATATGGAGTACACTGTGTAGATATATCCCTGAAGATCCAAGAACATCGAAGAAAAGCTATAATCTCTATAAACTCGGAAGCATTCCGAGATGTGGGGTCCAGATGAGCACATATGTTGTGCTTAGTACTCATTGTCCAACGATCCGTCATATTTATGCAATAAAATGGGCAAATAAGTTAGTTCCGTTCATAATTGATAAACATTTTGACTTAGAACATATTTTGACCAATATGGTTCAATCGTACGATTGAACCATACGACTGGATTCAATCGTACGATTGACCATGCGATGGAATTCAGTCGTATGCAAGTCCATGCGGTTGAGTCAGTCGTGCGGCTAAATCACCGATTGGTTCAATCGTGCGATTGAAGCATGCGACTGGCTCAATTGTACGATTGGAGTTCATCAGTCTGTCCAATCGTACAAACCCTTGTGCGACACCATAATCTTGAATCTTGGTATTAAGTGAAATTAGTCATTGTATTTGGATTCATATGGTTCACGGGGACCCGATATATCACTTAAACACCTTTAAATATCTTGTTCATTTAAGTGGTCTATTTTAGGGTTTATCTTTGGTTATTTGATTTAACAATTTAGGTCACATTTGATTGGTTTTAACTGGTTGTTTGACCTTGAATCGTTTGCAAATTACCTGTAGAAAAGTATAATCAATGTTAGAACTCAAATCAGAAGGTAAACTTAAAAGTTCAAAATTTTAGCAGCATAACAGTGTAAAGGCGGTTTTTGGAAATTTTTGAAGTCTGGTGGGGATTCCGACTGACTGAGCCTCTATTTATACTGATTAGGGTTTCAGTCTTGCGACTGCACCCATACGCATGGCTCAATCGTGCGATTGAGGTTTAGTCGTGCGACTGAACCATACTCTTCTTTTCTTTCGTACGACTGGCTCAGTCTTGTGGTCTAATCGTATGACAGCCTCACACTTATGGTCCAATCGTATGACCAGCCCCATTCTCATGGTCCAATCGTACGGTTGGCTCATACTTATGATTCAATCGTATGACGGGTTCATACTTATGATACAATCGTGCGATTGAGTCATACTTATGAGTTGACTTCATACTTTTCCTAACTTTCAATTTTCACTTTTGATTGATAAAATATTATGCGCACCGATCATCTCAGATATGATCCTTTTAACGAAAAACCATGTGATCACCTCAGACGTGATCCTTTTAATTAAAACCTTTTGATCACCTCAGATGTGAACCTTTTACCTTTAAAACTTTGATCATCTCAGATATGATCCTTTTAACTTTGCAATAATCTGGTCACCTCAGACGTGACCCTTTTAAAATATGATTCACAGAGTTCATCTTGTTACATAGTCCGACATGAAAGACAATAACTAGAAATAGAAAACAACTTAAAACTTAAAAAAAGCAAGACATATTTTTGTGTTTTTGTTTGAGGTGGGTTGAAAACTATTAAATTATCATTTAATCGATTTCTCCGCCTGAGCAGAATGGCTTAAGTTCGATTGATCATCTCTGGAGAGATTCATATGGAATCATACATATGTATCATAATCATTTGGGACTCTTGGATATATCTTTAAATTAATGATCCTTATTACTCTCAGATTCACAAGTTCTCACAGGAAATCATACTAGGGCTGTAAAAGGCACACAATGATTTTGACTGTCAAGGGTTGCAGCCATGACGATTATCAGTATTGTTGTCCACTTAAATCCATACACAGACATTTGACTCACATTGGTGATTAGATTGTATTATTTCAACAAGCATTTGTGGATCCCACACTTATACGGTAATCAACATTCCTCAGGAGATTTTTGAGAGGTCTAGGGGTATTGAGACAAAAAGAAACTATTCTAAGAGCTTTCAAAGAGATGCACAACCTCAGGTCAGTGCCATCGCACAACAGAGAGGCGCAAACCACAATGAATTCTAGAATATTTAGGTTGTGCTTATCCTCAGGTCAGTGTCATCGAACAGCAAAGAGGCACACAACCTATCTTCTTGTAAGAGCAATTTTTTTCTTTTACACATAACGCACCAACAAGATTAGTTGTTAGTTTGATTGCGTTTATCATTCTTTTCATGTGCTTTGCTCATTTTTATGGTCGTCCGCACACATTTGTGGCGTTTATTTGCTTGTCACCCCTTATTGGAAATGCGTTAATTGTGTTAACCAGAGATAAGATGGAAGCCCATAGCCTGTTGAACAGTTTAGTTTAAATTGTTTCACCAAGGAAGTCTAGTTGTCTATTGTGTTGAATCTACCAACACATCGTACAATGAACTAGCAACCTCTAGGCCTACTTTCTCTATGTAACCTCAGTAACAGACTAGTGTACTATCATTTTTCCTTTATTTGGCTTAGACTTTTCAGACTTGTAATTTTAATATAACATTATGATCTTTTCAGTCCTTTTAAAGTCCCAAACAATTAGTTCCCTGTGTACTATCATTTTCCATGATATTGAATCAATCTCACAATTTTGATTTGATTTTAGCCTATCTGCCTGCCCCCCTTTTTTCTTTTTTTTTCTTTTTTTTAAGTAAATGAATACTGAATAAATACTAAACCTAGACTAATCTCCCCCTAAAATTCTAAAACGGAGAATCTTTTTGTGTTTTTGAATTTTTTAAGACAGGAAAAAAAATAAAGAAAAATAAAATAAAATTAGAAAGACGGACTACGAACTCGATTCCTCTGGAATCACATCACTTTTCTTTTCCATGCCATTGACCTCTAATAGATATAAAAACTGAGGTTTATCAAATGCTTTAGTGTAGAGGTCGGCGCGTTGAAAATCCATATTAATTTTAACAACATCGATTAATTGCTTTTCAAATCAATCACGAATGAAGTGATACTTAATGCCGATGTGTTTAGTTTTAGGATGTTGGACTGGATTTTTTGTTATGGCTATTGCAGCAGAATTATCAACATAGATAGAAGTGTTAGAGAATTTCAAACCGTAGTCACGCATTTGCTGTTGAATCCAGATAATTTGTGAACAGCAACTTGTAGCAGCAACGTATTCAGCTTCACACGTTGACAAAGCAACGGAGGTCTGCTTCTTACACTGCCAGGTGACTAACCGTCTACCAAAGAATTGACATCCTGCTGATGTTGACTTGTAATTCATTTCGCATTCGCCATAATCCGAGTCACTATACGCTGTAAGCTCAAATCATCGTCACGAGGATACCACAACCCTAGTGTTGGAGTACCCTTCAGATATCGAAAAATCCGTTTAACACCAATGAGATGGTTGACTTTCGGTTTCGCCTGATATCTGGAACAGAGACACGTTGCATACATGATATCAGGATGAGATGCTGTAAGATACATCAGGGATCCAATCATTCCTCTATACATTGTAGCATCAATCAGGTCACCATTTTCATCGGGTGCCACGTCATGATTCGTGGCAAGTGGAGTTCCAGTTGCTGAATCATTCGCCATATCGAACCGACTTAGGATATCTCCTACATACTTGGTCTGATGTAGAAAGATTCCCTTTGGTGTCTCATCCACCTGTAATCCTAGGAAGAATTTCATCTCCCCCATTGTACTCATCTCAAATTCTGCTTTCATGACAGACTCAAATTCTTTATATAACTCTTCGTTTTTGGAACCGAAGATTATGTCATCAACATAAATTTGTACAAGCAGTAAGTCTCCATCCTTTTCTTTGATGAATAGTTTATAGTCAATAACTCCTCTGCGAAAACCGTGTTTCACTAGATGAGTTGAGAGTTTCTCATACAATGCTCTCGGGGCTTGATGGAGCCCATAAAGAGCCTTATCTAGCTTGTAAACTCTGTCCCGATGGTAGGGATCCTCAAATCCTTCAGGTTGACTGACATACACTGTCTCATGAATTTCCCCATGAAGGAATGCACTCTTGACATCTAGTTGATAGACTTTGATCTTCATGTAAGATGCATAGGCTAGGAAGATACGGATTGCTTCCATTCTAGCCACAAGTGCAAACACTTCATTATAATCGATTCCTTCGACTTGTCTAAAACCTTGAATGACAAGTCGAACCTTGTTTCGAATTATGACTCGTTGGTCATCTTTCTTGCATTTCAAGACCCATTTAGTGCCAATGACCTTAGCACCTTTTGGTCTATCCACCAGTGACCATATGCCTAGCTTCTTAAACTGTAGAAGTTCTTCTTGCATGGCACTGACCCATGCCTCATCATTTAAAGCTTCACTCATATATTTTAGCTCAAATTGAGACACAAAATATCAGTACGCACCGTCGTGAAGATAGCCTTTTTCCATGACAGAGGCATAATCAGCTGAGTATAGCTGATTTCTTGTTTGAACTCCTGATCTAATATCTCTAATGACATTGTCCAAAGGATGATTAACATTTATCTGGGTTCCAGGAGTGGTGGGAACAAATACCTCATTATCCAGATTTGGAATCTCATGTGCTGTTGGAGTATGAGGTTCCGACGCTTCGGAAGCTTCTGGTTCAGTTGTGGGTGTACATGTATTAGCAGGAACCTGTTCTGCCTGTTCCACATTTTCAATCTCAACTGCTTCATCATCAGAAGATGAGTCGCTTACATCAAGTGCTCCCCCTAAAGTATTAGAGGAATCATCTAGTGGAATCGATGCTGTTGAGTCTTGTGGTGGTGAGTTGAGAACCTCATACATCATTTTAGTCGATAACTCATCATCAGTGGGAGAAGACAGTAGATTGAAGGATTTAAAGAATCCATCATATTCAAAGAAGAATGACGGTCCTTTTCCAGCAGGGGGTGATGAATCTTTGAACATCAACGTTGCACCACACTTCCACATGACCTGTTGAGTTGTTATAAACTCTCTTATCAGGTATGCTGTATCCAAGAAATATACCTTCTACTGCCTTCTCACTAAACTTTCCTGTCTGAGTTTTCTTCAGCAGCATGCATGGTGCGCAACGGTTCTAGGTACTCCAGATTGGGTTTACGTCGCTGGAGCAGTTCATAACATGTTTTCCCATGTCGTTTGACCACTAAGACTCGATTGAGCATGTAACAAGCATTGGCTATCACCTCATTCCAAAATTGAATTGGTAGTTTTGAGTCAGCTAGCATTGTTCTAGCGGTCTCTATCAAGCTCTGATTCTTCCTTTCAGCAACACCATTCATTTGTGGAGTGTAGGCAGAAGTAAATTGATGTACAATTCCTCTTTCTTTACAGTATGTCTCCATCCACTGATTTTTGAACTCAGTGCCATTGTCTGATCGGATCTGTCATACTTTCAACTTGTAGAGTGATTCCAAGGTAGTAACCAGCTGTTTGAATAAGTCAAAAGTTTCTGATTTGGCTTTCAGAAACATCACCCAAGAGAACCTTGAGTAATCATCTGTTACTACAAAGCAATACTTGTCACCAGCAACGCTCTGTGTACTGACAGGACCAAACAGATCCATGTGTAAAAGCTCAAGTGGAAGATCAATTAAATGAACTTGCTTGGACTTGTGAGCTTTCTTGGTCTGTTTCCCTTTCTTACACGGCACACAAAAATCAGGAAGTTGAAAATTTTTGACAGTTACCCCATTTACCAAATCATTCTTTACTAAATGATTCATCTTCCTTGGATTAATGTGTCCCATTCTCCTATGCCAGGAGATTGACTCTTTCTCAGTTGCCTTTGATAAGAAGCATTGAACCGTGTGATCAGTTGTGGATGCTTTTGATAGATCCACGACATACAAATCGTTGTATCTTAAAGCTGTTATAAGAACTTTATCCTCCTCAATCACATAGTCCTTTTTCAATATGTAGCACTTCTTGTTGTCGAATACAACCTTAAATCCTTTGTCACGGATTTGGGAAACATAAAGTAAGTTGTTCTGTAGTTGCTGAACGTAGTTGACCTTGTCAAACTCAACTTTCTCATTTCCTACTTTGCCTTGTGCTGTTATGTAACCTCCTTTATTCCCAGCAAATGAAACATGTCCCCCTTTAATTTGTCTGACGTTAAAAAGGAGAGACGAGTTTCCTGTCATGTGCCTGGACGTCCCACTATCAATAATCCGTGTATTTGTGATAGCACTATAGCGGACACCCTGCACATTCAAAGAAACTTATCAGTTCAGATTTGGGACCCAAGCCTTTACTGGCTTGGGTGTCCCCGAGGAATCACACATCATAAACTCAACCCATTGAACTTCAGAAGATGAGGGCATATCTTTCTTCTTAATTTCCTCACTATCAGACAAATTACTTGACTTTTCTTTCGATAAGCCATTTTTGTGTAAGGCCTGTTTGTGATAGACAGAACTGGCTTATTGTTTGAACTTTAGGTTCACTAATACTCTTTGGTGGAGTAGTAGATCTCCATTGAGTAAAACTTTGTTTGGTATCATTAAGTTCAATTTTCTTTTTGGGAGTATGATAGTAAGGACAATTTGAAGAGACATGTCCTCGTTTTCCACAATTGTAGCAAGATCTTACTTCTACAGATTGAGGAAAATATTTATGAGGGTTTGAGTTTTGCACAGGTGTGGACTTTGTCTGTTTGGGTTTAGTAACTTCCTTCTTAGATGTTTCAGTCTGATTAACAAATTAATTGTTTTAACATTTTGTACATCTTTAACTTGCACCTTATTTGGACTTTGACGTGGAGCACGTGATTGGTTAACTGATTTGGTCGTTTTAGATTCAGAAATAGACATGTTTGAACCTGACTTTACATTAACCTTTTCAAATTGTTCATCCAAATTCACAACATGCATTTTACCTTTAGATTTCAAAGCAGTCTCCTTCTGTTTAGTGATCTTTTGTACATCTTTGATTGTGGAATCGGGATCACTCACCAGAGGAGTGGAGACCACATGATCCTTTACTGGGTTGTCATTTACAGGTCTACACTTTGTATTTAAAAGGATTTCATGTGGTGGTGCTACTGCCTTGTACCCCAGACCTTCCCCATTGTTTCGTTCTTTCACTAAGTTTTGAACTATGTGAGAAGAACTAGCCCAACTATGCAGTTTTTGTTTTAATGAATTTACCTCGACTTCCAAAACTGCTTTTTCCTTTTTGGTCTCTTCTAAAGAATTTAGATAAAACTTTATATCATTTGATTGATTTAATGCAACAACCTTGGTTTCCCTTAGTTGTTTTGACAAAAGTTCTATCCTTTCTTTAAAACTGCACTCATTTTGTTTTAAAATACGATTAGCCTCAGTGCATAGTTGTAAATCATTTACTAAATTATCATTGTGTTTTAATAACCTAGCAAACTTCAAGTCAATGCTTTCCCTAAACTTATCACAGTCGTGACAATCATGTTTATCAAATAACTGGTTTAGAGAACTTACCTGTGATGAATCGGTTGAGTTAGTCATTAAAGCAGAATCAGATTCTTTTGTGACAGGATATTCTGTACTTGTTGCTCTAAGATCTTCTTCAACCAGGTGATTTACCACGTTCGCAGCTTCTTCAATATCCGACATCGCTTGCTCAGCTGCACTCTCACTTTCACTAGCAGACTCATCATCTATTGCTTCAACAAAGGCAATATTTGACTCTCCGGGAGAAACAAACCTGAAGGACCAGTCTTGTCCTTCATCATCTTGAGCTGTAAGAGCTTTTGTATCCTTGCTTGAAGAAGCTGTTCCAATTTGTTCCTTGTCTTGACGGGTGAAGGTTGAAAATGGGTTTCCATTACCTGTTTTCTTAGGCTTTACACATTCACGTTTAAAATGCCCCTTCTCACCACAGTTGAAGCATGTTACCTTGGTTTTGTCAAAACCAAACGTCATGTCCTTTGTGGCTACTAGGTTCTGTCCCGTCTTCTTGACAAACTTTTTAGCTCTTCTGACTGCACTTGCCAAGGCCCACATAATATCCATCCTTTCTAGCTCATTTTCATCAACTTGCTCGTAGTCTTCATCTGCAAGGTGACAATTTCCAATCTTCCTGGCAACTAAACCATCATAGGATTGGAAAACCGCTGCTAGAAGATCCATGTGCTCCTTTGCAACTTCCACAGTGATATTACCGAGATTCTCGGTCTTCAACTTTGTAGAATTGGCTTCATGCACTATATATTGAGTAGGAGATGACCCTGACGTTTCTAGTGCTGAAGCTGTGGCTGAGGCAGTAGCAGATGAATTGGACACATAAGCTGTATGTAGAGGTGCTCCTAAAACAGCTGGAGACGAAACTGAGTTGTAGAGTGAAGGATTCTAAACATAGGATCCTTTCTTTGACTTGTACTTCATCCTCAGCTCTTCTTGTCTTAACTTCAAGATGAAGTCATTTATGTCCAACGTTGCTAAAATGTCATTCTGTCTGAGATTGGACATAAATAAATCCCATTTCTCAGTTAACCCATCAGCAAAACTTGAAACCTTATCTTCCATTGATGTGGTTACACCATGAGTGTGCAGTTCACTCATGAGATGATAGAACCTGTCAATTATGTCATCCAGGCTCTCATTCCTAATTGATGAGAAATTGTCAAACTCCTTCTTAAGAGCCTTAGCCTTCAGTGCCTTTAACGTTGCATTGCCTTCATACCTCTTTTCCAAGGCCTCCCATAGCTTCTTAGACTGCTTATTCTCAGAGAATTGATGAAATATGTCTTTAGGTATTGATTGAGTCAGCAGGGCATAAGCTTTCTTTTCAGCATTATGCAAAGTCTTTTGTGATTCACTCATTCCCCCCCAAAGTAAGTTTTACCCTATTAGCACTGACTGGTACCACGTAACCTGTCTCAATAGAAGTCCAAAGATTTGGATTAACTCCATTTTGGTAAATCTCAAATCGCTGTTTCCATTGTGGATAATCATCTAACGTGATAAGCTTCGGCGGTTTATTGTGATTTCCTATCTCATTTTCCAGAAGCAGAAGGTTCTGGATGCGTGAGTCCTTCCCGGTAGTAAACACACCAAACTGATCTTCCATTTGTATAAACTTGAGAGTTGGAGAACAGAACAATTTCAATCGTACGAATGGACTATACGGATGGTTAACTCGTGCGAATGAAGGGTGCGAATGAATTCAATCGTGCAATTGGATTCAGCGATTGGATTCAGCGATTGGATTCAGTCGTGCGTATGAACTAGACGAATGGACTCAAACAACTGAAGCTATTCAGTCGTGCGAATAAAGGATGCGACTGAGTTTAGTCGTGTGAATGGAGTGTATGAATGAGTTCAATCGTACGAATGAGTTCAATCGTAAGAATGAGCTATTCGTGCGACTGAAGGCTGCTGTTTTGGCAAAATCGATGGTTTTGACACTTGAACACAAAAACATGATTTTTCAAGAACCCTAATCTGTCGTATAGTGAACAATCAAAACTTTAAGGTCAGAAAACTTCGAAAACACCTTTTGACTCTAAAAATTAACTCTTTTGAGTGAAAACGTTAAGTTTAACACCAAAAACTAATCGAATCACACGCAAAATCAAGAGCCAAAGCTCTGATACCACTTGTTAGGACCGTGTACGTTTGGAGTACTAACTGATAATGCGTGAAACCAGATCAAATAGTGCGGAATCCTATTTGATTGGCAATCCAATAAGTGAGAACGACAATCTGATCAATCCTACGATGAAACAAACGTTAAGAACGAACAAGAATTGATTAGAAAAGAACTATGAAGTTGGAATGATGAACATGGATGCTCTGGACGGCTAGGGTACGCAAGTATTCGAAGTGTTATCAATTGTTATGTTTTTCCATGAATTAAGTGGTATTTATAGGTTTAGAATCTTCATTCGTGCGACTGAACCATTAGCATGGTTCAGTCGTGCGACTGAATCATACGATTGAGTCATACGCGCGACTGAAGGTTCAGTCGTGCGACTGAGTCAGTCTTATGTTTCAATCATATGACTGATCCAGTCTCCTGGTTCAGTCGTGCAACTGGTCCATAAGCATGATAAATTCATGCGTATGGTCCATTAGCATGGGCCATTAGCATGGACTATCAAACAACATCAAACCTATATAGTTAGTTCATAGATGTGCAACACATTCAATATAATGATATCATGACATAGTCAAAATATAAATCAAACATCACAATGCATTTTATATCATTCATTCAAACCATTACATCAATTACACATGTGTAAGACATGAAAGACTTTTACATTCGAGCTCATAAACTAGGTACATTAACATGTATCAACAAATGGGATGCCCGACACTTCTGATAAGTCCACCAAAAATGGATCTGCATCAAAAACTTCAAATCTCCCACAAGTTTCATCAAAGAGTATGGCTTTATTTGGTCTTTTTATGCACATTTATGAGGCTTTGGTAGCTGTTGAGTTGAAGGGTATATGAATGACTGCCGAAGAAATATATCAGGTGGATCTTGATGATTTGAAAGAAGGTGACCTTCAGTGGCAGATAGCTATGATCACTCTCCACGTAAGAAGATTCATGGTGAGTACCAAGATGATAGAACTTTGGAAACCAGAACGCAAAAGTTGGATTTGACAAATAAAATCTGAGATGTTTCAACTACAAACAGCTGGGGCACTTCAAAAGTGAATGTACATCTCCTATCGTCACCGAACCAGTAACGGGGGTTACCAGGGTCATTCCAATCAGTGATAAAGAACATAACAAGCAGAAGATAGAAATAGCTCTCCTAACCAACTTTGACTAGAGTGTAGAGTTAGTCGAGACTAAAGAAGAAAGCAATCATGCACTATAGCTGAAATTGCAGAAGTGGTGAACGATGAAGCTGATAAGAAAAAGGAGAGTAAGGTGAAAGACAACATGAAGTATGATTATGAGAGAGAGGAGAAGGATGAAGCCATAAAAACAGTAAAGAAAGAGAAGGTAAAGGGTAACACAAGGGTCTGCAACTATGAAAAGGCCCTAGCTGCTAAAAAGAAGGTCATGGATATTTCATATGAGGTAATTCAAGATATGCGTTCATCTGCTTGGAAAAATTCGCTTATTTGGTATTTATAAGGTGAATAAACTATTAACGGAAAATGAAGGTGAACTAAAAGGATTGTTGACACATCTTGATGTACCTAGTTTATGATCTCAAATCTAAAAGTCTTTCATGTCTTACACTGATATAATATGATGTAATTGATGATATTAATGATAAATGAATGGATTGTGATGTTTATTTGTGATTATGTTATATTATCATTATATTGAATGTGAGTCACATGTATGAACTTAATATATAGGTTTGATGTTGTTTTACATAGTTCTAAGTCAATAAGAACTTAGAAATGTGTTCAACTTAGTCATGTGTTTTTTCATGCTAATGGACCATACTTATGGCCCATACGCATGAATGAACCATACTTGTAGACCAGTCGCATAACTGAACCAGTTGACTGTGATTGAGACATAAGATTGATTTAGTCGCACGACTAAACCTTCAGTCATACGTATGAGTCAGACGCATGAGTCAGTAATGGTTCAGTCGTACGAATGAACACTGAACCTATAAATACCACATAATTCGTGGAAAAATATAACACTTCAAATACTTTCATACCCTAGCTGTCCAGAGCGTTCTAAGTCGCCAATCCAAGTTCATAGTTCGTTCCTGATCGATTTCAACTCGTTCTTAACGTTTGTTTCACTACTAGAAAACTGTTAATAGATGACGCGCAAAAGATGACGCGCGAAAAAAGATGACGCGCATTTACGCGTATCATAAATTATTTGTCATCTTTCAAAATATTATAAGAAAGGATGACACGCATTTTTGCGTGTCATCTTAGTGTGTCATTTTTCAAAATTTCAACTTATAATTATAATTGGTTAAGTTTAAGCCCCAAATCGGTTTCCCCCCTAAAAACCCCTCCCCCCGGTTTCCCCTATATCACGACCCCTGCACCTCCAGCACCCGACCACCTCCACCGCCGGCCCCAGCACCTCCAGCACCCGACCACCTCCATCACTGGCCAAGCACCTCCACCAGCCGACCACCGCCTCTGCAGACAAATCGCGACCCGGCCTCCCCCTACATCTGCCGACCACCACCGATCGAGCACCACCGACCGAGCACCTAATCATGACAGTCGGTGTCGGTAGAGGCGGTGCTACAGTTCCGTCGCTGCTCCGAAGGTGGTGGCGTAGCTGAAGAGAAGAAGGTATGCGATTTCTATCCGTTTTGTCTGCTTGTCTACATTTGGTTAATTAATCGATTTTCTTATAAATTATTTTGTTTGGGCGTTTGTAGGAAGAAGTAAAGGAAGAGAGTGATGATGATATGAAATTCAGCTTGTTTGTTTAGGGGTTTTTCTGCTAAACCTGGTTGATTACCATATACAGGAACGTATTTGGTAGTTGTTTTCTATTTCTTTTTGTTTTTTGTTTTACATGTGCTTGAAATTGTCATTTAATCTGTAATTTTCACATAGTTTTGTTATGGAACAAAGTGATGCTTTGATTTGGGTCTTTACTTTACTATGCACATCTTAATTGCATCTAGTATTAACCACTGCTTACAAGAACTTTAACTCACTGTCTTAGTTCCTTTTCTAGGGTTAGCTACTTTCTTGGGATATGTTTGCATCTAGTATTGTTATGGAACAAAGTCAAAATAAATGGAAATGCATCTGCCCTGGTGATAGACTCCCTGAAGTTAGAACAGGTGATGCAGTACTTGGCTTCAGTTAACTCAACCTGGTTCTGTTTTTATCTAATGTTGTTTCATCACTTGTGAACTGTAAGTGGAGGCATGACGTGTTTTTGTATGTCAAGTTATAGCGTGACAATGCTACTATATATATGTTGTCACACAATTAAGTATAATATTACTTATATCTATCTCTCTGTTTAATGTTTTTCAGAAGTGCAAGATGGACCGCACCATCTGCAGCTATAATTCCCAACTTTCACCTTCCAATGCGGAGTTTTGAAGTTAAGAACAGGTATGATTGTGCGCTGCATATACTTATCATAGTCTTAAAACAAAGTGTGTGATTGCTTTGACAGACATCAATCATTTTCTATTTTTGTGTTTATTTTTATGCATTATGCCATCCACTTTCTTGTTATGTTTTAGGACCTCAACGGATGACATCAAGTCACTTCGGTTAATAACAGCTATTAAAACTCCTTACTTACCTGATGGGAGGTTTGATTTGGAGGCTTATGATGACTTGGTAAATATGCAAATTGAAGGTGGAGCTGATGGTGTGATTGTTGGTAGGACAACCGGTGAAGGCCAATTGATGAGTTGGGATGAACACATCATGCTTATTGGTCACACCATCAACTGCTTTGGCACATCAATTAAGGTCTTTTGATCTCCACTCATGGTTACTATTATTCGAATCTTTTATATATGTAATATGGAGTGCATAGGCAATTTTGACCCATGAACTTACGAATGAGTAAAGTTGTTGGTTTGTGTTTTATCACCAATGGATCTAATAGGTTAATCATAATAAATAGAAATAAAGAACTTATTTTCTTACATACAAGTATACAACTTCCTAACTAAAATTAAAATAGTAG
Organism: Flaveria linearis; assembly: GCA_024085815.1. Taxonomy (NCBI): domain Eukaryota; kingdom Viridiplantae; phylum Streptophyta; class Magnoliopsida; order Asterales; family Asteraceae; genus Flaveria; species Flaveria linearis. The sequence continues at coordinate 52,913,090 of CM044008.1, read as the reverse complement.
ACCATTGTTGTGACAAATATTGATTGTAGCCATATATAGGAGATTGATCATTTACAAATGTTTTTGAAGTGTATAAAAGTGTTTGTTGATCAAGTCAACCCTACTGTTTCGATCCACCCTAAAACCACACGTGTTGAGTGCTGATCGTTGCTCAATCCACCCACATCTCAGGTTATCGGAAACACGGGAAGCAACTCAACTCGAGAAGCAGTGCACGCAACTGAACAGGGATTTGCAGTTGGAATGCATGCAGCCTTACACATCAACCCTTACTATGGTAAACCCTCGCTAGAAGGCATGGTTGCTCACTTCCAATGCGTGCTTCCGATGGGCCCTACAATTATCTACAACGTACCATCACGAACAGTCAAGACATTCCCCACCTTTCATCCATAATATATTTTGTATTTGAAATTCTATTACTAATTTATTTGTTCAACTTTAGGTAATGTCATGTTTATAAAAACTATTGCCATTTGGTTTGTGTTTCACAATCATGTGTGGGTCAAAATAAAACTGTTAGCTGGAAAGGAAACAGGTTGAATATCATCCCAAGTATAGTTTTCTGCAATGTTCTGTACTTGACTTTTTAATTGAAATGCTTTGCAGGAATTAAAGTGAGGGTATATTGCCAAGTTGGGAAAGCAAATCAAGGGAAGTTTGCACTAGATGTTGCTGTGAAGACCCTTGGCCTGTACAAAGAGTATGTTCCATTATGTTTTGTTGCTGTAGTCTGCACTATCATTTGTAGATCTTGATAACAATTTGGATTTTGTGTTTAAAAATTTCTTCATTACGAAATAACAGTATATACTGTTATAACAGATTCTTATTAACCAAATCAAGGAATATGCCCCGGTTGTATACACTCCAACAGTAGGACTTGTTTGCCAAAAATACAGTGGATTATTTAGAAGACCAAGGGGGATGTATTTCAGTGCTGCAGATCGTGGAGAAATGATGTCAATGGTTTATAATTGGCCTGCTGATTAGGTGCCTTAATTTTGAATTATGTAACAAGCTTTAAAGTTTTTTTTTGAACTAATTATATTACATACTAATTAATACATCCTGTTTCATAGGTTGATATGATTGTTGTCACTGATGGAAGCAGAATAATGGGTCTTGGTGATCTTGGAGTTCAGGGTATCGGCATTGTAATTTGTTGATTTGTTTATAATGGTATTGTGATGATGTTTTCTATTACTATTAGAACAATAGTTTTCTATATGTGTTTATATGTTCCTTCGAATTGAAAGATTGTTTATTGGTGAAACATTGGGGGTTATTGATGATTTCTATATGTTTTGCAGGGATAAATCATTTTCTGGTCACTCTTTTTCGTATCAAGAGTCTATTGCTGTAAGCACTGCTGAAATCAAAGAAGCCACTGCGTATGAGGTTACTGGTAAGCTCAGTTTTCTTTCTCGTTGATTACTGCACACTAGTTTGTTTTTTTTCAATCTGAATGTAACAAAAATACATTAATATGATCATTAAGTGAGTCTATAAGTAAATCCCAGCAAGGTTTCTTATCAATTTAATGATGGTGAAGTGTGGTTCTGATTAGATTTATAAGTCGGACTGTTTTGCAAATTGTTCGTGTAGGTACCCCTGTGGATTGTGTTTCATTAGCATTATCTGGGGCATTGTTTGCATGGTCCAAGCCTCTTATGGTATGTTCTTTTGGTTCTTGAGGTGTCATCAATCATAATGCTCTCATAAAATGTTGACTCATTTTTATTGTTTCATTTTGGAATGGCAAACAGGTGATATATTGTTGGAGTTAACAAAGGTCCAAGTTGTGGCCATGATATGTTTGCAGTTGCGAGTGAACTCGACAAATCAATGATTGGTCACCTTCTAGGAGAAGCTGGTGTTGTAGAAGCCGTTGCAACTGTGGTCGTGTTACGTTTCAAATTTTATTTATGTGTAGGGCTACTTATTAGATAATTAAATGAATTGGAACTACTTTGTAATTTTGCATATGCATGTGAACTTGGAACAACTTTGTAATTTTTGTTAGTATTTAATTAAATAAATTTTGTTTTGCTATCATTTGACAGTTATTGATTTATAGTTTTATAAACACAGCAGGTAAAATTTATAAAAATTAATGTGTATATATATATATATATAAAATAATGCAGCTAAATTTATGACGTGCATTGCGCGTCATCTATTGCACGTCATAAAAATTTCATAGATGACACGCTGATGCGCGTCATCTAGTCATTTATGACTACCCCTTCCTTGACGCGCATTGCGCGTCATCTTTTGCACGTCATAAAATGCACGTCATCTTTTGCGCGTCATAAAAAGATGACGCGCGGATGCGCGTCATCTATCATTTATGACTACCCCTTCCTTGCCACGCATATGCGCGTCATCTGACCCCCAAGATGACGCGCAATGCGCGTCATCTTTTGCGATTTTTCTAGTAGTGTTTCATCGTTAGATCGATAAGGTTGTTCGTTCTCACTGATTGGATCGCCAATCAAATAGAATTCCGCACTATTTGATCTGGTCTCACGTAGAACCCATTAGTACTCCGTACGTACATGGTCCTAACAAGTGGTATCAGAGCTTAGGCTCGTGATTTTGCGTGGATTCAATTGGTTTTGGTGTCAAAATCAACGTTTTCAATCAAAAGATCCACTTTTGCGCTTCAAAACGTGTTTTTGACGAGTCTCTGTGTTAAAGTATCGACCTTTTACCATACGACAGATTAGGGTTCGTAAAAATTCGTAATTTTGAGTCAAGTGTTCAAAAATTCGATTTTTCCCGCAGCAGTAGCTTCAGTCGCACGATTAGCTCAATCGCACGACTGAATCCCATTCGTATAGTTCAATCGCATGACTGGACTCATTCGCATAGTTCATTTACACGGTTGAGTTATTCCAGACGGTTGACCTCATTCGTCCTGTTCATTCGCACGACTGAATCCAATCACACGATTGAAGTCATCCACATCCTTTAATCGCACGGTTGACCCAGTCATCTTATCCAATTGCATAAGTCAATCTGTCTTGTTCTGAGTTCATCAAGTTCAAAGCAATGGAAGATCAGTTCTCTGCATTCACTGCTGGAAAGGACTCACGTACCTAGAATCTTCTACTTCTGGAAAGTGAGATAGGGAACCACAACAAACCGCCAAAGCTGCTAATGTTGGATGAATACCTACAGTGGAAACAGCTGTTTGAAATCTACCTGAATGGAGTCAACCCCAATCTGTGGACGTCTATTGAGACTAGTTATGTGGTACCAGTCAGTGCTAATGGGGTGAAATTGACTTTAGGAGGAATTAGTGAATCCCATAAGACTATGCATAATGCTGAAAAGAAAGCTTATGCCTTGTTGACTCAGTCTATACCTAAGGATATTTTCCATCAGTTCTCAGGGAACAAATAGTCAAAGAAGTTATAGGAAGCCTTAGGAAAACGATATGAGGGGAATGCAACTCTGAAGGCACTGAAGGCTAAAGCTCTTAATAAGGAATTTGACAATTTTTCACCAATAGGAAAAGAGAGCTTAGATGACATTATTGATAGATTCTATCACTTAATGAGTGAGTTGCACACTCATGGCGTGACCACATCCATGGAAGATAAGGTTTCAAGTTTTGCTGATGGTCTGCCAAACAAATGGTATCCATTTATGTCTAATCTGAGACAAAATGACATTCTTGCCACATTAGACATAAATGATTTCATTATGAAGTTAAGGGAGGAAGAACTGCGTCAGAAATACAAGTCAAAGAAAGGATCCTATGCTCAGAATCCTGCATTGTACAATTCGGTTTCAACTCCTACTACTTCAGGCACACCGCTACAAATGGCGTTTGTATCTAACTCTTCTGCTCCTTCCCAAAGCTGTTCATGGGGAACCGAAACAACAGGGTCATCTGGAACCCAATACATTGCTCCTGAGGCAAATACTACCAAGTTAAAGACCGAGAATCTCAGAAATGTCACCATGGAAGTTGCTAAAGAACATATGGACCTTCTAGCTGCTGTTGTTCAATCTTATGACTGGTTAGTTGCTGGTAAGATTGGGAACTGTCATCTTGCTGATGAGGACAACAAGATGTGCCCTCATCCTTTGAAGGTCAGTGGGTTGAGTTCATGATGTGTGATACCTCTGGGACACCCAAGCCAGTTAAGGCTTAGGTCCCAAACCTGAACTAATCATTTCCTTTGTATGTGCAGGGTGTCCGCTACAGCGCTATCACTAATACCTGGATTATTGATAGTAGGGCTTCCAGGCACATGACCAAGAATTTGTCCCTCCTTTTCACGTCAAGAAAATTAAAGGGGGACACGTATCGTTCGCTGGGAATAAAGGAGGTTACATCACCGCACAAGGCGAAGTGGGAAACAAGAAAGTGAAGTTTGACAAGGTCAACTACGTTCAGCAATTACAAAACAAGTTGCTTTCTGTCTCCCCAATCTGTGATAAGGGATTTAAGGTTGTGTTTGATAATAAGAAGTGCTACATACTCAAGAAGGAGTATTTCATCCTGATGGAGCAAGTTCTAATGTCGGCTTTGAGATACAACGACCTGTATGTCTTAGACCTATCAAAAGTCTCCATAACTGAGTCTACTGCTCAGTGCTTCTTGTCAAAAGCAACAGAAGGAGATTCAGTTTCCTAGCACAGGAGAATGGGACACATCAATCCCAAGAAGATGAACCATTTGGTTCAGAATGATCTCGTGGACGGAGTTACTGTCAAGAACTTCCAGCTTCCGGACTTCTGCATAGCATGAAAGAAAGGGAAACAGACAAAGAAGTCTCATAAGTCAAAGAAAGTTCATTCTATCGAGATTCCTCTTGAGCTTCTGCATATGGATCCGTTTGGCCCTGTCAGCACAAAGAGCATAGCTCGGGATTGGTACTGCTTTGTGGTGACGGATGATTACTCAAGATTCTCTTGGGTGATGTTTCTGAAGCAAAGTCAGAGACATTTGAATCATTCAAACATCTTGTTACCATAGTGGAGTCACTCTACAAGCTAAAAGTTAGGAAAATATGTTCAGAAAACGGGACAGAATTCAAGAATCAGTGGATGGAGACATTCTGTCATGAGAAAGGGATTGTTCATCAATTCACTTCTGCCTACGCTCCACAGATGAATGGTGTTGCTGAAATGAAGAGTCGGAGCTTGATAGAGACAGCAAGGACAATGCTAGCTGACTCAAAACTGCCAGTTCAATTCTGGAACGAGGCAGTGGCAAATGCATGTTACACTCTAAATCGGGTCTTGGTAGTCAAACATCATGGAAAAACTTGTTATGAGTTGCTCCAACAACGTAAACCTAATTTAGAGTATCTGGAACCATTTGGTGCACCCTTCATGCTGCTAAAGAATAATCAGACTGGGAAGTTCTGCGAGAAGGCAGAAGAAGGTATCTTCCTTGGATACAGTATACCAGACAAAAGGGTTTACAATAACTCAACTAGTCATGTAGAAGTGTCGTGCAACGTTGATGTACAAAGATACACCACCCCCCTGCGGGAAAAGGACCTTCCTTTTTCTTCGACTATGATGGATTTTTTAAATCCTTCAATCTACCTCCTTCCCATTCTGATGATGAGTTAGCTGCTCGAATGATGTACAATGTTCTGAACACTCCTAAACAAGACTCGACATCATTAGTTTCATTAGAAGATATTTCTAGCCCTTCAGCGGGAGAGCTTGAAGTAAGTTATTCTTCCTCCAATAATGAGGCCGTTGAAACTAAGACTGTAAACCAGGAGGAGCAGGTTCCCACTACCAAAAGTACAACAACATCTGATCATGATGCAACCGAAACTTCTGAACCGCATACTCCAACAGTTCAGAATCTGGATAATAAAGTTGCAGTACCCACCACTCCTGGAACTCGAGTTAATGTGCATCATCCCCTGGACAACATCATTGGGGATATTCTATCGGGAGTTCAGACAATAAATCCGCTATACTCAGCTGATTATGCTGCGGTCATGGAAAAGAGATACTTACACGATGGTGCTTATCGATGCTTTGTGTCTCAAGTTGAGCCAAAGTATGTCAGCGAGGCTAAAAAATATGAGGCATGGGTAAGTGCTATGCAAGAATAACTTCTTCAGTTCAAGAAGTTAGGCATCTGGACACTTGTGGATAGACCAAAAGGTGCAAAGGTGATTGGCACAAAATGGGTTCTTCGGTGTAAGAAGGATGACCAAGGGGTCATAATCAGAAACAAGGCTCGGCTAGTCATTCAAGGGTTTAGGCAAGTTGAAAGAGTTGACTACAATGAAGTGTTTGTACCTGTGGCAAGGATGGAAGCAATCAGAATCTTCCTAGCCTATGCATCATTTATGCAGATTAAAGTCTATTAACTGGATGTGAAAAGTGCATTCCTTCATGGTGAAATCCGTGAAATAGTGTATGTCAGTCAACCCGAAAGATTTGAGGATCCTTATCATCTGGATAGAGTGTACAAACTGGACAAGGCTTTGTACGGGCTTCATCAAGCCCCTTGAGCCTGGTATGAGAAACTCTCTTCTCATTTGCTGAAACATGGTTTCCGCAGAGGGGTCATTGACTGCACATTGTTCATCAAAGAAAAGGTTGTTGATTTACTACTGGTGCAAATTTACGTGGATGACATAATCTTCGGTTCCAAGAACGAAGCATTATGTAAAGAATTCGAGTCTGTGATGAAAGCTGAGTTTGAAATGAGTGCCATGGGAGAGATGAAGTTCTTTCTTGGTTTACAAGTAGATCAGACACCAAATGGCATCTTCCTGCATCAGACCAAATATGTAGGAGATATCCTGAGTCGGTTAAACATGGAGAACGCAACGGTTGCAGTTACTCTACTTGCCACAAACCATGATGTGGCACCTGACGAAAATGGTGATCTGGTTGATGCCACTATGTGTCGAGGAATGATCGGATCAATCATGTACCTCACAGCTTCTCATCCTGATATTATGTACGCCACGTGTCTCTATTCTAGATATTAGGCAAAACCAAAAGTGAATCATCTAATTGGGGTAAAGAGGATATTTTGTTATCTGAAGGGTACTCCAACACTTGGGTTGTGGTATCCTCATGATGATGACTTTGAGCTTACAGTGTATAGTGATTCGGATTACGGTGGTTGCAAGATGAATTACAAGTCAACATCAGCGGGATGTCAGTTCTTTGGATGATGATTAGTCACCTGGCAGTGTAAGAAGCAGACATCGATTGCTCTATCGACATGTGAAGCCGAATACGTTGCCGCTGCAAGTTGCTGTTCACAAATCATCTGGATTCAACAGCAAATGCGAGACTACGGTTTGCAATTTTCTAACACCCCTATTTTTGTTGATAATTTTGCTGCTATTGCTGTCACTAAAAATCCGATCCAACACCCTAAGACTAAACACATCAGTATCAGATATCACTTTATACGTGACTGTTTTGAAAAGCAATTAATCGATGTTGTTAAAATTAATACGGATTTTCAACACGCCGACCTCTACACAAAAGCATTTGATAAACGTCGGTTTTTATATCTCTTAGAGGACAATGGCGTTAAAAAGAAAAGTGATGTGATTCCAGAAGAATCGAGTTCTTAGTCCGTCTTTATGTTTTCTTTATTTTTTAATTTTTAATTTTTCTTTATTTTAGGGGGAGAATATGTTTAGTTTCAGTAGTTAGTATTTAAACTACTCAAAAAAAAAAACGAGGCGGGCAGAAAAGCTGAAAAGCAAAGACATCAAATCTGTGAGATTGATTCAAGACTATGGAAAATGATAGTACACAGGGAACTAATTGTTTGGGACATCAAAAAGACTTAAATGTTCAAAATGTTATATTGTAATTACAAGTCTTGGAAGGATGCCAAATAAAGGAAAAATGATAGTAAACTAGTCTGTTACTGAGGTTACATAGAGAAAGTAGGCCTAGGGGTTGCTAGTCTATTATATGATGTGTCGGTAGATTCAACACAATAGACGAGTAGACTTCATTGTTAAACAAATTAAAACTAAATAGTTCAACTAGCTGTGGGTTTCCATCTTATTCATGGTTAACACAATCAACATATTTCCAATAAGGGGTGACGAGCAAAATAAACGCCACAAATGTGTGAGGATGACCATAAAAATGAGCAAAAAATTGTTAAAAATCTGTGTATGTATTTAAGTGGACAAATATACTGACAATCATCATGGCTGCAATCCTCGACAGTCAAAATCACTGTGTGCTTCTTACAGTCCTAGTATGATTTCCTGTAAGTGCTTTTAACTTTCAGACAAATAAGAATAAGTCAAACAAACATATACAAAAGGGTCCCAAATGTTTATGTTTACACATGTATGATTCCATATGAATCTTTCCAGATATGATAAAAACAATTTGAGGCTATTCTGCTCAGGGGAAGAAGTAAGTTAAATGATATTTAAAAGTTTTCAACCCACCTCAAACAAAAACACAAAATATGTCCTGTTTTGTTTCAATTCAAGTTGTTTTCTATTTTATGCATCAATTCTGCGTCAATGTCGGACTATGTAACTAGATGAACTCTGTGAATCATAAATTAAAAGGGTCACGTCTGAGCTGACCAAACTGTTGTGAATTTAAAAGGATCATATCTGAGATGATCAAGGTTTGGAAATTAAAAGGGTCACGTCTGAGGTGATCAAACGGTTTCAATTAAAAGGATCACGTCTGAGGTTATCAACCGGTTTAAAAATTAAAAGGATCATGTCTGAGGTGATCAAACGATTTCAATTAAAAGGATCACGTCTGAGGTGATCAACCGGTTTTAAATTAAAAGGATCACGTCTGAGTTGATCAAATGATTTCAATTAAAAGGATCACGTCTGAGGTGATCAACCGGTTTTAAAATTAAAAGGATCACGTCTAAGGTGATCAAATGATTTCAATTAAAAGGATTACGTCTGAGGTGATCAACCGGTTTTAAACTTAAAAGGATCACGTCTGAGGTGATCATATGATTTCTGTTAAAAGATCATGTCTGAGATGATCATTGGTCATAATGTTATATATCAAAAGTTAAATTTGAGTGTGTGGAAATGTATGAAGTCAAACTCATAAGTATGAATCAATCGCACGATTGGATCATAAGTATGAACCAATCGCATGATTGAATCATAAGTATGAACCAATCGCACGATTGAATCATAAGTATGAGCCTATAGTACGATTGGACCATAAGTATGGGACCAATCACACGATTGGACCATGAGTATGGGGCAACCATGCGATTGGATAATAAGAATGAACCAATCGTACGACTGAATGAATGAGTCTGAGTCAGTCGCACAACTGAACCCCAGTCGCATGATTGGGTCATGCGCATGGGTCCAGTCGCACGACTGAACCCCAAAACAGTATAAAAGGAGGCTCAGTCGGTCGTAAACCCTACGCAACTTCAAAATTCTCAAAAACCGCCTAAGACCCAGACACTCTGCCAAAATTTCCATTATTGCTATTATTCTCCGATTTTGTTTCTGACCATATCTTGTTCATCTACGGGTACTCTGAATGAAATCGTGACAAATGAGGGATATAATCGAACCAACAATGAACGAAATTGTTAAAATCAAGAACCGGAACTAAAACCCCAAAATGACTACTTAAATGGACATAAACATCGATTTAAAAAACATTAAGTGCTATTTCTAGGCCTTGCGAACATAATGAATCTAAACACTATGAGTAATTTAATGTTTTAACAAAGACTCAAATTTATGGTGACGAACAGTGTAAGATACGAATGGATAGGCTGATGAACTTCAGTCGTACGATTGAGCAAGACGCATGATTCAATCGCACGATTGAATCAATCTCTGACTCAGTCGCACGACTGACTCAACCGCATAGTATAGCATACGACTAAGTTGAGTCGCAGGCTCAATCGTACGAGTGAACTCAGTCGTATTGTTCAATTGCACGATTGAACCAGTTGGTCAAAATCAGTTCAAATTCAATTGTTATCTCTTATGAACGGATGTAACATATGTGTTTCGTGTGTTGCAGCAACATGGCTGAGAGATGGACGATGAGCACCAAGCACAACATTTATGCTCATATAGATGCTACTTCTCGGAACACTTCTGAGTTCACTAGGATTATTGTCTTTCTTCGTAGATCGAGGATCTACAAGGCCATCTCCACTCCCCGCACACCATACAGATCGATTCAGCAGGCATTCAGGGAGAATGCCTCCGTCGACCGTTCTGTTGAGCCCTACTGTATCCAAAGTTCTATCTTCGGACAAGATATTGAGATCAGGGAAGACGACCTGAGGAGAGTCTTGGATCTGGGTGAGGATGGAGCCTACCCATTCAAGCTGCATCCCCTAATGGTTCGGGGTTGCTTCTTAAGGATCAAGTACACCAGTGACACAAATGCCGGCATGCTGAATAAGTGTAACATGTGCCCCCCAGTTTAAGTATTTGGCACATGTGATCCTTAAGTGTATAGCGTCCAGACGTGGAGGGTTCGATGAGATGTCTGACCAAATCCAGAACGCATACGTTGCGCTGGTACTGAACCACCCATTCAGTTTCTCCCGCATGTTCTTCACATACTTGACAGAGAACATAGAGGCCAAGGGCAAGGAAGGCTTCTGTATGTATTCACGATTCTTACAGATGATTATAGATGAGAAGCTTCCTCAGCTGCCCAAGGAGAAAGACGATGTTGTGATTTTAGAGGTGATGGATGACACCACTTTGGCTAGGATGAAGGTATATCAGGGGAAGCATGTGAAGCCCCGGTGAGGAGACTCTTCGGCCATCTGGCCAATGAGGATTACGTGGCGCCCTCTCGAAAGAAGTGGCTTCACGACGACAGTGATTCAGATGTCGAGCCTATCATGGTTCCTGCTGTCGATGACTACGATGATGACGACCATGATGATGGTCAGTATGGTGGAGATGCTGGCCCTACTCTCTCACGGGCCTCCGACACGTCTACAATATCTCCACCACCTACATATAGTAGTTCATCTGCTCCCGGTGGATCTGAGCAGGCTGCTATCCACCAGGACTTCCTGGTTGATGAAGAAGATAAGGAGTCAGATGAGGAGCCACTGACGAGGACTATTGGTAGCCGAGTTGTGGCTACCGAAAGGGGCAAAAAGGCGGTTGGGGGACGCCAGGCTGGTTTAGAGGGTGGTGATGCTGATGTCACTGATCCCACTTACACACCCGACCAGCCCATCAGCCTAGGGGGAGCCCAGATTGCTAAGGGCTCGAGGAGGAAGAGAATGGCCCAGCCTCAAGGCAAGAAGGGAAAGCGGCGACGGATTGTATTGATTACCTCTATCACCACCACAGGTACTACTCCTACCACCACTACCACCACTCCTACCACCACTACCACCACTCCTGCCACCACTACTGCCACCACTACAGCCACCACTACAGCCACCACTACAGCCTCCACCACACCCACCACCACACCCTCCATACCCACATCAGTTCCACCACACCCCACTTTCATCCCTACTCCCATCTATACCACATCCACCACCACACCAACCATACCCAAACCAGGCCCTTCCACCTCATTCACACCTCCACAGGGATCTTCTCTACCCACTGTTGGGTTAGAGGAGCAGTTGGCTTGCCTCAACAGACTGGTGCTCAAGCTGCTTGTGACAGATGATATGAGAGCTAACCAGCTAAATCAGTTGATGGCAGTCAATGCTACTCAGGGGAAACAAATAGCCCATTTGACAGAGAGGGACGCTGCTCACGAGAGAGCGTTAGCTAGAGCTCACCGTGCTATTACTGCATAGAATAAGCTGCTAATGGCATCGGTCAAGAGGATTAAGGAGGTGGAGAAGAAAAAAAAGAAGCTCATGCTAAAGCTGAAAGGGACGAAGGGTGAGCCCCTGAAGATAAAGGGTGATGGTGATGATGGAGATGATGATGATGACGATTCTTCTGATGATGAATCAGATGATGATGATGATGAGGTTGAAGTAGGAGGAAGTGGGAAGGATAAGGATTAAGATGATAAGGATGAGCATGATCAGGAAGGTGATGCATCTGCATCAGCCTCAAATCCATCTGCTCGGGAGAGGCGCACAAAGCGCAATCAAGATCAAGGACCCTTTTCCTCAGCTCCTAACGCTGAAGAAACGATACAAGGCAAAAGTAATGATTAGGTGTCTTTGTATTTAAAAACTTTTGTACTTGAATTATATATTACATTAATGTAATTAATGATTATTAATGTTTAAATATCTTGATTACTGATTTGTATGTGATGTGTTTTGAATGTTAAATCAAACAGATGAAGCTCAACAGACGGATGACTATGACATCGCCCCCTTCAGCAAATCAAGACTCAGCTAACCATGATTCTTGATTTGCAAGGGATCGTATGACGATCTGTGAGCTACACTCTGGAGGAAGGAGAGATCACCTACGACCTTACTGACGAGCAGCTAACTGACATGTTTAGACTCAATCCTGATAAGCTAGTCAAAGATGCTCCCGAGGTCGATATTGTGAGTGATGAGGAGCTGTAGGATGTAGATGAGATTGAGATAGAGGATATCACTTCAGAAGAGTATCCTCAGTACACTGACCAACAGGGCAATGTTATCCCCAACTTGGGTGAAACATTTGGCAGTGCTACTTTCGAGAAGTTGGATGAAACAGAGAAGGAAGAGGAGAAAGAGGAAGGAAAAGCCCAAGCTATGGACGTAGATGTCGATCTAAGGCTGAGTGGGCAGCGTGTTTAGCTGAGATGAAAGCCCAACGAGTTCCTCCAAAGTCAAACGCCTACACCAAACTCTATCGAGTGAAGAAGCATCAGAAGGTGTTAGGTAAGATTATCAGTTAGGCATATTTTGAGGACTTGGATGTCTACGCAGTTAAGAGAGAGAAGGGGATTGAGTACTTCAGATATCCTCATGATCTGAAGACTCTTCCGGTTTTGAGCTGAACAGGCTTGCCTGTTTAGATCTTTTGTACGCCAATCCAAGAAAGATGTCGGGTTGGTTCGAGACAGCTCTCAAGAAGGAATACCACACCAGATGGGTCAACTTCAGGCCTCAACAGCCTAAACGGTTCATACATAAGACCAAACTTGATCCTATCAATGGAAGGCCTAAAGTAGTGCTGAAGTGGAGTACCCCGCGCATAATGTCAAAGATCCCGCTATGTGAGATGCCTCAGGACTTCACTCCGCACTTCAAATATTGGTATTATGACTGGAGAACGGGTGAAGCGGTCATAGTTTTGCATAAGGACGGGAAAATAGAGACTATCTAGGTATTTGACCCTATGTGGCTAACTAACTTGTCTGTAGATGATGTTTATACTCTCTACAAGTGGCCACTATTCTATGACACACAGGACATTGTACAAGCTCTACAGTTTCAACATGTGATAAGACTCTGTTTTGCGTTCGAGATACACGCTGGACTCACAAGAGAAGAGAAGTATAAGAAGTTCCAAGAGCACGTAAAGAATAGGCTAAACTAGGTCCAAGGGGGAGTTTGTTGATACATCTTGATGTACCTAGTTTATGATCTCAAATGTAAAAGTCTTTCATGTCTTACACTAATGTAATATGATGTAATTGATGATATTAATGATTTATGAAATGCATTGTGTTGTTTATTTGTGATTGATTATGTTATATTATCATTATATTGAATGTGAGTCACATGTATGAACTTAATATATAGGTTTTATGTTGTTTTACATAGTTCTAAGTCAATAAGAACATAGAAATGTGTTCAACTTAGTCATGTGGTTTTTCATGCTAATGGACCATACTTATGGCCCATACCCATGAATGAACCATACTTATGGACCAGTTGCACGACTGAACCAGTTGGCTGGATCAATGATATGGTTGAGACATAAGATGGATTCAGTCGCACGACTGAACCTTGAGTCGTGCGTATGAGTCAGATGCATGAGTCAGTCGCACGACTGAACCATGCTAATGGTTCAGTCGTACGAATGAACACTGAAAACCTATAAATACCACATAATTTGTGGAAAAACATAACACTTCAAATACTTTCATACCCTAGCTGTCCAGAGCGTTCTAAGTCGCCAATCCAAGTTCATAGTTCATTCCTGATCGATTCCAACTCGTTCTCAATGTTTGTTTCATTGTTAGATCGATCAGGTTGTTCGTTCTCAATGATTGGATCACCAATCAAATAGAATTCGGCGCTATTTGATCTGGTCTCACGCAGAATCCATTAGTACTCCGTACGTACACGGTCATAACAAGAATAAAAGAGGAACTCAAAAAGAATGAAGCGAAATTTTTTGTTAAATTAAATGAAGCTTAAAAAGAAAATGATCACTTAAAAAGAACCCTCTTTGAGAGAAATGTGGAAGTTAATACTTCAACTGAAAGAGTAACTTTGGCTGAATTTGAGACTATTAAACTTAAAACAAAGCTTGATAAATAGACGATTTCTGGAATGAAGGAAAAGGAACTTTATAGCAAACAAAGGGGAGCTAGAACTAAAATAGGGTTGGGTTATGGTGAAACCACCTATGTTTATCCACCTCCTAGCACCTTTTGCTATTCTCCAATGCCTACACCTCACCCACAAATGATTAAATTAAAAAAGATACTAACAGTTTGTTTTGCAAGTTTAGAAGTGGTGAATCTTAAAGAGGTTCGGGAAGATTATGATTATGGAAGAAGTTGAGGTCTTGGAAGTTGTAGTTCTAATTCTTCTGATCTCCAAAAGTCTTCTGTAGACAATAGTTCCGGCAGTATAGATTGTAGCTTGAGTAGTTTAAATTCATTTGTTCTCATTCAAGAATGTCTGAATCAAATAGAGTTGATGTTTCAAATGGTAATGAACAAGTTTGCGTTATCAGTAAATCCCATGAAGCTTCTTAAAAAACAAATTGTTTTAAAAAACTTCATCTCTCTGCCCATCCCCGCTTTCACTCCAATTCAAATATCTAATTCAAATGAAACAACACCCTCACATGATTGTAAAATTCAAGAGATAAGAGAATCCATAAATCCTGACAGACCAATGGATTATAACACCCGGTTATTTTTAAACTTATGAAGGAAGGAATAAAAGTAAAGGAAAAGGAAAAAAAGCTATAAAACCCAAGTTGAAGGGTTAAAAGTGTCAAAATGATGAAATATCAAAAAGTTGGTACAAAAGTGGGCATGGCCGCCCACTCTTGCCTGCACACTTTTCCCATTTTGTTCTAGAGAGAGAGAGCAGAAAACTCTCGGAAGTTGTAGAAGAAGAAGGAGAATTCGAAGTTTATGGTAAGAATTCTTGGTTTTGTGATGTTATAAATAGTTTAAGTCTCGGTCATATGCTTAAAACTGTTATTGTATGTTCGGGTGGTGTATGTGTGTGGGTTTTAGGTGTTAAACACGACTGAGAAAGCTCAAGAGAAGGGTTCAAACCCGAAAGCAGCTAAGGTGAGTTCTAGAACCCCCTTTTTATCATGTTTTAAACAACTTTAGGGCTAGAAAATGCATGTGAACATGTTTTTATTAATAATAAGTTTCTACCCGTATGTGTGTGCGAATGCGTATATGGGTGGGTGTATGTTTGGGTGTAAATGATGTTATGGTTATGATTTAGGATGTAATTTGTTGCTTAAAATGTAAGGGTTAAGCTTAGAACATGTTAGATTTGGATTCGGGACTGAAAATAAGTTGACTAGTAAAAGTTAGTTGGTCAAACGTCTGAACAGTAACCCATGCGTCCAACGGTTTAATTTTCTAAGTGTTCCCAATCGCCCATAAGCTCAACCGCCTAAACAGTGCCCAACTGCCTAAGTGCCCATACGTCTAAGTCAGGCCCATGCGGCTGAATAGTGCCCAACCGTGTAGAATATTGATCAGGATGACTAAGTGTTAGCCCCAAACGTCTGAATAGTGCCCATGTGCCTAAATAGGCCCATGCGTATAAGTGAAAGATGACTAAGTATAAGTCCGGACGTCTGCATAGTGGTAAAACGTCTGAACAGGGCAGAAACGCCCAGATAGTGCCCATGCGCCTAGACACTTAGAATATTTTTTGAAATTTCAGGAAAAACCAAAAGTCTAGGGTTTGACTAAAGTTGACTTATGGGTAATGATCACCCATTTTAAGCATGATTATGGGATGTTTTAGGGTTATGGGATGTACGAATGATGTATGGTATGTATAACGTGTTATCTTTTAACGATGATTAAACGTATTTATATTATATTGTAAAATACGTTATATATTATGTTATTACTTTACGTAGTAAGACAAACGAATGAAAGAACGTAAAGAATAACGTAATGAAAGGAAAGATAACAATGATGAAAAGTGAAACGTAATGAACGCAAGAATGGCTTGCAAGCAAAATGAAAGGAGGTGCACGACCATGTTGTCGTTAGCTCAACTGTGATGCGGGTTAGCTACCCCAAAGGATGCACACAGGGTCAATCATTGAGATTGACAAGGCCCTTTGGTATGCCCTAGGTGACTGGATCGGCTTCGTACATAATGTTCGTGGTTTAATTACCACAGGTCCAACATCAGCTTCGAGCACAATGTTCGGGGTAGGACCAATTGGTTTGAATGAATAGGGGAGATGACTTGCCCTAGGTGACTGGATCAGCTTCGTGCACAATGTTCTTGGTTTAATTACCACAGGTCTAGCATCAGTTTCGTGCACAATGTTCAGGGTATTGTTCATCGATCCATATGAAAGTAAAAGAATGACGTAACGTACGAAAGAAAGAACGAAGGTAAACAAGTACGAATGTAAAGAATGATAATAAGTACGTTACGAAAGAATGAGAACGAAAGTAAGAGAATGTTGACAAAAAGCATGAAATGAAAGCATGCTATGAATATGATGGTGAACAATGAATGTTAAAGAAAGTTAAAAGTAATATTCTCTATCTGTATGTATGATGTATGATCGCGTATGAAAGTAAAGACAGGTTTTAACGAAAGTAAAGTATTTTATTTAGAAAACTTGAACTCACTCAGCAACGCTGACTTTTATGTGTTTTCCAGTTGGCAGGTAAAAGTTGCTGAGGATGGCATGAGGTAGCTACTTGGCATTTTTGGGATGGCATCCATTCGTTTAACAGTGACATTTTTGTGATGTAATGCAATAATAATATTTTGTAACTTTAACCGTATTGTATTACTTTGCAAAAGTTGTCATTAATATATTTATGAAATGGTTTTAATTAATTTCCGCTGCGATGTTTCAATTAATTGTATGTTTTATGTGCGATGAATGACCAATTGTGAGGTGCCCGGGAACGAGGCCTTACATGGACTCAGAATACAAATCACAGAAAGTGCACGTCACTTATGGTGATTGTGATTCTCTTATGTCTAAATCTAAGGAAAAGATTATCATGGATCATGTTCTAATCCAAAAGGATAAAAGAAAATTTTTTAAATCTTATTGTTTTAAATGTGGTAAGGATGATCACGTCATTAAGCACTGCCTGAAGATTGTAAATAGGAATGTAGATAACAGATCTTCAAGAAATAGAATAAAACATTTTGTTGATAGTTTCTTTTGTAAATATTCATCTCCATAAAGAACCAAGCCGATTAAGGTTTGGGTCCCATTTTCTAACTGATTTTCTCTAATCAATATGCCAGGATCATTCGAGAAGGTCTATCAACATCATTTGGCATGTTGATAGTGGATGCTCTAGGCATATGACCAGATTGAAGGACCTTCTTACCAACTATCGGATAATAAACGAAGGATGTGTTACTTTTCTGGGTGATAAGAAAGGAGGTAAAATGATAGGTCAAGATGAGGTATCAAATGGTTTTTTAACCTTAGAGAAGGTAAATTTCATGCCTGAATTGACCTTCAATCTCCTAAGCGTATCATAAATCTGTGATAAGAATATTCATGTGCTTTTTAAGTCTAATGAATGTTTGTTTCTAAAGCCTGAATTTTCAGTTCCAGTTGATTTGGTGATTATGTGAGCTCTGAGGAAAAATGACACATATCTACTCGATATGAATTCTAAAGAATCAACCTCCACCATGACTTGTCTCATGTCAAAAGCTTTGTCTTCTGAGTCCTTTCTGTGGCATAGACGTTTTGGCCATGTGAATTTTAATAATATTTTTTGGCTAAAATAATCTTGTCAGAGGATTACCACAAAAGGATTTTTCTATAATTGAAAAATGCATGTCTTGTGCTAAAGGAAAACAACACAAGAAATTCACATAAGCTTAAACTAGAAAACTCCATTTCTAATCCTCTTGAGTTATTACAATCTGATTTATTTGGTCCAATAAGTGTGAAAAGTATCGCTAAGAAATCTTATTGTTTTGTTGTAACAAACGATTATTCAAAATACTCTTGGTTCAGGTTTCTGTCACACAAAGGGGAGACAACAGAGGTTTTGCAGAAGCTGATTCTGACCATAGAAAACATCAGCAACAAGAGGGTTATGGCGATTAGAAGTGATAATAGAACAGAGTTTAGAAACCAGATCTTTGATTCATTCTGTGCAAGCAAAGGGATTCTCAGACAATTCAACGCTGCAAGAACACCTCAGTAGAACGGTGTCACTGAGAGAAAGAATCACACTCTCATTGAAGCATCCACGACTATGCTCATAGATTCTAAACTTAATATTATTTTTTGGGCGTAAGTAGTCATTAGTGCCTCCCATGTTCTAAACAGAGTCCTAATCATGAAAGACAAGATGAAGACTCCCTATGAACTGTTTCACAAGCGAAAACCGCTTATTGACTTATTTCGTCCTTTTGGTTGCTCATGCACATTGTTGAATACTCAAGCTCAAAATTCAAAGTTTGGAGAAGTGTCTGATTGGCAACAAACAAACAAGAATTATGCAAGAATCTTTCTATGTTGATTAGCAAGAGTCAAATGTTTCCAATGTTGGTTCTGATCCGGAATGTTTCTACGATTCAAACATCGTTTTCAACTTATTCAATTTACCATCCTTTCCTGATGATGACATTCCTTAATCAAGTGGCAAATTCTTTATTCCTGCTCAACCACAACCAGAACTACAACTTCAATCACAACCAGAACCACAACCTCAACCACAACCGGAACCACAACCTCAACCTGAATAAGATCCTTAACCTCAACCTATACTAGAGCATCAAATCCCTTCAACACCATCACAACTACCACAAAATCCTCTTTCTAACCAACCATCCACCTTACCATCATCTACCTCACAACCATCATCATTACAACCCGTTTCATCCGATTCCTCAACTTTAAAATCCTAAAAGACCACCTATATAATTATGTCATTAGATCAATATCTGATGGTGTCAGGACTCGAAACCAATCTGGGCTAATAAATGAATGTATCTTTGCTTGTATTCTATCTCAAATTGTTCCTAAAAATGTCACCATGGCACTTCATGTAACATCCGCCTTTTTTTATTTATAAACCAATTTTGAACTTCTGTTATTAAATTATTTTAATAATTTTAACGGACCAAATACAATAAAAGTACAATTTATTGTCATTAACTATTCATGTATTAATAAACTAAACAACTTGTAATAATTTAGGGATTTATAAATAATTTTTTTATAAAGATAATTAATCATTTTGCAATAAATAAATAAATGGAAAGTTTTATTAAAATTTATTAAGTTATAAAATAAATACAAATAAACTTATACAACTTTACAAGTAATTATGAATTTTAATTATTAAGTAAAAATAAATAATCAAGTTATAAGGTTTACAAGCTTAAAAAAGTTTTAAAGATTAATAACTAATTAATTTGATTTATTATTCAAACTAGTTTATATAAGGCTAGGGTTTACTTGGTAATTTCCAAAATTTAATTTAAAAGTTTTTACATAAAATAATAAATAACTTAAACATCAGGGACCAAAAGTGTAACTATGATTAAAAACCCAACCAAACCCCCCGTCGGACCCATGTTCCGGCCACCATTTCCGGCGGGTCTCCGGCGACCCTAACACCACTCGAATAGTCGATTTTCATTCCAAATAATTACTCCATATCAAACGCACATTAGTTTCGAACATAAAGTCAGTGTTAATTGAATTAATTTTGTTGATTAAGGCTGTGTTCTTGAAACCGAAACATTACTTTAAAACTTGAACTCGATCGTAATGAAACATTCTTAATTGGACTTACATAACCATGTTGAAACCTACAACTCAACTCCTTCGAACCATCTGCAACTCCAATTTCATACGAAACACACACATACACCATGAACGTGTACTAACTTCATTCTCAACCTGCAACTTAATTGTGATCCATGTTCGAAGCTATATTAATCATAATTGACAGAGGGCTTTTGCTTATTATCGACCTTAGAATCTACTTGCAAGGTTAATTTGATTAACAACAACGTTTGCACTTTGAATCAACATTCACATCGTCACGACTGTTCTTACCATCATCTCCGTCAATCTGAACTCAATCACCTAAGTTTCATACACCAAGATGCTCGGTTCCATCTAGGGATCAAAATCCCTATGGTTGATTTCGTTAACAACATCAAATCCATGTTCAATTTGGAACAATTGCAATCTAGGGTTCTTGAGTAATTTGGGGGATTTGGAAATTAATGTTTTTTTAAACATTTAAGCTGAGCTTTCAATCAGATCAGGCTGCAGTCCAACTGGTAACTAGCATGGATTATGACCAAGAGGTCCCAGGTTCGAACCGGGCCTCCACCATCTTTTGTTTTTAATTAGTTTTTTTAACATTTTATAATTTAGAAAATTGTTATTATATTAATAAATCAAAATAAAAATTATTTTGGTTAACTAAAACATTTCAGAAATTATTAAATTAATTTTAAAAGTATTAAAACTTATGATTGTAAATTTAATTATTTTTTTTTAGAAAAACAAAGGTTATAAAACATTATTTATTCTTTTATGTAATTTAAATGCTAAAAATCTTTTATGATTCAAATTTAGGTTATTTCAAAACATTATAAATTTACATGTTAAATAACTAATTATTCAAATAGTTATTTAATAATTATTCAAATATTAGTTATTCATCTATTCATTTAACTATGTTGTATATAAATTGTTAATAAAACTATTCCTTAAACTTTTATTTAAATTCTTGAAACTTATAAAACAATAGAATTCTCTATTATACTTTATTCTTATTTTTAAAGTTTTGTATTATAAGACCTTTATAATAAATCATTTAAAAGTTTAAAACTTTATAAAATGATTTTAAATAATTTTAAAATCATTTAACTAAGTATTCAATCAATTATCTTTATCAAAATATAAATAAATAATTATATTAATTATTTCTTTTCACACATTACCTTTATTAAAATCAATTATTGAATCATTCATTATCATTATCAATCTTAATTGGTTTATTTCATCTTTATTGAACCAAAACCTAATGGATTGCAAACCCTAATTCATACTTACTCTTGAATCTTATCTATATCCTAATTCTGAGACAAGAAAACAATTGAAGATTGACATTTGTCACCAAAGTACGGGTTTCAATCCTATTTTGGTGAGATCATGTCATTTGTGAAATGCAAGTTCCAAAGAGAATAGTTGAAGTCAGTCCTCAAGATAAGGAAATCACCCTAATCCAGAGGATGAAATTTCATAAAACACATCATTGGAAAACCATTTATTGAAATGAATAAAGATTCATCACCAAAGTAAGGGAATCACCCCTGTTTTGATGAGTTAGAATCATTTAGGAGATTCGAGTGTCCTTAGTCATAGGTTGACTTGCAAACTGTTGCATCTCCCACGGTGCAAACGGTTCAAAGTTCGACTTAACAACGAAAGGAAAAATATCCCAATTAGAAATTTAGAAATTTTCAAATTACATCAATGTAACAAAAGGAAAATCACGATTACAAATCTTGAATTACAACATGAAGACGAAATCAAGGACAAGAATTATTCAACACCACATCATTGGTGGCTTGAGCTTGTTGAGCATTAATGTTGAAAGCACGTCCTTGAGCCGTAGGAACTGGGATGACAAGTTGAGGGCATCGATTGCGAAAATGGTTTGGATCACCACATTGATAGCATGCACGATCCTGAGCAATTACAGGAGGATGTTGATGAACTGGTGCATTGGTCGGAGCTTTAGCAGCACTCCTGCACACGTTGAATGTATGACCCAAACGACCACAGTTTGTGCATTGACGACACTGAATGTTAGCAGGATGGTGATAACTGCAGTTGTTACACTGCGGATAGGGTCCAGCGTATGACTTTTTCATTAGCGGTTGGTTGTTTACCGCTGGTTGACGAGTTGGAGGGACTTGATTAATTGGCACAGCAGGGGTAATCAAAGCAAAGTTTTGAGAATTGGCCTTCCTCTTCTTGTTCTTGGAAAGCTCGGGTTGATCGGTTTTGACAGTTCGTTATGAAGTTTATCGGTATTCTTCTTCGATCCTTTCCTGGTTAAGGAACCAGCTTTCACATGATTATCGGTTAACTGCGCAGCCAGCCTAATAGCATCTTCTAGTGTCGAAGGATTCCTTCCTAACACCGTATCCTGAATCTGCATGGGTAGTCCACCAATGTATTTCTCGATGGCTCGGGAGGTAGGGGTAGCAAGATGCGGTACCAAAAGGCTCAGTTCGTGGAATCGGTTAGTGTATGCGAGGTTCTCGCCACTGTATTGGGTTAATTCCCAAAACTCAGCTTCCAGTTTTCGGACTTCGTTTCTTGGGCAGAACTCTTTAGTCATGAGCTCCTTGACTTCAGCCCATGTTAAGGCTAGAGCAGTTTCAGTTCCACGGGTTCGTTTCTCTCCGTTCCACCAAGTAAGTGCGCGTTTCTGAAGAACACTTGTGGCATACCAGACTTTTAGATTTTCAGGGTATTCGCTGTTTAGGCCTTCAGTTCCACTGAACTTAGTGGGGTTGCAAGAACTGAAATGTTTATAAGTACAAGTTCGGGGAGGGTTTGGTGCTGTTGGGTTTTGAACAACATTGTTTCTTTGGTTCAAATGGGTAAGTAGAGTTGGGATGACCGTAGTAACTTCATGTGCTACAATAGCAGCAATCTTACGGCCAGAGTTTCTATACCGTGAATGGAATTGACGAGAAGACATTCTGACATATCATTAAGATATTTTATGAGAATTGGATAATATGAGCTATGAAAACGACAATCGGGAATTTGGCATAATAACAATGATATGTTCCGAGTGTAATCGTTTGATTCGTAAATCAAAGCGAGTACGTTGACTAATCAAAGTGTTATGTCTAGCACAACCTTATTGAAGACATGCGTACCTATAAGCAGATACTCATCCCGAGGGTTCCCAGGTAAGGTAGACAGATCCATCGGTTGATTTGGATTTATACGAATACCTTGCCTAGACAAAACATCCCGAGATACAGGCATCCCACTCTTCCAGCATTGCATGTTTCAAGTTGTGAGACACAGACTTTGACGAGATTTTGAAAACCATGAATAACAATCGAGTTTTGGAGTTTGAAATCACTTGAATTAGGCACACAATGCCTTAGAATATGATTTAAGATTCGTGTATACATTGATAAGATTCAAAGAATAAGAAGAATCACATAAGGCATATAATCACACAATCAAATATAAGCATATAAGGCACATAAAAATCTTATCTAAGCATGTAAAATACATGAGAGGACTCATGTGTAAGGGTACTTAGTTATAGTCTAGGTCATTCCATTTCTAATAACCTAATTCCCTATAACCATGGCTCTGATACCAATCTGTCACACCCCGACTGACGACGGAATCATCGGAGCGGACGAGGGAATGATTGATTGTTCATAACTCATGATTGTCTAATAGTGAAAATAATATTAAAATCATATTACAGGATAACATGAATTTAACAGATACAAATGCAACAGTTAAAGTCACAAATAGTAATTGTATTTTGTTTTGACTAAGTCCAGGTCTTATATGATCAAGTAGAAGTCCACTAGCTTGCTTAACCTGAAATCATGTGAGAAAATAAAGTCAGCTAACGAATTAGCTGGTGAGTAATCACAGTTTTGAGTATACATATAGATTGATTGATTGATTGAAAATAATCCAATTCACAAGGTAACGTTAAGACTTATATTGCAATAGTAAAGCATATAGATAAACCGACACAATATAAACCCCTTGACTTGACACTTGCATATAATAGACTCCACACATACACCATAGATTGACTCTTGCCTCTGGCACAATCACCACTCGACTATTCATATGGGGTGGGTTTGTATAATCACCACTCGTAAGCCATGTGGGGTGGATTATCCCAAACCAGTAGATCTACATTGTTACCAGGATTGATTGATTGAATTAGGGTTTTACTGTCGTCCAATTTACCATAGTATGTTCACATAATTGCAAGTAATAACATAACCTGTCTTGAATTGAATTTAGAATGAAATAACAATAGAATATCATGATTGAATATATTGTATCACATGATTTCCCCCAAATAGGAAATGATATAAAAAGGGGATATGAATACTCACTTGATTGATGAGATTGGTTTTTGAACGTGATAGATTTGACACCTACGATTTCCTTATGATTAACCTAAGGAATGGCGCCTCGAGTTTAGAATAATAATGTGAGAATTGGGAATAGATTAAGGTTTTCATTTGGTTTTGAATGGTGGTTTAAATTAAATAATTTATTTAGTTAAAAATGTTTTGAAATAAATAAAATGAATTTATTAGAATTGATTATGTTTAGATTTTAATAAATGTATTTGTATCAATACTCGTAATTGTTTGGTTTATTATTAAAGTGTGAAAAAAATAAATAATTAATTTTTAATCAATTATATGATAATTAATTAATTAAAATATTTAATTATTTAAATGACTAAAAGAAATGAAAATGAATTTGGAAAGATTTAAATATAAAACTTTTATATTTAATCATGGTTTACACGATTAATAAAATAAATAAAATATCAAGATAAAAATAACAATATTATATTTGATTGTTAAACAGGTGTATATATTGAAATAATTGGATGATGTGATTTAAAATCTATTTTTTTATAAAAATTTAACTAGTTATGTTATTTATTTGAAACAATTAATAAAATAAATAAAATAAATGTTGAAATAAATTTTAGAAATTAATTTGGTTGTTTTAAAAATTTCTAATGTTTGCAGAAACCTTTTTATAATTTTTAGAAATTTTTTCATAATTTTTAAAGCTTTAAAAATGGCCTAAAAAAACAGTGAGGCTGCCCGGGGTCGAACCCGGGACCTCCTGTTTGTGATAGAGCGCAGGAACCATCAGACCAAGACATAAGCCGCGGTTAAGAGTGGGTTTTTAATTGTTTTGTGCTCAATCTCGTTTAAACCCCAATTCCTCAAACTCCATTCGAGCCCTAGGTTCGAATCCTCCCAAATTGAACCCCCAAACGATTCAATTAGCGATTAAAAACATGGGGCTTTTGTTCCCCATGTGAAACCGAGTGTGTGTGTGTGTGTAATTAAATGTATGATGATCAAATCGAGTTTTACCCAGTGAAGAACAGGTCGCGGCACAGTGGGTGGTCGTTTGATGCTCAAATCTTGTTTATAATCCAATTAAATTTGTGGGAAGCTTCGTATGATGATAAGTATCATAAGCCCGTTGTCAATTTCAGTAAAAATGGATCGGAGATGGGGTTTCGAGGTTGTTGCAGGTCCGACGGGTTGGTGGTGTTCGAATGGTGCTCAAACCATAACCGTAATCAAATTAATCTTAGGGTTAGCTTCGTATGGTGATAAGGAACAATAACCCTATGTTAATTTTGATTAAATTTGATCGGAAATGGGATTTCACAGAGGTTGCAGGTCGCGATCGAGGTGTGTGTTTAACGGTGGTGTTTGAGTTTGTTTTGAATGAATTCGATTCCATAAGAGGGTTTTAAATGTTCCATAATTCGATTATGCGGGTTTACTTTTGATTAAAATAACCCGTAGTGCGATTGGTGTATGGATCTCGGCCGAAAGAGGAAGAAAAGCCAGGGAACACAGCGAAAGGGAATGGGGGGTGGGGTTGGGTTGTTTTCTGAAATTACAAATTGGGTCCCTGAAGTTTGTATCAATTAGCAAATGAATCCAAAGTTTTGTTTTAAGTTATAAATTATTTACAGTTTAATCCCTATAATTTAAAAGGTTATTATTTCATGTATAAAGGTTTATAATTAAACTTATTTTTCCATTATTATTCTTATTATTATTATTAGATATTAATGTTAGTATTAACATTATTATTAGTATTGATATTATTATTATTATTATTATTATTATGATTATTGGAATTTTTGAATTAATATCCATGTGTTGTTTACAAAATTAAATTTTATTTATCGGAAATACGCGATGTTACAGTCTCCCCTGCTTTAGGAAATTTCGTCCCGAAATTTGTTCACGAGGAGGCTGAAACGAAAAGATAAGGATACCGGGATTTCATTTGGTCCTCACGTTCCCAGGTGAACTCTGGGCCACGTTTAGATTCCCAGCGGACTTTGACAATGGGTATCCGACTGCGTTTGAGTTGTTTGACTTCTCGATCCATAATTTCCACAAGTTCCTCAATAAAGTGCATAGATTCATCAATCTGGACTTCGTTGAGTGAATTGTGTAGATTTTCATCGGCAAGACATTTATTGAGATTTGAAACATGAAACGTTGATTGTATATTGCTGAGCTCTTGGGGTAGTTCAAGCTTGTAGGCCAGTTTCCCAATTCGCTCGAGCACTTTGAATGGACCCACGTAATGAGGTGCTAGCTTCCTTTTCTTTCCAAAACGAATCACTCCCTTCCAAGGTGATACCTTAAGAAGTACGAGATCACCGACATTGTATTCCATGGGCTTACGTCTTTTGTCAGCATAATGATTTTGACGATTTATAGCAGCGACCAAGTTATCACGGATCTTATGAATTTTGTCGGTTGTTTATTGTATCAATTCAGGACCAGTAATATGTGATTCACCAACTTCAGACCATACAAGGCCTCAAATGGTGCCATCTGTTGGTCTGGTAACTGTTATTGTAAGAGTATTCGAACAACGGAATATGAGAATCACACGATCCACTAAAATCAATGACACAAGCCCGAAGCATATCCCCGAGGGTTTGTATCGTTCTTTCAGTCTGACCGTCGGTTTGCGGATGATAGGTCGTGCTAAGATTCAGTTGAGTTTCGAGAGCTGATTGGAGACTTTTCCAGAAACGAGAGATGAAGCGACCATCATGATCAGAGATAATATCTTTACTTGACAAAAGATTGTTTAGGAAAACTACCATCACGTAAACAGGTTTTGATGATAACTCACAATGAAAGTTGATAGATAAGGAATAAATGGTTTGGTGTAGCTAGATCGGGTCAAAACATGAAGATAAAAGAAATCGATTTAAGAATTTAAATGTTCCAAGTTAGGATTCAAAATCAACCTAAAACGATCGGGTTTCTTTTCAAATTCAGAGATCATACTTTGGCTTGATAGGTCGAAACACTAATATTATTTCACCCTTCAAGTTACTACATTCGTCTCGTCACTTGATTACAACCATGGTAAGTTGGAGATCAAGAAATGAGAATAGTCATCAAGGTATGGTTTTCACCCCTAACTTGATGGTGTACTCTCAAGGTATGGCCACTAACTTACCAATCAAAAGTTTGATCTGAGGATCTACAGAAATACGACGAGATAACTCACCATTAAGGTAAGGGAAATCACTCCTATCTTAACGATGAATTCTTACAAAAACAAAATATAATAAGATAGACTTCCTCATCAAAATCCAGAATTCATTCCTACTTTGACGAGGTCGTTTCATTTGAGAAATACAATCCATGAAAATGAAATTATCATCAAGGTATGAAATTTACGTCTATCTTGATGATTGAATCTCATAATAACAAGAAAACAATTGAAGATTGACATTTGTCACCAAAGTACGGGTTTCAATCCTATTTTGGTGAGATCATGTCATTTGTGAAATGCAAGTTCCAAAGAGAATAGTTGAAGTCAGTCCTCAAGATAAGGAAATCACCCTAATCCAGAGGATGAAATTTCATAAAACACATCATTGGAAAACCATTTATTGAAATGAATAAAGATTCATCACCAAAGTAAGGGAATCACCCCTGTTTTGATGAGTTAGAATCATTTAGGAGATTCGAGTGTCCTTAGTCATAGGTTGACTTGCAAACTGTTGCATCTCCCACGGTGCAAACGGTTCAAAGTTCGACGTAACAACGAAAGGAAAAATATCCCAATTAGAAATTTAGAAATTTTCAAATTACATCAATGTAACAAAAGGAAAATCACGATTACAAATCTTGAATTACAACATGAAGACGAAATCAAGGACAAGAATTATTCAACACCACATCATTGGTGGCTTGAGCTTGTTGAGCATTAATGTTGAAAGCACGTCCTTGAGCCGTAGGAACTGGGATGACAAGTTGAGGGCATCGATTGCGAAAATGGTTTGGATCACCACATTGATAGCATGCACGATCCTGAGCAATTACAGGAGGATGTTGATGAACTGGTGCATTGGTCGGAGCTTTAGCAGCACTCCTGCACACGTTGAATGTATGACCCAAACGACCACAGTTTGTGCATTGACGACACTGAATGTTAGCAGGATGGTGATAACTGCAGTTGTTACACTGCGGATAGGGTCCAGCGTATGACTTTTTCATTAGCGGTTGGTTGTTTACCGCTGGTTGACGAGTTGGAGGGACTTGATTAATTGGCACAGCAGGGGTAATCAAAGCAAAGTTTTGAGAATTGGCCTTCCTCTTCTTGTTCTTGGAAAGCTCGGGTTGATCGGTTTTGACAGTTCGTTATGAAGTTTATCGGTATTCTTCTTCGATCCTTTCCTGGTTAAGGAACCAGCTTTCACATGATTATCGGTTAACTGCGCAGCCAGCCTAATAGCATCTTCTAGTGTCGAAGGATTCCTTCCTAACACCGTATCCTGAATCTGCATGGGTAGTCCACCAATGTATTTCTCGATGGCTCGGGAGGTAGGGGTAGCAAGATGCGGTACCAAAAGGCTCAGTTCGTGGAATCGGTTAGTGTATGCGAGGTTCTCGCCACTGTATTGGGTTAATTCCCAAAACTCAGCTTCCAGTTTTCGGACTTCGTTTCTTGGGCAGAACTCTTTAGTCATGAGCTCCTTGACTTCAGCCCATGTTAAGGCTAGAGCAGTTTCAGTTCCACGGGTTCGTTTCTCTCCGTTCCACCAAGTAAGTGCGCGTTTCTGAAGAACACTTGTGGCATACCAGACTTTTAGATTTTCAGGGTATTCGCTGTTTAGGAAAGTGTTCTCGATGCTTTCGAACCACTGTAGTAATCCGGTAGCACCTTCAGTTCCACTGAACTTAGTGGGGTTGCAAGAACTGAAATGTTTATAAGTACAAGTTCGGGGAGGGTTTGGTGCTGTTGGGTTTTGAACAACATTGTTTCTTTGGTTCAAATGGGTAAGTAGAGTTGGGATGACCGTAGTAACTTCATGTGCTACAATAGCAGCAATCTTACGGCCAGAGTTTCTATACCGTGAATGGAATTGACGAGAAGACATTCTGACATATCATTAAGATATTTTATGAGAATTGGATAATATGAGCTATGAAAACGACAATCGGGAATTTGGCATAATAACAATGATATGTTCCGAGTGTAATCGTTTGATTCGTAAATCAAAGCGAGTACGTTGACTAATCAAAGTGTTATGTCTAGCACAACCTTATTGAAGACATGCGTACCTATAAGCAGATACTCATCCCGAGGGTTCCCAGGTAAGGTAGACAGATCCATCGGTTGATTTGGATTTATACGAATACCTTGCCTAGACAAAACATCCCGAGATACAGGCATCCCACTCTTCCAGCATTGCATGTTTCAAGTTGTGAGACACAGACTTTGACGAGATTTTGAAAACCATGAATAACAATCGAGTTTTGGAGTTTGAAATCACTTGAATTAGGCACACAATGCCTTAGAATATGATTTAAGATTCGTGTATACATTGATAAGATTCAAAGAATAAGAAGAATCACATAAGGCATATAATCACACAATCAAATATAAGCATATAAGGCACATAAAAATCTTATCTAAGCATGTAAAATACATGAGAGGACTCATGTGTAAGGGTACTTAGTTATAGTCTAGGTCATTCCATTTCTAATAACCTAATTCCCTATAACCATGGCTCTGATACCAATCTGTCACACCCCGACCGACGGCGGAATCATCGGAGCGGACGAGGGAATGATTGATTGTTCATAACTCATGATTGTCTAATAGTGAAAATAATATTAAAATCATATTACAGGATAACATGAATTTAACAGATACAAATGCAACAGTTAAAGTCACAAATAGTAATTGTATTTTGTTTTGACTAAGTCCAGGTCTTATATGATCAAGTAGAAGTCCACTAGCTTGCTTAACCTGAAATCATGTGAGAAAATAAAGTCAGCTAACGAATTAGCTGGTGAGTAATCACAGTTTTGAGTATACATATAGATTGATTGATTGATTGAAAATAATCCAATTCACAAGGTAACGTTAAGACTTATATTGCAATAGTAAAGCATATAGATAAACCGACATAATATAAACCCCTTGACTTGACACTTGCATATAATAGACTCCACACATACACCATAGATTGACTCTTGCCTCTGGCACAATCACCACTCGACTATTCATATGGGGTGGGTTTGTATAATCACCACTCGTAAGCCATGTGGGGTGGATTATCCCAAACCAGTAGATCTACATTGTTACCAGGATTGATTGATTGAATTAGGGTTTTACTGTCGTCCAGTTTACCATAGTATGTTCACATAATTGCAAGTAATAACATAACCTGTCTTGAATTGAATTTAGAATGAAATAACAATAGAATATCATGATTGAATATATTGTATCACATGATTTCCCCCAAATAGGAAATGATATAAAAAGGGGATATGAATACTCACTTGATTGATTAGATTGGATTTTGAACGTGATAGATTTGACACCTACGATTTCCTTATGATTAACCTAAGGAATGGCGCCTCGAGTTTAGAATAATAATGTGAGAATTGGGAATAGATTAAGGTTTTCATTTGGTTTTGAATGGTGGTTTAAATTAAATAATTTATTTAGTTAAAAATGTTTTGAAATAAATAAAATGAATTTATTAGAATTGATTATGTTTAGATTTTAATAAATGTATTTGTATCAATACTCGTAATTGTTTGGTTTATTATTAAAGTGTGAAAAAAATAAATAATTAATTTTATTAATCAATTATATGATAATTAATTAATTAAAATATTTAATTATTTAAATGACTAAAAGAAATGAAAATGAATTTGGAAAGATTTAAATATAAAACTTTATATTTAATCATGGTTTACACGATTAATAAAATAAATAAAATATCAAGATAAAAATAACGAATATTATATTTGATTGTTAAACAGGTGTATATATTGAAATAATTGGATGATGTGATTTAAAATCTATTTTTTTATAAAAATTTAACTAGTTATGTTATTTATTTGAAACAATTAATAAAATAAATAAAATAAATGTTGAAATAAATTTTAGAAATTAATTTGGTTGTTTTAAAAATTTCTAATGTTTGCAGAAACCTTTTTATAATTTTTAGAAATTTTTTCATAATTTTTAAAGCTTTAAAAATGGCCTAAAAAAACAGTGAGGCTGCCCGGGGTCGAACCCGGGACCTCCTGTTTGTGATAGAGCGCAGGAACCATCAGACCAAGACATAAGCCGCGGTTAAGAGTGGGTTTTTAATTGTTTTGTGCTCAATCTCGTTTAAACCCCAATTCCTCAAACTCCATTCGAGCCCTATGTTCGAATCCTCCCAAATTGAACCCCCAAACGATTCAATTAGCGATTAAAAACATGGGGCTTTTGTTCCCCATGTGAAACCGAGTGTGTGTGTGTGTGTGTAATTAAATGTATGATGATCAAATCGAGTTTTACCCAGTGAAGAACAGGTCGCGGCACAGTGGGTGGTCGTTTGATGCTCAAATCTTGTTTATAATCCAATTAAATTTGTGGGAAGCTTCGTATGATGATAAGTATCATAAGCCCGTTGTCATTTCAGTAAAAATGGATCGGAGATGGGGTTTCGAGGTTGTTGCAGGTCCGACGGGTTGGTGGTGTTCGAATGGTGCTCAAACCATAACCATAATCAAATTAATCTTAGGGTTAGCTTCGTATGGTGATAAGGAACAATAACCCTATGTTAATTTTGATTAAATTTGATCGGAAATGGGATTTCACAGAGGTTGCAGGTCGCGATCGAGGTGTGTGTTTAACGGTGGTGTTTGAGTTTGTTTTGAATGAATTCGATTCCATAAGAGGGTTTTAAATGTTCCATAATTCGATTATGCGGGTTTACTTTTGATTAAAATAACCCGTAGTGCGATTGGTGTATGGATCTCGGCCGAAAGAGGAAGAAAAGCTAGGGAACACAGCGAAAGGGAATGGGGGGTGGGGTTGGGTTGTTTTCTGAAATTACAAATTGGGTCCCTGAAGTTTGTATCAATTAGCAAATGAATCCAAAGTTTTGTTTTAAGTTATAAATTATTTACAGTTTAATCCCTGTAATTTAAAAGGTTATTATTTCATGTATAAAGGTTTATAATTAAACTTATTTTTCCATTATTATTCTTATTATTATTATTAGATATTAATGTTAGTATTAACATTATTATTAGTATTGATATTATTATTATTATTATTATTATTATGATTATTGGAATTTTTGAATTAATATCCATGTGTTGTTTACAAAATTAAATTTTATTTATCGGAAATACGCGATGTTACATCCAGCAGGATGAGTGGGCTGCCTCTGCTGAAACCCCGGTGGATTTCCTCCTGATCTGCAACGCGCATGAGCATCTCTTTGGCAGATCGATCTGTCAAGTATCCACGGGGCATTGTGGAGAATCTGTTGGTGAAGGTTGATAAGTTCGTGTTCCCTATGGATTTCGTTATTCTTGACACGGAGGCTGGCGATCAGGTCCCACTCATTTTGGGGTGCCCCTTTTTGAGAACCGCTAAGGCATTGATCGATGTCTATGACGGCCAGATTACACTTGGTGTAGGGGATGAGGCAGTGACCTTTGATGTCATAAAGGCGATGAAGAACTCGGGCGCTCAAGACGATTCTGTTTACTTCATTGATTCATTTTTCACTCAAATGGATCGATGTCTTGAGTACATTTGTGGAGCAAACCTGCTGCCTTCACAAGAGTTAGATGAGGAGGACCCGGTAGTTGAGGATGAGGTCTTCCCAGAGAGCGAGCCAGTTGAGCATTTTGAGTTGCTCGCTGCTGTTGATGTTCTCGAAGAGGAGAGAGAGAAGCCCTCGGTTGAAGAACCACCACCCCTTGAGCTCAAGGAGCTTCCCTCTCACTTGGTGTATGCTTTCTTGGGTGGTGAGAACATTTTCCCGTCATTATTTCTTCCCATTTGACGGATGTTGAGAAGGAGAGGTTGATAGATGTGCTCAAGGTACATAGAGAGGCTATTGCGTGGCGACTTAGCGATATTAAGGGTATCCACCCTTCATTTTGCACGCATAAGATACTCATGGAAGATGAGTACAAGCCTGTAGTCCAGCCTCAGAGACGGCTAAACCCGAAGATGCAGGAGGTTGTTAAGAAGGAGGCGGAGAAGCTCCTTGAAGCTGCAGTTATCAATCTGATTCGATATTCCGATTGGGTTAGCCCGGTGCAGGTAGTCCCTAAGAAGGGAGGGATGACAGTGGTGGTGAATGAGAAGAATGAGTTAATCCCTTCCCGTATGGTGACTGGTTGGAGAGTTTGCATCGATTACAGGAGGCTGAATGATGCTACCAAGAAAGACCATTTCCCTCTTCCTTTCATTGATCAGATGTTGGAGCGTTTATCGGGTCAGTAGTTCTACTGTTTTCTCGATGGTTTCTCTGGTTACTTCTAGATTCCTATCGCACCCGAGGACCAGCAGAAAACCACCTTTACATGCCCTGTCGGGACTTTTGCATACCGCCGTATGCCATTTGTGTTATGTAACGCTCCAGCTACTTTTCAGAGGTGCATGGTAGCCATCTTTCAGGACATGCTTCAGAAGTCCATGGAGGTGTTTATGGACGACTTCTCTGTTTATGGTGCTTCATTTGATTCGTGTGTCGAGAACCTCAGGAGGATGTTACAGAGGTGTATTGAGACAAATCTCATGCTTAATTGGGATAAGTGTCACTTCATGGTGACAGAAGGCATCGTTTTGGGTCACAAGATTTCGCGTGTGGGTATAGAGGTTGATCGAGCTAAGATAGATACTATTTCTAGGCTTCCTCCACTGACTAACGTGAAATCCGTTCGTAGTTTCTTAGGTTATGCGGGTTTCTATCGTAGGTTCATTAGAGATTTTTCTAAGATTACCCGTCCTATGACCCATCTTATTGAGAAAGATGTTCCTTTTGTCTTTGACAAGGAATGTCTTAAGGCTTTTGAGTTTTTGAAGGAGCAACTGACCAATGCTCCTATCCTAGTGGCCCCCGACTGGACCTTACCCTTCGAGCTCATGTGTGATGTGAGTGATTATGCAGTCGGGGCGGTCTTAGGACAGAGAAAGGACAAGCACTTCCATCCGATCTATTATGCGAGCAAGACACTCAATGAAGCTCAGGAGAACTGCACCACCACTGAGAAGGAGCTTCTAGTAGTTGTCTTTGCATTTGATAAATTCCGTTCCTATCTCGTGCTTTCGAAGACCATCGTTTACACAGATCATGCGGCATTGCGATTCCTTTTCGCGAAGAAAGATGCCAAATCTCGTCTGATACGGTGGGTCCTTTTGCTATCTGACTTCGACATCGAGATCAAGGATAAGAAGGGGGCGGAGAATGTTGCAGCGGATCACCTATCTAGGTTGGAGGATCCGAATAGAGAGGAGTTGAATGAGGAGGTGATAGGAGATAGATTGTCTCACGAGTCTTTGAGTTTTGTGAAAGCCGAGCAGCAAGGCTTCCCATGGTTTACTGATTTGGCAAACTTCCTGGCAGATAGAACTGTGATTAAAGGCATGACACGCCAACAGAAGAGGAAGTTCGTTACAGATGCCAAACGGTATATTTGGGATGAGCCATTCCTTTTTCGTATAGGAGTTGATAATGTGATTAGGAGATGTGTCAGTCGAGAGGAAGGATTAAGATCCTTAAGCACTGTCATCAGGGTTTAGCAGGTGGTCATCTAGGTTCTGCCTACACTGCTAGGAAAGTCTTAGATTCTGGTTTCTATTGGCCGACTGTGTTTAGGGATGCTCTCGAGTTTGTGAGTAGTTGTGATGCGTGTCAGAGGTCCGGTAATATTTCATCTCGAAACGAGATGCCCCAGAACCCGATTCAGGTAGTAGAAGTGTTTGATGTCTGGGGTATCGACTTCATGGGACCTTTCCCTGCGTCTCAGAAGAACCGTTACATTCTTGTGGCCATTGATTATGTTTCCAAGTGGGTGGAGGCTCAAGCTCTACCCACTAATGACGGTCGTGTAGTGGTTCAGTTCCTTAGGAAGTTGTTTGTTAGGTTTGGTACTCCTAAGGCGTTGATTAGTGATACGGGGACACATTTCTGTAATGCCCAAATGGAGAAGACACTTGCACGGTATGGGGTCACACATAGGTTATCCACTGCTTATCATCCCCAAACTAGTGGTCAAGTAGAGAATGCAAATAGGGGCATTAAGAGGATACTAGAGAAAACTGTAGGAGCAAACCGTAAGGATTGGTCCGATAAGTTAGATGACGCGCTTTGGGCTTTTAGAACCGCATTTAAGACACCTATAGGAACCACTCCCTTTAGGATGATCTATGGAAAAGCGTGTCATTTACCGGTTGAGTTAGAGCATAGAGCTTATTGGGCGTTAAAGACGGTCAATCTTGATTTGTCTAAGACGGGTAGGAACCGGTTTCTCCAGTTACATGAGTTAGATGAGCTTAGGGAAGAGGCCTATGATAGATCATTGAGTTATAAGGAGCATACTAGGCCTTGCATGATAGGAAGTTGAAGGGTGGTAAGGATTTTGAGTGTGGGGATAGAGTTTTACTTTACAATTCTATTGAGATACAGAATGATGCAGGTTTTTCTTGGAAAGTAAATGGTCATAGGTTGAAGTACTACATTGGAGAATCGATGGAAAAGAACACCGAGGATGACGTGGAACTCCTCGGGGTTCCTAAGGAGTAATCGCTTGAAGAAAGGTTCTCGGGATAACACCCGAGTGTAGAGTATGTATTTCTTGTTCCTATTTATTGTTTTCATTTTGTTTCGTTTCATTTTTATGTGTGTTTTGCTTGGTTTGGTGTGTTTTGTTTTGTGTTTATTTGTTTTGTAGGATTCGTACTCGTTTTGATGGAAAAAGCATGCACAAATGACGTTTCAGGTGGTTTTAAGCTTAGATATTCAATTGGAATGATCTTGTGGACATTTTGAGGATATACCTATTCCTCCTTGGTTTCAGCCTCCGGGCTATGATCCGACTGGCGGTGAAGGTGGCAGTGGTACTCATCAGGATGACTAGTTGTGGTGGTTTCTATTTTTTATTGTTTTTTTAGTTAGTTTATTTCTATTTATCAGTTTGGTTTGTAGACAATTTAAACTTCTGTTATTTGTTTTTGGATTCTCATGTCATGTACTAATTATGCTTTGATTCCACTAATGCTCTGATATGCTTGAAGTTGTTTGTTGGTTTGTGTTTGAATGAAGAATGTTGGGTGTTGAGAGCCAGATTTTGCATTTTGGTGATTATCAATTTAAGAGCTGGCAGGAACTAAGACTTAGCAGGATTTTTACTCTATCTATCAGGGGAGTCTGTTCCATTTTTTTTTTTTCTTTTATTCTTCTTATTCTTTCTTTTAGTTAGTTTTCCTGGTTCACATTAGGGACAATGTGAAGTTTAAGTGTGGGTATGGGAGACTAGCGTCTTTTTAGAGTGTTAGTTTATTAGTTGAGTCTTTTGAGTCAATACATGAGAAAAATACAAAAAAAATTTGAAAATTTTGAAGAAAAATGTGTTTTAAAATTGCTATGCAAAAATGGAAAATGATAGTACAATTGGGGAATTCTGTGTTGAACTCGATTTTTGAAGGAAAAAGATTAAAAACACCCGGTTTTTCAAGTTACATTTAAATCAAACTGGGGGGGTCTTGTGGGTATTCATCTTAGGAGAAACGAGAAACCAACTTGAAAATTTAAGGCACCTCTATAGGTTGTGGAACTAACTGTTTAATAGAAACTTATTCCTCACAGTTTTAGCACACTACTGTCCTTTTTATGTAAATAAATTAGATAGTTAGTGGCGCTCCATAAATCCCATAAAATGAAAATACAATTTTAGGGTAACTGAGGGATAATAGACTTATAAATGTTCCACAATTTAGACCCATTTTCCCTTCAGTTTCATATGGTGAGGTTAGCCTGTTTGTCTCTCATTGTTTATATATGCATTAATTATGCATCTGCTTGACTGAGTGAATACCACATAACTTGTATATTTTAGAACTTGTCTAGGATATGCTAGTTGAGACTTTGAATGTGAACTTGCACAGAAGTGATAGAGGCATTTAGGATTTGAGCCATGTTTGAAGCCTGTCTTTTCTTACCCTTTATGTTTATCCCCTAGTTCACCCGTCTGAGCCTTTGTGTTATCCTTTTTCTTTGTTTATTTACCCGTGAGCCTTAGCCTTTCGATTGTTTAAACCTATCTGTTTTGGCCTGTGTGTTTAGATGAACCGGGTTGGCTAGTGTCTAAGTATTGTGTAGTTAGTTCAGTTGGAAGTTAATGTTATTAGTATTTCTGTTAAAAAATGAAAAAAATAGGAAAAAAATACAAAGTGTTGATGGTTAGTAGTGTGTAGTGAGTATGGATCCATAGTATGATCCGGTTTTGTTTGTTAGCATTTGTTTATTGTGTTAGCCTGGTAAAACCGTGTTCATCTAATCACCTTTCGTTTGTTTTCCTTCGTGTTTCCTACCCTAAACCTTAGCCTCGTTACAACCCTGTTTAAGTCCTACATGATTTGTGCAAGTTTCATTCGTAAAAGTGGAGGCTGGATTCCTTTACAAGCTTATGATAATATCCTGTTATGTTTGGTTTTGAGTGTACACAGAAAATGCTAGTGCCTTTTACACTAGTTCCATAAAATTAGCCGAGTGGAGTGACAATTTGTGAGCAATTGTGGGACATTGTGAGTCTAGAGTCTTTAGGTTACCCGATGATTTATTACATGTTCATATCATGCATTCCAAACTTGACAGATCGATCTACCAAAGAGATGCTCATGCGCGTTGGAGTCGGATCTCCAAGGTCTAGCTTCTGATAGAGAGAATATGGCAGCAAGTTGATGCTAGCCCCAAGTTCCGCCAACGCGTGGTTCACAGTAGAACTACCAAACCAACACGGGATAGTGAATATACCCGGATCTGCTAATTTCTCCGGTAGCTTACTTTGAACCACCGTAGAGCAATGCGCGCTAAGAGAGACAGAAGATAGGTCCTCCAGTTTCTTCTTATTTGTAAGAAGACCCTTAAGAAATTTAGCATATTTAGGCATATACTGGAGGGCCTCGATAAACGGAAGATTGACCTTAAGTTGCTTAAACAGCTCTAAGAAATGCCCATAATCCTTAGCATATTTTTGATGCTTCAGACGCTCAGGATACGGAACTCGAGTCAAATCTACCTCGGGAATCTTCTTCTCTACCCTTTTCTTCTTCTCAACAGACTCTCCGTTCGACGCGGTACTTGCTGGGATTTCCCTCTTTTGCGTCCCCCCGGGAGTCTCCATCTCTATCTCCTCATCCATCACCTCTTCATCCTCAGGTGGTGTGACTTCCTTCTCTCCTCCTCTGCCACTATGAGTAGTTACGGCCTTCGCATGTGCATTCGGGTGTGTGTAAGTGTTAGCGGGGAGTGGACCTATTGAGTTCTGATCTAACTTCTTAGAAACCTCACCTACGACACGCTGTAAATATAAGAATGCGGACTGCTGATTCTTAAGAAGAATATCATGCTCATCTAGACGCTTCTGTGTAACCTGATCTCGTGTAACCGACTTGTTCAGCATCTGTGACTGGTTCATCAGCAAATCCTCTATCTTCTTCATTCCATCCCCACTACCACCTGAACTACTCCCTACATCACCTCCAGCAGGCTGAGTGGGCTGCCTCTGCTGAAACCTCGGTGGATTTCTTCCTGATCTCCAACTGAAGTTAGGGTGTCCTCTCTACCCGTATGCACCACCAGCTCCTCTTCCCTGACCACTAATAAAATCTGCCTGCTCCTGTGCCACCCACGGGCAGTCTATGGTGTCATGTCCTCCTCTGCACATCTCCCATTTGTTCACACTCATCTGCAGATTTTTGATATCTTTTCTGAGAGCCTCAAGAGCAGCTGCCATGCTAGTATCAGTAGTGACCTGATGAACACCCCTCGAGGTCACGGGGGCTCTAGCCTCAGGAATGGAATTCCTGGAATGTGGACTTTGCTGCCCAGCAAGTGCAAAGCTCTCAAACATCTCCTCACACTCTTCTGCAGTCTTCCTCTCCATGATGTGACCTCCTGCTGCAGTGTTGAACATTTGTTGAGTGGAATAAATGAGACCATTATAGAACTTCTCAATGAGTGCCCAATCAGTCAAACCGTGCTGGGGGCAACGGCTGCGCAGGTTGCTGAATCTCTCCTACGCCATGTGATAGGGCTCATCAGGATCCATTTTGAAAGAGTGAATTTGTTCCCTAAGTCTGCCAGCTCTGGAAGGAGGATAATATTTCTTGAGAAACTTATCCTTCAGATCCTCCCATGTAGTGATGGAATCCTGGGGTTGAGTCTCGAGCCAAGTGTTAGCTCGAGCCTGCAGAGTAAAAGGAAAGAGATGAAGGTAGATCGCCTCTTTCGTTGCACCATGGATATTAAACGTATCACAGATACGAATAAAGCGTGACACGTGTCCTGGTGCATCCTCATCAGCCAGTCCGTGGAACTGGGTGGCGTTAGTGATGGTGGACATCACATAAGAAGGAATTTGCCAATTGTTGGCAGTATTGACATTAGGACAGGTGATAGCAGACCTACCCCCTGTGATGCCATCACTAGCTCGCTGATGGACAGTGCGCCTCGGAGGAGGGGGATTGTCACCCATTGTAGTTAAATCAGAAAAAGGAATACTTGTAGTTAAATCAGAAAAAGGAATCGGACGTACCTTACTGTCTAGAATGGCTACCAAACGCTCACGAAGTGCGGTGTACCTCTCGTGATACTCCTTCTCAGGTTCAGAAAATCCAGAAAATTCAGGAGGTCCTTTTGACCTAGTGTGTGGCATGCACTGACAGAAAGAATGGACAGATTTAGAAAGATGAACTAAAATAAATGAACTCAAGACTCTAAAAAGAAAAAAGAAAAAAAAACTAAAACTATTGTTTATCCTAATGGAAACTAGACTTGCTATTGCCAAGTGTCCCCGGCAACGGCGCCAAAAACTTGATGTGCGTGAACTAGACCTAGCTGACAGGCTAACCTAGACTCGACCTAGACACTCAAGTTAAAAACCAAACAACCTAAACTAGACCTAGCTGACAGGCAAGTGTACCTATCGACTGTAGAATAGCTAAGGGAAGTACGGATATCGAACCCACGAGACACTAGAATAGAAAGACCTAGACTCAACTAAAGGAATAACAATTAATTATAAGATTGGGGGGT
This sequence comes from Flaveria linearis, assembly GCA_024085815.1. Classification (NCBI taxonomy): domain Eukaryota; kingdom Viridiplantae; phylum Streptophyta; class Magnoliopsida; order Asterales; family Asteraceae; genus Flaveria; species Flaveria linearis. The sequence continues at coordinate 52,872,332 of CM044008.1, read as the reverse complement.
TTTAATTAGCAACTAAAGACTAAAATTAATAACTAAAAGACATGAAATAAGAAGTGCAGAAATGAACACAAAGATGACTGATTTAAAGGTACTGATTAATTGAAGATAACACTATCTAGATAGAATCCTAGTTGAGATGCATGAATGTAAGAATGGTTCAGAATTATGAATGGGTTGGTTTTCTAAAGATACATATCCTAAGGAAGACTTAGTGGATCCCAGACCATTCACCGGGTGTGTCCAAAATGACCCCTAAAGACATGTGTTATGCTTACCAACGGCTAAGTTTTCCTTTCAGTTAACCTAGCGATATTAAAGTACCAGATAGGTGTTGGACAAACTAGTCTAACATACCACAAACATTTAACATGCAAGAGGTGACTTGATTATGGTTCAATTAAACATGATTAACAAGATTATCAAATTACCAGATTTGAACCGTTTACCAATTATCAATTAACCTAGAATCTAATAACCAAGATCAATCAACTAACCTTTATCTTTCAATTTCTAGTTAAGATACACACTGATTTCTTATTCAATTACACATGCAATCCTAAGACTCTACTACGTCTAGCAAAATCCCTAGTAAACCACAAACACCAAGTCACGTGCTAGATATGATAACCATAATTGAAAGACATTCATAGGCTAATCATATAGGATAAACATGCATCCAAGAACAGAAATCAATACATAAAACTCATTCAATTCAACCAAAATCAAGTCTTTTACAATAATATCAACCATTCATCAATTCAACCATTCAAACGTCCACGATCATCAACTAATCATCATCCAGATAGTGTAAAAAGACTTAGCTACTCATAATCAGATCAAAACAGTAACAAAACTCAGATTCAATCAAGTTATTCATCATGTTCGATTAAGAAAACAATAACGAAAGTGATTAGAACCCGAAAGCAAACACCGAATAGTCCAAGCTTCAATCCTATGCTCCAATTGCTCCAAGATGCTCCAAATCGCCCTTATGGTTCGTCTCCAGCCGCTCCAAGTCAAGTAATGTCGAATAGAGGGGATTTTCACGGAAAAATTAGGTTTTTGTATAAAAACCACTTTTACACCCCTATTCGACATTACTTGACTTGGAGCGGCTGGAGACGAACCATAAGGCCGATTTTGAGCATCTTGGAGCAATTGGAGCATAGGATTGAAGCTTGGATCATTCGTGTGTTTGATTTCGGGTTCTAATCACTTTCGTTATTGTTTTCTTAACCGAACATGATGAATAACTTGATTGAATCTGAGTTTTGTTACTGTTTTGATCTGTTTATGAGTAGCTAAGTCTTTTTACACTATCTAGATGATGATTAGTTGATGATTGTGGATGTTTGAATGGTTGAATTCATGAATGGTTGATATTATTGTAAAAGACTTGATTTTGGTTGAATTGAATGAGTATTATGTATTGATTTCTATTCTTGGATGCATGTTTATCTTATATGATTAGCCTATGAATGTCTTTCAATTGTGGTTATCATATATAGCACGTGACTTGGTGTTTGTGGTTTACTAGGGATTTTGCTAGACGTAGTAGAGTCCTAGGATTGCATGTGTAATTGGATAAGAAATCAGTGTGTATCTTAACTGGAAATAGAAAGATAAAGGTTAGTTGATTGATCTTGGTTATTAGATTCTAGGTAAATTGATAATTAGTAAACGGTTCAAATCTGGTAATTTGATAATCTTGTTAATCATGTTTAATTGAACCATAATCAAGTCACCTCTTGCATGTTAAATGTTTGTTGTATGTTAGACTAGTTTGTCCAACACCTATCTAGTACTTTAATATCGCTAGGTTAACTGAAAGGAAAACTTAGCCGTTGGTAAGCATAACACATGTCTTTAGGGGTCATTTTGGTCACACCCGATGAATGGTCTGTGATCCACTAAGTCTTCCTTAGGATATGTATCTTTAGAAAACCAACCCATTCATAATTCTGAACCATTCTTACATTCATGCATCTCAACTAGGATTCTATCTAGATAGTGTTATCTTCAATTAATCAGTACCTTTAAATCAGTCATCTTTGTGTTCATTTCTGCACTTCTTAGTTCATTTCTTTTAATTATTAATTTTAGTCTTTAGTTGCTAATTAAAACCCCCCAATCTTATAATTAATTGTTATTCCTTTAGTTGAGTCTAGGTCTTTCTATTCTAGTGTCTCGTGGGTTCGATATCCGTACTTTCCTTAGCTATTCTACAGTCGATAGGTACACTTGCCTGTCAGCTAGGTCTAGTTTAAGTTGTTTGGTTTTTAACTCGAGTGTCTAGGTCGAGTCTAGGTTAACCTGTCAGCTAGGTCTAGTTCACGCACATCAAGTTTTTGTGACTTGGAAAGTCCTCCAAGTCTCCACTCTTCATCTTTTGGCTTCGTTTCTTCATTCCCGAGGCTTCTAAACCACTTTTTAGTCCTCAAACACCTGTAAAACCATAAAATAACCAAAACTAAGTAAAACGACACTTTTAACTACTAAATTAAATAAAACCGACTCTAAAATGGGATAAATAAGAGATGTGTTTTGCAACACATCAACGACATCATCTTCGGATCAACAAGTGAGAAGTTGTGCAGAGATTTTGAAGAAGTGATGCGAAGTATAACATAGATGATGCTTCTTCGGAACTTACTCTGTTTTCTGTACAAACCTACTTAAATCTTGATGACAATGGATAGCCAGTCGATGCTCACTGTTATCGCTCACTGATCGGATCACTAATGTATCTCACCGTGAGTCGTCCAGATATTACATTTGCTCTGTGTTACTACGCTCAATATCAAGCTAATCCAAAGGAATATCATGAGAAAGTTGTTAAACAAATTTTCTGCTACTTGAAGGGTTCTCCTCGATTGGGTCTTTGGTACCCAAAAGGAGGAAATTTGGTTCTTCATGCGTACTCTGATAGCGATCATGGAGGTTGTAAGCTTGATAGAAAGTTAGTTATGGGTGGATGTCAATATCTTGCGGATTGCCTTGTTTCATGGCAAAGCAAAAAAGCAAACCATAATTTTGTTGTCCACAGGAGAGGATGAGTATATTGCTGCTTCAAGTTGCTGCTGTCAAGTGCTGTGGATTCAACATCAAATATTGGATTTCGGGATTAACTTTCTTTTCACACCGCTATTTTGCGATAATGAATCGACTATTGGAATTGCCAACAATCCCATTAATCATACCCGTATCAAGCATATTAAAACAAGAATCCATGCATTCGAGATGCATAGGAGAAGGGGTTTATAGATATTATTCCCTTAGACACCAAAAGTCAATAGGTTGATCTTTTCACAAAAACTTTTGATAAACCCCAGTTTTATGAATTTATTAAGATATTGGGTTTAATGTCTTTGTAAAGCAAATTCTGGTGATTGTCTGTAAATATTTAATATTTTTTGGGTTTAAGCATAAAAAATATTAATTAGTTAATAATTCATGTCCTAAGGAGCTTCGAGACCCACACTTCCCCAAAGTGTCTTCCAGTTCAAAAGAGAAATTTCTTTAGTTGCACTTTAATAAAAATTTCAAGGGAGAATAGACTGAATAGACTTTAAAATTGGCTTTTCTAATGACTGCGGAATAATCATTAACTGTTGTTTAATTGTTTTAATTGATAATTTAATATCAAAATTAAAGCTTGTTATGATGAACACAATTATGTATACGTAATAAATAAGCAAACAAGTATTAATTCAAATGTATTTCAATAATACTGAATAATGATTACAAAAGAATAATTAAGAATGCTATGAACAAAGATTCGTCAAACGTATTGTTGTTGATGTGACGGCGGCTAGGGTTTGATTGGGTGATGTGATGTGTGTTTGCCGTAATAATGTTCTTATGTTCGATCCTTTGATACGAAACCTAGGACTCATATTAATAGGCAATTATAAGTCTATTAAGGAAACACCAGATCTCTTGGGATTTGTTATTGACTTGTTGACTTGTTGACTTGTTGAATGCATTCAAGTGTCTTTGTCTTCCGTTGGAATTTTGTCTTCCGCAGGAACTCTTGTTCTTCCGTAGGAACTTGTTCTTCCGTAGGAGTCTTCACTTCATCTTGTGATCATCAGTGAATACTGATGTTCATCCGTAGACAATCTAGGGAAGCCTTGTCTTGTAAGAAACGTATCTACGGATTAACAAAGATGTTTATCCGTAGATGTTTCTTACACTTAGCCGATTACGAGAATTTACCAAGTATATTGCTTTTGCCTGTCATCATACACATCAAGTAACACATATATATGGGTTAACCTATATACTCAATGCATACATAAAAGTAGTGAGTTACAATCATTTATTACAAGAATTGATTAAAGTTCTAAGCCTATACAAATTGATCTAGACCTATTCTTTCTAGATCTAACAATGCTCCCCCTTAGGCTTAGATCCTTGTAATCAGTTCTTCAAAATTGAAAGCTCCTTCACTCTGGCAATGATCTTGTTGTAGAAGTAAGACACAGCAGTCTTCTGATCATCATACTTGTAGTTGATTTTCATCTTGCTGAGCTTCTTCAGAAATTCAAAACTCAGTCCCAGAACATCTTCTTCAGTGGTGAGTGTGTCCAACACATTGTTGTTGTGCACCACTTCTAGCTCATCCTGCTCTGAGATCCTTAGTTCTGAGACTTCATCAAAATTGGTTCCCTTTAACAGTCCAGCATCATGTTTTCTCTTCTTGTAAGTTTTGGCATAGAGTTTGTCAACCACTTGGATTACATGAACATGCAGGAACTAGTCATTCTGTGCTCTGTCATCAGTCAACTTTGGAAAGTATTTGTCTTGTAAGTATGAAGTGTAGCTGGGATGCAGTAGTTTGATTTCCACAAGATCAAAGATCCTGATTCTATCAGCTTTCTTGTTTTCAGCATTCCTCAGCAGCACCATTTCCTTTGTCTTTTCAACATATCCGCTGAAGGGTTTGTAAGAACATAAAACATATGTTTAACCTTTTAAACATTCTGAAAACGCAGCGGATATAAAGCAAATAATAGATTATACAACCAAATTGAATGAATAAAACAACCACTTGAATCATCCAAACAACACAAGGCCTTAAGCTAGGTTATGCACTTTAACAACCAATGATCATATCATCTATTCATATAATGAAAACCCCATTTAAAACCCCAAATTTCAGCCAACATAAACTGAAATTTTGGGTTTTAATCATTGTCCAAACAACCAACATTTCATAATATGTTTCTTTCAAGGTCTAATCACTAGCATGTGTGATATGGCCTTGAAAGTTTGGGGAATCATTCATATAAACTATAACAGCCCAAAATCAGCCTATAACATGTCTAATATCATCTTTTAAAACCAATTTCAAAAGATGAATCAAGCAAGCCATCCATATAACCGGCTCTTGATGCCATTGAAGGGTTTGTAAGAACATAAAACATATGTTTAACCTTTTAAACATTCTGAAAACGCAGCGGATATAAAGCTTTTAAAATGATTTTTAAAGCTGAAATTTCATGTTCTTAGATGACCATTTTAGGTGAAAAACAAACCCATATCAAAAGGATCTTAAATATATGAATGGACAAGCTATGTATGCATAAAAACAACATAAAATCACAGCTTGAATAAGCTGTGATGTCTACCTTCTTCCAGCAAGAAAGTCGACTAAAAGGAGCTGTTGGAGACTTCAAAAACGTCCAAGAATAGGGCTGAAAGATGGCCAAGACTTCAAGCTAGAAGTCCTCAAACGTCTATACCCACAAGCCTTGAAGCAAACACCTTGTATGCTAGGATTTGAACACCAAAAGAAAACCAAAACAGCCTCTAATCTTGCTGCCAAAACCGAGAGGTAGAGAGAGAGTTGAGAGTGTTTTCTTGTTGCATGTGAGAGGAAATTATGGCTGGTCCAAGAAAACTAAAAAGACCCTTTAATGTGTTGTGTTAAATCAACAAAATTGGTCCAATAGAAACCAAGGGGGGGCGGCCGAATTTTGTTTGAAAAAGGGTTCCCCCCTTTTTTTTGTTAGACACAATCACATTGTTATTGGTCTTATTAATTTGTCCCCCTTAGAAAATGTATACAACTAACCAATTAATTGTATAACATATATAGCCATTATTAATTTGTAATGTCATCTAACTAATATAAATAACATTACAAATAATATCATTGAACAATATATCCTAATAAATTGTTCCATGTCATATGCAACTTATTTAGAAAACCCATTTTCTAAATTGGTGTTAATATTTTATTGCATGATCATATCATCAATTAAATATTATTTGGTGTTTGCTAAGCTTGTTATTGGGTATAACCCGACTTGGATCATAACGTACTAACCACATCAATATTCTAAGTGTCTTGGGCACATAGAATCCTACAATCTCCCACTTGCCCAAGATTCATAGAAGATTGATGCAAGCAGTAAATACCGCCTAACAACGGTTTACTACCCTTAATACGCATGACTTATAGCCATTCAATAACATCATCCCTTTCAAGTACCTTACTTGAAATGATTTAGGTGAATTAATCATCTATCCTTTTGTTACAGATGTCATGTTAAATCCAAGGACACAGAATGATCATTCCTTGTTGATTTAACTTAATCAGGCCTTAGACATCTAACTCTCAACGAATAAGAGGAACAAATTCCATCTTGACTACATACGTTTCTCACAAACACCTCGTGTTATACCTGAACATATCCTTATGTACTGTCCACTATTTCAGGGCAGTGAAGAATATGCTCAAGGTATAATACTTGGTGAATATCAAAACCCAATATGTATCTCAGGTCGGTGGATACCAAATGATATTCGCCTTTACTCAAATTTACTTATGATCAATCAATAAGATTCCATGTAGTAAAATTTGAGATGCGGGTTAGTCCAATATTTGTATCCCACAAATATCTATGAACCTTGGTAGCAACCCATTGCTCTATGTTCATCCTTATGAATATCAACCAATCCAAGTTCATAATAGTCTTACCTTCAAACTTGTTCCTACAAGTATGAACGACTACGGACATTTAGAGTAAACATTTTACTCATGGATTAAACATGCTAAATTGGAATATTATTTGAAACATTATAACCAAATAATTTTATTCAAATAATAGAAAGTTCCACATATCCAAATACAAAATTTACAGATCAAATCCAATCACTAGAATATCGAAGTCCCATGGCACAAGTATGACCTTCATGCTTTGCCTTTTCAAGGAGCTTCGTGAGAGGATCCGCAACGTTTTGATCTATGTGAACTTTGCGAATACATATCTTTCCCTTTTCAACTTCATCTCGTATGTAGTTGAATCTCCGCTCAATGTGCCTAGTCTTTTGATGAGCACGGGGTTCCTTGATTTGTGTAATCGCACCCTCGTTATCACAAAAGATCTCTAGGGGGTCCTGAATGGAAGGGACTACCCCTAGATCGGCAATGAATTTCTTCAACCATGCAGCTTCTTGAGCTGCCAATGAGGCGACGACGTACTCTGATTCTGTAGTCGATAGAGCCACCACATCCTGCTTGGAGCTCTTCCAGGAAACCGCTCCTCCATTCAGAATGAAAATGTATCCCGATTGTGACCGAGAGTCATCACGATCGGTTTGGAAACTCGCATCCGTGTAATCTTTTACAACGAGTTCCTCGTCACCAGATCCATAGATTAGGAACATATCTCTTGTCCTCCTCAGGTACTTAAGTATGTTCTTAACAGCCATCCAGTGACTGTTTCCAGGATTCTGCTGGTAACGGCTTGTCATGCTTAAAGCGCATGACACGTCCGGTCGAGTGCATATCATTGCATACATGATGGATCCTATAGCAGATGCGTATGGGATTGCCTTCATGCTATCTTGCTCATCCTTTGAGCTTGGACATTGAGTCGTACTCAATATCGTTCCTCTTTGAATAGGTACCGTACCTTTCTTAGAGTTTTCCATCTTGAACTATTTCAAGATCTTATCAATGTATGCACTTTGATTCAAACCAATCAACCGCCTTGATCTATCCCTATAGATTTTTATTCCCAGAATATAGGCGGCTTCACCTAGATCCTTGATGGAAAAACAACTTCCAAGCCAGGTTTTTACACCTTCCAAGGTTGGAATGTCATTTCCAAATAGTAGTATGTCATCAACATACAATACTAGGAAAGTTATTATGCTCCCACTAGCCTTTTTATACACGCAAGCCTCATCAGCGTTTTTGATGAAGCCAAATTTCTTGACCTCCTCATCAAAATGATGATTCCAGCTTCTCGATGCTTGTTTCAATCCATAGATTGATTTCTTTAACTTGTATACTTTATTAGGATGTTTTGGATCAACAAAACCTTCAGGCTGAACCATATAGACATCTTCCTCAAGATATCCATTTAGGAAAGCAGTTTTGACATCCATTTGCCAAATCTCATAATCATAATGAGCAGCTATGGCAAACAATATCCTTATAGACTTTAGCATCGCAACAGGTGAGAAGGTTTCATCATAATCAACCCCTTGAGTTTGAGTGAAACCCTTTGCTACAAGTCTAGCTTTATAAGTATCCAAGTTTCCATGCATATCGGTTTTCTTCTTGAAAACCCACTTACTTCCGACTACCTTGGAATTAAGAGGTGGTACAACAAGTTCCCAAACTTGGTTGTCATACATGGATTGCATCTCAACGTTCATGGCTTCTAGCCATTTGTCACAATCCGCATTGGACATTGCATTGTGGTATGTGGTTGGTTCATCAGAATCTACCACATAGCATCCATCCATGAAAAATCCATATCTTTCAGGTGGATTACTAGTTCTACCACTTCTGCGAACGTGTTGTGTGTATTGATCAACCCCTTGATCTTCCTCAACATCCTCATGTTGAGTGCTAGTTTCAACCAAACGTGTATCGGGTTGTGGTTCTTGATCCTCTTCAAGATCCACTGTTCTACTGCCAGCTCCTTCCATAAGGAACTTAGCTTCTAAGAACTCACCCTTTCTGGCAACAAACACCTTTTGTTCCAGTGGATCGTAGAAATAATATCCCATAGAATCTCTAGGATATCCAACAAACATACACTTGGTGGATCGGACTTCCAATTTGTTTGGGGTGGGAGTCTTAACATAAGCCTCACATCCCCAAACCCTTAAGTATGATAGGGATGGAACTCTTCCATGCCATATCTCAAAAGGTGTCCTTTCCACCTTTTTGGTTGGAGCCATATTTAGAATACGGGCCGCGGAGAGCAAAGCGAAACCCCAAAATGATAGAGGTAATATGCTTCTAGCCATCATAGATCGGACCATATCTAATAAGGTTCGATTCCTCCTCTCAGACACACCATTATGTTGTGGTGTTCCAGGTGGAGTGAGTTGTGAGACAATCCCACAATTCCTAAGATGATCTTGAAAAACATCACTTAGGTATTCACCTCCTCTATTGGTACGGAGAATTTTAATTGACTTATTGAGTTGATTTTCTACTTCATTCTTGAAGATTTTGAACATTTCAAAAGCTTCATCTTTGTGCCTTAATAAGTACACATACCCATAGCGACTATAGTCGTCGGTAAAGGTAATGAAGTATCTTTCACCATTCCTAGTCATTGGCTTAAAAGGACCACATACATCCGAATGTATGATTCCTAATAAATCTTTTGCCCTTTCAGTAGTTCCACTAAAGGGCGCCTTAGTCATCTTGCCTTGTAAACAAGATTCACAAACATCAAATGAATCACATTCATTTGCTTTCAAAAGACCATTCTTTTGAAGTGTTTGTAAACGTTTCTTGTTTATATGACCAAGACGACAATGCCAAAGATAGGTATCACTCAAGTCCAACTTGAGTTTCTTGGTGTTTGTTTGGTACAATGAACTATTTAAAGTATTTTCATGAACCAATTCATAAATACCATTAATTGGTATAGAACATACCATTTAAAGAAACATGAATATCATTTTCAATAAAAGATAATACATAATCATAATGTCTTAGTTGAGATACAGAAATAATGTTCCTAGTCAAACTAGGAGCATACAAAACATTCTTCAAAATACCTTCCAAACCATTTGGAAGTCTTAGGATGTAGTCCCCACGAGCTTCAACTAAGACTTTAGTTCCATTGTCCATGAAGAGGCTAACATCCCCTTTCTTGAAGTCCCTACTTCTTGTGAACCCCTGCAACAAATTGCAAATATGAGTTCCACATCCGGTATCCAATACCCATGTGTTTGAAGATGTAACATTAAGATCAATATGTATCATGTATATTGTACCTGAGGTCTTCCCGGCATCCCTCTTTGCTTTCAACTCTTGGAGATGGACAGGACAATTCCTTGCCCAATGTCCTATCTCCCCACACTTGAAGCATGGGTCATTAGTAGCAACCTTTTGCTTCTTCTCTTGTGGTTTGGGTGGTACCCTTACCACCCCTTTCCCTTTTCCCCAAACGGGTCCCTTACCCTTGGCAACCTTTGCCTTGGGTGTGGGATGAGGCCTCTTGTTGTTCCCACCTTCATTGATGGTGAGAACGGGTAAAACCTTTTTACCCATGGCCGCCTCGGCCGTTTTGAGCATTGAGTGAAGCTCACCAATGCTTTTGTCCCATGCATTCATGTTGTAGTTCAACACGAATGTCTCGAACCTCTTGGTTAGGCCATTTAGGATCAAATCCGTGGCCAACTCCTTCGAGACGGGACAATTTAGCCTCTCGAGGCGGTCAATATGACTTTTCATCTTAAGTACATAAGATGAAACAGATTGGTTGTCGTCCATACGACATGCATGGAGCGCTCGAACCGTTTCGAACCGCTCAACCCTTGCTTGCTGTTGGAACGTTTCCTTCAGCTGGGTTATCATGTCGTAAGCTCCGTGATGTTCATACTCCTTTTGGAGATCCGGAGTCATGCTTGCTAGCATGAGACAAGACACTTGGACGGAGTCCTCAGTGTATTTCAGCCAATCGTTAAAGGCCTCCTCATCATCCTCGCTAGGTTGATCGGGGATAGGGTCGTCTAAAATATATGATCTTCTCTCTTGCTTGAGAACAATTCTCAAGTTTCGATACCAATCAATAAAGTTGTTATGATTTAGACGTTCCTTTTGGAGGATCGCTCGTAGTGATTGGTTTGACGCGGACGAGTTATCGTGATTTTCATTATTGGTGGCCATCTACAAAATTTAACAAAGATCAATTTTAGTATTTTCGATATTGCTTATTTTAATATTTAATGCCTTTTAAGGTCAATTTTATATTAAAATCTAGAACCCAACATTACATTTAAATTGTGGTTAGGTGACCTTTATCCCACTATTTAAATTAATAAGGTGGTCAACGATTGACGATTGCAACCATTTGCAACTTCTAGAGGTATGGGATCGACTTTTAAGCATCATATGCAAAGTCGGCATGTTAATCCCATCAACACCTATTTGGAAACCATATTTTAGGTGATCCATTCAACATGGTTTGCAAATCAAGTTACCCTGCTTGCACACACATGTGAGTTTACCAACATAGGTGGTTAGGTGACCTTTATCCCACCAATGTGATATTCCCACCTTAAGTCACAAGTTCCCTCAAAATGGTTAGGTGACCTTTATCCCATTAAGAGTTTCCAAATGACTTAAGTGTTGTGCAAAAGGATGGTGTTAAACTTGTTTGTTAAATGTTTAGAGGTTTCATAATTCTAGTTTAGAAAACTCTATGTACTTGTATTTGTATGCTTTCAAATACAAGGTACCTTATGGTTCTTTGATTAAAACCTATTTTAATCTTTAAAATCATTAAAACATTTTAATAACCTTTTATTACCTTTTAATGATTAAGAACCATCATTTTTTTTATAACTTGTTAAGTTTGTTAATTAGTTTGTAATGCATGTCTCATACAATCAAATAACAAACACCCAAACAAGTCATAAACATAACATACATAATGTGCATAACCATAGCCCTTATGTTGACAACACTTGTTTGCCATCACAAGTGTTGTCATTTGGTCTTTCTAAGGATCAAACACATCAAAAGGTCCAAGAACCTCCCACTAGAAACCGCATCCAAATGCTCCATGTTTCTTGTGTCTTCTCTTTGTGCTTTTGTCACGTCCTTCTTCATATTACAAGAAATAATGTCCTAATACAAGATTTCTAGAAATATGAAAATAACTAATCTATTTATTACATCCCAATAACAAATAAATTACACTTGGAACAAAAACCAAATAATAGATTATACAACCAAATTGAATGAATAAAACAACCACTTGAATCATCCAAACAACACAAGGCCTTAAGCTAGGTTATGCACTTTAACAACCAATGATCATATCATCTATTCATATAATGAAAACCCCATTTAAAACCCCAAATTTCAGCCAACATAAACTGAAATTTTGGGTTTTAATCATTGTCCAAACAACCAACATTTCATAATATGTTTCTTTCAAGGTCTAATCACTAGCATGTGTGATATGACCTTGAAAGTTTGGGGAATCATTCATATAAACTATAACAGCCCAAAATCAGCCTATAACATGTCTAATATCATCTTTTAAAACCAATTTCAAAAGATGAATCAAGCAAGCCATCCATATAACCGGCTCTTGATGCCATTGAAGGGTTTGTAAGAACATAAAACATATGTTTAACCTTTTAAACATTCTGAAAACGCAGCGGATATAAAGCTTTTAAAACGATTTTTAAAGCTGAAATTTCATGTTCTTAGATGACCATTTTAGGTGAAAAACAAACCCATATCAAAAGGATCTTAAATATATGAATGGACAAGCTATGTATGCATAAAAACAACATAAAATCACAGCTTGAATAAGCTGTGATGTCTACCTTCTTCCAGCAAGAAAGTCGACTAAAAGGAGCTGTTGGAGACTTCAAAAACGTCCAAGAATAGGGCTGAAAGATGGCCAAGACTTCAAGCTAGAAGTCCTCAAACGTCTATACCCACAAGCCTTGAAGCAAACACCTTGTATGCTAGGATTTGAACACCAAAAGAAAACCAAAACAGCCTCTAATCTTGCAGCCAAAACCGAGAGGTAGAGAGAGAGTTGAGAGTGTTTTCTTGTTGCATGTGAGAGGAAATTATGGCTGGTCCAAGAAAACTAAAAAGACCCTTTAATGTGTTGTGTTAAATCAACAAAATTGGTCCAATAGAAACCAAGGGGGGGGGGGGGCGGCCGAATTTTGTTTGAAAAAGGGTTCCCCCCTTTTTTTGTTAGACACAATCACATTGTTATTGGTCTTATTAATTTGTCCCCCTTAGAAAATGTATACAACTAACCAATTAATTGTATAACATATATAGCCATTATTAATTTGTAATGTCATCTAACTAATATAAATAACATTACAAATAATATCATTGAACAATATATCCTAATAAATTGTTCCATGTCATATGCAACTTATTTAGAAAACCCATTTTCTAAATTGGTGTTAATATTTTATTGCATGATCATATCATCAATTAAATATTATTTGGTGTTTGCTAAGCTTGTTATTGGGTATAACCCGACTTGGATCATAACGTACTAACCACATCAATATTCTAAGTGTCTTGGGCACATAGAATCCTACAATCCGCATTCTGTTATGGGGTATGTGTATTGATTTCCTTCAATTGTCTTGATGGCTGCTGTTTTCCTGTTATTGTATCCAATCCTCTTTAAAAATTCATCATCAACTGATTCTGAGGGGTTGGACTTAAACTTTTTTAGACCTTTTATTCTCTTCTTGTGCTTAGCATCTTCTCTCTTAGCCTCAGTTAGCACATCATCTCTGAACTTAGTCTTCAGCTTACCCACCAATGTTGAGAAGTCTCTTCCTCTTGGGTGTATTGGGTAGTTAGAGATGATAAGGCTTTGCAAGTCTTTGAGATCATATTCTGGCAAGCACAATACTTAGAATACATCATGGAAGTATTCAACTCTTCCTGATGTTCTCTTAATTACTGCATAATCCCAGTCTGGATCATATTTCCAGGCCATAATCCTGTTCTCTTCCACAGAACTGGGAGTTGTGAGATGATCAATCAGTTGTATCAAAGTAGACTTCTGTTCTGTAATTTCTCCGATAGTAGTTCCAAGTGGCCATACTTTTCCTGGTATAACTTCTCTTGGTTCTCTAATCAGTTTATCTTTCCCTTTGTGCTAATCTTTGCTTTCTACAACCACTAGTTCAGCAACAGCTTTGTTGTGGTGTTCAATAGCAGGGTTTGGAGCTTCAGTTCTGAATCTCACACCAGCCTCAAGTTCAACCTTCATAACATGCTCCATCATCCTTCTCAGCTCACCACCTGTTCTTCCCTTTAGCTCATGTAACTTGTAGTTATGACCTTGTAGCCAGTAAGTCATGTTGTATTTGCTCAGTTTAGCTGTGTCACAGTGGCCTAACTCTTTCTTGATCTTCTGAATTGATTGAAAGGTAGTGAATGCTTCATAGTCGTAATTGGGAATCATAAATCTTACAAGCTCAAATTCTTTCAGTAGATCTTTCAATTCAGTAACATTCATCCCTTCAACCATGTCATTGGGAAAACCATGGTTGATAAGAGTCATAAACATGGTTGACTCAGGCCTCTCTTCCAAGATATCTTTTGATGTTAGAAGATCATCAGCCTTTGAAATTTTTTGTTTTGTTGGGGAGTCCATCTTGATCAGCTCATTACATTCTTTATCACTATCACTATCCTTGTGAGATATAGACTTCACAGTAGATAAATCTACTGAAGGAGTGTGTTCAGGGGATGTAAGCTTTGGTCTCTTAGGTGAACCTTCAACATTGGTCACCTTCTTTTGGGTAGTACCTAAGTACTTTCTCTTCCTTGAGTACAAAATTAAATACTTAGAAGCCTTAGAAGATTCTTTTGCTTGAATTGTTGATGGAGCTGCATTTGACTCTAGTGCACAGATTTTCATCTTTAGCTCCTTAATTTGTTCATCTTTCAACTTTAACAGATCTGATTTAGCTGAGAGAGAGTTAGTGATTTGTTCAACCTTCAAGACCATCTTCTCCTTCTCATTTTTCTCATAACTCACAGACTCTAACAATTCCTTCTCATGTTAAAGCAATGCATCAATCACTTCATTGTTGCATTGTGCATCTTCTCTAAGTCTTTTAAGCCTTGCTTCTTGCTTCATCAGCTCTTCATCCTTTTCTCTGATAATCCCTTTTAATTCTTGTATTCTTTGTTTTCTTTGTTTGACTTGAGCACTAGTTTATTGTATTTAGCCACCAGATAACTCTTACTCACTGGGATGTCCTTATCACTTAGATCCTCTTCATGGTAGGCAACAACATCAACATAGTTGCCTTTTTCTTCTTCTTTTACATGTTCAACAGCAGTCTCATCATCATTGACTTCAGTGGGTGCCACACTTGTTGAACTTGAGCAGGGCTCATCTATTTGATCTACCGACTCTTGATGTTGATGATGTGACAGTTGTTGTGGATCAGGGATTGGAGATATGGGTTCAATATGATCAGATAATACTTGTTTTAGTGAGTTTGATACAGAGAGTGGAATGGTGTTGGCTTGAGACATTAACTCAGTCTTACCAGAGTAAAACAAGTTCTGAGACCGAGTTACATGTATAGGCTCAGTATGAGCACTCTAAGGAGTCTGATGTTTTGGTGTTTCAGTTTGTGGATGAATAGGTAATTGATTTTGGATTGGAGAGATTGGGTGAGTATTTTGAGTGACTGATTGAGACTATGGTGGTGATTCTTGTGGGATAGGTGAGATGGGCTGGGTGTTTTGTGTGGCTACTGATAGTTGTTGTGGAGATTGATGATGTTGAATAGGTGAGATGGGTTAGGTGTTTACACTGGCTGGAGATTGATGTTGGTGAATGGGTGATTGAAGGGGTGAATGTAAGGCTTGTACAGAGTTAGCAGACGACTCTTCTTGCTGATCTACCTAAATCAGTTCTTGTGGAATGTTGGCATTAGCATCCTCCACATAGGCAAACATCAGCATGTCTTCCCCTTGGTATTTTTTACTTGTCTTGTTTAGTACAGACCTACTCAAGTGAGCTTGAACAAACACATCTCCATCTCTTGCTATCCCAGGCAATTCAGCATTGATGATCAGTTGTATAAATCTTGGGAACATATACATCTTGTCAGACCTTTGCACTCTTACTTGGTCACACAGACAATTCATGATGTATTTCGAGTAGTTGTATGTTCTTCGCCTCAAAGATCCCTATAATACCCGAAAAGATGTGCCTTGGAAACCTATCCAGTCCTGACTTCCTATTTGAGATACACTTAAGGTAAGTGCGACATAGGAATCGATAAGGCTTGCACAATCTCCCCTTCTTGATCTCACCCTTTTCAAAATCACCATCATATCCCATTAGGTAGAAAACCTTCTCTATGTATTCATTTTCGAACACATCTGGGTGACCCACCTCTCGTTCGCCCAGCTCAAGTGATCTTCTGATCGTTTGTTCATCGATCCTTATTCTCTCAGACTGGATTTCAGCAACAATCACTTCATCTTCTCCATCTTGTTCTATTTGTGTTGAATTCCAGAAATCTACAATATGGGCTTGATGAATCACAGGCTCTCCTGTCAGGGCATAGAAAATCCTGGACCGTTGAAGATATCTGATGATATCTCGACATCCTTCTGATGCAGGATCATCAGCATTTAGGAATGCGCACACATTGTGCTCTTTTGCAAACCTATTCGTCATCTGTACAAAAGAACAATGAAGAGTATGTTAGTATCAGTGGTGCAGACATGAATACGAACAGTGTTAACGATAATCAGAAATCAAATAGTTCATTGTTGGTGATTAGGACATGATTTACCTTCGAAACAATGATCTGCGATCAAGATTATGTGATTCTTTACGATTTTAGTTTGGTAATTTTGAATGTTTGTGAAAGGGGGAAAGGGAGTGCGCTTTTCTAGGTCTGAAAAGTGAAAAAGTGCTCTGAAAAGTGAATAATGAAATCTTCAAGTCAAAAATATCATTTATACTCTCGGACATATTAATTTCATTTATTTAATGGAGTGGGTCCCACTTCCTTTTTATCCCTTTCCGTTTTAATTCACTTATTCCGTAGATTTCATATATTCCGTAGGATATCTGCTGATACCTAACCGACAAATACTGATGGAATTTTAAATTAATCTTGATTTAAGTATATCTTGCTTATCCCTAGATTACCACTCTATGAACATGGATTATACTTCTAAAAACTATCAACACATATGTGACGCCCTAAACCCGGCAGGACACCGGAGGCACGTCACGCAGTTGGATTAATATTTTAAACACAAATCAGAGCTTTCTATTTACAGCGGAAGACTTTAAAACACTAATATATATATATTAACCCAACTTTTTAAAACATTTTACATATGATTGTATTTAATTATACATCGCCCTATTTACATTATTAACAAGCCCTAATCCTATGCCAGCAGTTGCTCCAGGATAGCGTCCTCATCAGCTCATACTTGCTTTCCTCTATTATCAGAGGATCCCTCCTTACCTAGCACACACAACACACTCAAAACATCAGATAAACTGGTGAGTTCTAATTTTCATTAAAACATTAATCACATTTTCACACACACCACAGCTATCATTTTATTGGCAATATTATAAATTCAACTTTTATCATTATTCTGTCCCACTGGACCTGTCCCATCGAACGTCGGTTGCCCACATCTAGCAACTACCAGTTCCCCTTACCCAGTAACGTCGGTTGCCCACATCCAGCAACTACCAGTTACTACACTCAGAAACATCGGTTGCCCACATCCAGCAACTACCAGTTTCTCATAATCGGTAACGTCGGTTGCCCACATCTAGCAACTACCGGTCACCATACCCAGAGACGTCGGTTGCCCACATCTAGCAACTACCAGTCTCCCATACCCAGTAACGTCAGTTGCCCACATCCAGCAACTACCAGTTACTATCTCTCATCCAGTAGGATGCCAATTAATCATCTAGGGTCGTCACCGCAAGATGTTCACAAAGCTGAGTGATCATCATCACTCCTATCAAACTTTACAGTTTCACACCCAGGCATCTTACCCTAACTGGCCTGTTGAGATTTACATCATATTACCATTTCAAAAACATTTCTTTTATTTATTACCAATATTATCACATTCACTCACACCCCACGCATTCTTTCTTTTAGCACCAGTTTTACCATATTTTCATCAATCATCACACCCTATCCGACCCATTGGAATCATTACCATCACGTAATGATTAACAATATTCAGAGGACTATCTTTTACACCATACCTGACTCATTGCAATCATTACCATCATGTAATGATTAACAATGTTCAGGTAATCATTTATTACCCCCACTTTCCCTCTAACAGCTTTGACAAACTGTTAGAAACATATCCATTATTACTATCACAATTCTGGTACTAAAACATTCAATTCATTTATCAATATGTGTGTGCTAGCCCGAATGTTAAAACCTGACAGGATCTCAGCCTCTCGGTTGATCAATTAGATTATGTTTGCAGCGGATTTAGCACATTAATTAGCAATTAAAGCAAGAACATAAAAGATATTTCAATTAAAAGCATAAACATAGAGAGAGAAGAGTTCCGCGAAACAATAAATGTTCTATTGGTCGCACGTTTCGGCAATTAAAACAGTATGGTTACCCATCCTTTTATAGGCGGCAAAAGGATGGGTTGATGTCCTTTTTCTGACATCATTGAATATTCAAATTACAACTGACAAAAACATAAAACTACTGAAGATGTCAACAACTGAAATCTTCTTACAAAAGTTCCTAAGTACTGACAAAAAGAAACTACTGACACTATAACAACTGAAGAACATGCTCTTCAGTTGTTGTACAATTACTGAAACAAAATAAACTACTGAAAAAGAAAAACCACCACAACAACTAAAGAAGACTTCTTCAGTTGTTGTGACAAACTCTGAGTCTTCAGTACTTGGTCTTCAGACTTGGCTTCGAAAGATGTAACAGCTTCGGAAGATATAACAACTGATGACTTCAGTAGATATCATCAGTTGTTGTCCTCAGTCTTTTTCTTCAGACTTTGGTTTCGGAAGATAGAACAACTTCGGAAGATGTAACAACTGATGACTTCAGTAGATATCATCAGTTGTTGTCTTCAGTCTTTGTCTTCAGACTTTGTGCTTCGGAAGAAGATCTTCAGTTCTTTAGTTCTTCAGCTTTTGATACTTCAGTACTTGGTCTTCAGTACTTGAAGTCTTCAGCTGTTGTTCTTTAGTTCTTTGATCTTCAATCTTTGTTCTTCAGACTTTGTCATAACAGCTGAGGCTGGGCTAATATGCTCTCGAGTCTGACATTCAAGCAAGAGAACACAATAGCTGATGGGAGTCTTCAGATGTTCTCGAGTCTGACATTCAAGCAAGAGAACACTGTAACTGATGGGAGTCTTCAGATGTTCTCGAGTCTGACATTCAAGCAAGAGAAGACTGTAACTGATGGGAGACTTCAGCAGTTGTTGCAGTGGCATGTGGGACTTAGAGGTTTTCCTGATCTTGGCTCATTGGTTCTTTTGGTCCAACAAACTCCCCCTGAACCAATGCAGCCAAAACCTCTAATTATTGGATGTCCCACTTATTGATGGCATAAAGATTGGTCTATTTCCTTCTAGATCAGATTAGAAGTTGACCCAGATAAGCACTGGGCTGAGAGGTAGTCTCAAGTGTTTGTTTGGCTAAGTATGGATGGGAGCTCTGTCTTGGGGAATTGGACACAGAGCTGTTGTCCTATCCATGAGATCTACCTCCCATGTACAAGCCGGTAGGATTCTCGGGTGTAGGCCTGAAGAAAGATCATCTGCTCTTCTTTGGATAGATCTTCAGGCTTACCATCAAACAATCCCTCCCGACCGTACAGCTCTGAGATGTACTTGACCTGTCTTCCATTTTTGAGCTCAAGTGTTGTGATTTGCCTATATGCAAACTCATCAGGATGTTTACCCTCCAACAACAGGTTGAGCTCATTCCTTTGGAAATTCTCAAGCCTCTTATAGACCAGACCCTTCCTAACCACCCTATTATCTAGCATTGAAAAGGGTGATTGGCCGGCTCTATAGGCTTTCTCGAATTCCTCTACTATTTCCCAGGGTGTTATTACAAAAGCCACAGAGATCACTTCATCTACGATTCTCTTTAGTTGGCTTTTGTATCTCACAGGCATGTCCTTTTTGACTATCCTGTGAGACACCCTTGGGTCAGGCCAAGTTCTCACCCTCTCCTTTTCATATTGAAAGGTTTTCTTGAGGGTGAATAATCTCAGAGCTTCCTTTTGCATATTCATTATAGAGGTGAAAGCAGCATAGCATTTGCCAATGCTTTTCAGCATTTCCTCATCATGTCGCTTTTGCTGCTCCTCCTCTTCTAATTTTACCCTCACAGTGTCCTGCTGTGAGGTGGGAGTGATGGTTTGTGATTTGGCTTTGGGTAAAGGTATAACTGCTGAAATAGGCAGGCTATCCTCCTATTCCTCCTCTTCTTCATCTTGCAGCCTCAGCACCCTTCTCTTCTTCTTCAAGGGTGGATCATTGGCTGCGGGTTTTGGTGGTAAAGGAGTTGGTTTTGTGGGTTGTGGTTGGGTTGTTGGTGTGGGAATGTTGGCAAGCACTGCTAGCAATCTAGATATTAGAGAAGGCTTAGTCTGTTTTGCTAGAAGTGTCCTGTTCCCAGCACCGGCTTCAGAAAGGGCCTCTGCGACCAGTCCCTTAGTGAAATCACCAGCCGAACAGATCTTGGTGGTTATAGCCAAGATCCTGTCCCTGGTCCATGCTTTTACATCAAGGACTGGCCTGCCCAGATACTTCGAAATGAATCTACTCATAGCCTCGAGTTTCTTTTGATCCTCTTGGCTATAAGTAGACCATCGGTAGTTTATCTCCCTAGTTTCCATTTTCCTGATCTCCTGATCTAGCAAGGCAGTGTCCTTGTCAAAGCCTTGCTTGAACAGCTGAGCAATGACAGAATCCATTGATTTGCTGTGTTTAGCATCAACCTCCTTGACAAGGGCTGCTAGATCAGAGTCAGCCACCATCTTTCCCTCCTCTCCCTTTTTCTTATCAGTGAAACTGAAATCCTTTTGGATGTCAGCCACTTCTATTTGCTCAACTTCCCTCTCTTTCCTCTTCCCTTTCTCCCTCACCTTCCTAGTCTCCTCAACCAACTCCCTCTCAACCACCACCTTTTTCTCTGCCTCTACCTCCTCCTCACCCCTCTTCCTCTTGACTTGCACTGATGTCTCCCCCTTTTTGGGTGCATTGGTTGGGGTTTGACTATCAGCAAGTGCCTTAGAAATGGCAACCTCCACCATGGGTTGGATGTATGTGGGAAGCCTCTCATCAAGGGTTTGAATGACTAAGTCTTTAAGCATGGGTGTGATGAGAGGTAGGGATTTTTGGAGGATAGCATCCAACTACTCAGGGGGGTTCTGACCCTGAGAGCTAGTGCCAGAAGCAGGGGCTGGTGGCCGAGTTTATGGGAGTGGCTCAGTGTTTATGAGACCTTCGGGTGAAGGTGCCATCTGTGGGGTAGTGGTGGCAGATGGACTTCTATCCTGAGTCATTTGAGCAAGCAGCTCTTTGAGTCTGCTTATCTCATCCTATAGGATAGTGTTTTGAGCTACTACATCATAGAAGAAGCTCAGGTCATCATCAGCATGAGCTGAATCACCTAACCTCCTGACATTGTCAGGATGAACATGTCCTGAGTGTGGCTCATAATGACATGTGCCTCTTGTTCATGGTACTGGGGACTTCTGGCCTCCAGATTGGATCCATCATCGGCCATTGCCTCTGGTGAGGTCTTAGTGATGTTACCAGCTGCACCCTGCTCAGATGTTAATGCAGGGGAAGTGGCAGCCTCACCAGATTGTTCTATCTCCCTAGCCACACTGGGTGATTGAACTGATTCTCTGTGCTGTGGGCTCCCATCGGCACTTGTACCCACCCCCTCTTCGGTTGGAGTCTCCCCAGGTGTAATAGGTTTCTGGGGAGAGGGTGGAGTGCTCAGATCGGTCAGCACTTTGGCTATTGCCAATGTAGGGCTTAGTGGGGCGGTCTCATTAGTAGATGGGCTAGAAGCAGTGTGCACATGGGGAGGACTGTGCTCTTCAATGGTAGTCTTCTCAAGTGAGATAGACCCCAGTAATGTGGTTGCCCCTATGTTGGCTACATCAGGCTCCTGTTGAGAGGAAGCCTGTGCGGTTGTGGTGGGTGGAGTCGTGGTACCTGCTGGGAGAATCGAACCAGCAGGCACATCCTGCCTTTGTGTTGCAGGGGCATCCTCAGGGGACTCATCTCCCTGAGTAGCCTTTTTGGGCTTCTTTTTGGCTTTTGGTTTGGTAGGGACTTTGGATTTGGAGGTGGAGGCTGTGGGTTCCTGCTGCGTGGGTTTTCGCAGCCGGCCAGCCTGTTTGAGTGTGTGGTCAGTGTTGTGCCTGGAGTATACCTCGGCTTGAACAGCCATGGCAGGGACCCCAGTGCCAACTAGTCCCTCAGCCTGAAGCTGGTTTTCGATCATGGCCATTATGAACCGTGGATACAAGTTCCAACGATTAGAAAAAGGTTTTGTGGCCATGTCCTTGAGTTCCAAAAATAAAATATCAGTAAAATTTAGAGGTTGTTTCTCAAGGATAGAATACAATACCTGTTGCCACCTTGTGGACATCTGGTCCCACGAAGAGGTTTTAGGAGCCAGACACACGTTCACCATGTGGAAGATCAATCGTTGAGGGTCAGGGAAGTGTTTCTTCAACAAGGTGGACGCGGAAAGGTTACCCTGGTAGTCGTTGGATGTGAATGAGAGATCCAAGGTACCTTTGGGGTAGGAAGTTGGGTGAGTGGCATCCTCCAGCTCTAGGGTTTGGCGTAGGGTAGCTGGAGTGATAACGACGGGTTGGCCGTTGACGGAGGACCGGAGGGAGACCTCGCCATCCTGCTCTCCGGTTTGGACGGTTACATTTGTCCAAAACTCCGCCAAAGAGTCGGTGTATATAGTGGGGTTCAGGAGAAATGCCGTTTTGTAGGGTGAGTCGTTCATAAGATCTACGGCTTGGTGGAACTTAGGCCATAATGGCGATTTTGTAAGATGGGCGACACAGTTGTGTCGAGGTTTCAGTTGCATGGTCGCCATTAATGGTGTATGGGAAGTTCAGAGGGTTTTTGTAAGATTAGGGCAAGTGGAGTAAATGCTCTGAAGGTGGGGTATTTATAGGGTAGGCCAAAGGTTGAAAGGAAACTACTGAAGGTTTTGGTGTCAGTTATCAGTTGTTGTAACGACTGATGACGTGGTTTTAACCTTCAGTGGTTGTAACATCTGAGGACTTGGTATTAGTCTTCAGTAGTTGAAACTACTGAGACCTTGGTTTTGTCCTTCAGATGTTGTAAACGTCTGAAGAGTTACTGTCAGTCGTCAGTAGTTATGAACTACTGATGATCTAGAATTCTTCTTCAGACGTTGGAACAACTGAAGACTTGGTGTTAGCCTTCAGTAGTTGTAAACTACTTAGATCAGTAGTTGTGAACTACTGAAGACATGGTATTGCTTCAGTTGTTGTAAACAACTGCGGACTTGGTGTTAGCCTTCAGTAGTTGTGAACTACTGATGTCAGTAGTTGTGAACTACTGAAGACATGGTTTTGTCCTTCAGTTGTTTGTGTATGAAACAGCAGCTGTTGTTATCAGCTGATGAGAAATTACTCATCAGCTGTTTCCGTCAAATCAGTTGTTTCATACTAGCCTCCACACTTATCAGCTCTTTGGCTGACTTTCAGATGTTTCATCGACCCTTCAGCTCTTGTGAATATTTATGCCTTCAGCTCTTGTGATCAGATGTTCACAAGTGCTGATGAAATATTCTTCAGAGCTGGTGAACAAATTTTGTCTTCAGTATTTGTGTAAGATTACACATCAGTACTTATGAGCAAAATTTGTTCTTCAGTACTTATTTATTTGAAAATCATACATCAGTAGTTGAAATCCACCTTACT
The DNA here is from genome assembly GCA_024085815.1 of Flaveria linearis. Lineage (NCBI taxonomy): Eukaryota > Viridiplantae > Streptophyta > Magnoliopsida > Asterales > Asteraceae > Flaveria > Flaveria linearis. The sequence goes on along the minus strand of CM044008.1, from coordinate 52,848,317 downwards.
ACATCAGTTGTTTTTCAATAAATAATGTACATCAGTACTTTGAGTCATTTTAGTCTTCAGTAGTTGTGAAAGAGCTGAAGACTAAATTACTCATCAGTACTTGTATTTGACCTTTGCTCTTCAGTAGTTATGAACTAAGAGTACCAGCATAGGTCAAATCAATCAAGCTGCAGCATACCAAGCCTTAGTACCAATTTTGGAATGTGGCACTATCTAGAGGCTTAGTAAAAATGTCTGCAAGCTCATCAGCACTAGGCACAAATTAGGATCAATCAGACCTTTCTCATAGCAATCCCTGATAAAATGATGTCTGATCTCAATATGTTTGGTCCTTGAGTGCTGGACTGGATTCTTAACAATACAGAGAGCTGAAGCACGATCCATTAGTAATGGAGTTTTAGTCTCAGTAATGCCATAATCCAGAAGTTGGTTCTGAAGCCAGAGTATCTGAGAGGTACAACTTGCAGCAGCAATATACTCAGCTTCAGCAGTAGATGTAGCAATTGATGTTTGTTTCTTACTCTGCCAAGAAACTAAACAATTGCCTAGGAATTGGCAACCACCAGAAGTGGATTTTCTGGTGACTTTGCATCCTGCATAGTCACTATCAGAGAAAGCAACTAATTTGCAAGAATGCCCAGCTGAATACCAAAGACCTAGTGATTGGGTACCTTGCAGATATCTAAAGATCCTTTTGACTGCAATCAAATGGGATTCTTTAGGTGCAGCTTGAAATCTAGCACAAGCACATGTTGAAAACATGATGTCTGGTCTAGAAGCTGTAAGGTACATCAAGGACCCAATCATACATCTGTAAAGGGTTTCATCAACCGCTTTACCTTTCTGATCTACATCTAGTTGTGTGATGCTGCTCATGGGAGTAGAACAGGGCTTACAGGATTGTAAATCAAACTTATTTAACAACTCTTTGGTATACTTGGACTGATTGATGAAGATTCCATCATCCAGTTGTTTGATTTGCAAACCCAGAAAATACTGTAATTCTCCCATAGCACTCATTTCAAATCTCAGCTTCATAAGCTTTGTAAATTCATCACACAAATTTGGATCAGAGGATGCAAAGATGATGTCATCAACATAAATCTGAACAAGGAGCTTATGTTGTCCCACAGTCTTGAAGAATAAGGTTTTATCAATGGTGCCTCTAGTGAATTTATTCTCTAGAAGAAAGGTTGAGAGTGTCTCATACCAGGCTCTAGGTGCTTGCTTCAGCCCATAAAGAGCCTTATCAAGCTTGTACACCCAATCAGGATGTTTATTGTCCTCAAAGCCTGGTGGTTGACACACATAAACCTCTTCTTTTATTTTCCCATATAGGAAGGCACTTTTGACATCCATTTGATAAACCTTAAGACTGTGAAAAGCAGCATAAGCTAAGAAGAGTCTGATTGCTTCCAGTCTGGCCACAGGTGCAAAGGTCTCATCATAATCGATGCCTTCTTCCTGTGCGAATCCTTGAACAACCAGTCTTGCCTTGTTCTTGACAATTTGGCCCTTCTCATCTGTTTTGTTCCTAAATACCCACTTGGTGCCTATAGCACACTTATCTTTGGGTAATGGAACAAGCTCCCACACTTGCTGTTTCTTGAATTGAAGAAGCTCAAGCTGCATAGCTTCCACCCATCCATTGTCTCTTAAAGCAATATGATAGTTCTTTGGCTCTTGCTGACTGATGAAGAGAGCATAGATGCAGAAGTTAGACAATTGATTCCTGGTTGAAACTCCAGCATGGATATCACCAATGATCTGTGATGTGGGGTGATTCTTGAGCTCTTGATAAACTATGATATCTGTGCAAGTGTTTGTAGACCCATCAGCAGCAACAGATGGTGATGGAGATTCCTGAAACCATGTAGAGGATGGCAGCTCAAACGAAGTAGAGCAGGCAGAAATCTCATCAGCATTTGTAGTGGATGGAGCTGCTGAGGCTACAGGAACATCAGGTTCAGTGAACTTAGGCAGGTTGTCACTGATCCTGAAGAGATGAGTACTGACTACATGATCATCAGTACCACCAGGTGGAGATCTGTTGACAGGCTCAACAGATGGAGGTTGATAAGGAACATATTGCAGTATGTCCAGATCAAACAACTCCACAGGGTTTTGTGGAATCTTGTCCTTTGGAGATTCATTGAACTTAACATGCAGAGTTTCTTCAACCCCTTTGGTTCTACAGTTGAAGACTCTGTATGCTTTGCAAGTTGATGAATAACCAACAAAGTACCCTGCATCCACCTTACTAGCAAACTTATGGAGTGGGTTGCTAGTGTTGAGAATAAAACATGGACACCCAAAGGCTCTAAAGAATGAAATAAGAGGGGCCAAGTGATGAAGAACTTCATAAGGTGTCTTCATCAACCTCTTATTTACTAAAGCTCTATTTTGTACATAGCAAGCTGTATTGACAGCTTCAGCCCAAAAGTCAGTGGCAACCCAGAGTCAGCCAACATTGACCTTGCTGCTTCAATGAGGGTCCTGTTCTTTCTCTCCACCACTCCATTCTGCTCAGGAGTTCTAGGAATGCTAAACTGCCTTCTAATTCCCTTGGACAGGTAGAAGTCATCAAGTGTGTGGTTTCTAAATTCTGTTCCATTGTCACTCCTCACACACTTGACCTGTAGGGAATACTGCTTTTCTACTTGTAACACAAAGTTCATTATTGTCTTTGCTGCTTCATCCTTGGAGTGCAAGAAGAAAGTCCATACAAACCTGGAGTAATCATCCATAATTACCAGGCAGTATTTCTTCTTTGCCATGCTCATTACTCTGACAGGACCAAAGAGATCCATGTGCAGAAGTTGTAAGCAAGCAGTGGACTTTGGTTCTTCTATTGAAGGGAATGAAACTTTGTGTTGTTTTCCTTTCAAGCAAGCAGTGTAGTCATCTTCACACTAGAACTCCTTCAGAGGCAATCCTCTTACTAAACCATGGCTTATAAGCTGATTCATGTTCTTGAAATTAACATGAGCCAGCCTTCTATGCCATAGTGTAGACTCTTGAGGAGATGCCTTGGAGAATAGGCAAGGATGGCCTTTTAGATCCATCTTTTTGGAAAGATCTAAGGCATACACTCTTCCTGTCCTGTTGGCCTTCAGGAGAGTGTGTTCATCCAATGCCTTGTCAATCAAACTCAGAACTTTGGATGACAGAATCCGACAGTTCTGGCTTGTGAAAAGGGCAACATGGCCTTTGTCACACATTTGACTGACACTCAAGAGGTTGTACTTGAGATTCTCCACATGGTTAACATCATCAAACCTTATTTCCCCATTGGAAACAAAGCCTTTTCCGACGATGTAACCCTTTGCATCATTGCCAAAAGAAACAAATCCCTTCTTTCCTTGAGAGTAGTCATTAAGAAGGGAGCTGCTTCCTGTCATGTGCATGGATCCTCCACTGTCTACATACCAGATGCTTCTATGGCATGTTGAAGAACCCTGCAAACACAGCCATGTGTTAGTTAGTCTTGGAGACCCAAACCTGCTTGGTTTTGGGTCTGTTCTCAGCTACAGGTGCAGCACTAACAGGTGTGTTTTGTGTGACAGCTTGAGGTGAAAAAGATGGTACAGAAGAGGAACCCTTTGGCTTGGGCTTCCTTTTCTGTGGTTTCAACACAGGTGCATCTAAGTGGTTGACTCTTCCCACTAGCTGCTGAACCATCATCACCAACTGTGTCTGATTCTGTGATAAAGCTTTCAGCTCTTCAGACACATTGGAGTTTGCTGATGATGAGTTCCTATGTTGTACCATCTTTTTCTGAGCAACCTCAGCTGTTGCCTGAGTTATCCCTACCTTCTTTTTAGATTTAGCTTTGGGCTTAGGGATTTCAGGCTTGGATGTTGCTAATACAAACTTGGTTTCAAACTCATTCTTCATTTTATTGATGCTCTCAGTAATTTTCTCCTTCTATTTGAGTTTGGAACCCCTTTTGTACCAGCAATCATCACTAAGATGATTGAACAAGCCACATATCTCACATGGCTTTTTCTTCATCTTATGCTGATCATCAGCTGAAGAGGATTTAACTGCTAAAGACTTGTTCTTTAGATGTTTGTCATCAGTACTAGCAGTTTTCTTCCTAGTGCTTGCTTTCCTGGTATCCTCTCTAGCTGTCTTCAAACCTTTCCTACTGTTAGTTTTCTTCTCTTTAGTGCTAACAGTATTTGAAGTTTGAGCTTCAGATGTTGTCACTTGCTCTCTAGTACCTTCTGTACTTCTAGTGACAACACCTGAGTTGATCAGCCTTTTGGTCATGTGACAGTCTCTCTCTGATGATGCTGATTCAGAGGATAGTAAGTCACATGATGAGAAGGATTGGTTATTGCTCTCCCCATCAGATTCAACTTCTGCTCTTGAAATAAAATCTGTGGGAGGAGCAGTGTGATTATAACCAATGCCAAACTTCACATTGGAAGCTGATTGCTTGCTAAGAAGCATTTCAAAACCCTTGCATGATTGCACCCATCGATCACACTCAACTTGGGTGGTTGCAAGAGTTTCCTTGAGGTCTTTGTACTTCTCTAGAAGTACATCTTCCCTAGCTTTATCATCTTTGATTTGGCATTTAAGCTTGTAAATCTCATCATTTTTATCTTTTAGAACAACCTCAAAATCAGCTTTTCTTTTGGAAATAGTGTGCTCAAGCTCAAGATTTTTATCTATTAAAGCTACATTTGCTTCTCTAATAGAAGCAAATGCTGCTATGCATGACTCTGAACAAAGCTTGGCTTTTGCCTCAGTGGATACCTGAGATGAGGCATTTGATGATGACCCTTCAGCAGAATCAAGGGCCATCAGAGCAAGATTTCCAAAAGGTTGATCACCACCATGTTGACCAGCACCTTGGAGTAGTGGTTCCTGACCAGATAGCTCTTCTGGTAGACTACTCCAGTCAACAGCAGTTGGGGTGAAAAAGCTTTGTTGTTGAGGTTGTGTGTGATGATGAGATTGGGAAGATTGGGGCTCTGGAAGAGCATGAGGTGGTTGAGCCGAGGGTGCTTGAGTTTGACCAGACCGAGGCATGTAGTAACAGGGGTAAGGATATGGCATATGACCCTGTGGCATAAAATAAGCAGGTGGTGCTTGTGCCTGAGATGGATGAGAAGAACTGTAGGAAGGTTGCCCTTTGTGCTGTGAGCTATTGCTGGGAAAAGTCACAAAGGGTGCAGATGAGTTAGATCCAGATGATCTACACTCTCTTGTAAAGTGTCCAAGCCTTTGCCACTTGTGACACCTCAACTTGCTCTTGTCAAAACCAACATTGGTTTTGCCAGAGAGTCCTGGGAATTTTCTACCAGTTCTTTTGTAGAACTTCTGAGAGCGGATATTTATCATTGCCATTTGGTTCAAAATATCCATCTCTTCCAGATCATCATCTGGAATGCCCTTCAAATCCTCCATCAGAAAACACAAGTTGTCACCACCACCTCCTGAACTACTAACACCAACAAAAGCTTGTTCTGAGTTGGTAGAGAAATCAATATGCTCATCATAAGAACTTTCTGATGAAGCATATTCTGACTCATGACTTATCAAGGCAGCATTACCTTGGACAAAGTCATCAGCGAGCTTGCCAGAAGAGGACAACTTCCTCTTTTGCTCTATCTCTCTCTCAAAAGTGAGCAACTTCCCATGAAGTTGGGTGAGAGTTAGAGTTTCCAGATCAGCACTGGAGCGTAGGACAATGGTATATGTGTCCCATCTCTCAGGCAATGACCTGAGGAACCTGTTGTTCATCTGGCTTTTGGAGTACTCTTGTTTAACCATCTTTAGCTCAGAGATCAAACAAGAGAACCGCTCATATTACTGGGTCAGAGTCTCACCCTTTCTATATGAGAATGTCTCATATTGTTGGGCGAGGATTTCCCTATTGTTTGCTAAGACCGAATCAGTTCCTCCAAATTGTTCCTTTAGAGCAACCCATAGGTCATGAGCAGACTCATGATGCAAGAGCCCTGAATATATCTCGTTTGGAATGGCCATGGCTAAAATTCCATGGGCTCTAGCATCAATTTCGAACAGCTTTAGATCTTCGTCCGAATATTGTTCAGGTTTCTTCGCAACCTGTTCATTAGATTCTGAGACACTCACCATAGGCTTGTATGGTCCATGCACCACTGACTTCCAACAACCAGCACTGTTGACAGCCAAGTGGTGTAGCATACGTCTTTGCCATATGTTATACTCATTCCTAACCAGCATCGGAGGCTTGGTTGCGGAACCAGTATTGTGAGGATCATTGGTTGGTGTTGTCATCTCAGGTTTTAGTAAAAAACAAGTTTAAACACGACAAACGTAACTCAAAACCACCAAAAGACCTCAAGATTTTGGCCGAAAACAGCAGAAACTCACTCTCTATGGCTAATTCTTGCAAATTGCTAATTCGATCAAACTGAGAGATCAAAAGAGCAGTTTCAAATGATCAATAGTGAAATCGATCAATGATTAACCTGCTCTGATACCATTTGACAGGATCTCAGCCTCTCGGTTGATCAAGTAGATTATGTTTGCAGTGGATTTAGCACATTAATTAGCAATTAAAGCAAGAACATAAAAGATATTTCAATTAAAAGCATAAACATAGAGAGAGAAGAGTTCTGCGAAACAATAAATGTTCTATTGGTCGCACGTTTCGGCAATTAAAACAGTATGGTTACCCATCCTTTTATAGGCGGCAAAAGGATGGGTTGATGTCCTTTTTCTGACATCACTGAATATTCAAATTACAACTGACAAAAACATAAAACTACTGAAGATGTCAACAACTGACATCTTCTTACAAAAGTTCCTAAGTACTGACAAAAAGAAACTACTGACACTATAACAACTAAAGAACATGCTCTTCAGTTGTTGTACAATTACTGAAACAAAATAAACTACTAAAAAGAAAAACCACCACAACAACTGAAGAAGACTTCTTCAGTTGTTGTGACAAACTCTGAGTCTTTAGTACTTGGTCTTCAGACTTGGCTTCGGAAGATGTAACAGCTTCGAAAGATATAACAACTGATGACTTCAGTAGATATCATCAGTTGTTGTCCTCAGTCTTTTTCTTCAGACTTTGCTTCGGAAGATAGAACAGCTTCGGAAGATGTAACAACTGATGACTTCAGTAGATATCATCAGTTGTTGTCTTCAGTCTTTGTCTTCAGACTTTGTGCTTCGGAAGAAGATCTTTAGTTCTTTAGTTCTTCAGCTTTTGATACTTCAGTACTTGGTCTTCAGTACTTGAAGTCTTCAGCTGTTGTTCTTCAGTTCTTTGATCTTCAATCTTTGTTCTTCAGACTTTGTCATAACAGCTGAGGCTGGGGCTAATATGCTCTCGAGTCTGACATTCAAGCAAGAGAACACAATAGCTGATGGGAGTCTTCATATGTTCTCGAGTCTAACATTCAAGCAAGAGAACACTGTAACTGATGGGAGTCTTCAGATGTTCTCGAGTCTGACATTCAAGCAAGAGAACACTGTAACTGATGGGAGTCTTCAGCAGTTGTTGCAGTGGCATGTGGGACTTAGAGGTTTTCCTGATCTTGGCTCATTGGTTCTTTTGGTCCAACAAAACCAAACATTTAAAAAGGCTTAGAACTCACCTTATCAACTTTCTCACGACAATCTACACAATCCACGTACACGAGGTCACTAGTCCTTCCTCTAATCAAGGTATATCTAAAGCAATAAACCCTGATTCAATAACTTATTCTCAAACAAGGCCCTCATGCGATTGAACACTTATGCGAATAAGCAATCATACGACTGGACCTATGCGAATGAACCATGCGACTGAACCTTCAGTCATACGACTAGCCATTCATTCGTACGATTGAGTTCTCATTCGTATCCAGTGTTCACTCGTCTTCATTCGGCCTTCTAACCAGGCGACTGAGTTCCAACCGCATGACTGAACATCCATTCGCACTCAGTCGTCCGACTAGACTCTCATTCGTACGACTGAGGCATGCGATTGAGCCCATTCGCCAGAAACGAATCAGCAGCTGTGTTCTTGACGTTTTTGATCCAAACTCACTCAAAATTTGAGTTTTAACCATCCAAATCATACCATATTCAAAACAGATCCTATACATATCGTTTACAATGGTTTCGGACCATTATTTCATCAAAACTTCACAAAAACTTAGATTTGAATTCCTGGATTTTAAATTCAGAAATAAACCAGATCAATTTACTGATTTAAACCGGTTATTGGATCAAATTCAATCATACCCACAGCTTATAACATCTCCGGATTAATCCGTGATGTTCAAAGCTTACCAAAACGGAGCTTCGCTTAATCAATTTCGTGAGAACAGAGTTTTGGGTGTGAAGGGGACAAGATGGAAATCTGCCCTTGAACCCCTGCACCGCCCTACTTATCCATAAATTAAACTTAACCGCCTCACCTTCAGTCGCACGACTGAACCATTCGTACGACTGCACTGTGCGACTGAAGCTCATACGCCTACGATTCGTACGACTGAGTCTCAATCGCACATAATGGGTGCGACTGAAGTTCATTCGCATATGACTTATGCGACTGAACACTTAAAAACTCAAATAACTCAACTTATTTTAATTAATCATAACTATAATATAATTTACAAGTCCGGATTTAGAAACCGGATGTTACAACTCTCCCCCCTTAAATAGGTTTCGTCCTCGAAACCAACTATTCAAACAACTGGGGATAATCTCTCTTCATCTCCTCTTCTGACTCCCAGGTGAAATCAGACCCCTTTCTATTCGACCACTGCACTTTAACTAACTTAATAGTTTTATTCCTTAGCCTTTTCATCTTTCTGTCTACTATAGCAGTAGGTTTCTCAATATAGTTTAACCTATCATCCACTTCTATATCATCCAAGGGTACATAAGCATTCTCATCGGCCAAACACTTACGCAATTATGACACGTGAAAGGTTGGGTGGATCCCTTGTAACTGATCGGGTAATTCTAGTTTATAGGCCACTTCCCCAATCCGTTCTATAATGCTAAACGGTCCTATAAAACGAGGGCTCAACTTTCCCCTTTTTTCTGAATCTGATAATTCCCTTCCAAGGAGATACTTTCAACATAACTTTATCTCCTACTTCAAACTCTATATGCCTTCGCCTTTTATCTTCATAAGACTTTTGTCGATCCTGAGCTGCTTTAAACCGGGCTTTGATCTGATCCAGTATCTCATTCGTAGCCTGTACAATTTCCAAACTGCCCAACTCTTTCTACCCAACTTCTCCCCAACATATGGGACTCCTACACTTCCTGCCATATAACATCTCATACGGGGCTCTCCCAATCGTAGAATGAAACTGTTATTGTAGGAGAATTCTACTAATGGCAAATGACTATCCCAGCTACCACCGAAATCTATAACACAAGCTCGTAACATGTCTTCAACTGTTTAGATAGTCCTTTCAGTCAGCCCATCAGTTTCTGGGTGGAAAGACGTGCTGTGTAACAGACGAGTACCCATATCTTCATGAAACTTTCTCCAAAATCTTGAGGTAAAACGTGTATCTCTATCTGACACAATAGACAATGGTACCCCGTGTCGCGCAATAATCTCTCGAATAAATAGTTCTGCTAACTTCTCAGAGTTATACGTCTCCTTAATTGGTAAGAAATGTCCGCTACGTGTCAGTTTATCTACTATGACCCAAATGGTATCATAACCTTTAGCTGTACGCGGAAGCTTAGTTATGAAATCTATTGTCAATTCCTCCCACTTCCATTTCGGGATCTCTAAGGGTTGAAGCTTACCATATGGCTTTTGATGCTCAGCTTTGACCTGAAGGAACATCAAACACCTATTCACATACTGCATCATATTAAACTTCATACCGGGCCACCAATATCCTTGTTTTAAATCCTTGTACATCTTAGTAGCTATATCTGGACTTATGAGCTTCATCTAACACCAATTCCCTCATCTTAATCGGATCCCACATACGATCACATTTCGTCTTAACCCCAAAACTATTTTCTTCTAGATCCTTTGTTTGACCCTTCATTTGTTCTCGCTTCACGTTCTCTTCTTTCAGTGCTTCTAATTGAGCTTCTCATAACTGATGCATAAAATCTGGGGTTATCACTAACTTGTATGACTTAACTCGATTTGGAGGGTGTTCATTCTTTCTACTTAACGCGTCAGCAACCACATTTGCGTTACCAGGATGGTAAAGTATTTCACAATCATAATCTTTCACCAATTCTAACCATCTCTGCTGGCGCATGTTCAATTCCTTCTGATCAAAGAAATACTTCAAACTCTTATGATCTATGTAAATCGGACATTTCACCCCATACAAATAATGCCTCCATATCTTCAAGGCAAATACTACTGCTGCCAGTTCTAAATCATGTGTCGGATAATTCTTTTCATGTTCTTTCAATTGCCTGGAAGCATAAGCTATCACTCGTCCCCTCTGCATCAATACACAGCCTAGACCTTGATACGAAGCATCTGAATAAATCGCCAAATCTTCATTTCCATCTGGCAACGACAATATTGGTGATTGGGTTAATTTCTGCTTCAGTTCTTGAAATGCATTTTCTTGTTCTGGTCCCCAAACGTATTCTTCATTCTTCCTCGTCAATTTCGTTAACGGGGATGCGATTTTGGCAAAATCCTGAATAAACCTTCTATAATAACCAGCCAGACCCAAGAAACTGCGAACCTCAGATGGCGTCTTTGGAGGACTCCACTTCACTACTGTTTCAATCTTGGCAGGATCTACTAAAATACCTTCTGCATTAATCACATGTCCTAAAAACTGTACCTCCCGCAACCAAAACTCACACTTAGAAAATTTTGCATAAAGCCTTTCTTTTCTCAATCTTTCCAACACTTCACGAAGATGGCAAGCATGATCTCCCTCATTCTTCGAGTAGATCAATATATCATCAATAAACACAATTACTGATCGATCTAACATTGGCTTGCACACCCTATTCATCAAATCCATAAAAGCAGCAGGGACATTCGTCAACCCAAAAGACATGACCAAAAATTCATAATGACCATAACGTGTACGAAACGCTGTCTTAGGTATATCTTCTTCCTTAACTTTCAACTGATGATATCCCGAACGAAGGTCTATCTTAGAAAACCAACTGGCTCCCTGTAGCTGATCAAACAAATCATCTATTCGTGGGAGTGGATACTTATTCTTTATTGTCAACTTGTTTAATTCTCTGTAATCAATACACATACGCATACTCCCATCTTTCTTCTTCACAAACAATACTGGACCACCCCACGGGGAAGAACTGGGTCTAATGAAACCTCTTTCCAGCAAGTCTTCAGTCTGTTTCATTAACTCCTTCAATTCCGATGGAGCTAACCTATAAGGTGGCTTAGCAACTGGCTTAGCACCCGGAACCAAATCAATTCTAAACTCAACTTCACGATCTGGAGGAATACCCGGTAATTCCTCTGGAAACACATCTGCAAAATCTCTAACCACAGGATGTCTTCTATCTTTCTTACAGACTTTTGGGAATCAATTACATATATCAAATAGGATACACACCCGCGGCTCATTAACTTATCAGCTTTCATCATAGATATTATTTTCACAGTTGACTCCTCCTTATCACCATATACATTAATCGTTTTCCCATCCGGTGCTCTTAATTGAATTAAGTTCTTATTACATACAATATGGGCTTCGTGGTTTGCCAACCAATCCATACCCAAAACTACATCAAACCCTCCTAATACCATTGGATATAGTTTAACAGGCAACCTATATCCTTCAAATTCAATATAACAACCATCAATCCTACTACTAATAATCACTGATCTATCATTAGCAGTTTCAACTACAAAAGCTACCTCTAGTGGTCGAACTTCACATGCAAGCATAGGGCAAAAATCAATAGATACAAAACTTCCACTTGCACCAGAATCAAATAACACATTAGCTGGAATTCCATTCACTAGAAACGTACCTGAAACTACATCTGGCAACGCTTTAGCCTCACTAGCTGTCATAGAATATGCTCGCCCCTTGGCCACACTCGATCCTTCTCCTGACCCTTTCATCGATCTAACCGGTTCAGGCTTTCTAACTACCAACTTTGGGCATTCACTTCGAATATGCCCCGTTTCTCCACACTCATAATATTTACGAGGACCTTCACTACATTCATTAGCATAATGTCCCATTTTTCCACATCTAAAACAAGTCCTGCTACCAATCATACATTCTCCTTGGTGTAGCCTACCACATTTCCCACAACGTGGCAACTCATTTCTGGCATTCCTCGGAAATTGACCCCTTCCGAACCTACTTTTCTTTTGGAAGCTTGGGTTCTCAAATCTTCTTTGCACGACAGGTTCTTCACGCCTCCTTTTACTCCCTTCCGGAACAACATTACTACCATAAACTTCTTGATACATATCTGCAGCTAAGTTTACCGTCAACTGGTAACTACTCGGAGCAGATGATCTAACCAACTTTCTAACTTCCTGAGGCAACCCTTGTGTATACCTCAAAATTTTCTTCTCTTCAGGAACCACCAAATGAGGCACCAACCGCGCCATCTCCTCAAACTTAGACGTGTATTTCCTATGAGACATATTACCTGCCTGAAATTGCAGGAATCTCATTTCTATTCGATCTATCTCGCCTTTCGGACAAAACTTGTCCGACACTAACTTTCTAAATTCAGGCCACAACATTTTGTCAGTAGCCTCCTCGCCTAACGTCTGGATAATCGAATCCCACCAATACAGAGCCTCACCTACAAACGAGTGGGCTGCAAAGTTTACCTTCTGATCCTCCCTACACTCACTCAACTTGATCACGGCTTCCATTTCACGAAGCCATTTATAAGTGGCTACCACATCCATAGCCCCAGAAAATCGTGGAGGATTACACTCTTTAAACTGACTATATGTAACTCCCTTTTTCTCACTAGACCCCTCAGCTTTATCAACATTCGTACTTTCATCAGGTCTAGCTGCATTCAAGGCTTTACGAACCTCCTCAGCAATTACATCATGGAATTGCTGTCTCGTCATACTAAGCACCTCGGTGCTCTCATCAACATTTCTTTCTGAGGTTCCACCTTGCATTCTTTCACTCTCCCTATCAGCCATAACCTATTAAAATGAGATCAGGATTATTTGGTACCCACCTGTAAGTATATAACCAGAATACTATAAGTAAAGTAAATTATTAATAATGTTGGCCAAGTACTATTAATTGTTTACTTTACTTTTACTATTCTCGTTATTCCTTCTCATGATAGTCCCATCACCTTCTCTTGTTTTAATAAACTACTCTATCTAGCTATCCCTGCTGGCATATCTATTTTCTAGTTAAAGTCTAGTTATCATAACACTAGATCCCTTTAACTACTGCTCTGATACCAACCTGTGACGCCCTAAACCCGGCAGGGCACCGGAGGCACGTCACGCAGTTGGATTAATATTTTAAACACAAATCAGAGCTTTCTATTTATAGCGGAAGACTTTAAAACATTAATATATATATATATTAACCCAACTTTTTAAAACATTTTACATATGATTGTATTTAATTATACATTGCCCTATTTACATTATTAACAAGCCCTAAATCCTATGCCAGCAGTTGCTCCAGGATAGCGTCCTCATCAGCTCATACTTGCTTTCATCTATTATCAGAGGATCCCTCCTTACCTAGCACACACAACACACTCAAAACATCAGATAAGCTGGTGAGTTCTAATTTTCATTAAAACATTAATCACATTTTCACTAAAACATTAATCACATTTTCACACACACCACAGCTATCTTTTTATTGGTAATATTATAAATTCAACTTTTATCATTATTCTGTCCCACTGGAGCTGTCCCATCGAACGTCGGTTGCCCACATCTAGCAACTACCAGTTCCCCTTACCCAGTAACGTCGGTTGCCCACATCCAGCAACTACCAGTTACTACACTCAGAAACATCGGTTGCCACATCCAGCAACTACCAGTTTCTCATACTCGGTAACATCGGTTGCCCACATCTAGCAACTACCGGTCACCATACCCAGAGACGTCGGTTGCCCACATCTAGCAACTACCAGTCTCCCATACCCAGTAACGTCGGTTGCCCACATCCAGCAACTACCAGTTACTATCTCTCATCCAGTAGGATGCCAATTAATCATCTAGGGTCGTCACCGCAAGATGTTCACAAAGCTGAGTGATCATCATCACTCCTATCAAACTATACAGTTTCACACCCAGGCATCTTACCCTAACTGGCCTGTTGAGATTTACATCATATTACCATTTCAAAAACATTTCTTTTATTTATTACCAATATTATCACATTCACTCACACCCCACGCATTCTTTCTTTTAGCACCAGTTTTAACATATTTTCATCAATCATCACACCCTATCCGACCCATTGGAATCATTACCATCACGTAATGATTAACAATGTTCAGAGGACTATCTTTTACACCCTACCTGACTCATTGCAATCATTACCATCATGTAATGATTAACAATGTTCAGGTAATCATTTATTACCCCCACTTTCCCTCTAACAGCTTTGACAAACTGTTAGAAACATATCCATTATTACTATCACAATTCTAGTACTAAAACATTCAATTCATTTATCAATATGTGTGTGCTAGCCCGAATGTTAAAACCAAACATTTAAAAAGGCTTAGAACTCACCTTATCAACTTTCTCATGACAATCTACACAAACCACGTACACGAGGTCACTAATCCTTCCTCTAATCAAGGTATATCTAAAGCAATAAACCCTGATTCAATAACTTATTCTCAAACAAGGCCCTCATGCGATTGAACACTTATGCGCATAAGCAATCATACGACTGGACCTACGCGAATGAACCATGCGACTGAACCTTCAGTCATACGACTAGCCATTCATTCGTACGATTGAGTTCTCATTCGTATCCAGTGTTCACTTGTCTTCATTCGGCCTTCTAACCAAGCGACTGAGTTCCACCCGCACGACTGAACATCCATTAGCACTCAGTCGTCCGACTAGACTCTCATTCGTACGACTGAGGCATGCGATTGAGCCCATTCGCCTGAAACGAATCAGCAGCTGTGTTCTTGACGTTTTTGATCCAAACTCACTCAAAATTTGAGTTTTAACCATCCAAATCATACCATATTCAAAACAGATCCTATACACATCGTTTACAATGGTTTCGGACCATTATTTCATCAAAACTTCACAAAAACTTAGATTTGAATTCCTGGATTTTAAATTCAGAAATAAAACAGACCAATTTACTGATTTAAACTGGTTATTGGATCAAATTCAATCATACCCACAGCTTATAACATCTACGGATTAATCCGTGATGTTCAAAAATTACCAAAACGGAGCTTCGCTTAATCAATTTCGTGAGAACAGAGTTTTGGGTTTGAAGGGGACAAGATGGAAATCTGCCCTTGAACCCCTGCACCGCCCTACTTATCCATAAATTAAACTTAACCGCCTCACCTTCAGTCGCACGACTGAACCATTCGTACGACTGCACTGTGCGACTGAAGCTCATACGCCTATGATTCGTACGACTGAGTCTCAATCGCACATAAGGGGTGCGACTGAAGTTCATTCGCATATGACTTATGCGACTGAACACTTAAACACTCAAACAACTCAACTTATTTTAATTAATCATAACTATAATATAATTTACAAGTCCGGATTTAGAAACCGGATGTTACAACATACATAGTTTACCTATTCTACGGATGGTCATAATTTAATTGATTTTTCACTGTAGCTTCTGCTGATGTTGAAGTTTCACTGTAGCTTCTGCTGATGCTGAAGTTTTATTGTTGCTTTTGCTAATGTTGAAGTTTCACTGTTGCTTCTACTGATGCTGAAGTTTCACTGAAACTTTAGTTGTATGATTCTAATCAAGTGATAGAACCATTTACTGCTATTGGACCTTGTTGACTTTGTTTGCATGACAATTGAGTACAAGAAGATTTGTATTTTAAAAAACTTCATACATCCTGCAGCCAAGTTAGTGTTCAAGCTCTAACTTCTTCAAAGATTTTTGATTTAAGTTCAGATTTTATTGTTTTTCATGCATTACCTACTGCCCGTAAATTTGTGATTCATGATAAGTTGT
This sequence comes from Flaveria linearis, assembly GCA_024085815.1. Classification (NCBI taxonomy): domain Eukaryota; kingdom Viridiplantae; phylum Streptophyta; class Magnoliopsida; order Asterales; family Asteraceae; genus Flaveria; species Flaveria linearis. Next base: position 52,832,178 of record CM044008.1, on the reverse strand, counting down.
TGCATTCATCATAAATTTATGTTGAAAATTAGCATGGAAGGCATATGACAGTCCAAAAGTGATGTAATCAGGTAAAAAGAAAAATCAAACTAACAGACTTAGTTGGTACAAGCATGCATATATATATAAGGAGATCATAATATGACACTAAGCTCCTTCTCTTTTTGATTAATTTAATGAGATATGATCTTGATAGGATCAAATGTATTGATCTGTGATGATATTAGTGAACAATTCAATGAAATACAAACAAAGTAATCAAATCAAAGCACAATATCAACAAAATTCATAGAGTTTATTGATAATAGCAAAGACAATTACAATGTGTAAGTAGCAGATTCGTACATATCTCTAACTATAAGTCTAAGCTATATATACTATCAATAAACAAAAAGGAACTAACTAATTACAAGACTAGTGCCTATACTATGACAAAAACATAAAAAGACAAATAAAGACAAAATGTTAATTTTTAAAGAAGTACTAACAATACTCGCCCTAAGATTTACATTGTCTTCTGTCTTCAAAATCTTCAGTCTTGTTGGCTTGTTCTTCTCTTGTCTTCATTTTCTTATCTTCACTTGATCTTCAGTCTTTAGTATTTTATCTTCTCTAGTCTTCTCAGCTTCATTCTTCTATCTTTTCTCTTCCTACGCATTCATCTTCAATCTTCAAAGTAGTCTTCTAGTTCTTCTTTTACTTTAAACATCGGCTTCTTCTTAAATAATTCTTGTTCCTTTAATGCATTAGCTATTGCTGACTTGAACTTACTAGCAAGAATGCCCTGTTCTGGTCTTGAATCATTCGTTTTAATCTCCATCTGACTCATCCTTTCCAAAGTATCTTTTGATAGTCCAGTAATATCAATATTGGCGTATAACTCGATGGGTTTTGAACTTTCCTTCGAGTATACCTCCAATACACCTTTTCTTGAAATGCGCATGAACTCTATATCTTTTATGTCCTTCTTCACTATGTTTGCATAGGCAAGAGCTTTTCTCAGAGAAATTCTTTCCATAGCTACATTCATCACATTGATGATGGAAAGAAAATATTTCTTGTCTTGCTCAGCAACTTCAGGAGACACTTTCTTAAAAGAAATAAAACATAACTCAGATGAAGCAATTTGAGCTCAAATTCACCAAAATGTGTAATCATGTCCTCATCCCATTGTTCGAGATTACGGACCAACTTAAGCTCAAATATCTCCGTGTTATAAAACTATCTAAGTATTGGTTTGGACTTTTGGGTACCATCAATCACTTTTAATCCCGGTGTTGTGACTTTTTCAAATTATTGGTCATAAAATTCAACCAAGAAATGTTCTTCCTCAGATTGTAAACCCTTTGTCTTTTTGTTTTTTTTTCAACAAAGCAAAGTATTCCTTATCTTCTTGATCACATCTAGTTTGAAGGAAATTACTTGCTCTCGATATACCTCTTCTCAAAAGTTTTGATAAGTGGTAGTTTGTTCAACTCTTTCAGATCTTGCACTGGAAGCTTAATGATGCTAGAGTAAAAATGATAAACATCATATACAACATTTACTCTTTTTATCAAAAATGCATCAAAAACCTCATCATACTTCCATGCGATGATCTTGACTTAGTTAGTAAAATCTGGAGCAATCATTGCATTCAGCAGTTCAACAACTGATTGTCCTTTTTGCAAAACATTTCTAACCAAATCACCCGTAGATCTAGCCCTATCAAATAATTGTTTCTGTTGAGAAGAAGCTTTATAAGCTTGTTTCTCCGAACCAGAAAACATCTTGATGAGCTCTCTTCTACTTTCATGAGCACTCGAATTTTGAGCCATTTGCTTGATCTCTTGAGGCTTTAGAATCCTTGTCCTTTTTGTAACATCCAAATACTAAGGATTGTCAGTGTCTAGAATAATCATTTTATTTGACTGCTTTTCAGTTTGCTGAAAGCTTCTAACAAGATTCCTTAACGAGACAGATTGAAGTCTTTTTAGTCTTTTCCAAGGATAATTTCATGCCTGCAACCAAGATCTTAAAGCTGGTATACTCATTTCTTCAGGGTCAGGGTGATGAAGCTCAGATCTAGGCACTTCCTCAATGTTTATGCTCTCTTGTGCTCTATTCCACTCTCCATGTTCTATGAGTATCTCATTTGGATCGATTGGGGCGACTGACTCAGCTGCAATACATTTTTCATATTCATTATTAATTTGAGAAACCGTCAGCCCATCCAAAAATACATGGTTATACTTCATCCTAACAAGATAGTTATATATCTTCAAAGTCCTGAGGTATTTCACCCTGTTCTTGAATTGTCTCAAGTGTAGAGAAAGTTATTTCAAAGTGTGCTTCATCAATATCCTCATCATCTAGCACTTCATCTTACCAGTCATCACTGTACTCTTCTTCAATATCTTCTAGAGCACCAATTTTCTCTTGAGTAGGTTGCTCTTGTTCTTCATGCACCTCTTCCTCACTAACTTTTTCTATTCTTTGCATTTTAGTAGAAGATTCAGGTAGAACTGAATCCTTTAAATCATCAATTTTCCTCTTACCTTTCTCTATCTCAGTAGTCCTTTCAACATCAGTTGGAGTCATCTCAGATACAATCACAATATCTGGAGAGTTAGGCTTTTGAGACTCCTTTGACTTGCTCAGCTCATCTTTTAACCTTTCATTCTCTTCAGATAATTTTTTGTATTTCTCTTCAAGAAGATCATAGTCTCTGATCATAACTTCAAAGTTCTTTATGATATCTTCTTTGTCTTTTGCAAACACCACCAGTTTTTCATCTTTGCTTTGACTTTCTTCTTTTAGCTTTTCATTTCCTTCTTTCAACATAATCATTTCTTTTTCAAGAGACATGTTTATCTCTTTTAGTTTTTCATTTTCAGCTTTCAACTCATCTATAATTCTTTCTTGAGCAAGATTTTCTTCTTTCAATTTTTCCAGCTCATCAACATCTAAAATGTCATCAGTTTGTATAGACATATTTTGTGCTGTAATGACTGGCATATCTTCAGATTCTCCATGTGATGTGCCTTGAAAAATAGGCTCAGAAAGTATGGTTTCCATAAAATCAAAATCAAAGGATTGATTTTGAATATCTTCTTCATGCACAGTAGCTTCATCTTGTAAATTAACATCATCTTCATCATCTTGAGCTTCATTCAAAGTTGCATCATGCATATCATCACCAGATGTTCCTTCACCCAAATCTTGAGTCTCAATAGCATGATCAGAAGCAGTTCTTTCCCTACTAACTAATTGATGTGCTTCAGTTGCACCATCAACACCATCATCTGATGAGCTTTCAGTAGCTTCATCATCATCATTATCTTCATCTTCATCATCAACCATCTCATCAACAACATCTTCAATAAGATCATTTAGATCTATTGGCTCATCTTCAGATAAATGGAAATGTTGTTGAATGATATCCACATTATCCATTGCTACATTTCTCATGTAGTCAAAAAGAGGAATGTTTGGAGCACCTGTGAGAACTGCAAGTCTTTTGTAAACAACTTCAGACATATGCTTCAACTGCAGTTTATCACCTTTAACTCCATCAACATATAAATCAGGATGATCTTCATTAATAAGAAGCTAAAGAAACCTTGGATACATCAAGTATTTGTTTCTTCTTTCTCTTTCTAAATTGAAGATAAATCCATTAATGATCCACTTAGCCATATTGAATCTTCTATTGGTGGCTAAGGCTATAATGGGGGATGCAATGTCCACTAGGAATGAATCCCAACCAGCACTTCTCTTGGACATGCATTGTTGAAAGATAGAGCAGAGTAATTTCCAATGGTTATACACCCTGGCCCTAAAGAATTGCTTCTTGGGGAAATGGTCAGGGTGACCCTGTTGGTCCATTTGATCAGTTTTTCAGTGCAGAAGATGGTTTGAATCGTTCAATACCATAAACAAACAACACACACAAAGATTTGAAGAACAAAGAAGACCAAAATGTATTCAAAGATGATTCAATAAGCAACAATACCAATGAAATAAGATAAGCTCAATATATTCAATAAGAACCAGCTTACAATAGCCTCTTGCAATAGAAATATTCGATTAGGGTTTTGCAAGGATACCAAACAATGAACAAAATGAAATCTATATATAGCAGATGTAGTTTCGCAGATAGTTTCGCTGCAGGCGAAACTATGCTGCCGAAACTATAGTTTCGCCCGGCCGAAACTGCAGTCTCGCTGGGAGAACTTACAGCTGACCGTGAGCGAAACTACAGTTTCGCTCACAGTTTCGCTGGACTAATAAAATAGATAAATAAACTAAACAACTTAAAAAAGTAATCTAACATAAAGCCTATTACATAGAAATGTAAACAAATGCTAATCTAATGTGAGTCCAACCTATACTTGATCTTCAATACTACCCCTAGGTTGGATCTCACCGACTCCGCTTGTCTTGATATCTCTATTCAGCTCCAGGATCCCCTGCTCCTGGATCAGATGTCTCTGTCTCAGCTCCTGCAGATATCCTTTGTTGGGCTTCAACACTTGATCCACCTTGGTCACCTCCGGCTTCAGCAGCTCCTTCGAGACGAGCACTAGCTTGTGTAAATTTCTTAGTTAAGTCCCGGATATCCATGTTCAGATCATCTTCCGCCCTTACTTTCTCTGCCAACTTCTTTACTTCAACCCTCACACCTGTGACCTTGTTAGCTACTATCATAAACAGGCTTGCCTCCTTCCTCGTCTCTTCTCCTGCTCCTGCTTTGATATGATTCTCACATAGAATGAGCAGGTCTTCATCTGAGAATCCAAAAATCTCCATACGGTCAAAGATTCTATGTTATATACCACCCTTCACTCTAATCACCGCCTCCCCCGTTTGGTTATCATAAAACCATTTCTCAAATTCGTGTAGACATGGGGGTGAAGGATCTGCCAATCTTACTTTATGAATGGTTTTTGGTGGTTTCACACTTAGCATAATCTTCCCTTTGCCTGTCACCCAATCTTTATCTTTCTTCGACCTCTTCCTCTCAGCCTTCATATACTCAAATGCCTCAAAGTTATCATCCAGTCCATTTTAAATCTCTTTCTCCAGCAGCTTGGCTCTTTCACTTAGATGAGCTTCAAGTAGAGGCAAGGATGCCAACTTCTTAAATCCCACCTAGGCAAGGTCTTGAACGCCTTCCTCTTGTGTAAGTATGTAATCTCACCCCCTCTCCTCTTAATCATGTACAACTTGAGGCCAGGGTTATACTTCCAGCTAATTATTCTCTTATCCTCCTCCTTCTTGCTCAACCCTTCCATATTTTGGAACAGGGGAGTCACCTCTTCAGGCTCTTTCTCCTTCACAAACCAGTCAACCTTCTCTATCTCGATAACATCATTCTCACTTTTGCCCTTTTGAATCACATATGTTAGTGGCCTTTCATCCACCTCATAGTATTCAAGCTCTGAATCATAATCAACTAGTTGATCATCCTCTTCCTCCTCATCCACCAATCCCTTCTCAATGGGTTGCTCAGAAGCTTCATTCTGTTTTCCCATTGTCTCTTCTCCAGAAAAATCACCAAGATTAATGCCTATATCAACAAATCCAGCCTCTATCACTTATTTAACATGCTCAACATTCTCATCATGTGGTTCCTCAGTCCTCCTTCCCGATCCACCAGCTTCATCAACACCGGCACCAGATGTGCCCTCTCCTGCCCTAGATGAAGTACCCATATTCAGAAATGTGTACTTTGAAGTATCAGTCAGATCATTTAACTCAGGTTGAGTTAGCTGATTGGGCAGGCCGACAGCAGCTTTCAGTTCATTCACCTCCTCCAGTAATCTCTTGGATCAGTTTATTTGAACGACCAACATCTTTGTCATTCCCTCCAACATCTCATCCTTTTGTTTCTCCCTTAACTCCTGATTCATCAGCTTCATCTTGATCATACTTAGTTTGTTGGAGAGAGATGTGTTGAGATTTCTGATCACATCCTCACCTAAACTTGCCCGTTTCTCTATTTGTGAAGGCTCAGAAAAGGTTTGACGTTTCTGTTTAGTTCTGTTAGGACCGTGTACGTACGGAGTACTAACTGATTCTTCATTATACCGGATCAAATAGTGCGGAATCCTATTTGATTGGTGACCCAATCAGGGAGAACGTAATCAAGATCAATCCTAACGATTAGAAAACATTAAGAATGGACTAGGAATGATCTGGGACGTTCTATGAACTTGGAATGGACGAACTGGACATTCTGGCTCGACTAGGGTTGCAAGTATTCGAAGTGTTATGTTTTTCCACGAATTAAGTGGTGTTTATAGGTTACAACTATCATTCGTACGACTGAGCCGAGCGACTGCCTCAGTCGTGCGACTGAGTCATATGATTGGTTCATTCGGACGACTGAGTCAGTCTTATGACTCAATCGTACGATTGACTCAATCACCTGATTCATTCGTGTGACTGGCCCATTCGCATGGTCTAGTTGTGCGACTGAATCAGATAACTTAGTTAAACACATTCTTGAACCTTTGATGGTTCAAACCTATGTCTAACAACCGTAAACCTATATAACACTGTCATATATGCGTGTACTAACAATTGATATGAATATATATAACATGTAAACAACCAATAAACATAAAGGAAGAGATTCTCATTATAATAATCAAACGTTACATATTTGTTACAAGAAGAAGTTCTATAACAGTTAAGCTCACTAGACTAGAACTAGGGACATGTGTACCAACAAACTCCCCCTTGGACCTAGTTCTATCTAGACTTTTACTTCTTTCTTCAACTCTTCAAATCTCTTCAGTCTCTCCTCTTTAGAAACCCCAGCATGGATATTAAGTGCAAAGCATAGACCTATGATATGCTGAAACTGTAGTGCTTGCACTATATCCTGCGTGTCAAAAAACAGTGGCCACTTGTACAGCGTACAAACATCTGACGCTGACAAGTTGATAAGCCACATGGGGTCAAACACCCTTATTGTGTCCATTGTGTCTTCCCTTTCCAGAACAATGATGGCCTCTCCTGAGCATCAGTCATAGTACCACCACTTAAAGTGTGGGGTAAAGTCCTGTGGCATCTCCCTCAGTGGAATTCGGGACATTGTAGTCGATTCCTTCTAGGTACGGGAGCAAAGAATTCATTGTAGTCGATTCCTTCGACTTGTCTGAAGCCTTGAACAACCAACCGTGCCTTGTTTCTGATAACAACACCCTGGTCATCCTTCTTGCACTTTAGTACCCATTTGGTACCAATTACCTTCACTCCTTTGGGTCGGTCAACAAGAGTCCACACTCCAAGTTTCTTGAACTGTAGCAACTCCTCTTGCATAGCATTGACCCAGGCTTCATCCTTAAGGGCATCACTACGTGTTTGGGTTCAATTTGAGAAACAAAACATCTGTATGCTCCATCATTCACGTAGCCCTTTTCCATTACTTCAGCGTAATCAGCAGTGTACAATCTACTTCTAGTCTGCACGCCGAAGTGGAGATCACCGATGATAGCATCTGGCGGATGACTTGTACTAATCCTAGTCATGGGAGTTGTAGGAACAACAACTTCAGAGTCCATAGTTGTGACTGGATGTTCAGTATCTGTATTCTCAGATGCGGGTGTAGTAGCTGAAGAACTTCCTTCATGATCAACATTTGGTGACTGTACTGGTTCAGTTGCTTCTTCATCCTCTGATGAGTCCTCATTATCATCCTGATCAGTTGTGGCAGATCCCGATGAACCACTTGCAGGTGTTGCATTGCTAGTATCCAGATTCGGTGAATTGAGAACATCGTGCATCATCTGAGTAGCAATATCATCATCTGAATCTATCTGAGGAAGATTGAATGATTTGAAAAAGCCATCGTAGTCGAAGAATGACGATGGACCTTTTCTAGCAGGGGGATAGTGAAACGTTGAACATCAACATTGCACCATACTTCTACCTGACCAGTAGAGTTGTTGTAAACTCGTTTGTCGGGTATACTGTATCCCAGAAAGATCCCCTGATCTACCTTTTCATTGAACTTGCCTTCTTGAGTTTTCTTCATAAGCGTACAAGGAGCACCGAAAGGCTCCAGATACTCCAGGTTAGGCTTACGCTTCTGTAGTAACTCATAGCAAGTCTTCCCATGCCTTTTCACTACTGACACACGATTGAGTGTGTAGCAGGCATTGGCAACATCTTCGTTCCAGAACTGCACTGGCAGTTTTGAATCTGCCAACATATTCCTGGCGGTCTCGATCAGACTCCTGTTCTTTCGCTCACCAACTCCATGCATCTGTGGTGTATATGCAGAGGTGAATTGATGAACAATTCCCTTTTCTTTGCAGAAAGCATCCATCCACTGATTCTTAAACTCGGTTCCATTATCTGAGCGAATCTTTCTCACCTTCAGTTTGAAAAGTGATTCCAGAGTGGTGACCAACACTTTGAATGACTCAAAGGTTTCTGACTTTGCTTTCAAGAACATCACCCACGAGAATCGTGAGTAGTCATCAGTGACTACGAAGCAGTACCAGGTCTCCTATGATACTCTTCGTGCTAACTGGACCGAATAGATCCATGTGCAGTAGCTCCAGGGGAATCTCAATAGAATGGACATTCTTGGTCTTGTGAGATTTCCTGGTTTGCTTTCCTTTCTTACATGAGACACAGAAATCAGGAAGCTTGAAGTTATTGACAGGAACACCATCAACTAAGTTGTTATGAATCAGATGATTCATCTTCCTATGATTAATGTGTCCCATTCTTCTGTGCCACGAAATGGAGTCCTTCTCTGTAGCTTTAGATAAGAAACATTGAACAGTAGAAGAACTAGTAGAAGCATTAGACATATCTAGAACATACAAGTCATCATATCTAGATGCTGACATTAATACCTGCTCCTCTGGAATATCCATTTCTTACTTCAGAATGTAACATTTGCGATTATCAAACATGACTTTGAATCCCTTGTCGCAAATTTGAGACACAGAAAGCAGATTGTTTTCTAACTGCTGAACAAAGTTGACTTTGTCGAACCTTACCTTTTCATTACCTACTTCTCCCTGAGCGGTAATGTATCCTCCTTTGTTTCCAGCAAAGGAAACATGTCCCCCTTTAATTTGTTTGACATTGAAAAGGAGAGACCTATTTCCCGTCATGTGCCTGGAAGCTCTGCTATCTACGATCCATGTATTTGTAGACGCACTATAGCGGACAACCTGCACATAAGAGAAAATAATCAGTTAAGGAGGGGGACCCAAGCCTTGACTGGCTTGGGTTTCCCAGAGGAATCAACCATCGTGAATTCAACCCACTGTCCTTTATCATTGGGTGGAATCTCAACTTTCAGCTTGTCCTTGCTTTCAGACTCATCAGTCATTTTGGCTTTCCACAACCCATCCCTGTGAAAGGATTGTTTGTGGTAAACCTTAGACTGATTTACGGGTTGAGCATATGGTTTAGATTCAGAAACAGGTTTTACCGCTGGCATCACAGACTTGTCAGTGACTTGTCTGTTTTGCCTTTGGCGTGGAGGAGACGAAAACGACCTAGAAGGTGTTTTAGACCTAATAGGTGTTTTCGATCTTACCGGAGTTTTAGATCGCTATTTTGAATCTAGATTAACTTTGTTGTTCAGCTCAACCTTGAGTCTTGGAGTCTGATAGCGAGGACAATTTGTCGAAATATGACCGCGCTGTCCACAAGTATAGCAGGACCTCCATTCATCAGGGCTAGGAGATCTCTTATGAGGCGGTGAATAAACTTCAGATTCTTTCTTTTTATTATCACTTTTAAGACTTTCACCTCCTTTGACAAATTTAACTTGTTTAACATTATTTGTTTTTTGTCTTAGAAACTGGTGATTATCTTGCTTCACTGGTTTAGCTTGAGTGTTTTTGGAAATCTTAGGTTGTGTGGAAGTTGATTTTTTACCCAACCCAAGAGATGCTTGAACATTCTCTTCCACTCGTTTGCCAGTGATTTGTGTGCTGGTTGTGCCTGATTTAGAAGCTGTCTGGTCAGGAACCGAAAGGGCAGAGTTAACTGCTGTATCCGGATCACTGACTAGAGGAGTTGTCACCACATGATCCTTTATGGGGTTATCATTAATTGGACGTTGTTTGATGTTCAAAAAGGTCTCATGTGGTGGTGGCACATCTTTGTATACTAAACCCTCCCCATTGTTGCGTTCTTTAACCAAGTTTTTCAAAATATGTGAGGAACTAGCTAGACTGTGGAGTCTTTGTTTCAAAGACTCATTTTCAACTTGTAAAACTGCTCGTTCCTTCTTAGTTTCTTCTATTGTCTTTAAATAAAACTTGATATCATTTTCTTGGTTAAAAGCAACAACTTCAGTTTCTTTTAACTGTTTCTTTAAAGCTTCAACCTTTTCTTTATAACTGTTTTCATTTTGTTTTAAGATTCTGTTTACCTCTGTGCACAATTTTAGGTCATTTACTAAGTTATCTTTATGATCTAATAACCTACCAAATTTCAGGTCAATGCTTTCCCTAAATTTTTCACAATCAACACAAGCATGTTTAGTAAATAACTCATCCTTTGATTCTACCTGTGCTGATGTAGATGTTCCAACCATGAAAGCATTTTGGGGTTCAGATTGTGCTTCAGATTCAGTATTCAGTTCATTCTCCACAAGCTGATCAACATCAGCTATGTCATCATCCAATTCAGCAGTGTCAGGCTCAGCTGAGTTCTCCCCCTCACTTACTGAGTCTTCATTCAGGTCCTCAACAGAAGCTATGTTGGCTTCACCATCAGATAAGAAACGGAAGGACCAGTCCTGTCCTTCATCACCTTGTGCCACCATAGCCTTGGAATCACTCCCTGCTGGAACTGTCTTCTTATCTTTATCTTGCCTCTTGAACGAGGAGAATGGATTTCCGTTCCCAGTCTTTTTAGGCTTCACACATTCCCTCTTGAAGTGTCCTTTGTCCCCGCAGTTGAAACACGTGACTTTGGACTTGTCAAACCCAAAGGTAGTATCTTTTGTAGCCACGAGACTCTGCCCTGTCTTCTTCACAAACTTCTTTGCTCGTCGCACAGCACTCGCGAGAGACCACATAATATCCATCCTCTCCAACTCATTTTCATCCACCTGCTCATAATCTTCATCAGCTAAGTGGCAGTTCCCTATCTTTCCTGCAACCAAACCATCATAGGAATGAACCACTGCAGCAAGTAGGTCCATGTGTTCATTGGCTGCTTCCACAGTGACTTTACCCAGGTTCTTAGTTATTAACTTCGTCGAATGAGCTTCAGTAAGACTGTGTTGAACCCCTGATGAGACAGACGACTCACCCCTAGACGATGAGCTTTGACCAGATGTATTAGAAACAAAAGCAGTCTGCAGAGGAACATTGGAAGACTTTGCAATAGGAGTTGGAGTCACATTGTATGGAGTTGGAGTCACATTGTAGAGAGTAGGATTCTGAGCATATGAACCCTTCTTCGCCTTATACTTATGTCTAACCTCTTCCTCTCGCAGTTTCAGAATGAAGTCATTTATATCCAAAGTCTCGAGAACTGAATTGTGTCTCAAGGTGGAAATAAATGAATCCCATTTTTCTGGAAGACCTTCAGCCAAAATAGAGACCTTTTCTTCTTTAGACGTCGTTACCCCATGAGTGTGAAGTTCACTCATTAGATGATAGAAGCGGTCAATAATGTCGTCCAAGCTCTCGTTCCCAATAGCAGAAAAATTGTCAAACTCCTTTTTGAGTGCTTTGGCCTTCAAAGATTTCAGAGTTGAGCTCCCTTCATATATTTTCTTGAGAGCTTTCCAGAATTTTTTACTTTGTTTCTGATCCGAATACTGATGGAAGATCTCTTTAGGAATAGACTGGGTGAGCATCGTGTAAGCCTTCTTTTCTGCATTATAGGCAGTCTTTTGAGCATCAGTCATTCCACTCAACGTTAATGGCAAACCATCAGCACCAACTGGCACGGTGTAACCAGTTTCAATAGAATTCCAGAGATTAGTGTCCACACCATTGAGATGAATCTCAAATCCCTGCTTCCACTGCGGGAACTCATCAATAGATAGAAGCTTAGGTGGCTTATTGTGGTTACCAATCTCATTCTCCAGAAGCAGTAGGTTCTGGATCCTTGAGTCTTTCCCTGCTGAGAATGCGAAGTTTTCGGAGTCCATAATGAAGGTTGACTTAAACTTGAAAACAGACTGTTAATGCGAATGGGGAGAACGACTGGGATGCGGTTGACACGAACAGTATGCGATTGAACTCAACTGTGCGATTGAACAGGCGACTGAGACACAATCGTGCGATTGAACTCAATCGGGAGACTGGACAAAACGACTGACTCAACTGGGTGACTGAAATGGGCGACTGACTCAATCGGGCGATTTGACACGGCGACTGACTCAATCGGGCGAATGACCTGGCGACTGGACTTCAGTCGTACGATTGAGATAATCGTGCGACTGAGACTGCTGAAATCGAGGTTTTTCGCAACTTTTGACCTAAAACGCAAGTTTTGACACCCTAGACGGCTGTAAGTCGAAAAATATTGATTTTTCAGAACATGCACACGTAAAGACTTGAGTTTTAGCAGAAAGATTGGATCTTTTCGCGTAAAAACGTAGAATTTTTCACAAAAACGATTGAATCAACGAAGAATCAAGAGCCAAGGCTCTGATACCACTTGTTAGGACCGTGTACGTACGGAGTAGTAACTGATTCTTCGTTATACCGGATCAAATAGTGCGGAATCCTATTTGATTGGTGATCCAATCAGCGAGAACGTAATCAAGATCAATCCTAACGATTAGAAAATGTTAAGAATGGACTAGGAATGATCTGGGACGTTCTATGAACTTGGAATGGACGAACAGGACGTTCTGGCTCGACTAGGGTTGCAAGTATTCGAAATGTTATGTTTTTCCACGAATTAAGTGGTATTTATAGGTTACAGCTATCATTCGTACGACTGAGCCGAGCGACTGGCTCAGTCGTGTGACTGAGTCATATGATTGGTTCATTCGGACGACTGAGTCAGTCTTATGACTCAATCGTACGATTGACTCAATCACCTGATTTATTCGTGTGACTGGCCCATTCGCATGGTCCAGTTGTGCGACTGAATCAGATAACTTAGTTAAACACATTCTTGAACATTTGATGGTTCAAACCTATGTCTAACAACCGTAAACCCTATATAACATTGTCATATATGCGTGTACTAACAATTGATATGAATATATATAACATGTAAACAACCAATAAACATAAAGGAAGAGATTCTCATTATAATAATCAAACGTTAGATATTTGTTACAAGAAGAAGTTCTATAACAGTTAAGCTCACTAGACTAGAACTGGGGACATGTGTACCAACAAGTTCTCCTCTCAAATTCCTTAGTATCAGACTTCTTCTTCGTTCTCTTCTCCTTCTCGGCCCTCTCCTGAGACGCCATCTGATTTACCTAATCTTCAAATACGTAATCTTTTTCTTTAGCATATCTCTTCCTTTTCTTCACATCCTCAGACTGTTTTTGTCTGGTTTCCTCTGCGCTTTATCTTCAGACTCTATCACCATCTTGATGTATGCCCAACGTTCCGGTGTATACATGTTCTCCCATAAATGTGTAATCTTTCCACTGAAGTCGTGCCTGATTGCACAACAATCAGCAAAGATGTGTGTATTCATTGACACCAATCTCTTAACTTCTCCGTGTCTCGGAACGTTGGGGAATTGATCGTCTATTATCATCTGAAGGAATCTAGGATATAGCAGCCATTTGTCCTTTTTAAGAGCCATTACATTCTCAGCCATGCAATGAAATATCAAACTGGCTATATTTGCCTTCTCCCCTCTACAACAGATCGCCATTGATTTCTCCCAATCCAGATTTAGCCCATCTGATCCACCTTTACGGTGATCTAAGCACATGATGAACACATGGGCTATGTATTTCCACTCCTTGGATAGAAAGGACTTTTTGATTTCCTTTCTGGTCCTGAAAGGAGGACCCTCATATCCTATAGAGCGAAAGGCATCGAACACCTCTTGATCAGTTAGATCAACTTTTTCTCCAGTATCCTCTTCTAGCCTCAGTACACTTGAAATAATATCTTCAGTAATAATCACTTCGTTCTCCAGCACTTTGGCAACAATCCTCTCTGAGTCTCCCCTTGTATTATACTCAGCAGTACACCAGAAATCTCGAATATAAATGGTAGTGGAGTGTGAGATAGCGTATGCGATCGGGGATCTTTGCAGCCACCTAATACAATCTCTGAATCCAGCTGCTTTAAGAGTCATCTAATATGGCTGTTATGTTGTTCCTCATCGAACTTGAGAGTCGCCATTTTAAAACTAAAAAACAAACAGAGCACTAGTAAGAAATATACAAATATAATATTAAGAAAGATAGTAAAAGGTAATAAAAATAACTCATTATTATTATTCCCCTCTTTTTTATATTATATTTTTTTTAAATACAAAATATAGTTTCGGTAAGGCGAAACTATAGTTTCGCTAAGGCGAAACTATAGTTTCGCTGAAATTATTTTAGTTTTGTCAAGGAATGGAGACAATTTCGTCAGCCGAAACTGATAGTTTCGGCATGACAAAGTGATAGTTTCGACTGGCCAAAAAAATAGTTTCGACGCAGCGAAACTGAGTATCGTTTGGCAAAACTATTAAGTTCACTCGAACAGCATAACTACGTAGTTTCACTGAAATTAGAAGAACTTTCGTTCAGTTTCGCTGGACGATGGGTAGTTTCGCAGAATGAACTGCGAGACTACCCAACAGTCACAATCAAATTCGATCACTATGGACGAATTAAACCTAGAAAATACTGCAGTCCCGAGTTCGAAACTCACTTCTGAAGAGAAATCAATGGAAAAGCAGAACAAAATAACACAAATGCGGTGATTAGAGAAGAAAAACCGTATAAAACCTAAAAACCCCACTTTCGCGAAACAAAATATGTAATCTGCGAAACTGAACCATTTAGTTTCGTAGAGACATATAAATACCTGGTAGTTTCGCTGAGGTATCATCACTTTCGCCGGTCACAGTTTCGTGTTAAAAATATAGTTTCGTCCAAGTGAAACTATAGTTTCGCTGAGTTCAAATGAGCGAAAGACTCAGGGAGAAAGTGTTAGCGAATCTGCAGTTTCGTTTGGCGAAACTGCAGTTTCGCATAGCGAAACTATCTGCGAAAGTATAATTTCACAGAAAACCTAAGATTTATAAAAATAAATTTAAACCAAATAGAATAAAATTGGAAATAAAAAAAAATAAAATAAAATAAAAAAATAAAATAAAATAAAATAAAATAAAATAGGAGAAACTAGAATTCAAAGAAAAAGACCCCACACGATCACACCAAAAATCATTTATTTTAACCGAATATAGAAAATATCTTAAAGAAGAACGAGAGGCTGAATTAATCTTCTAGAGAGTCATAGTTCGGTGAGATTGCAGATATATTTGTCCTTTCTTAAACCCATGCCTTCTTCTTTCCGACAAGTAAACCGCAAATATTGTTATCATGTTATTGGTTAATTTAATAGAAGACATAGAAAGACTCAAACCCCATAGACATTTGGCAAAGAAACCTGTCCTGTCCTCATGATATTTTGAACAAATGACACCTACTGATTGATTGCTTCTTTTGACGTACAGTAATGATCCCTTTTTCAGAAGAAGCACGATACAATTTGACAGCAGTTTATGAGAGCTCCAGGTCAGTACTCACGTACAGCAGAGGAGATCATCAAATTGTACTGATGAACACTCCAGGTCTGTACTACCATACAACAGAGGAGTTCTTCAAATTGTGTCGATGAGAGCTCCAGTTCAGTACTATCGTACAACAGAGAAGATCATCACGTTGTGCCGATGAGAGCTCTAGGTCAGTACTCACATACAGTAGAGGAGATCATCACTCCAAGTCAGTACCACCGTACAGCAGAGGAGATAAGCACACACAAGACACAACAATACACAGAGATGCTTTTCTGATACAATTATGGATAAGCGTAAAGCTTCAGAGAACAGATGTGAAGGTTTAGAAACAAGCAAGTATCAGGCAAGTGTAAAACAACACAGAAGAGCCTTATTCTCAATCCTTTTTGAATGAGGACTAGTAACTTTATGTAGGCCAAAGATGTCAAGGGGATTATCCGAGTATTCAAGCTTCTTATACTTTTAGTTAAGCTACGGGAGTACTATCTACTTTGCTTTCGGGCTGAGCCTATCAAGCATATCCCGACAGGATACTGTTGACCTCCTTCATATTGTTTAGACGTCTCAACAGAGCAGAGAATCTGCAAAAGGAGATAAAAGAGACGTTTATAAATAATTATTCTCCCCCGAAATTTCTGCGACGAACAAGAAATGAAATTTCTAAAAGTTATTATTTATTTATTATCATATTTTTTTAAGTATGAAAGAATGGCGATGAGCGGTGGAGCAAATGAAAAAGAAAGAAGAAAGAAAAGGAAAGTTAGAAAAGAAATATAAACAATATAGACATGACAAGTTTTGAGGAAAGATGGGTTTAAAAGGATATTAATCCCAACATGGAAATCAATTCATAAAAACGAGATTTGTCAAAGGTTTTTGTGAAAAGATTTGCTTTTTGATTTTTTGTATCAATGGTAATAATATTAATGAAACCCTTTTCCTGAGCATCACGGATTGCATGAATCCGTGTCTCGATGTGTTTGGTTCGGGAATGATGAATAGGATTCTTGGCAATCCCGATGGCTGCTTCGTTGTCACAGAACAACGAGGTATGAAGAAAGTTGATCCTGTAATCCATCATCTGGTGCTGAATCCATAACACTTGGGAACAGCAACTAGAGGCGGCAATGTATTCTGCTTCTCCTGTTGAGAGAGAGACAGTGGTCTGTTTCTTGCTTTGCCATGAAACGAGACAATTGCCCAAGTATTGACAACCTCCGGTAACTGACTTTCTGTTTAACCTGCAGCCATTGGAATCACTATCTGAGTAAGCATGTAAGCCAAAATTCCCACCATAAGGATACCAAAGTCCTAATCGAGAAGAGCCCTTTAGATAACGAAAAATTCTTTTGACGACCATTTCATAAGACTCTTTAGGAGCTGACTGATATCGAGCCCAATATCCTATGGCAAAGGTGATGTCAGGATGACTCGCTGTAAGATACATAAGGGAACCAATCATGGATCTGTAGAGATGAGGATCAATTGGTTTCCCATTCTCATCAGGAGTGAGGCATGTTTGACCATTGAAGGGAGTCATCTCAGAAGAGGCATCATCCACTTTAAATTTCTTCAACATTTCTTTAATAAACTTTTCTTGATGAATGAGAATTCCCTCTGGCCTTTGTTCAACTTGCAACCCGAGGAAAAAGCACATCTCTCCCATCATGCTCATTTGAAACCGGCTACGCATAACCTCCTCAAACTCCTGACGTAATTTTGGATTGGTGGAGCCAAAGATAATGTCATTGACGTAGACTTGCACGATCAGCATCTCACCATCTACCTCCTTCTTGGATAGCGTCATGTCGATGGTGCCTCGAGAAAAACAATTGCTTAAGAGATACTGTGTTAATGTCTCATACCAGATTCGAGGTGCCTGATGAAGATCGTAAAAAGACTTCTCAAGCTTGTATACTTTGTCTGGAAAATCTGGATCCTCAAAACCTGGTGGTTGACACACATATATCTCTACATCAATGTCACCATAGAGAAATGCACATTTCACATCCATCTGATAGACTTTAAATTGCTTGTGAGCAGCATGCGCCAGGAGTATTCTGATAGCTTCTAGACGGGCGACAGGCGCAAAAACTTCAGTGTAGTCAATCCCTTCTTCTTGAGCAAAGCCTTGGACCACTAGTCTGGATTTGTTTCTTACCACGATGCCCCGATCATCAGGTTTGTTCTTAAACACCCATTTCATTACAATGGGGCACTTGTTTGGTGGAAGATGGACCAGAGTCCACACCTTGATTTCCTAAATTGTTGCAATTCTAATTGCATTGATTCAACCTAACAAGGATCCTGAAGAGTTGCATGAACATTTTTAGGAATGATTTATGATATAAAGCAAGAGAATGGGCAGACATTAATCAAACCAGATTGACTCCGCGTCCGTACTCCATCAGTGATAGATTCTATTATGTTATCATGGGGATGATCTTTCATGCTTTTGAAATCGGCAGTCATGGGTGGGATGTGAGTGGGTGGTTGGTTAAAAGATTATTGATGAGTGATTAACGGTGTAGAGGATGGTGAGGTAGAGTGAATTGGGGAAATGGGACAAGTTGGTTGTGAAGTGGTACATAAAGGTGATGAGGGTTGTGATGTTGACACAGGTGGGGATGGAAGATCAAATGAGGATGATGATGATGCAACATCAAATGATGTAGCATCATTTGCTGCTGAGTTTGGAGGGACAAGAGGTTCGATAGGTAATGGAGTGGGAAGAATAATGTTTGTTGTAACATTGGAGGTGGACGTATCATCATCAAAAACTGGAAGATTAAATGATTTGAACACCGTATCTGAGTTGAAGAACCAAGCTGGTTCTAAAGGAACATCAGAGGAATTAGATTCCTTCCAATCAACATAAAATGACTCTTGAACGATACGTGTTCTCTTGTTATATACCCGATAAGCCTTTTATGAAGAAGAGTAGCCTACAAAATAACATTCATCAGACACGGTGCTAAAATTTTGTCTTCTGCGCTTGAGTGTTCAATAAAGTGCATGAGCAACCGAATGGTTGAAAGAAGTCAATCAAGGGCTTTCTCTTGTGAAATAGCTCATACGGAGTCTTCATCTTGTCCTTGACTATCAACACCCTGTTGAGAACATATGAAGCACAGTTCACCACCTCAGCCCAAAATATGACGGGCAAGGAGGATTCTATTACCATTGTAAGTGCAACTACAATGAGGGTGCGATTTTTTCGTTCAGCCACACCATTCTGTTGAGGGTTCTCGTAGCACTGTATTGTCTTAATATTCCTTTGGCAGCACAGAAAGAATCAAATATCTGATTCCTGAATTCAGTACTGTTATCACTTCGGATCGCCATAAGCTTCCTCTTACTTATCGTTTCAATCGAAAGAATTAACTTTTGCAGCTCCTCAGTAGTCTCTCCTTTGTGAGCAAGAAATCTCACCCATGAGAATCTGGAATAATCATCTGTAATCACAAGGCAGAAAGATTTCTTAGCAATTGATTTAACACTGATTGGGCCAAACAGATCAGTATGTAACAACTCGAGGGGATTTGAGATGCTATTTTCAATTTTAGGTTTGTGTGGTTTCTTATGTTGTTTTCCTTTTGCGCATGCCATGCATTTCTTAACCACAGAAAAGTCTTTTAAAGGTAATCCCCTAACAAGTTTGTTTTTAACTAATTTGTTTATAATTTTGAAATTAACGTGGCCCAATCTGCGATGCCATAGGAAAGACTCAGCGGTGGAAGCTTTAGACAGAAGACAGGTGACAGTAGATGATGAATCCTTTGAACTTATGTCAAGAAGATATGTATCATGCTTCCATGGAGCCCGTATGAGTACCATATTATCTGGAATATCAATCTCAGATTTCAAAAAGAGACATTCATTGGACTTGAATAAGACCGGAATGCTTTTATCACAAATCTGAGAGACGCTCAACAAATTGAATGCAAGCTCAAGTAAATAGTTGACTTTCTCCAAGGTAAGTGAGCCATTGGAAACTTCACCTTGACCTATCATTTTTCCTCCTTTCTTGTCTCCGAAGAAAGACACGTAACTACCATTGATTATTCGATAGTTAGTCAATAAATCTTTAAGTCCCGTCATATGTCTGGAGCATCCACTATCAACATGCCATATACTATTTACAACTTTAGTGGATGACTCCTGCAGGAATAACAAAGAAAAAGTTAACCAGGTGAAACAGGAACCCATGTTTGAACAACTTTTGGTTTTGGAGAAAGAGATTTCTTAGAAAAGAAATTCTTAACTAATTGATTTAATCTATTTCCAAAAGAATTCCTATTAACATGTCTATGATGAAACTGAGGACAGTGCTTAACAACATGATCATCTTTACCACATCGAAAACAGTGTGGTTTTAATCTAGGTCTATTATGTAATGAGGTAGGAATTTTATCAATGCATATTTCCTCATCACATTCAGATGATCTAGGAACATCATCACTGTATGTCTCATATATGTTAATAGGGCTGTCTTTATTTGAAAAAGAATGATTATGTACGGAAGAAGATGAGGTGTCATCTGAGATACATGTGATACTAGTACCACTAGTACTTGCCTCAGATGAACATGTAATCCTGTCATTAAACACAGAAATTTTAGTAGGGATAAAAGATGGAATAGGGTGAGAAAAGAATTTTTCAAAAGAGTTAATTTAAATTTCCTCATCACTTTTTATAGTAATATCAGACACAAGATCAACACAATCAAAAGATGTATCAACATCATAATCCATAACATTTAAAGAGGAAACAAAAACATCACTAGAAGATAAAGAAATAGAGTCTTTTGCAACATTACTAGAGACAAAAATAGAATTTAAACTAGAGTTATGATCTAAAACAGAATGCTGAGGTTCAGGTGTACCAAGGCTAGAACATCCAAGCCCGCTAGTCAGTCCATAATTGTAGTCCTCATGAACATGCATAGGATTCACACCTTCTAAACCTACAGACATACTATTAGTATCTATTTGGATCAAATCATTAGAAGGATGGGGAGCGAGCATAGGTGAATAACAATAGGTACTAGGAGGAGGATAAACCTTAGCATCTTCATATCCCAAACCTGTTTTAATCCTAGCCCCCCGTTGAGATTTACATAGATCATCATGTTTCATTCCCGATATGGTCCATTTATCAAGTTTTGACTGAAGCTTGCTTGTTTCAAACTCAGCAAGAGCAACCCTTTCATTCAAATTATTAACCTCAACATTTCTTTACAAAACAATTCTTTTTAAATGATTGTTTTCTTTTAAGGCCTCGTTTAATTTAACAAATTATTTTGACTCATTTGTTTTAAGCTCCTCATTCATTCGTTTCAAATCTTTTTCATTATCGACCAATAAACGATTAGCTTTATAAACCCCAAATAGTCTGATTTTGCAAGCAGATGAACACATATCTTGAATTACCTCATAGGGAAGTCCCATCACCACCTTCTCAGCTGCAAGAGCTTTCTCACATTTACACACCGGAGTACTGAACTTGTTTTCCACAACAGTGGTAGCAGCATCATCATTATCCTTTGCTAGCTTTGTGGTTTGAGTTTCTTGCTTCCCAAACTCCTTCTGATTTCCTTCTTTTAACTTCTCCTTCTCGTTCAACTCTTCAACCTCTTTAATTTCATCTTTAAATTCCTTGAATGGATCCAAATCTTCCTCACAATTCACCTTCATCTCCTCTTTCACAATCTCAGCCACCAACGCTTGATTAACCTCTTCTCTTGTCTCTTCTACTTCTGTGCTCCAATCAAAGTTAGAGATCAATGCGGTCTCTTTCTTGTGACTCGTCTCCTCTTTACCCCCACTTGCAACCAATCTTGGAATTCCTAAATTACTGGGATCAGTGACAATTGGCAGTGGACATTCGTGTTTGAAGTGTCCCAATTGCTTGTAATTAAAGTATCTCAGCTTGGACTTATTGAAACCCAGTTTGGAGTTAGAACTTTGACCTCCAAAATTCTTTCCACCAGTTCACTCCATAAATCTTCGGGCTCTAAGCGTCAACATCGCCATTTGCCATTGAATATCAGTCTCTTCGAGATCATCGGAATCCATCTGATACATATCCTCCATCGTCATTCCTTTACCTTTTAAAGCTACTAATGCTTCATAACTCTGAACAAACATGCCAAAAAGAGCCATTGTCCCAGCTGGAACAGAGATTTCAACAGTTGTTTTCAAGTTCCCTTGCTCTCTTCTTGTATTACCACAACCTCCAGAATAATCACATGAGTTCACTCCTCCTTGATGAGATGCCTGCATTGGAGAGCTTGCAGAGGAAGACAGTAGAGCAGCATTCTGAGAATAACCGGATGTAGGCATCATAGACTGATTAAATTCCCTTCTTTTCAGATCTAAGTCAAAGGACTTCAGCTTGTTAATTACGTCCATCAGCTTATAGTCAGCAAAATTTCTTTCTTGCTTCAGCATTCTCACTTGTAAACTCTACTAAGGTGGAAGAGAATCTAAGAGCTTATTCACTTGCACATGATTACCTAACAAAAATTGATTAGTGATGTCAATAAGGTCTTCATTTTTTGTGTCCAACAAATGAATTGAACTCCTTTTGAGCTTGGGCTTTCTGGTCTTTCTTGAGATCCTCATTTCCGTCATAGAACTCACACAAGGCATCATACAAAGATTTTGCATCTTTGTGTTCCGCAAATCGATTGTAAATATCAGGTGCAAGACATAGTGTTAAGGCTCCGAAAGCTTTCTGGTCTCGATGAATCAACTTTTGATCCTTCTCGGTGAATGTGGAAGACTCCATGTTTAGAGATACTGTGCCTCCAACAGTAACCATTGGCTTGTGCGGACCAGTGATGATTGAATCCCATTAATTGTGATCGGTGTAAAAGAAAAGGCCTTGAGACATCTCTTCCAGTCTTCAAAATTGTCCCCGTTTATGAGTCTTGGAGGTCTATTAGGAGCAACACTCTCTAGATCAGCAAGAGTGAGAGAAGTCATCTTTGACATGATAATTTCACTGAACAAAAAGGTATTTTCGCAGAAAAAATGTAGTTTCGCTGAAGCTAATTTCGCCCGGACAAGGATACTTTTGCTGACAATTTCGGCAACAATTTCGCTAGGCAGAAGCAGTCAAATGCTTAGTTCGCTGTGAGTTTCCCGGGAAACAAGCTTGAACTTTCATTCAGGGTACTTTCGGCAGCAATTTCGCTAGTAAAGACACACGAGCACATATGAACTTTCGTTTGAAAATTCTAGTTTCACAGAAAACAGCAAGAGTGAAAATAGTATGTTGGTACACATGTCCCTAGTTACAGTTCTATTGTACTTAAATGTTTAATGACTTTCATTTTGTTACACCGATGTAATCATTTGATATATGTGATGAAAACTCTTCAATGAATGAATATGTGTTATTGAATGTCTTATATCTTTATATTAATGTTTATTACACGCATATTGAACTAATTACATAGGTTTGTGAATTGTATGAAGTTCTCATGCGAATAGACCATGCTAATGGACCATACGCATGAACACTTCATGCTAATGGACCAGTCGCACGACTGAACCAGGAGGCTGGATCAGTCGCACGATTGTTACATAAGATTGACTCAGTCGCACGACTGGACCTTCAGTTGTGCGGATGGATCAACCGCATGCTTCAGTCGCACGACTGAACCATGCTGACGGTTGAGTCGCACGAATGAAGACTCCAAACCTATAAATACCACTTAATTCGTGGAAAAGCAAAACACTTCGAGAATTCACAACCCTAGCCGTCCCAGAACGTCCAAGTCGATCCTTCCAACTTCATAGAGCGTTTCTGATCATTCCTAATCAATTCTTAATGTTTTCTAATCGTTAGTTTTGATCAGATTAACGTTCTCCCTGATTGGATCACTAATCAAATAGGATTCCGCTCTATTTGATCCGGTTTCACGTAGATTCGGTTAGTACCAGTTCGTACTCGGTCCTAACAAGTGGTATCAGAGCTTTGCCTCTCGATTCTACATGGATTCAATCACGTTTTTGCAAAAATCAACGTTTTTCAATCAAAGATCCGCTCCTTTTGCATTAAAAATTCGATTTTTACAAGTGCATGTTTTCTATAGTTCGTATTTTTCGAGTTCTAGCCGACTAGGGTTTTCAAAATCGTGTTTTTGGTCGAATCGAGTGAAAATTTTGAAAAATTTCGAAGTCAGACGTCTCAGTCGCACGATTGATTCAATCGCACGACTGAACTTCATACGCATAGCTCATTCGCACGATTGGTCCAATCGTCCGTTTCATTCGCACGTTTAAGCTCGTTCGTTCGGTTCAGCTTAGTCGTATAGTTCATTAGTATGACTGAACTCATACGCATAGATTCATACGCACGATTGACCTCAATCGCACGTGTGAACTCAGTCGCACACTTCAATCGCACGGTTAAGTCTCATTCGCATTCCTAGTCGCATCAGTCAGTTAGTTTGTCAAGTTTTCAGACTAAGTCATCATGGACGAACAGCACTTTGCTTTCTCAGCTGGGAAGGAATCCAGAATTCAGCAACTCCTGCTTTTGTAGAATGAGATTGGCAACCACAACAAACCACCGAAGCTTCTGACACTTGACGAATATCCTCAATGGAAGCAACAGTTTGAAATTCATTTGAATGGAGTGGATACCAACTTATGGAGCACAATTGAGACTGGCTACACTATGCCAGTTGGAGCTGACGATGTTCCACTGACTCTAAGTAGTTTGAATGATGCACAAAAGGTTGCGTACAATGATGAGAAGAAGGCCTATGCATTGTTGACACAGTCCATCCCAGAGGATATTTTTCATCAGTTCTAAGAGCACAAGCAGTGCAAGAAGTTACGGAAGGCTCTAGAGAAGAGGTATGAAGGAAATGCAACGCTTAAATCTCTAAAGGATAAAGCTTTGAAGAAGGAATTTGAGAATTCTCATTAACCGGAAATGAGAGTTTGGATGACATTACCGATCGCTTCTATCATTTGATGAGTGAACTGCACACTCATGGAGTTAAAATATCTATGGAAGATAAGGTATCGAGTCTGGCTGATGGTTTACCTGATAAGTGGGATTCATTTGTTTCCACTTTAAGACATAATGAAGTGCTGGAAACGATGGATATAAATGACTTTATTTTGAAACTGAGAGAGGAAGAGCTACGACAGAAGTACAAGTCCAAAAAGGGAACCTACACTCAGAATCCGTCTCTATACAATGTGACTCCTACTACTACATCTTCAAGTGCACCCTTGCAGACTGTTTTCGTTTCTAACACATCTACAAACGTTCAAAGTGCATCGTCAGGTTGTGAGTCAGGTGGTTCATCAAGTGTTCAATACAGTTTAGCAGAAGCTCAACCAACGAAGTTAACGACAGAGAATCTGAGCAACGTAACTGTGGAAGTTGCTAAGGAGCATATGGATTTACTTGCTGCTGTGGTACATTCCTGTGACGGGTTAGTAGCAGGGAAAATTGGTAACTGTCACTTAGCAGATGAAGATTACGAGCAAGTGGATGAAACCGAGCTAGAGAGGATGGATATCATGTCGGCTCTAGCTAGTGCTGTGCGAAGAGCTAAGAAATTCATCAACAAAACAGGGCAGAATCTGGTGGCCATAAAGGATACTACTTTTGGATTTGACAAGTCTAAGGTCACCTGTTTCAACTATGGAGAAAAAAGGCCATTTCAAGAGAGTGTGTGTTAAACCTAAGAAAGTAGGAAATGACAACCCGTTTTCATCAACCAACAGACAAGAAAAAGACAAGAAGGGACTCCAAAGCAATGGTGGCACAAGGTGATGAAGGTCAAGACTGGTCTGTTCGCTTCTTATCTGACGGCGAAGCTAATATTACGTTGGTTGAGGATCTAAACGACGACTCAGCAAGTAAGGGGGAGAACTTGGCTGAGTTTGATACTGTTGATACAAATGACTCAATGGCTGTTGTTGATCATCTGGTAGAGAATGAACTGAATGATGCTTCTGAAACTCACCAGGAACCCCAGGTTCCGTTTGTTGCTGGCACCTCAAACTCTGCACAGGTAGAATCTAAAGATACTCTATTCGATAAACATGCTTGTGTTAAATGCAATAAATTTAGGGAATGCATTGATTTAAAATTTACAAGGTCATTAGAACATAATGATAACTTGGTAAATGACTTAAAACCTTGCACTGAGGCTAACAGAGTGTTGTAGCAAAACGAAAGCAGTTTTAAAGAGAAAATTGAATTAATGAGAAAACAACTAACGGAAACCGAGGTTGTGGCTTTTAATCAAGAAAATGACATAAAGTTTTATTTAAATTCAATTGAGGAAATTAAAAAGGAAAAAGCTATTCTTCAAGTAGAAAATGAGTCATTAAAACAAAGACTGCATAGTTTAACTAGTTATCATAAAAAACTTGGTTAAAGAAAGAAACAATGGAGAAGGGATTGGCTATAAAGTTGTGCCTCCACAACATGAGATCCTTTTGAACACAAAACAGCGTCCTGTTAACAATAATCCTGTCAAGGATCATATGGTGACTACACCTTTGGTCAGTGATCCTGATACTGTAGTTAAATCTGCACCTCAGGTGACTGATCAGAAGGCATCAACTTCGGGCACAAAGGATGAAGTCTTAATTAGGGTCTGGGTGGTAGAGGATGGTCACGTGCCTCTCGGTTTGGGATCAACAACTGGTGTGTCAAAACCAAAAATTTCAAAAACAACTCAGTCTAAACCGGTCAAGCAAGATTTCAACAATGTGAAAAGACAAAACAACCAAAATGTTAAACAAATAAAATTTGTCAAAGAAGGTGAAAAACCAAAGGTTGAGATCGAAAGGACTAATCCTGAAGTGTACTCCCCACCCCACAAAAGATCTCCTAGTCCTGTTGAGAGGAGATCATGTTATACCTGTGGACGAAGAGTACACATTTCTTCATGTTGTCCTCGCTATCAGACACCTAGACGTAAAATTGAATTGGTTCAGGAAGTTAAACCTACTTTTTCAAAACAGAGGTCTAAAACACCTACTAGGTTTTACACCCCTTCCCAACACCAAAGACAACACAGACAAGCCACAGGCAAGTCTGTGATGCCTGAGGCAAAACCAATTCTTGAAAATAGACCTAAAGTTCAAACTGTTAATTAGTCATCGGTTTACCACAAACAAGCCTTACACAAGGATGGTCTGTGGAAAGCTAAAACATCTGATGTGTCTGATAGTGGTGATAAGCAGAAGAATGAGGTTTCTCCAACTCCAAATGGACAGTGAGTGGAGTTTATGATGTGCGATGCCTCTTGGAAACCCAAGCCAGTAAAGGCTTGGGTTCCCCTCCTTAACTAATCTTTTTCTGTTTATGAGCAGGTTGTCCGCTACAGTGCTTCTACCAACACATGGATTATTGATAGCGGGGCATCCAGACATGACTGGGAATCACTCTCTCCTTTTCAATGTCAAAAAAATTAAAGGGGGACATGTTTTCTTTGCTGGTAACACAGGTGGGTACATCACAGCTCAAGGAGAAGTAAGTAATGGGAAGGTAAAATTTGATAAGGTAAATTATGTTCAGCAGTTAGAGAACAATTTACATTCAGTTTCTCAGATATGTGACAAGGGCTTTAAGGTTATGTTTGACAATAGAAAATGTTACATTCTGAAGAAGGAAATGGATATCCCTGAGGAGCAGGTACTAATGTCAGCTTCAAGGTACAATGATTTGTACGTCTTGGACATGTCTAAAGCTTCTACAACTGAGTCCACTGCTCAGTGCTTCTTATCAAAGGCAACAGAGAAGGAGTCCATTTCATGGCATAGGAGAATGGGACACATAAATCCTCGGAAGATGAATCATCTGATTCATAACAACTTAGTTGAGGGAGTAACTGTTAAGCACTTCCAACTTCTGGATTTTTGTGTCTCATGCAAGGAAGGAAAGCAGACCAGGAAATCTCACAAGTCCAAGAATGTCAATTCTATTGATATGCCCTTGGAGCTTCTACATATGGACCTGTTTGGTCCTGTCAGCACAAGGAGTGTAGCAGGAGACTGGTACTGCTTCGTAGTCACTGATGACTACTCGAGATTTTCATGGGTGATGGTTCTGAAAGCAAAGTCAGAGACATTTGAATCATTCAAAGAGCTCGTGACCATACTGGAATCTCTGTACAAACTGAAGGTAAGGAAGATTCGTTCAGACAACGGGACTGAATTCAAGAATCAGTAGATGGATGCTTTCTGCAAAGAAAAGGGGATTGTTCATCAGTTCTCCTCCGCATACACGCAACAGATGAATGGAGTTGCTGAACGTAAGAATAGGAGCTTGATCAAAACTGCAAGGACTATGTTGGCAGATTCAAAGCTGCCAGTACAGTTCTGGAATGAAGCAGTTGCCAATGCATGCTACACTCTTACCTTGTATTGGTAGTCAAGCGATATGGTAAGACTTCCTATGAGTTGCTTCAGAAAAGCAAACCAAATCTGAGTTATCTGGAACCATTCGGGGCACCATGTATGTTACTTAAGAAAACTCTGGAAGGGAAGTTCAGTGAGAAAGCAGATGAAGGCATCTTTCTCGGATACAGCATACCTGACAAACGAGTCTATAACAATTCTACAGGTCAGGTAGAAGTGTGGTGTAATGTAGATGTGCAAAGACACACCACCCCCCTCTGGGAAAGGTCCATCTTCATTCTTCGATTATGATGGATTTTTCAAATCCTTCAACCTTCCTCCAGCATGTTCAGATGACGAGATTACTGCACAGATGATGTACGATGTCTTAAACGCTCCAAATCTGGATTTCAGCAATACAGTACCAACTAGTAGTGCTTCAGAAACTGCTCAGGACGTTAGTGATGTCTCATCAGATGATGAAGAACCAGTTGCAACAGGTATTGAGAATAACATCAATCAAGCTTGCAGTTCAACAAATGCTGAGAACGCATCAGGGAACCCGGATGCTGAACCTGTAGTCACAAACATGGATACTGAAGTGGTCGTTCCTACGATACCTGTGATAAGGATTAGTGTGAATCATCCCCAGGAATCCATCATTGGAGATCTCCATTCCAGGGTTCAGACGAGAAATCAGCTATACTCTGCTGATTTAGCTGTTATTATGGAAAAGGGTTACGTGAATGATGGTGCTTTCAAATGTTTTATTTCTCAAGTCGAGCCCAAACACGTAAGTGATGCCCTGAAGGACGAGGCCTGGGTAAATGCTATGCAGGAAGAGCTGCTACAGTTTAAGAAGCTTGGAGTGTGGAGGCTCGTGGATAGGCCTAAAGGAGTTAAGGTGATTGGCACCAAATGGGTGCTGCGTTGCAAGAAGAACGACCAAGGTGTAGTAATCAGAAACAAGGCAAGATTGGTTGTTCAAGGATTCAGACAAGTCGAGGGAGTCGACTCCAATTAAGTGTTTGCACTAGTGGCAAGGATGGAAGCTATTCGCATTTTTCTGGCCTATGCATCCTACATGAAGATCAAGGTTTATCAGCTGGATGTTAAAAGTGCATTCCTTCATGGGGAAATCCATGAAGAAGTCTACGTCAGTCAACCCTAAGGATTTGAAGATCCTTACCATCGGGACAGAGTCTACAAGCTGGACAAGGCTCTGTACGGGCTACACCAAGCTCCTCGAGCTTGGTATGAGAAGCTCTCTACCCACCTGTTAAAACATGGTTTTCACAGGGGTGTGATTGACTGCACGTTGTTTATCAAAGAGAAAGATGGAGATTTACTAATGGTGCAGATTTATATGGATGACGGAATCTTCGGTTCCCGGAACGAAGAATTATGTAAAGAATTCAAATCTGTGATGAAGGCAGAATTTGAAATGAGTGCAATGGGAGAGATGAAGTTCTTCCTAGGTTTACAGGTGGATCAGGCACCTACCAGTATTTTTCTACATCAGACTAAGTATGTTGGAGACATTCTAAGTCGATTTGATATGGAAAATGTCACTGTTGCCGGTACCGCACTTGCCACAAACCATGATGTGGCACCAGATGATAATGGGGATTTGGTGGATGCCACTATGTATCGTGGGATGATTGGATCTCTCATGTATCTCACTGCCTCTCGTCCGGATATCCTGTACGCCACATGTCTATGCTCCAGATATCAAGCCAAACCAAAAGTAAATCATCTGATCGGGGTGAAAAGGATTTTTCATTATCTGAAGGGTATTCCAACACTGGGGTTGTGGTATCCTCATGATGATGACTTTGAGCTAACTGCTTATAGTGATTCAGACTACGGCGGCTGCAAGATGAACTTCAAGTCAACATCAGTAGGGTGTCAGTTCTTTTGAAGGCGTTTAGTCACCTGGCAATGCAAGAAGCGGACATCTGTTGCTCTGTCAACATGTGAAGCTGAATACGTTGCTACTGCAAGTTGCCCTTCACAAATCATCTGGATACAACAGCAAATGCGGGACTACGGTTTGCAATTTTCAAACACTCCTATCTTTGTTGATAATTCTGCTGCCATAGCTGTAACTAAAAATCCTGTTCAACACCCTAAGACTAAACACATCGGCATAAAATATCATTTCATACGTGATTGCTATGAAAAACAATTAATTGATGTGATTAAAATAAACACGGATTTCCAACGCACCGACCTCTACACTAAACCTTTTGATAAACCCAGATTTTTATATCTGTTAGAGGTCAACGGCGTGAAAAAGAAATGTGACGTGATTCCAGAAGATGTAATGCTTAGTCTGACACCTGTTTAGTTTCTTTTTTCTT
The DNA here is from genome assembly GCA_024085815.1 of Flaveria linearis. Lineage (NCBI taxonomy): Eukaryota > Viridiplantae > Streptophyta > Magnoliopsida > Asterales > Asteraceae > Flaveria > Flaveria linearis. Next base: position 52,801,727 of record CM044008.1, on the reverse strand, counting down.
TTTATTTTCTTTTATTTATCTTATTTAATTTCATGTCTTAAAAATCCGAAAACACAAAAATATTTTCGGTTTTAGTATTTCAGGGGGAGATTAGTTTAGTTTCAGTATTTATTTACTAAAAAAAGGGGGAGGGAGAGCAGATAAGCAAAAAGGCAAGAACAACAAATTTAAGAAAGTGATTCAACATAATGGAAAATGATAGTACACAGGCGTCCTGTTACTTGGAACACCAAAAATATTTTCCATTTTTGCAATGTTTAATTTAAATCATAGAAAATCGTAAGTCTGACAACTCTAAGTCTAACATATTGGAAAAATGATAGTATGCTGGTCTATTATTGTAATTACACAGAGAAAATAGGTCTAGGGAGGTGCTAGTCCATTATACAATGTATCGATAGGTTCAACACAAAGACTAGTAGACATCATTGGTGATTCACTTAAACCAGAATCTATCAACAAGTTATGGGTTCCCATGGTGTCCCTGGTTTGCACAATCAATCAATTTCCAGTAAGGGGTGAGGAGCAATTGAATGCCACAAATGTGTGCAAAGACCTGAAAAATAGAGCAAAAGATGACAAAAGTCACTACTGAAATGTATACAAACAAATAAACAAACAAACAAACCCAGTATATCCCACTCAAGAGCAGGGTCTGGGAGGGGTAGGTGGTGGCAAGTCTTTCCTCTATCCAGATAGGTAGAGAGACCGCTTCCAAAGAGACCACTGCTGAAATGTATATTATAGTATGTTGCTCTAAGAAGAAGATAGGTCTTGCGCCTCTCTGCTGTGCGATGGCACTGACCTGAGGCTTAGCATAGCCTATCCGTCCTAAGAATTCACTGTTGTTTGCGCCTCTCTACTGTGTGATGGCACTGATCTGAGGCTTTGCATCTCTTTGAAAGCTCTTAGTACCAAAATCTTCTTAACCACCGGACCGCTCAAAAATCTCCTGAGGAAGATTGATTTCCATATACTAATGGGACGCACAAACACTTATTGGTCAAATCCACTTAGTTATCACTGATGTGTGTCAAAAATCTGTGTATGGACTTAAGTGGACAAGTATACCGATAATCTTCATGACTGCACCACCTGATGTTCAAAATCAATGTGTGTTACATAACAAACCAAACATGATTTCCAGTTGGCGCTTAGAAGTCTTAGATGAATGTGAAACTATGATCTGTAAATATGTAGTTTCCTTTTAAATATATCAACAAAAAGTTCAAAGAAATTACGTGTATGCCTGTCTGATTCCATATGAATCTGTCTTAGAAATGAAGTTAATGCTAATAGATTGTTCTACTCAGGGGGAGAATCATTTTAAAGTGAATACTAAAATGTCTTCAACTCTACCCAAACAAAATCACAAAAATATGTTTATTTCAGTAATTTAGTTAAGTGTTTCTAGTTTTCAAGTTTTTCTGTTTGTAGTGTGTCAGTGTCGGACTGTTCAACAAGATGTATCTCTGTGAATGTCATAAAAGGAACTGAACGTTAATCTTGAATCACCTGTTTCTGAAGTAAATGAAAAGGATCACGTCTGAGGTGATCATCAGTTTTTGTTCTTAAAATAATCACGTCTGAGGTGATTAACGGTTCTCAAGTAAAAGGATCACGTCTGAGTTGATTGGGTGGATAAATGGATCACGTCTGAGGTGATCAAAGGTTCTTTAAGTTAAAATGGTCATGTCTGAGATGATCAAATGCTCAAAATGTTTTATCAACTGTTAAAAAGGGGCTAAGTGTCAAATGGTCATAAAGTCAAAATTCATAAGTATGAGCCATTCGCATGACTGGACCATGAGAATGGACCAGTCGTACGATTGGACCATAAGTATGAACCCAATCGCACGATTGGAGGTGACCGACTATGACAGTCGCACGAATGACCCTCAATCGCATGATTGGAGGTGACCGACTGTGACAGTCGCACGAATGACCCTCAATCGCACGATTGGAGGTGACCGACTGTGACAGTCACACGAATGATCCTCAATCGTGCGATTGGAGGTGACCGAATGGACCAGTCGCACGACTGACCCTCAGTTGCACGAATCAAGTATGCGATTAGGTTCAATCGCATGACTGGAAGAAACCCTAGTATAAATAGAGGAGGAGTCGGTCGAAGTTGTTCATTCACTCCAATCGCTCACTCAAACGCACGACTTAACCTTACTCTGCCAAAATTTCGTGTGATCGATTTAGACCATTGTTTGACTTATTCTGACGATTTGCACTGATTCTACAGGTATTGCGCGACAATGTTCAACCTCAAAGATCAGTAAATACATGTCCAAATGATAGAACTTAAGATATAAATAGAACCGAGACTTAGTTTGACAAATAAACCATTAGAACTAAGTATCTTGATCAAATAAAAGTTATTAGGAGTTTAGTCGGACATTTGCGAACCTAATGAGCCAAGCCACAACGTCTAACATCATGTTTTGCTCAAAATTTGAATTTGAATGGACAAACAGTCTGTCATGCGAATGGACACCCTGATGAACTTCAATCGCACGACTGAGCTATGCGAATGGCTCAATCGCACGACTGAGATGGATGAAGTGCTCAATCGCACGACTGAACCATGCGTATGAGTTCAGTCGCACGACTGAGGTAAACGCATAAGAGAACATACGTCTAAGCCCAGTCGCATGACTCAGTCGTACGTATGAGCTCATGCGCACGACTAGATCTCAGTCGCGCAGTCTATTCTCACGAGTAGATCTCAGTCGCATAGTTCATTCGCACGACTGAACAAAAGTTTTCAAGTTCATTGAATTAAACTGTTACTCATTGACACTTACTAACATTTATTTACTTTGTGTCACAGATGGCGAGTCGTTGGACGATGAGCACAAAGCATAATATTTGTGCTCATCTCGATTTGTCGTCACGCAACGCAGCTGAGTTCTTCGGTATCATCACTTTTCTACGGAGATCGAGGATCTTCTGAGCGATCTCGACACCGTGCACACCATACAGATCAGTTCAGCAGGCTTTCTAGGAAAGCGCTGTAGTTGACAGGTCCTTCGAGCCCTATCGTATCAGGAGTTTCATCTTTGGGGAGTCTATAGAGATCACAGAGGAGGATCTCAGGATTGTTTTAAAGTTCGGAGATGATGTTGATTACCTCACAAGACTGCATCCCCTACTGTTCGAGGATATTTCCTTTGGGCTAAGTACTCGGGGGACATCAACGCAGGTGTGCTCAACAAGAGCAACCTGTGACCCCAATTCAAGTACTTAGCCCACGTACTGTTGAGATGCATCGCCTCACGGAAGGGAGGCTTCGACGAGTTATCAGATCAGATGCAGAACGCCTACGTGGCGTTGGTGTTGAATCACCCATTCAGCTTCTTGAGGATGATCTTCACCTATCTGGTGGAGAACATTGAGGCGAAGGGTAAAGAGAGCTTCTGCATGTACCCATGCTTTATGCAGATGATTATCGATCAGAAGCTCCCTTCTCTGCCCAAGGAGAAGGAGGACACTGTGGTCCTAGAGGTGATGGATGATACCACCCTCGGACGGATGAAGGTGTATCGGGGCAAGCAGGTCTCTCCCCCCGTGAGGTGATTGTTCGGGCATCTGGCCCGGGAGGATTATGTGGCGCCAGCTAGGCGAAAGTGATGCCACGATGACAGTGATTCGGACACAGAGCAGATTGTGCTCCCAGTTGATGACTCAAATGATCATGACAGTGGTGACGGTGGAGATACTGGCCCCTCTCAAACTAGGGCCACTACTGCTGATGTTACATCTCCACCACCTACCCAAGGAGGTACAGAGACTGCTGGATTCCATCAGGAGTTTCATCCTGATGAGGGGGAGGAGTCAAACGAAGAGTCTTTGGTACGAATGGTGGGAAGCCGGGTCGTGGCCACTGAGAGAGGCATCAGGGCGGTAGATAGACGCCAGGGTGAGCCTGGGGAGGCTGTTCCTGATCCATCATATGCCCCAGACGAACCCAGCAGCCAAGGGGGAGCCTCCGTGTCAAAGGGGACACAGAAGAAGAGGATGGCTTAGCCCTATGGGAAGAAGGGGAAGAGGCCCAGATTTACACTTCTTACCACCACCTCTGCCACTACAGCCACCACCACTACTACCACACCACCCACCACTACTACCACACCACCCATTACTACTACCACACCTCCACCTTCCAATGCTACACCCCATACTTCTCCATCCATTCATTCACCACCACCGATATTCACCACAACCACCACTACCACCACCAGCCACGAAGCCGGACCATCCTCACACCCCAGTTTCCCCACAGGATCTTCTCTACCCTCCATTAGGGTAGAGAAACAGCTGACAGCACTAAACCGTATGGTGCTGAAGCTGTTGGCTACGGATGAGGAGAAGACTGCACAGATACATCAGCTATTGGCTTAGTGCTACCCAAGCTCAGTAGATCTCACAGCAAGCCCAACAGATTGCCCAACTCCAAGAGCATAAGGTGGAATTAGCAATGAAGATAGAGGAGTTGGATGCTGCCAATAAGTCCATCATGCTCAAGCTCAAAGGATCTAAGGATGAGCCTCTGAAGATCAGAGAAGGAGATGATGATGATGATGATGATGATGGAGAAGATGATGAGAGTGATGATGATAAGGGTAGTGGTGATGGAGAAGCAAAAGGAAGGCGGGAAGATGATGATGATGAAGAAGGTGATGCAGCTACATCTGCCTCAGCTCCAGGTCAAGAGCGAAGAATGAAGAAAAGACAAGACCAAGGAGCATCATCCTCTGCCCCGCCTATATCTCCGACTGCAGAGGATCCCAGTATGATTCAGGACAAAAGTAAAGTTTAGATGTCTATGTATTTATGAAAGCTTTGTACTTGAATCATGTGTTAATGTTATGTAAATTAATGTTTATATTTCATTATTAAATGTTTGATTGTCTTGATTACTTACTAACTATTGGTGTGTTTACATGTTTAATTCAAGCAGATCAAACATCTTAGCAAGATGAATATGATGTTGCTCCCTTACAGCAAATCAAGTCTCAATTAACTATGATACTTGATTTGCAAGGGATAGTCAGAAGGTCTGTGAGTTATACTCCTGAAGAAGGAGAAATAATTCATGACCTTACTGACGAGCAACTTGCTGAGATGTTCCGGCTTAACCCGGATGAGATTGTCAAAGACACTCCAACTGTTGATGTGGCTAGTGACGATGAGCTTAACGATGTAGATGAAATAGAGATTGAGGACGTCACAGCTCAGCATTATCCAGAGTACACTGACCGAGAGGGACATGTGGTTCCTAATTTGGGTAGTACTCTTGGCAGTGATACATTGGAGAAGCTGAATCAGATGGAAAAGGAAGTAGAGACATCAACAAGCCAAGCCCAAGCCTTAGACGCTAATGTGGACATCAGAAAGGCTGAATGGGTGGCTTGTTTTGCAGAGATCAGAGCCCAGCGCACTGCACCAAAGCCAAGTACCTACACCAAGCTCTACAAAGTAAAGAAGCATCTCAAGGTGTTAGGCAAGATCATAGCGTGGGCATACTTTGAGGATCTGAGTGTGTACGCAGCGAAGAGGGAGAGGGGAATAGAGTACTTTAGATTTCCACATGATCTAAAGACTTTTCCCAGTTTTGAGCTCAACCACTGGCACGCCTAAAGTTACTATATGCCGACCCGAAGAAGATGTCAGGCTGGTTTGAGGCTGTGTTAAAAAGAGAGTACCGCACCCGGTGGGTTAACTTCAGACCTCAACAACTAAGGAGGTATACCAAAAGGTCTGAAGTTAATCCCATTACTGGAAGGCCGACAGTTGTCTTGAAATGGCAACCTCCGTGCACGATGTCTCGTATACCTATGGGGGAGATGCCACAAGACTTTACACCCCATTTTAAATGGTGGTACTATGACTGGCGTACTGGAAAAGCCGTCATTGTGTTGGATAGAAAGGGGACTTTGGAGACAATAAGGGTGTTCGACCCAATGTGGCTCACAAACTTGTCAGCAGCTGATGTATATACTTTGTACAAGTGGCCACTGTTAGCAGCTGATGTATAGTACCACCATTTTAAATGGTGGTACTATGACTGGCGTACTAGAAAAGCCGTCATTATGTTGGATAGAAAGGGGACTTTGGAGACAACAAGGGTGTTCGACCCAATATGGCTTACAAACTTGTCAGCAGCTGATGTATATACTTTGTACAAGTGGCCACTTTTTTTTATATGCAGGATATCGTGCAAGCACTTCAGTTTCAACAAGTTATACGTTTATGCTTTGCATTTGATATTCATGTTTGGGTTTCAAAGGAAGAAAGATTCAAGAGATATGAAGAGTTTGCAAAGGAAGTCAAAGAATAGGTAGAACTAGGTCCAATGGGGAGTTTGTTGGTACACATGTCCCTAGTTCCAGTTCTAATGTACTTAAATGTTTAATGACTTTCATTTTGTTACACCGATGTAATCATTTGATATATGTAATGAAAACTATTCAATGAAAGAATATGTGTTATTAAATGTCTTGTATCTTTATATTAATGTTTATTACACGCATATTGAACTAATTATATAGGTTGTGAATTGTATGAAGTTCTCATGCGAATAGACCTGGCTAATGGACCATATGCATGAACACTTCATGCTAATGGACCAGTCGCACGACTGAACTAGGAGACTGGATCAGTCGCACGATTATAACATAAGATTGACTCAGTCGCATGACTGGACCTTCAGTCGTGCGGATGGATCAACCGCATGCTTCAGTCGCATGACTGAACCATGCTGATGGTTCAGTCACATGAATGAAGACTCCAAACCTATAAATACCACTTAATTCGTGGAAAAACAAAACACTTCGAGAATTCACATCCCTAGCCGTCCCAGAGCGTCCAAGTTGTTCTTTCCAACTTCATAGAGCGTTTCTGATCATTCCTAATCAATTCTTTATGTTTTCTAATCGTTAGTTTTGATCAGATTAATGTTCTCCCTGATTGGATCGCCAATCAAATAGGATTCCGCACTATTTGATCTGGTTTCACATAGATTCGGTTAGTTCCAGTTCGTACTCGGTCCTAACACAGTAGGTTCGCTGGAAGAAAAGTGTAGTTTCGCTGGAAGAATACTTAGTTTCGCAGGAAGAACCAGAAAACCCCTTAAACCCCGAAAACAACCTGAAATCACCCAAATCTCAGTGTATTTGAGATATGATGATTCACAAATCATCCCAAATCAAAAACAAGCAGAATCAATTTCCATATCAAATACACTCTGATTTGATATAGAAATAAAGAAATAGTGGTATTGAACAAAAATAACCAAAAAACCTCAAACAATCAAGAGCACTATGGCTCTGATACCATTTTGTTAGTCCATTTGATCAGTTTTTCAGTGCAGAAGATGGTTTGAATCGTTCAATACCATAAACAAACAACACACACAAAGATTTAAAGAACAAAGAAGACCAAAATGTATTCAAAGATGATTCAATAAGCAACAATACCAATGAAATAAGATAAGCTCAATATATTCAACAAGAACCAACTTATAATAGCCTCTTGCAACAGAAATATTCGATTAGGGTTTTGCAAGGATACCCAACAATGAACAAAATGAAATCTATATATAGCAGATGTAGTTTCGCAGATAGTTTCGCTGCAAGCGAAACTATGCTGCCGAATAGTTTCGCCCGGCTGAAACTGCAGTCTCGCCGGGAGAACATACAGCTGACTGTGAGCGAAACTACAGTTTCGCTCACAGTTTCGCTGGACTACTAAAATAGATAAATAAACTAATCAACTTATAAAAGTAATCTAACATAAATCCTATTACCTAGAAATGTAAACAAATACTAATCTAAGGTGAGTCCAACCAATACTTGATCTTCAGACCCATCAGCATGAATACATCCCTACATTCATTGAATGTGTACTCTGACAAATCTTGAGGATCATTTTCCCCTAGTCTAAGAGCTATCCTTAATACTTGCTCAGAGACTTCAAGCATTCTATCATTAGTAATAAATGCTTTCACAACTTTATTTCCAGCCTCATCTCTTTCAACCTCTGCTGTTCTCCAGAATCTTTTGATCAGTCTTTCATGGATCAGAGGCCTTGCACACATGGCATATACATATTTAGTCCTCAGCAAGAATCTAATTATTTCCTCATAGCCAGTGGCCTCTCTATTATCTTCATCCAAGAAAGCAGCTACATTATGCTTTGGTTCAAATTTTAGTTCAGCCATCTGCACAAACAAACACACAAATTTAGATATATTGATGAAGTTGAAATGATTTGATTGTGTTCAACTTTGGATTAATATAAAGGAATTATTATGTTTTAAAACACTTAGGTTTTATTTAACATCAAGTGTTCTTAATCATTTTCTAGAATTAATTAAAATTCTGTCAAAATCATATTAAACACACTTTGTTGTATTATTGTTTTAAAACACATTAATTCACTTATCATTGATCAAAGTTATTTTTCAATTAAGTTCTTATGAATTAATTAATTAATTTTTTTTATTAAAAAAATATTTTCAAATTTTGAACTGTTCATCTTCTTCATTTGAACGAAGATGAGCACCATGAACTCAATGTTCAGGAAAACACAAGTTTTATATGTCAAAATGTTTGAAATTCAGTGTACATCAACAATATATGATCAATTTAAGTTCTTAGATCCATTTTGATTCATCATTTTCGAATTTTTCAAGTTTTAGGGTTCCAAACGTGGTGACCGATTTTGAATCTAAAACTTGAAATGAAATGATTTATTCAGTGAACTTACATTCATAAATAACATATATACACTATCGAATAAGAATTTTCAGAAACAAATGACAATTTGAGTGAAATGGGTGAACAAGGAATCGACTGCGTTTAAGGGTCTGAGTTTGTGAATGAGTGAAAAAATGAGAAGTGTTCTTTATATACTAAGTGTAAAATTTTAGACGCATGAGCACTGTTTGGGTGTTTGGGGTTAGATGCGTGACAACTATTCAGCCGTATGGGAATTGTTCAGATGGTTCTGAGCTATTCAGTCGGTTGAGCACTGTTCAACCGCATGTATCTATAGAAACGTCCAACACTTGATCAGTTCTACACAAACTGTCTTGTACTGTGTAGACGTATGGGAATGATGAACCGTCTAACACTTTACCAAATTTACTAAATTTCTCAGACGGTTGACAACTGTTCAGGCGCATGGGTTCATGAGAACCGCCTAAACACTTGTAAAAATTCTGAAATTTCATCATACACCTAGATGGACTTATGGTCACTGTTTTGACGCATGAGGTTCAATACACTTGCATTTTTCACCTTTCATCTGAACAATGTTTAGACTTATTAGCACTGTTCACGTACTAATATTCAAACAATTTTCAGTATTTTTAAAATTTTTCCCAAAAATTACATTTTTGACCCTTAATTTTCATTTTTGACATTTTAACCCCTTTTATTTTAATTTAAAATTTCAAAATTAATTTTCCCTTTATTTTAGTCTCAAAATTAACAAATTGCCTTGTTTTCAACATTTGTAAGAAGCTTTTCCACTTGCAAATTTAGAGGTTCATATTGTCATTATCAAAATTTTACATTATCACACACATATTTTGATCATATAGCATCATCCTTTCCATTCAACATTTTGATTTTGATTTTCTGAGAAAACTCTTACATTTATTACTCCCCCTAAACTTTTAAGTTTTATAAACTTAGAAGTTTCCAAGGTAACACAATAAGATCACTCTTATCATTGTTAAATTGCTTGCACACAGAAAACATGCACAAAATCAAAATTAAAGCAGAATCAAAATCTAATATTTATAATAGAATCATTGTCCGCAGTGAGATCACATCAGTTAAGATCAGCACATTAAAATAAAATAAAGTATGAACAGTCATAGACAATGAATAAATCCTGATCAAGTGTGTTCCAGGTTAGTGATTACATAGCAAAAGAGACACAAGATCTAAGGACAGAAAATGAGTGTTTTTGATAAAAGAATCAGCTCACTTACTTTTTCAATTCTTGGATTGATTATGGTAGAATTAGATATGACATGATGTGACTCATACAAAGACTTAGAGAGATCAACTATCATCAAGACATGCAAGTAAGTAGACAATCTCAACTTATTACATGACAAATATGCATAACCAGAGTTCATGTTACTTATTTATTAGAGAATGATCATGGATAACCATTTGATCAACTCTAACCATCCATTTGAATGGGTTGTGCACAGTGGCATCTTTTGCATCAAAGGAGAATATCCAGGTCTGTAATCACTTACAATAGAGGATATCTCAGCACTTCAGGTTTATGATGACTCATAACAAAGAAGTGAGATGATGCTTGTCATAGATCTCATGATTAGTCACATCACCATGAGGTGTGAGTGTTGTAACTTAACAAGCAATGAATTTGATAAGCTAATATAACTCAAAAGTACTCAGATGAACACACATACAAGCATAGATGATTTAGTTTAATCATAAGAATTTACTTTTTCAGTATAACATCACGATATTGTCTACATATCATATCTGATCATGTCAGACTTTATTAGCGAGTGAAGTATGCAACTGATCTCACTAATGTGCTATCATTTCTCACATGTTGTAAAAACAGATTCATTCCTAAAAATTAATTAAAAAATAAAGAAAGACTCTATTTTTTGGAGTTTTTGATTTATATTTTTTATCTATAATTTTTGAGTTTTCTACTTTTGTATTTTGTTTTTCTATAAAAGAAAACACACACACACAATCTACAATTAGGCAAATAACTTTGACAGGTGCACTTATGATGACCTTTTGGTTTAAGGAGGGTTCTAATCATAATAAGATTCAAAGAACTGAATTAAGCACTTAGAAACCACGTTTACACATGGTTAATAAGTCCAATTGACTCCACTAAGTACTCAAACCGTCCGGGTAGGAAGGCTTTAGTAAATAGATCTACCAACTGTTTTTCAGTTGCAATTTGAATCAAATGATTAAACCTTTTTTAGAGTTATCTCTGAGAAAATGATATCAAATCTCGATATGTTTTGTTTTTGAATGTTGAACTTGATTAGTTGTAATGAACATAGCAACAGTGTTATCAATGTAAATGGGTGTTTTAAAAAAATTGAACCCATAATCCAGTAGTTGGTTTTGCAACCAAAGGATTTGAGAACATCCTGCTGATGCAGCTATGTACTCAGCTTCTGAAGTTAAAACAGATACATTTGTTTTTTCTTGCATTGCCATGAGACTAATCGGGGACCAAGAAACTGCCAACCACCCGTTGTAGATTTTCTATCTTGGCAGCATCCACCATAATCACTATCTGTATATCCATGTAGCTCAAAGTTTCCCTCATAAGGATACCAAAGCCCTAGAGCTGGTTTACCTTTGAGATACCTTAATATCCTCTTGACAGCAATTATGTGGGATTCTTTTAGGTCTGATTAATACCTGGCACAGACACAAATAGCATACATTATGTCTGGTCTTGATGAAGTAAGATACATCATAGAACCAATCATAGATCTGTATAAAGTTTGGTCAACTAATTTTCATTTGGGATCAGGCTCAATCTTGGTGTTTACGTCAGCTGGAGTTCATATGGACTGACAATCTTGTAGTTTGAATTTCTTTAAGAGTTTGTCAACAAACTTCTCTTGATTGATGAATATACCATCTACAGATTGTTGAATTTGTAGTCCAAGGAAGAAATTGATTTCTCTTATAGAACTCACCTGGAAACAAGGCTTCATGATTTCTTCAAATTCATTGCACAGTTTTGGACTAGTAGAACCAAATATGATATCATCAACATACACTTGCACACATAAGAGATCATCATTATCCTTCTTTGTGAATAAAGTTGGATCGATTTTCCCTCTTGTGTATCCATGTTGGATCAAGTGTTGTGACAATGTCTCATACCAGATTCTAGGAGCTTGATGAAGTCCATACAAAGCTTTGCTAAGCTTGTACACTCTATGTTGAAATTCTGCATCCTCTAAGCCCAGAGGTTGCTTCACATACACATCATCAGTGATTGGACCGTACAAGAATGCACCTTTAATGTCCATTTGATACACATTAAATTGCATGAATGATGCATAAGCCAGGAAGACACGAATGGATTCGAGTCTTGCAACTGGAGCAAATACTTCATCACAGTCAATTCTTTCTTCTTGTGTGTATCCTTGTGCAAGTAGTCTCACCTTGTTTCTTATAACTATCCCTCTATCATCAGTTTTATTTCTTAACAACCATTTTGTTCCTATATCATTTTCTCCTTTAGGTAATTCCACCAAATTCCACACTTCTTGTTTGTGGAATTGAAGTAATTCTTCTTGCATGGCTTCAATCCAAGCATTGTCCTTTAACGCTTTGGTAACGTTTTTAGGAACAATTTGAGAAAGAAAACAAGAGTATAAGCACAGGTTTGCTTGTTTTGATTTACTCCTTTTTGTTCTCTTATTCAATGGACCAATAATCTGTGATGTTGGATGGTTCTTGTGAATACAAGATGTTTGAATCTCATCACTTTGAACATTAACATCCAGATTTGTTTGATTCAAGTTGGAGAGCTGATGCAGTAGGTTAGAAGAATGTGGATTGAAGTTTGGAACTTGAGACGGAGAGTTGATAAAGTAATCAAAGTTACCAGTATCAACTGCATCACTAGAGATAGATGATGTTCCTAACTCAGGTTGCACAAACTCATTACCATCATTAGGAAATAGTTGTGATCCTTCTTGATCATATGAAGCTGAATGATCTGAAACTTGATTAGCTTGATCATTATCATTGAATCTAATTGTTGAGTCCTTGACAAATGAGAAGAATGGGTAATCTGGGCTTGAATCATCTGGGTTGTCAGAATCCAAATCCTCACTGAAAGATCCAAGATCTCCTATAGAGCTCTTCTTACCTGTAGAATCAAGAAAGTTTGATTGACTAAACAAGTTAGATTGAAGAGAGTTTGACAGTGAATCTAAATCAAATAACCAAGCAGGGCCATTTGAAACTGATGGAAAAGAATTTTCCAGAAATTTAAAGCTGAATGTTTCAAGAATTATATTTGTCCAAGAGTTATAAACTCGATAGGCTTTTGAAACAGATGAGTATCCAATGAAAAATCCATTATCAGATTTTGCTTCAAATTTTCCTAACTGATCATTTGAATTAAGAATCATGACCGGACAACCAAATGATTTTAGAAAATTTATATTTTCTTTCCTACCAAAACATTAACTTTTAAGAAGTTTTCATTTTATCTTTCACAATTAAAGTTCTATTCTGAACAAAGCACGTAGTTGATATAGCTTCATCCCAGAATGTGATAGGAATCTTTGCATCGGCTAACATAAAACGAGCAGCTTCAATCAATGTTCTATTCTTCCTTTCAGCAACTCCATTTTGTTGAGGAGTTCTGGGAGCACTGAACTGATGAGCTATTCCTTTCTCTGTACAAAACATTTCAATGTTAGCATTTTTGATTTCTTTACCATTATCACTTCTTATTATTTTCACTTTGTGTTCTAGTTGATTTTCAACTTTAATGATAAACTCTTTTAGTAATTCAGTCGTTTTAGATTTAGCATGTCAAAAAGAAAACCCATGAAAATCTTGTATAGTCATCAATGATAACTAGACAATATGATTTTCTTCCAATACTCTTGACGTTTGTTGGTCCAAAAAGGTCCATGTGTAACTTCTGTAGAGGTTTGAAATTTGAGTTTATCAGCTTGGTCTTATAAGACGCTCTGTGTTGTTTTCCCTTCAAACATGCTGAGCAGTGATAAGTTATTGCAACTTCTTGGATGGAAGTCCAATGACATGATTTCCTGCTACAAGCTTGTTCATGTTCTTGAAGTTTGAATGTCTAAGACGTCTATGCCAAAGCTGGCTTTCATCATTTGATGCTTTAGCAATTAGGCAAGTTGTTTCTGTTAAAGGATCAACCTGAGACATATCCAGCTTGTATACATCTCTATCCCTTTCCGCTTTAACAATTACCCAATCCTTGTTTATCTGAAAACCTGGCTTTAACACATAATAGAAAGAATCATCAACTAGAACAGAGTATGATTTATCACATATTTAGGATACACATAAAAGATTAAAGTTAAACTGTGAACAAAAGTTGACATTGTCGAAGCTTATTATCCCATTTGTTACTGTTCCTTCTCCTGTTATTTTGCCACCTGCATCACCACCAAAGGCGACATGCGTTCCATCCTGCATAACAAGAAAATTAAGTTGAGATATCTACCCAAGGCAGGATTGCCTGTCATGTGTTGGCTACACCCGCTATCCATATACCATGTATTGAGTGGTCTTCTCGGGCGTACCTGCATAACAAGAAAATTAAGTTGAGATATCTACCCAAGCCGAGATGGTCTTGGGTTTTCCATATTTATCAACAATGATAAATTGTTTGAAATGAAGATTATTTAAATCAAGTTTATTCTTAATGAATTTACCAATCTTGTTATGAACTTGTTGTGGATTATTTTTGTGAACACTCATACCATTTGAGTGATCAATTTTTGAAAAGTATTGATGACTAACATTTTTATTAGTCATTCTTATAGATCTTGGTATGAATTGTTCTTTCATAATTTGTTTTGCCCTCACATAATTGTTCTTTTGAGAAGATCTCAGACCTAAAGAGGGTTGGTTAGTTAATTGTTGAAATCCATCAGTTTGATTTCTCATATACTGAGGATTAACATAACCTTTGCTCATATTTGAATTGGCAAATCCTCTATTAGGTGAGCTCTTTCTAAAATAAAAATTCTCAGTATTGTGAGTTTTCTTATCACAATAAGTACAATATTTGTTAAAATAACAATCTGCTGTAGAATGATATCTCATGTCACATATGTGACAGTACTTGTTGAAATAGCACTCAGCAGTATTGTGATTTTTCATATCACATATTTCTCAGGACCGTTGTAGAGATTTAAACACCTGCTTGTTAACTTTTGATATAGCACTTAGCAGTATTGTGATTTTTCATATCACATATTTCACAGTACTTTTGTGGAGTTTTAAACAACTGCTTGTTAACTTTTGATGTTGATGCTATATTTGATTCCTTTTTATATTTTGGCATCAAAAAGTTAAATTGTTGTTTTTGAGTTGTCAATTTTTGCTTTTGAGTTGAAATTTTATTCTTTGACAAATTACTTTTCATCTTTTGTTCATGAACTTCCTTCTTTAATTCCTTAGGAACAAATCTTTTTGTAACAGCGGAAGTCTTAGAATCTGAACCCGTTTTCAGATCAGAGTGAGATTTGTTCATAGGACTTATCTTGTTTTGTTAAAGAGAGTTCATATTTAACAAACCAGCTGACACAAATTTTATAGCTTTGAGTTTAGTTGCCTGATTTGTTGGTTTGATCAGATTTTCTGAATTTTTGTTTCGTTCAGTTTTGGTTTTAGATGATTTCTTTCTTCCTCCTTGATTCTTTGTTTTAGAAGAACTTGTTTTTCTTTCAGATAGAACATCTTCAGCTGAAGATTCTTTTTCATTATCTTTTTGTTTTAGATTAACAAAGTTTGAATCTTCTAATGTTTCTTCCTGATGTTTAGCTTTATCTTTGGTTTTAACTTTCACTTCTTCCAATACAGAATGAATTTGATCAGAAGTGTTCTGATTTGTCTGTTTAGGTTCATAAGATTTTATCTTGATTGGATGAACATTTTTAATCTTTTCTTGATCATTTTCAACAAAAACTTTTACATTATCTTTTTCCTCTTCACATTGAGAATTCTTGTTTTTGTTCTGAAAGGCTTTGAGTTTAGCCTTATTCTCAGGAGAATGATTATGTGTATTAAATTTCTCTAGTAAAGTGTTTGTTATTGATTCAGGCATAGGTTCATGAGTGAATCCTAATCCTGCTTTCTGTTTATCTTTTCTCTCACTTACCAGTTTTTCAACTATCATTTATGAACTTTTAACTTTAGCAAGATCCATTTGAGTAGCAGCATGTCCTATCTTCTCCTGTTCAAGATTTTTGGTCATCTCTTCCAATTATTTAGACACAATTTCTAAATCTTTTATCGTTTTGTTCCATGATGTTTGAAGAGAAATGATCTTTTGATCTGCTGTTTTATGGTCAGATTTTAATTTGTTATGCATATACTTTTCTTGTTTCAGTTTCTCATAGATTTTATATGAATAGTTTTGATAGTATTCAACATGTTCGAAGCATGATTTAGTGCACAGTTTGTCTCTCACTTTAGATGGTATTTCAGAAAATTTTGGAGATGAGGTTTCAGAGTTTGAGGATGAAGTGTCAACCTTGGGTTGATTAGATTATGCCATTAGAGCTACTTCATCTATATCCTCCTTAGGATCAGATTTGTAACTCCAATCATAGTCATCTTCTTCATTCTCACCTTCCACTTTTGGATCACTGTTCTCTGACCAATCCTCCCCCTAAATTTCTGCAACAAGAGATAAACTTGAGGTTAGATCATTAGTGAATTGTTCAGCATATGCACTCCAATCACAACCATCTTTAATGCTGACTACAAGAGCTTTGATTAAAGACTTTGATAAGGTTTTTGGAAAGTCTTGTGAGTTGATTGAAACCTTTGATTGCCAGAACTTGATTGAGCATTTCCTCCATTGTTCCTTGGAGCTTTGTATTCTCTAGAGAAATGTCCATAACTGTTGCAGTTAAAACACCTTGACTTTGACTTGTCAAAACCAACAGTCTTGTTAGCAATAGGCTTGTACTTCCTATTGACATATGAGTGTTTTTGTGTTCCATAGGCAATCTGATGGGTTTTAACAAGATTATCAAAGTCCATATAAGATAATTTATAGGAAAACGCAGCGGATTATTAGTTTAAAATCTTGTTAATATGTTGATTATCAAACCAATTTAGTAAGCAAAACCCAAACCATGGATCCATATACGAAATGCATACTATCAAAGCAACCATAGGATGTTTAGAAAACAACCTTCTAGCTGTTAGAAATCGAGTTTATGGAGGTGTAGATGATGAGCTTTGTGGCTGAATCTTCAAGCAAGAAAACCTCAAGAGAGTTATACCCCAAGCTACCAACAAAAGCCCCTTTGATGCTAGGATTTCACAGCACCATTTTCCAGCTTTTAAACACTTTAAAACTGAAACTTCCAGCCTCTTCTTTCCCTGATTGCTGCCGAGGACAAGAGGAAGAGAGAAGAGAGGATAATGACAATAATACTTGAGAGATTGAAGTGCATTTGCATGGAGATAACTTGTAGGTGTAAAAGGCATCTTTAAATCAATTGGTTGGTCCCCTTTTCAGCCCTCTTGGGCTGAGACATTGGCTGCCACCAATGGGTGGTGTAGCTTTTGTATTTCCATCCAATTTATTTAACTAAAACCCCAAAATAAAATTTGTAACACTTACATTTTATTTTGTAAACTCAACTAACTCTAACATGACATTAATTAAAACCCAATTTAATTAATTTGTAACACCTTACATGCCATGTTATCGTTTTATTTTATAAATGTTAATTAACCATTAAATAACAATTATAAAGTAATCTCTCAAAATAAATAAACCCAAGTTATTTATTAATTTCTTAAGTGATCTAATTTAGAAAACCATTTTTCTAAATGTTCTTGGTGTTGTTATTTATTTAACTAATCAAATCAATAAATAAATATTGCAGGTGTTTGTCTAGCCTGTTATTGGGTATTACCCGACTTGGATCATATCACACTAGCCACATCAATTTAATATGTATCTTGGGTAGATCGAATCCTATAATCTCCCACTTGCACAAGATTCATAGAAGATTGATGCAAGCAGCAAATTACACCTAGCAACGGTTTGCTACCCCTAATGTATATGACTAAGTGCCATTCAATAACATCATCCCTTTCAAGTACCTTACTTGAATATGATTTAGGTGAATCAATCATCTATCATTTTATTGCAGATGTCATGTTAAATCCCAGAGACACAGAATTGTCATTCTCCGATGATTTAACTTTAACAGGCCTTAGACATCTAACCCTCAACGAATAAGAGGAACAAATTCCATCTTGACTACATACGTCTCTCACAATCACCTTATATCATACCTGAACTTAGCCTTATGTACTGCCCATCTTTCAGAACAGCGAAGCACTAAGTCAAAGTACAACACTTGGTGAATATCAAGACCTAATATATATCTCAGGTCTGAGGATGTAATGATATTCGCCTTTACTCAATATCTCTTATGACTAATCATAAAGATTCCATGTAGAAATAATTGAGAGCGGGTTAGTCCTATATCTATATCCCATAGATATCAATGAACCTTGGTAGCAACCTCTTGCTCTATATTCATACTTTATGAATATCAACCAATCCAAGTTCATTATAGTCTTACATTCATAGTTGTTCCAACAAGTATGATCGACTACGGACGTTTGGAATAACTTGCTTATTCACGGATTTAAACATGCTAAAATAGATGAACAAATGAAAATTATAACCATATAATTAAGTCAAATAACATAAGTTCCAATATCCAAATACAAAATTTGATCAAGTCCAATCACTAGAATATCGAAGTCCTAAGGCACAAGTATGACTTTCACGCTTTGACCTATCTAGGAGCTTCGTGAATGGATCCGCAATGTTTTGATCGGTGTGAACTTTGCGAATACATATCTTTCCCTTTTCAACTTCATCCCTTATGTAGTTTAATCTCCGTTCAATGTGTCGAGTCTTTTGATGAGCACGAGGTTCCTTGATTTGAGCAATCGCACCCTCGTTGTCACAAAAGTTCTCTAGCGGGTCTTGAATGGTAGCAACGACCCCTAGATCATCAATGAACTTCCTAAGCCACGTAGCTTCTTGAGCTGCCAATGAAGCGGTGATGTATTCTGATTCTGTTGTAGATAGTGCCACCACATCTTGCTTTGAGCTCTTCCAAGAGACCGCTCCTCCATTCATAATGAAGACATATCCCGACTGTGATCGAGAATCATCTCGATCGGTTTGGAAACTCGCATCCGTGTAACCCTTTACAACGAGCTCCTCCTCCCCAGATCCATATATTAAGAACATATCCTTAGTGTTTCTAAGGTATATCAAAATACTCTTAACAACCATCTAATCACTATTACCAGGATTCTGTTGATATCTACTTGTCATGATTAGAGCACATGACACGTCCAGCCTAGTACATATCATTGCATACATGATGGATCTTATACCAGATGCATATGGGACTCCATTCATTCTTTCATGTTCAACCATTGAACTAGGGCATTGAGATGAGCTCAATATAGTCCCCTTTTGAATAGGTACCAAACCTTTCTTAGAATTCTCTATCTTGAACCTTCTCAAGATCTTTTCAATGTATGCACTTTGGTTTAAACCTATCAGCCGTCTTGATCTATCCCTATAGATCTTTATTCCCAAAATAGGCGGCTTCACCAAGATCCTTAATGGAAAAACAGCTTCCAAGCCAGGCTTTTACACCTTCCAAGGTTGGAATGTCGTTTCCAAGTAGTAAAATGTCATCGACATATAATACAAGGAAATTGATAGTGCTCCCACTAGCTTTCTTATATACACAAGCTTCATCAGTGTTTTTGATGAAGCCAAATTTCTTTACTTCATCATCAAAACGGTGATTCCAACTTCTTGACACTTGTTTCAATCCATAGATTGATTTCTTTAACTTGCAACCTTGTTAGGATGTTTTGGATCGACAAAACCTTCAGGCTGTTTCATATGGACATCTTCCTCAAGATATCCATTAAGGAAAGCGGTTTTGACATCCATTTGCCAAATCTCATAGTCATAATATGTTGCTATGGCAAACAATATCCTGATAGACTTTAGCATTGCCACAGGCAAAAAAGTTTTATCATAATCAACCCCTTGAGTTTGAGTGAAACCTTTTGCTACAAGTCTAGCTTTATAGGTATCTAAGTTTCCATGCATATCAGTTTCATCTTGAAAACCCACTTACTTTCAACTATCTTGGACTTAAGAGTTGGTGTAACCAATTCCCAAACTTGGTTATCATACATGGATTGCATCTCAACGTTCATGGCTTCTTGCCATTTGTCAAAATGAGGTTTTGACATTGCATCATGGTATGTGGTTGGTTCATCCGAATCTACCACATAGCATCCATCCATGAAAAATCCATATCCCTCAGGAGGAACACTGATTCTACCAGATCTGTGAACGTTTTGTGTATCTTGATCATCCATATGATCATTCTCAACATCCTCATGTTGATTGCTAGTATCAACAAATTATGTATCATCTTGTGAATCTTGAACCTTTTCAAGTTCCACTGCTCTTCCACTAGTTTCTTCCGAAAGAAACTTAGTTTCCATGAACTCTGCCTTTCGAGCAATAAACACTTTCTGCTCTGTCAGATCATAGAAATAATATCCAATACAATCTCTAGGATATCCAATGAAGATACACTTTATGGATCGGGCTTCCAGTTGGTTTTAAGTGTATTGCTTAGGATAAGCCTCACACCCCCAAACTTTTAAATAAGATAATGATGGAACCCTTCCATGCCATACTTCAAAAGGTGTGCTTTCCACTTTCTTGGTTGGGGCCATATTTAAAATACGGGCCGCGGAGAACAATGCGAAACCCCAAAATGATAGTGGTAGTGTACTTCTAGCCATCATAGATCGAACCATATCCAATAGTGTCCAATTCCTCCACTCAGACACACCATTATGTTGTGGTGTTCCAGGTGGAGTAAGTTGTGAGACAATCCTACAACTTCTAAGATACTCTTGAAATTCACTACTTAGGTATTCACCTCCTCTATCTGTACAAAGAATTTTGACCGTTTTGCTGAGTTGATTTTGTACTTCATTCTTGAAGATTTTGAACATTTCAAAAGATTCATGTTTGTGTCTTAACAAATACACATACCCATAATGACTATAGTCATCAGTAAAGGTTATTAAGTATGTTTCACCATTCCTAGTTATTGGTTAAAAAGGTCCACATACATACGAATGTATGATCCCTAATAAATCTTTTGCCCTTTCATTAGTCCCACTAAAAGGAGCCTTTGTCATTTTACCTTGTAAGCAAGACTCGCATACATCAAATGAATCATTCTCATTAGTTTTCAAAAGACCATTCTTTTGAAGTTTTTGCATACGATTCTTGTTTATGTGACCAAGGTAACAATGCCAAAGATAGGAATCACTCAAATCTAATTTGAGCCTTTTGGTGGTTGCTTGGTACATTGAGCTATCATATGTTGTGTTATCATGAACCAACTCATAAATACCATTGCAAGGTATAGCCTTAAAATAAAACACATGATTTAAAGAAACATGAATATCATTGTCAACAAACTTGAAATCATAATCATATTGTCTTAAACGGGAAACATAAATAATGTTCCTAGTCAAACTAGGAGCATACAAAACATTCTTTAAAATGACGTCCAAACCACTTTGAAGCTTCAAAATGTAGTCTCCTTGGGCTTCCACGTGAACCTTTGCACCATTGCCCATAAAGAGACTAATCTCCTCTTTTGCATAATGCTCACTTCTTTTGAACCCTTGCAACAAATTGCAAATGTGAGTTCCATAATCGGTATCCAATACCCATGTGTTAGAAGAAATAATATTTAGCTCAACATGTATCATAAAGATTATACCTGAGGTTTGCCCCGCGTCCCTTTTCGATCTCAACACTTTGAGATAGACCGGACAATTGCATTTCTAATGGCCTACCTCACCACACTCAAAACACGGGTCATCATGAGCAACCTTTTGCTTCTTTTCTTTCGGTTTGGGCGGTTCCACTTTAGCTTTACCCTTACCCTTCCCCTTGACGTGCCCCTTCCCTTTGGCAACACTTGCCCTATGGTCAGGGAGGTGCCTCTTCCTACTACCTCCTTCATTGATCGTAAGGACAGGTAGAACCTTTCTACCCATGCCCGCCTCGGCCGTTTTGAGCATTGAATGAAGCTCACCAATGCTCTTGTCCCATCCATTCATGTTATAGTTCATAACAAAGCTATCAAACTTCTTGGATAGGGAGTTGAGGATCAAATCCGTTGCCAACTCATTGGACACATGACAGTTAAGCCTTTCAAGGCGATCAATGTGGCTCTTCATCTTAAGAACGTAAGATGACACCGATTGGGTCTCGTCCATTCGACATGCATGGAGTGCTCGAACCGTTTCAAAGCGCTCCACCATTGATTGTTGTTGGAACATTTCCCTCAACTGGGTGATCATGTCATAGGCATTGTGGTTCTCAAAGTCCTTTTGCAAATCGGGAATCATACTCGCTAGCATGAGACATGAGACTTGCACATTGTATTCGGTGTACTTGACCCACTCAGTGAAGGCCTCTACGTCATTCTCATCGGGTTGATCAGGAATGGGATCATCTAACACATAGGACTTCTTTTCTTGCTTGAGAACGATTCTTAAGTTTTGGTATGAATCCATGAAGTTCCCATGGTTTAGACGTTCCTTTTCAAGGATAGTGTTAGTGATAGGTTATGGATGGTCGGGATTGCGTTGTTGTTGTTAGCCATCTACAATTTTACAAAGTTCAATTTTTTTAGTATTTTCAATATCAATATATTTTGATTATTAGTACCCTTTTTGTCTCATAGACAATTAATAATCAAAAATTTAGAATCCAATGTTACATTTAAATATCGGTTAGGTGACCTTTATCCCTTTATTTAAATTAATAAGGTAGTCAACGTTTGACAATTGTAACCTATTACAATTTCTAGTGTATGGGATCGATTAAAACATCTTATGTTTTGTTTGGCATGTTTATCCCATCAACACCCTTTGTACGTCATGCTTCGGTGATCCTAATGCATGATTTCCAAATTAAGTCGTCCAACTTAGACACACGTGTGAATTTGCTAATATATGTGGTTAGGTGACCTTTATCCCATAAATATGGCAAACCCACCTCAAACTCATAAGTTCCCTCTAATGTGGTTAGGTGACCTTTATCCCACATCAAGTTCCCAAATGATTCAAGTGTCGTATAAGAGGATGGTGTTTGACTTAATTTAAAAGGGATTTGTGTTTTTCAAAATTCTAGTTTGGAAAACAATTTTCATACCTTGCATTTGCATGCATTCAAATGCATGGTAGTTTATTTGAAAACTTATTTCAAAGTTCCTTTTAATAACCATTTAATTATAAAATCAATAACCTTTGGTAAAATCCATTTTATTACTTATTGATTTCTAAGGAACCAATTTTTACGCAAGTTGTTGATTTCTAGTTATTAACTATCCAATTCCACAATAAGATAAGATGAACATAAATCAACCATACATGCATACTAAAACAACCACAAGTTAATAACCATAGCCAATGGATTTGGCAACACTTGTTGGCCAAAACAAGTGTGCCAAAAAGGGTCTATAATAAAGGACAACCATGACACAAGGCATTGAGATGGTGTGCTCCTACTTGATCCCGCACCTAATGCATCAAGTGTCCGTTTTGTGTTGTCATCGTTTTGCTTTATTTGGACTTTCTTTTGGGCTCCAACTTCAGCTCCTAGCTTCCTTGGGCCTCCTTTAGGCTTTGGTTATTGGGCTTAAAACCAATCTTGGGCTATGAGGCCCATTTGGGCCTAGAATGGCCCAAACCAAAACCCAAAATCTTGTTGAACTTCTTTTACAAAATATATCCTAATACATTTTTACTAGTAAAAGAAACACAACTAATCTACTTATTATTACAAAGCAACATAAAATAATAAATAGATTACAAAGCCAAATAAATAAATATTACAACCCAATTGAATAATCAAACAATATCACAACACAAATACACATCCAAATACAAGGTATTGGCTAGGTTATGAACATCCATATACACATCCAAATATGCAAGTATTAGAAGTTATAACGGTTCCCCTTTTGAACCCTAAAGTTTTCAGCCAAGGTTAATCAAACCGAAAACTTTCGGTTTTGTCCAAACAAAACAATCAACCAATAATATGACTTAGTTTTCTAATATTACCACATGCATGTAAAGTATAATCTTAAAAAAATGAAGGGGAAACCAACAGCCCTAAAGGCTTCAGCCATATGGTGAAACACACCATAAAACCGTGAAATTGTATGTTCTATACATTTATGCATTCGTATAAGTGGCTCTTGATGCCATTTATAGATTTTAACAAGATTATCAAAGTCCATATAAGCTAATTTATAGGAAAACGCAGCGGATTATTAGTTTAAAATCTTGTTAATATGTTGATTATCAAACCCATTTAGTAAGCAAAACCCATACCATGGATCCATATACAAAATGCATACAATCAAAGCAACCATAGGATGTTTAGAAAACAACCTTCTAGCTGTTAGAAACCGAGTTTATGGAGGTGTAGATGATGAGCTTTGTGGCTGAATCATCAAGCAAGAAAACCTCAAGAGAGTTATACCCCAAGCTACCAACAAAAGCCCCTTTGATGCTAGGATTTCACAACACCAATTTCCAGCTTTTAAACACTTTAAAACTGAAAATGCCAGCCTCTTCTTTCCCTGAATGCTGCCGAGGACAAGAGGAAGAGAGAAGAGAGGATAATGCCAAAAATACTTGAGAGATTGAAGTGCATTTGAATGGAGATAACTTGTAGTTATAAAAGGAATCTTTAAATCAATTGGTTGGTCCCCTTTTCAGCCCTCTTGGGCCGAGACATTGGCTGCCACCAATGGGTGGTGTAGCTTTTGTATTTCCATACAATTTATTTAACTAAAACCCCAAAATAAAATTTGTGACACTTATATTTTATTTTGTACACTCAACTAACTCTAACATGACATTAATTAAAACCCAATTTAATTATTTTGTAACACCTTACATGCCATGTTATCGTTTTATTTTATAAATGTTAATTAACCATTAAATAACAATTATAAAGTAATCTTTCAAAATAAATAAACCCAAGTTATTTATTAATTTCTTAAGTGCATCTAATTTAGAAAACCATTTTTCTAAATGTTCTTGGTGTTGTTATTTATTTAACTGATCAAATCAATAAATAAATATTGCAGGTGTTTGTCTAGCTTGTTATTGGGTATGACCCGACTTGGATCATATCACACTAGCCACATCAATTTAATATGTATCTTGGGCAGATCGAATCCTACACAATCATCACCATCTGCCAATTCAGATCCATCTTTTTAACATCTTCAGGATCCATCTCAAACAAATCCTGTAAAACAAGGTCTAACTGAGTTAAATGGCTACCTTGATATGCTTGAAAACTAGCCATGAATGCAGTGAAAGCAACTTTAGACTCTTCATCCTCTAATAGGATGTTTATAACATCTTTAACTTTGCTATATTTAGTAGAGTTAGTTGATGGAGTCTCTGTTTGAACATTTGGCTTTAAGATTTAGGAGGAGATTGAGGATGAGACTGTGTTGTATAAGCAAGAAGACTAGTGAATGATGAATCAGTGAAGAATCCTGCTCCAACAAATAAGTATCCCTCTTCTTCTTGTACATTCTCACTCTTTTCCATTAATGCATTTTCAACAGAGTTTGTAGGAGATGCAACAAACTGATATTGTGACATTGATGCTGCTCTATCATTGTTCCTTGAGCTTTCATCAATTTCAACAGACTCTATCTTGGCAATAAGCAGATCTAAATCCATGGGAAACTTCTCAGTATGCTTTAGCAATGTTACTGTTTGTTTCCATGATGAGGGTAAAGCATTAAGTAGTCTGAGATTTAGATCTTCAAGATCAGGCTTGTTGCCAGCTGTTGACATCTCAGTTGTGAGCTGAACAAATTTGTTCATCATCTGGTTTATACTGTTTCACCAGACAAATGTTGAAACAGTTCTAACTGCCTTTTCAACTTTTGTTTCTTGAGGTTTTGAATCTCTTTTCCTCCTTCACAGATGGGTTTTAAGGTTTTGTACATGGTATATCAAGTATATATTTCCACTTAAATCCAAGTAAGAGTATTGTATATATTTCCACTTAAATCCAAGCAAGAGTATTGTATCAACTAGGCAAGCTATTTATCATGTTTTAATGTTTATTATAGATTAACTGGTATGTGCTCCACATTCAATTCACATTAGAGTTTGTCCTCCATTTATGAGTCAAATCATCACTTTTTCACACATAGAGACTATGTACATTAAGTTATAAATTCTATCTTGAGACAACTTTGTAGTCACATAAATGCTTTGTTGTTAATGCACTTTTAGATAATATACAGTTGATCACAATGGATTATTTTGAGAGCTGAAATATGATCCTCATAAGGTCACCGGGTCTTTATTCACGTAAAACAGAGGTGCCTTCAACCCAGGTCTTTGTTCACACAAAACAAAGGGAGGATGAAGATCATACTCTAAATCATAAACCCAGGTCTTTGTTCACACAAAACAGAGGAAATACGATTTGCAAAGATAGAAGTTATAAAGTGTTTTACATAGTGTGCTTGGGTCAGTGATTTGATCATATCAGGATAAGACTTAGTTGCTTGATCCTTAAAATGGAGTTCCCACAAACAGTGTGCTTGGGTGAGTGATTTGATCATATCAGGATAAGACTTACTTGCTTGATCCTTAAAATGGAGTTCCCACAAACAGTCACCTTTTCATTATGTTAGGCATGCTCATAGTGTAGTTTCCACTTAAGCTGAACCTACTCACACATCAAGGTGCTTTTGATCAGATTTAAAGTTAGTTGATTACAGGAAGTAAGCAAAGGCATGGTGTTCTATCATTTCCCATACATATGACATGCTAAAACAAAAGACACAACAGATTACTATTTACAAGAACAGTCACATGCTTTTCTTATGATGAGTTAATCTAAGTTAATCATACCCAAAGACTCAATTAGAAAATTACATATAACTGAATCAAAGGCTTTAGTGAATAAGTCAGCAAGCTGATTTGCTGTATCCACTTTGATTAACTTGATTAATCCCTTTTCTAAGCAATCCCTCATAAAATGATATCTGATTTCAATATGCTTTGTTTTGCTATGTTGAACTGGGTTAGCAGTGATAAACATAGCAACTGAATTATCAATATGAATTGGTGTTTAAAGGAAATTGTAACCATAATCAAGTAATTGGTTTTGCAACCAAAGTACTTGAGAGCAACCAGCTGAAGCAGCTATGTACTCAGCCTCAGCTATGGATACAAATACATTTGTTTGATTCTTGCACTGCCATGAAAAAGGTCTTGGTCCTAAAATTGACATACACCGGTCGTGGATTTTCTATTATTGTTGCATCCTCAAAAATCACTATCTGAGTATGAGTAAAGACTGAAATCTCCATCTTTTGGATACCACAGTCCTAGAGCTGGTTTCCCTTTCAGATATCTAAAAAATCTCTTGACAACATTTAGATGAGACTCTTTTGGGTCAGATTGGTACCTGGCACAAACACACACAACAAACATTATGTCAGGTTGGCTGGCAGTTAGAAACATAAGAGATCCTATCATAGATCTATACAATCTTTGATCAACAGCTTTCCCAGTAGGTTCAGGTACAATCTTGTCTATTGTTGAAGCAAGAGTTTTGCATGAAGATGTATTAGCAAGATTGTACTTCTTTAATATTTGATGTATATACTTCTCTTGATTGATAAAAATCCCATCTGTTTTCTGATGAACTTGTAGGGCAAGGAAGAAAGCCAACTCTCCCATTGAACTCATCTGAAATTCAGATTTCATTAACTCCTCAAAACTCACACACAGTCTCTTGTTGGTTGATCCAAATATGATGTCATATACATATATTTGAACCACCAAAAGTTCTTGATGTTCTTGGTTGAGAAAGAGTGGTTGATCAATAGTGCCTCTTTTATATCCATGCTAGAGCAAGAAAGATGATAATGTTTCATAACACTTTCTTGGTGCTTGATGAATGCTACAAAAGCTTTATCGAGCTTGTAAACTCTATGTGGGTAGTCAGGATCTTCAAAACCATGAGACTGAGCCACATAGACCTCTTCATCAATTTTTCCATAATGGAAAGCACACTTGACATCTATTTGGTAGACAGTGAACTTCTTGTAGGAAGCATAGGCTAGAAATACTTTGACTGCTTCAATTCTTGTAACAGGTGCAAAAATTTCATCATAGTCTATCCCTTCTTCTTGAGTATATCCTTGAGCAATCAGCCTAGCTTTGTTTCTCACAATTATAACTCTGTCATCTAGCTTGTTTTTGAAGAGCCATCTTGTTCCAATTGGATGCTGTCCTTCCGGCAAATCAACAAGATTCCACACTTTCTGCTTTCTAAATTGTTGAAGCTCTTCCTGCATAGCTTCAATCCAGCTATGATGATGAATCCATTGGAGCATAGGGATTTAGCTGTGATGATGAATCAATGAAGTAATCAAAGTGTTCTTCATGTTCAGCATTTGAAATAACAGGATCTTCATTTGGTACATCAGCTGCATTATGAATGTCTTCCGCAGGAACTTCTACGGAAGTGTTATGTTCATCCGTAGGAGTTATAGGAACATCTACGGATGGTATTTGTTGGGCTGCTGACAAGTCTCTGGAATGCAAAGGATCCTCTCCAATGCTAGGAGCATCTACTGAAGCATTATCCATATCTCCGGATCAAGGATGATCATCTGCGGAGGCATTGTCATTAGCTGCGGATGTAGAGTTGCCATCTCCGGATGTAGATCCATTTTGCTAAACTGGTACTTTGATTGTTCCTTGATCCATGACACTTGAGGTTTGTGGTCTTGGAGGATCAGCTGATAGTGATACTTCATTCAGATTTGGTGGAACAAATGGATAACATGTATCAGCAGAACCTGCATTAATCGAATATCAGAGTTAAATGAGTCTGTTAAGGCATCTCTATCAAACAATCATGATGAACCTTTAACAGATTTGGTAAATACTGAGTCATCAAATGAAACATTAGGAGTTTCTTCGATAATGTTATGTTGTGAAATGTTGATCCTATATGATTTAGATATTGAAGAATATATAACAAAGAAACCATCATAGGCTTTCTTAGAAAATTTTCACAATTGTTCCTTTGTGTTTAACACAGATACATGACACCCAAAAGCTCTAAGATATCCTATAAAAGGTTTTCTTTTGAATAAAATCTCATAAGGTGTTTTGTTATGTTCTTTGACAATTAATATCCTATTTTGAACGTTGCATGCTATGTTCACAGCTTCAGCCCAGAATGTGATAGGCAACTGAGCGTCAACTAACATTGTTCTTGCTGCTTCAATGAGAGTTCTATTCCTTCTTTCAGCAACTCCATTTTGTTGTGGAGTTCTTGGTGCACTGAACTGCCTTGCAATACCTTTATTCCTGCAAAAAGAATCTAAATCAACATTAACAAATTAAGTCCCATTATCACTCCTGAAAATTTTAACTTTTAAATCAAGTTGATTCTCAATCTTGATGACAAAGTCCATTAAGATTATAGATGTTTCACACTTTTGTTTTAAGAAGAAGACCCAAGTGAATCTAGTGAAATCATCCACTATCACTAAACAATATTGCCTTTTTCCAATGCTCATCACATTGGTTGGACCAAAAAGGTCCATATGAAGCAATTTGAGTGGTGTAGTGTTAGTATTGATAATTTTGGATTTATAACACACTCTATATTGGTTTCCTTTGTAACATGAATAACAATTATTTGAACAATAAAACTCTTTCTTTGGTAGTCCAATGACTAAGTCATTTTTCACCAATTTATTCATATTCTTCATGTTGGAATGAACAAGCCTTCTATGCCACAATTGAGATTCATCTTCTGAAGACTTAGATAGTAGGCATGTTTCATGGCTTATGGGTGTTGTGTTGTTCATCTCCAAAACATATGTATTTCCTTTTCTTATTGCTTTAAGAAGGATCCATTCTTCTGGAACTGGAAAACCTGGCTTAAGAATGTAACAATTAGTGTTATCAAATAATGTTGTATAATTTTGATCACAAATTTGAGACACACTTAATAAATTATACTGCAAATTTTCACAATAATTTACATTCTCAAATTTGAGCACACCATTAGTTACCATTCCTTCACCAACTATTTTACCTCCCTTCTTATCCCTACCAAATGCCACATATGAGGCATTCTTATGCTTGAAGTCATGGAGAAGAGAACAATTTCCTGTCATATGCCTGGAACAACCACTGTCAACATACCACTTGTTGTCAGCTCTCCACGGTTTTTCCTGCACAAATAAAGAAATCAATTAGTATTGACAACCCAAGCCTTAATGATCTTGGGTTTACCAGCAGTGTCTAAAATTGTTACTCCTTCATGAATCAGTCTTGAAGTTTCAGTGTCTAAAATTGTTACTCCTTCATTCACCTTGTCTTTCTTTGATTGATGCTTTGATTTTGACAATGAACCTTGATTTTTGAAGGTTTCATCATCTTTTGATTTTGAATGAGATAAATGTGTTCCCTTTTCAAAATTATCAAAGAAAGTATCATTAACATTTGACTTCTTATCAGTCAAGTCCACCTTTTTGTGAGGTGTTTTGGATTGACTTGAAGTTTTTTTCTTCAAAATTTTATCCTCAGTAGATGATTTCTGTTTTGGTTTTGGCTTTTGTTTTTGTTGCCTCTTCTTTGGCTTTGAATCTTCTTGACTTTTAGTGGATTGTGAGTCTGATTCAGCCAATTCAGATTTTGACTTCTTTATGCTCTTTGTCTTGTTCTTTTTGTTGAAATAACATTCCTGAGTTGAATGATTATTTTTGTTACAGATTGCATAATGTTTGTTGAAGTAGCAATCAGAGGTCTTGTGATTGTTTATATTGCACATGGAACAATAATTGCTGAAGTAGCAATCATCAGTATTATGATTTTTCATATAACACCATTTGCAATACATTTCCTCAGATTCTTCATCAGTCTTAACTATCTTCTTTTTCTTATTCAGCTTGTGAGTCTTCAACTACTTTTCCAATGGAGCACTTGACTTGTCCTTGCTTTTGCTAGGAGCACTATCAAATGATTCTTGTTTAACTTTTGATGACTTCTGTTGCTTAAGATCCAACACTTTCTGATTAGATTTGTTGGCAGTTTCTCTCTTTGGCACCTCTTTCGTAGATTTGGTTTTTGCTTTCCGTAGATGTTCTACGGATTCAGCAGATTTTGCCTTCCGTAGATCTTCTACTAAAGTACCTTTCTGCTGCTTAATTGCTGATTGTTTCTTCTTAACTTTATCTACGGGGGATAAGGGTACCTCCTCAGCAGATCTGCACTGATCAACTCCTTTTGTTGAAAATTTTTTATGCAGATTAAGTTCTTGAAGTCCTTTATTTAATTGAGCAATCCTCTTGCAGATATTCTTCAGCATGTTTCTTTGTTTTGGAGGATATTGCAGTTTTGATTCTTCAAGTACTTTAGAAAGGATAGTTTCAATAACAACATTCTTACCAATGTTCAGTTGATTATCATCATGTTCATCAGAATCATCCAAGTCATCACATTTATCAAAGTCAAATTCTGAGTCATTATGTTAAAAGTTTTCTGATAGGATCAAATGTATAGACCTGTGATGATATTAGTGAACAATACAATGAAATACAAACAAAGTAATCAAATCAAAGCATAATATCAACAAAATTCATAGAGTTTATTGATAATAGCAAAGACAATTACAATATGTAAGTAGCAGATTCGTACATTCATCTAACCTACACAAGTCGAAGCTATATATACTATCAATAAACAGAAAGGAACTAACTAATTACAAGACTAGTCCTTATACTTGACAAAAATATAAAAAGACACATAAAGACAGAATGTTGATCTTTAAAGATGTACTAACAATACTCCCCCTAAGATTGACATTGTCTTTTGTCTTCAAAATCTTCAGTCTTGTTGTCTTTTTCTTCTCTTGTCTTCATTTTCTTTTCTTCACCTGATCTTCAGTCTTCAGTCTTTTATCTTCTCTTGTCTTCATTTTCTTTCCTTCACCTGATCTTCAGTCTTCAGTCTTTTATCTTCTCTTGTCTTCATTCTTTTATCTTCTCCATTCTTCTCAGTTTCATTATTCTATCTTCTCTCTTCCTGCACATGCATCTTCAATCTTCAAAGAAGTCTTCTGGTTCTTCTTTTACTTTACACATTGGCTTCTTCTTGAATAAATCTTGTTCCTTTAATGCATTAGCTATTGCTGACTTGAATTTACTAGCAAGAATTCCCTGTTCTGGTCTTGAATCGTTCGTTTTAATCTCCATTTGACTCATCCTTTCCAAAGTATCTTTTGATAGTCCATTAATATCGATATTGGCGTATAACTCGATGGGTTTTGAACTTTCCTTCAAGTATACCTCCAATACGCCTTTTCTTGAAGTGCGCATGAACTCTATATCTTTTATGTCCTTCTTCACTATGTTTGCATAGGCAAGAGCTTTTCTCAGAGATATTCTTTCCATAGGTGCATTCATCACATTGATGATGGAAAGAAAATATTTCTTATCATGCTCAAAAACTTCACGAGACACCTTCTCAAACTTTTGTACCGAGAGAAATGAAATATAACTCGGATGAAGCAATTTGAGCTCAAATGCACCAAAAAGTGTAATCATGTCCTCATCCCATTGTTCGAGATTACGGACCAACTTAAGCTCAAATGTCTCCGTGTTATAGAACCATCGAAGAATTGGTTTGGACTTTTGGGTACCATCAATCACTTTTAAGCCCGGGGTTGTAACTTTTTCAAAGTATTGGTCACAAAAGTCAACCATGAAATGCTCTTCTTTAGTCTGTAACCCCTTTATCTTTATATTCTTCTTTAACATAGCAAAGTATTCCTTATCTTCTTGATCGCATCTAGTTTGAAGGAAGTTTCTTGCTCTTGATATGCTTCTTCTCAAAAGTTCAACAAACATATCACCTCTTTTGGATCCAGAAGGATTAATAAGTGGTAGTTTATTTAAGTCTTTCAGATCCTGCACTGGAAGCTTAATGATGCTAGAGTAAAAATGATACACATCACATACAGCATTTACTCTTTTAATAAAAAATGCAGCAAAAATCTCATCATACTTCCATGCGATGATCTTGACTTGGTTTGTGAAGTCTGGAGCAATCATTGCATTCAACAGTTCAGCAGCTGATTGTCCTTTTTGTAAAACATTTCTGATTAAATCACCCATAGATCTAGCACTATCAAATATTTGTTTTTGTTCAGAAGAAGCTTTATAAGCTTGTTTTCTTGAACCAGAGAACATCTTGATCAGCTCTCTTCTACTCTCATGAGCACTAGACTTTTGTGCCATTTGTTTGATCTCTTGGGGCTTTAGAATTCTTGTCCTCTTTGTAATATCCAGATATTGAGGATTGTCAGTATCTATAATAATCATTTTGTTCGACTGCTTTTCAGTTTGCTGAAAGCTTTTGACAAGATTCCTCAATGAGACATATTGAAGCCTTTTTAATCTTTTCCACGGATAATTTCAAGATTGCAACCTAGACCTTAAAGCTGGAATACTCATTTCTTCTGGGTCAGGGTGATGCAGCTCAGATCTGGGCACTTCCTCAATGTTTATGCTCTCCTGTGCTTGATTCCACTCGCCATGTTCTATAACTACCTCATTTGGATCGATTGGGGCGACTGGCTCAGCAACAATACACTTCCCATATTCATCATTAATTTGAGAAACTGTCAGCCCATCCAAAAATACACGATTGTATTTCATCCTCATAAGATAGTTATATCTATCTTCAAAATCTTAAAGTATTTCACCCTGTTCTTGAATTGGCTCAAGTGGAGAGAAAGTTGTTTCAAAATGAGCTTCATCAATATCTTTATCATCTAGTACTTCATCGTACCAGTCATCACTATATTCTTCTTCAATATCTTCTAGAGCACCAATTTTCTCTTGGGTAGGTTGCTCTTGTTCTTCATGCACCTCTTCCTCAACAACTTTTCTATTCTTTGCATTTTAGAAAAAGATTCAGGTAGAACTAGATTTTTCTATATGATCTAGTTTCCTCTTCCCTTTCTTCATCTCAGAAGTCATTTTAACATCAATTGGAGTCATTTCAGATACAATCACTATATCTGGAGAGTTAGGCTTTTGAGACTCCTTTGACTTGCTTAGCTCATCTTTTAACCTTTCATTCTCTTCAGATAATTTCTTGTATTTCTCTTTAAGAAGATCATAGTCTCTTATCATTACTTCAAAGTTCTTTATGACATCGTCTTTGTCTTTTGCAAACACCACAAGCTTTTCATCCTTGCTTTGATTTTCTTCTTTTAACTTTTCATTCTCTTCTTTCAACTTATTCATTTCATTTTCAAGAGACATGTTTATCTTTTTCAATTTTTTGTTTTCAAGAGAAATGTTTATCTCTTTCAATTTTTTGTTATCAGCTTTCAATACAGCTATAAGTCTTTCTTGAGCAAGATTTTCATCTTTCAGTTTTTCCAGCTCATCAACTTCTAAAATGTCATCAGTCTATACAGACACATTTTATGATGTAATGACTAGTATATCTTCAGATTCTTCATGAGCTGTGCCTTAAAAAACAGGCTCAGAAAGCATTGCTTCCATAAAATCAAAATCAAATATTTGATTTTGAGTATCTTCTTCATGCATAGTAGTTTCAGCATGCACATTTACATCTGCTTCATCATTTGAGCTTCATTCATAGTTTCCTCATGAATAACATCAGCAGATGTTCCTTCACCCAGATCATGGGTCTCAGTAACATGATCAGAAGCAGTCCTCTCACTGCTAACTGATTGATGTGCTTCAGTAGCACCATCAGCATCATCATCATCATCACTATCATCATCTTCATTTGATGAGCTTTCAGTAGCTTCATCATCATCATCATTATCTTCATCTACATCATCATTATCATCAATCATCTCATTAACAACATCTTCAATTAGATCATTTGGATCTATTGGCTGATCTTCAGTTAAATGGAAGTGTTGTTGATTGATATCCACATTATCCATTGCTACATTCCTCATATAGTCAAAAAGAGGAATGTTTGGGGCACCGGTGATAACTGCAAGTCTTTTATAAACAACTTCAGAGATATGCTCCAATTGCAGTTTATCATCTTCAACACCATCAACATATAGATCAGGATTATCTTCATTAATAAGCAGTTGAAGAAACCTTGGATACATCAAGTACTTGTTTCTTCTTCCTCTCTCTAAGTTAAAAATAAATCCATTCATGATCCATTTAGCCATATTGAATTTTCTATCGGTAGCTAAGGCAATGACGGGGGATGCAATGTCCACTGGGAATGAATCCCAACCAGCACTTCTCTTGGACATGCATTGCTGAAAGATATAGCAGAGTAATTTCTAGTGGTTATACACCCTTGCCCTATAGAATTGCTTCTTGGGGAAATGGTCAGGGTGACCCATCTGCAAGAATACATCCCTACATTCATTGAATGTATACTCTGATAAATCTTCAGGGTCATTCTCCCCTAGTCTAAGAGCTATCCTTATTGCTTTCTCAGAGACTTCAAGCATTCTATCATTAGTGACAAATGCTCTCACAACTTGATTTCCAGCCTCATCTCTTTCAACTTCGGCTGTTCCCTAGAATCTTTTGATTAGTCTTGCATGGGTTAGAGGTCGTGCACACATTGCATATACATATTTAGTCCTTAGCAAGAATCTAATCATTTCCTCATATCCAGTGGCCTGTCTATTATCTTCATCTAAGAAAGCAACCACATTGTGCTTTGGCTTAAACAAACAAACACACAAATTAAGATATATTGATGAATTTGAAATGACTTGATTATGTTAAACTTTGAATTAATATAAAGGAATTATTATGTTTTATAAAACTTAGGTTTTATTTAACATCAAGTGTACTTAATCATTTTCTAGAATTTATTAAATTCTATCAAAATCATATTAATTACACTTTGCTGTATTATTGTTTTAAAACATATTAATTCACTTATCGTTGATCAAAGTTAATTTTCAATTAAGTTCTTATGAATTAATTAATTTTTTTATTAAAAATATTTTCAAATTTGAACTGTTCATCTTCTTCATTCGAACGAAGATGAACACCATGAACTCAATGTTCATGAAAACACCATTTTATACGTCAGAATGTTCGAAACTCAGTGTACATTAACAATATGTGATCAATTTCAGTTCTTTGATTCATTTTGATTCATCATTTTTGAAAATTTTCAAGTTTTAGGGTTCAAACGTCTAAACAGAGTAGAACCGTCTGACCTATTTTGAATCTAAAACTTGAAATGAATGATTTATTCAGTGAACTTACAATCGTAAATCACATATACACACTTTCGAATAAGAATTTTTCAGGAACAAATGACAATTTGAGTGAAATGGGTGAAAAGGAATCGACTACGTTTAAGTGTTTGAGGTTTTGGGTTGTGAATGAGTAAAAAATGAGAAGTTTTCTTTATATACTAAGTGTAAAATTTTAGACGCATGAGCACTGTTTAGACGTTTGGGGTTAGATGCATGACAACTGTTCAGCCGCATGAGAACTGTTCAGACGGTTTTGAACTGTTCAGCCGGTTGAGCACTGTTCGGCCGCATGTATCTATTGAAACGTCCAACACTTGGTCAATTTTAGACAAACCGTCTGGTACTGTGTAAACGCATGGGAATGATGAACCGTCTAACATTTGATCAAATTTACCTAAGTTCTCAGACGATTGACAACTGTTTAGGCGCATGGGTTTATGAAAACTGCCTAAACACTTGTACAATGTCACACCCCAACCTTGATGTCACGCCCCCGCTAATAGCGGAAACACGGGGAATGTGAGCTAGACGGGATCGTCATAACACATGGTATACATTAGAGTAGCACTAATAATAATATGATGACAAGTGTGTCATGACGACACCCGAACACAATTGGAGACTTGTGTCGTGTATAGTCAATGTTCACGACAGCATAGTCGTAAGCACAACATAAATGATCACATAAGCATTAAGGATAACTTGTAATGTAAACTCCCGCAACTCGGGGACAAGTATACAAAAGACCATGTTCAAGCTTTACAAGGGTAATGATTACAACATGTATCCTATTGTCTCCTCTAAAAGGCAGCACTCCTAGATCTTCAATTACCTTGATCACCTGAAAAGAGATGCTCAAAACGGTCAACATAATTGTTGGTGAGCTTCGCAAGTTTTAAGTAATAAAAGTTGTTGAGATGAAACCAGTAAGTTTAATAAGAGCCACCGCAACTATACTTATGTATAGGCGGTTGTACTAGTTATAAGTAGCTACAGCCAAACCTAATGTTCGGTTCCTCACGGGAATTGATGGCTGTAAAGAAAGCATTCTCAAGGCATAAATAGTTTAATAAGACGTAGCAAGATCCACACAGCGCATACGTATAGTGTACAACCAAACCAGTCCTTAGGTCCCATTACCGTGATTAATTGTTATATAAAAGGTTTTCCATAGTAAAATGAGTTTAACATGACGTAGCAAGATCCACGCAACGCATACGTATGGGTTACAACCAAACCAATCTTTAGGTCCCAACTTCCGGGATTAATGGTTGTAATGGATGATCGACTTAGAAGAACCACACAGAAGAACCACACAGAAGAGCCACACCGCCGAGAGCATCCAAGGTCAATAGCATTCATAAGTAGCATCAAACAGCACATAACATCAAGTGGTAGCACATAGTAATGTGTTACCACTAGGTAATATACATAGTGGTAACATAGCACATAGTTCAAGTTCATATAGCAACAATCACAAGATAAGCAAGGTAAGGTTCTCATAGTAGTAGCAGCCAACTTCCACTAGGGAAGGTGCCTGAAATCAAGTTAAGTAGGTGAGCATTCTTTTCCCCCAAGTTGATAATATTTGAAAACGGTTTTATAAGAGTAAAAGGGGCCACGAAACTCACTGAACAGATGATAGGCACGTATGATGAATATTCCCAACAGTAGGATGCTATGAACAGTCAAACACCTATTGACAGTTACTGACCAGCATTAATAATGAGCATAAAGCATAAGATGATATCAATAGGCTCGGGCAGTTTCGGTTCGGTCGTGGGTGGTACACACACAAGCAGACATAGACATCTCAGACTAGGTTATTTTTAATAGTATGCGCCTGTTGATAGCGTTGACTTTAATCTTTGTGGTCAAACTATGACACTTTATTAATGTTACCTCATCGTCGTGCGATTTCCGAAGAGGGGATCCATACACATACACACATCATTAGTCATACAACAGGACCGGACGCACGACTCAACCCTTCCTTCGTATGAATGGACCTTCAGTCATACGAATCAGGTTCATTTGTACGATTAAACCTTCATTCATGCGACTAAGCATTCAGCCGTACCATGCAAGACCCAGTCATACGACTCAACCGCCATACACATGATTGGACCTTCATTCGCACGAATCAGCTTCATTCGTGCGATTGAACATTCATTCGTGCGACTGGCCGTTCAGTCGTACGACTCACGCACAGTCGCACACAATCTCATCCGCATTCACTTAATCGCACGCACACTCACTCG
The DNA here is from genome assembly GCA_024085815.1 of Flaveria linearis. Lineage (NCBI taxonomy): Eukaryota > Viridiplantae > Streptophyta > Magnoliopsida > Asterales > Asteraceae > Flaveria > Flaveria linearis. Next base: position 52,763,193 of record CM044008.1, on the reverse strand, counting down.
CATAGACTCATTCGCACACACATTCTTTCGCACACACCCAGTCGCATGGCTCAGTCGTACGACTCGCCCCAGTCGCACCACTCAGTCGCACGACACACCCATACGGATGACTCAGTCGTACGATTCTCCCAATCGCACGGCTCAGTCACGTGAACAGACCTAGTCACGATGAACAGCAGAATCGCGACTGCCGAGTGCAGAGCAGTCTCCGGCTGCTCCGTGCACTAGTTTTACACTCCAAGAACTTCTAGAATACCTATTCTAACATGTCTAAACAAGAAGTACACTCAAAAACACAACTTGAAAGCCCACACGACCTCATGTGCTCAGATGAACCCGAGCACCCGAAACCCTAGAAAACGCAGCAGCTAAACCGAGCAATAAACCGGTCAAACAAAGTTATCTACCTGCTAGGAATGAGGATTCACGAAGATAACCAAGATTTGACGGTGGAAACGTGAGAAAATGAGTGGTTTTTGGTGCTAAGATGGTGAAGAGAGTGATGGAGAAGAAAAGATGAAGAAATGAAGAAGATGGTGAAAATGGCTGGGAATGGGGTTTTTATACCCATCCCAGGTTTGCAAAATGTCACTTTTAGTCCATGTACTTTGCCCCGAGTTCTTAAATTTAGTTTCGGTTGAAAACGTTATTAATTAGTCTTATTTTTATTAATGATAAAATGTTGTTAATGATATTTATAATTTAAAAATGGTTTCATACGTGACAGTAGTTTTTATGTAAAAATGGTGCGTTTAGTGTTAACGGGGCAAATCTTAGATAATGTTTCTAGGTGATGACGATTTAAGCTACGATAGCACACGCATAAGGTTAACCAAGCAAGCATACAGGCATAATATCCACATAGATGGGCTATAAAGGTGAGGGATGACCGACAACAAAACTAACAGATTACGTCAATAGACGGACCTTTGGTGACGGATGTCACAGTATCCCCCAGTTGAGGGAATTTCATCCCGAAATTCAACTGGTGCTAGGTCCAAGGGCATCATCCTCGAATAGGTGTGGATATTTGAGTCTCATCTGATCTTCACGTTCCCATGTAAACTCTGGCCCTCGTTTGGAATTCCATCTTACACGAACAATAGGTATCTTGCTGCGCCTTAACCTTTTGACCTTTCGGTCCATGACCTCAATAGGTTCCTCCACAAAATGAAGGATTTGATTAATCTTGATATCCTCAACAGGCACGTGAAGTGATTCGTCAGCTAAACACTTCTTGAGGTTCGATACATGGAAAGTATCATGTATACTGTTAAGCTCTTGTGGCAACCTTAAACGGTACGCCACCGGACCGATTCTTTCTATGATCTCGAATGGTCCAACATATCTCGGGGCCAACTTCCCTTTCTTTCCAAACCGTACGACCCCTTTCCACTGAGAGACCTTAAGCAATACTCGATCCCCAACGTTAAACTCTAGTGGCTTCCGACGGTTGTCGGCATAGCTCTTTTGGCGGTCTCTAGCAGCTTTGAGTCTGTCTTTGATTTGGAAGATCTTATGGGTGGTTTCTTGAATGATTTCACGACCTGTTAGCTGGCTTTCACCAATCTCGGCCCAACATACAGGCGATCTACATTTCCGTCCATACAACGCTTCGAACGGTGCACAACCAATACTAGTATGGTAACTGTTATTGTAGGAAAACTCGATCAGCGGTAGATGAGTATCCAACTGCCACCAAAATCAATAATGCATGCCCTCAGCATGTCCTCAAGCGTCTGTATCGTTCGTTCACTTTGGCCGTCTGTTTGGGGGTGATAGGCTGTACTCATGTCTAATCGAGTGCCCATCGCTTTCTGTAACGTCTGCCAAAATCATGAAGTGAATCGACTGTCTCGGTCGGATATGATTGACACCGGCACCCCGTGCCGTGTCACGACCTCTTTGATGTACACCCTTGCCAGCTTATCCATCTTATAGTCTTCTCGGATAGGCAAGAAGTGAGCGGATTTTGTCATTCGATCCACCACGACCCATATCGTGTCGTGTCCGCTTGGCGTTCTCGAGAGTTTGGTAATGAAATCCATAGTGATGTTCTCCCATTTCCACTCAGGGATTTCAGGTTGTTGCAATAACCCCGATGGTTTCTGGTGTTCGGCCTTGACCTTTGAACATGTCAAGCATTTGTTCACATATAAACCAATATCTTTCTTCATACCTGGCCACCAGTACAGCTCCTTCAGATCGTGGTACATCTTGTCTGCACCAGGATGAACAGAGTATCGAGTCTTGTGTGCTGCATCCAAGACTAGTGTACGTACATCTCCCCATCTGGGGCCCATATACGATCCATGAAGTAATGTACGCCGTCATCCTTGCGACTCATTTGTTTATCCATTCCGCGGAATTCTTCTCCCGCAAGGTTTTCTTCTTTCAAAGCCTCACTTTGCTTAATATGAATCTGAGCCTTTAGATTGGTTTGAATAGTCAAACCTAGCGCTCAAGCATGAAATGGTTTCACGCGTTCTTTGCGGCTTAAAGCATCAGCCACCACGTTAGCTTTCCCGGGGTGATACCGGATTTCACAATCATAGTCACTAAGTAACTCTACCCAGTGTCGCTGTCGCATGTTAAGTTCCTTCTGATCAAGAAAATGTTGAAGGCTCTTATGATCCGTGTAAATGATGCATTTGGTTGCATATAGATAATGCCTCCATATCTTGAGTGCAAATACTACCGCGCCCAACTCCAAGTCATGAGTTGTGTAGTTCTTTTCATGCACCTTTAGTTGTCGCAATGCATAGGCAATTACCTTATCTCTTTGCATTAGCACACATCCCAGCCCTTGATGTGAAGCATCGCAGTATACCACGAAATCATCAGTTCCGTCCGGGAGGGACAGTATTGGAGCATTGCACAGCTTTTCTTTAAATGTCTGGAAGGCTCGTTCTTGTGCATGTCCCCAATTAAACTTCTTGTCTTTCTGGGTTAGCAGCGTTAACGGTTGTGCGATCCTCGAAAAGTTCGCAATAAAACAACGGTAGTATCCGGACAATCCTAGGAATTGTCGTATTTCTGAGGGTGTTTGGGGAGTATCCCATTTCTTCACAGCTTCAATCTTACCAGGGTCCACATGAATTCCATCTTCGTTAATCACATGACCCAAAAACTTCACTTCTCGAAGCCAGAATTCACACTTCGAGAACTTGGCGAAAAGTTTCTCTTCCTTCAACAGTTCTAGAATTGCTTGGAGGTGTTTTTCGTGATCCTCCTTCGAACGGGAGTAGATGAGTATGTCGTCTATGAATACGATCACGAACTTATCCAGATAAGGCTTGCACACCCGATTCATTAAATTCATAAAGACAGCTGGTGCGTTGGTCAACCCAAACGGCATGACCAAGAACTCATAGTGCCCGTAACAAGTTCTAAATGCTGTTTTCAGAATATCGTCCTCGAATACTCTTAGTTGATGATATCCAGATCGAAGGTCGATCTTAGAGAAATACGAGGCTCCTTGCAACTCATCGAACAGGTCGTTGATTCTAGGAAGAGGATACCGATTCTTCACGATCAGTTTATTCAATTCCCTATAGTCGATACACATACGAAACGACCCGTCCTTCTTCTTGACAAATAACACCGGTGCTCCCCACGGTGAATAACTCGGTCGAATAAAACCTTTCTCCAGTAGTTCCTGTAGTTGGCTTGATAACTCTTGCATCCCTGAGGGTGCTAACCGATACGGTGTCTTAGTTACCGGCGTAGCTCCAGGAACCAGCTCTATATGGAATTCCACCTGTCGTGGAGGAGGCAATCCAGACAAATCATCAGGGAACACTTCCGGGTAATCCAGTACAATCGGAATGTCGGCCAATTTCGTCTCTTTTTCCTTCTTTTCTACCACGTGAGCCAGAAAGGTGTAACACTGCTTTCGTAAACCTTGGCGTGCTTTCATGCAGGAGATAAGCTTCAAGTTCTTTCTGTCGCTCCCCTTGTATTCTGAGTACTCTCCCGTCTGACATGGGGATCCGCACTACTTTATCACGGGAAACAATCTCGGCTCCATGCTTAGACAACCAATCCATTCCTACTATTACGTCAAAGCTCCCCAACTCAAAAGGTATCAAATCTATGTTGAAGACCTAGCCTTCCAATATTAGGGTGCAGTTCTTAATAATTTCCTCCGCCTGTTCAACCCTACCATTTGTCATTTCTACAGAGTAACTAGTTTCTAGTCTACTGGCACTCAAATCAAGCATTTGCACAAACTCAGATGATATGAAACTATTGTCTACCCCAGTATCAAACAGTACAGATGCGAAGTGGTTATTGAGTAAGTGTGTACCCGTGACAACGTTCGGATCTTGACGGGCATCATTAGCTCCAATGACGAAGGGATGACCCCGTGCAGCATTACCTTGGTTTCCTTGGCCTTGAGCACCTGCTATGGCCATTATCTGTTGTTGGTTGTTTCCTTGCTGAACCGGTGCCCTATTCAGTCGGGGGCACATATTCCTGAAGTGATCAAGGCCTCCACACTCGTAACAAGCCCTGGCATTCCCAGCGGGGTTAACCGCATTGATGGGTGCCACCAGGTTTGGCGCTACTCTACAGTCTCTTGCTTGATGCCCCGGGCGTCTGCAGTTCAAACACACCCGGCACGGCGCTGCTGAAGGATGATGAAGATTGCACTTGTCACATCTCGGGTGCGGCCCAGCATATTCCTTCTTCCCTTGAGTCACGGCCACAAAGTTTCTGGTCGTTTTGGCCCTCTTATCAGACTTTCCGGTACCAGACCGACTTGTTTCCCCAGTCTCTTTCCTTTTCTCCGCTCCCCTACCTAATACTCCTGTTCTTATCATCTCGTCAGTGAGAGCGCCCGCTTTCAGAATAGCGCCCTGGATTGTAGGAGGAGCAGTTGCAGTTACCATCGCCCGGATTTGAGGCGCGAGTCCCCAAATGTACCTTTCTATCCTCTTGGATTCCGGAGTGACTAGGTGTGGAACTAATCTAGCCAGCTCGTGGAATCGGTCAGTATAAGTTGCGTGTCCAGCCCCCACCATAGCATGATTCCAGAACTCATGCTCAAGCTTCTGCATCTCGTTGAGAGGGTAGTATTCCTCGGTAATCAAGGCTTTGAATTCATCCCAGGTCATCTGCATCGCAGATTCCCTTCCTCTAGCTTGAACCTGGGTGTTCCACCAGGTTAGTGCTCTGCCCTGCATTGAGCACGTAATATACTTGATACGCTGGCTGTCGAGGCATTCAGTGATGTCGATCACAGCCTCCATCTTCTCAAGCCATCTAGTCAGGGCTATCGCCCCTCCTTTACCATCGAAATCCCGGGGCTTACAGGCCACAAATTCCTTGTAAGAACAGCCCCGTTTGGCGTTAGCAGCCCTAGTTTCATTACCTGTTGTACCACCATTCCCAGTCTCCTAATTGCTTTCATTCCCAATCGGGTTCCCAGTATCTTCGTTTTCATTACCACCATCCCCGTGGGGGTGGTTTTGCTGTTGCAGAGCGTCGCTCACCTGAGCTACGATAGTTGGAATCAAGGCAGTCAATTGTTGAGCAATTAAGGATGCCATATCAGGGTTTCCAGTCCCTTGGGTATTGTTGGAAGGGCCTTCATTTGCTATTGGAGGTCTACCCCTGCCTCTGCCTCTACCCCTCGGGGCTTCACTTCCGCTACTATTGCTGCGGGTAGATCTTCGAGGCAGCATGTTCTATTCATACAAGAGGCAACATATAAGCTTTAGTCACCTTAAGATACACAAGTAGTTCACTTATCAAATTCCAATGTTTCATGTTCCAGTCAGTCAAGATCACCATGCAGTCCATTTTAAGCATATTCTCGGTATACCGGTGATGTTTACATATAGGATTCCCCGCAGCGTTCCCACCACACCCACGATGTACCGAGAATGATGCCTAATCTGGTTACATGACATCCGACCTTCCTTCACATCATTCCATAATAATCCATCAAGTCAACTGAGAGCCTAAACATGTAACCACGTATGGTCTGGCAGAGGTTGTCTATCTCGCGTCCTTGAAAGGACTCAGACATAGTCTCCTCGGGTCGGTCTCAGTATCTGAGGTCAAGCGCAATGCATGATCTGTGATGATCTTTTCGGGTCTCAATACCCGAATTTGGTTATGATAACTTGGCGCGCAGAGGGAACGGAAGATCCAATAGGAAGCATCTCATAGGGGTCGAGCACAAGGGCTCCAACACAAAGTAAAAGATCACACAACAGAAGGATAGCCAAACATGTAGGGAGGAACACATACACGAGATATATAAATGCACACAAGCTTAAGCATGCAAATCTACATGAAGGTTCCTAGGTTATAGTCTAGGTCAAGTGTAATTGCCTAATTCTCTATAACCAATGGCTCTGATACCAGTCTGTCACACCCCCGCTAATAGCGGAAACACGGGGAATGTGAGCTAGACGGGATCGTCATAACACATGGTATACATTAGAGTAGCACTAATAATAATATGATGACAAGCGTGTCATGACGACACCCGAACACAATTGGAGACTTGTGTCGTGTATAGTCAATGTTCACGACAGCATAGCCGTAAGCACAACATAAATGATCACATAAGCATTAAGGATAACTTGTAATGTAAACTCCCGCAACTCGAGGACAATTATACAAAAGACCATGTTCAAGCTTTACAAGGGTAATGATTACAACATGTATCCTAGGGTCTCCTCTACAAGGTAGCACTCCTAGATCTTCAATTACCTTGATCGCCTGAAAAGAGATGCTCAAAACGGTGAACATAATTGTTGGTGAGCTTCGCAGGTTTTAAGTAATAAAAGTTGTTAAGATGAAACCAGTAAGTTTAATAAGAGCCACCGCAACTATACTTATGTATAGGCGGTTGTACTAGTTGTAAGTAGCTACAGCCAAACCTAATGTTCGGTTCCTCACGGGAATTGATGGCTGTAAAGAAAGCATTCACAAGGCATAAATAGTTTAATAAGACGTAGCAAGACCCACACAGCGCATACGTATAGTGTACAACCAAACCAGTCCTTAGGTCCCATTACCAGGATTAATGGTTATATAAAAATGTTTTCCATAGTAAAATGAGTTTAACATGGCGTAGCAAGATCCACATAGTGCATACGTATGGGTTACAACCAAACCAATCTTTAGGTCCCAATTTCCGGGATTAATGGTTGTAATGGATGATCGGCTTAGAAGAACCACACAGAAGAACCACATAGAAGAGCCACACCGCCGAGAGTATCCAAGGTCAATAGCAATCACAAGTAGCATCAAACAGCACATAACATCAAGTAGTAGCACATAGTAATATGTTACCACTAGGTAATATACATAGTGGTAACATAGCACATAGTTCAAGTTCATATAGTAGCAATCACAAGATAAGCAAGGTAAGGTTCTCATAGTAGTAGCAGCCAACTTCCACTAGGGAAGGTGCCTGAAATCAAGTTAAGTAGGTGAGCATTCTTTTCCCCCAAGTTGAAAATATATGAAAACGGTTTTATAAGAGTAAAAGGGGTCACGAAACTCACTGAACAGATGATAGGCACGTATGATGAATATTCCTAACGGTAGGATGCTATGAACAGTCAAACACCTATTGACAGTTACTGACCAGCATTAATAATGAGCATAAAGCATAAGATGATATCAATAGGCTCGGGCAGTTTCGGTTCGGTCGTGGGTGGTACACACACAAGCAGACATACACATCTCAGACTAGGTTATTTTAAATAGTATGTGCCTATTGGTAGCGTTGACTTTAATCTTTGTGGTCAAACTATGACACTTTATTAATGTTACCTCATCGTCGTGAGATTTCCGAAGAGGGGATCCATACACACACACACATCATTAGTCATACAACAGGACCGGACGCACGACTCAACCCTTCCTTCGTATGAATGGACCTTCAGTCGTACGAATCAGGTTCATTCGTACGATTGAACCTTCATTCATGCGACTAAGCATTCAGTCGTACCATGCAAGACCCAGTCATAAGACTCAACCTCCATACACACGATTGGACCTTCATTCGCACGAATCAGCTTCATTCGTGCGATAGAACATTCATTCGTGCGACTGGCTGTTCAGTCGTACGACTCACGCATAATCGCACACAATCTCATCCGCATTGACTTAATCGCACGCACACTCACTCGCATAGACTCATTCGCACACACATTCTTTCGCACACACCCAGTCGCATGGCTCAGTCATACGACTCGCCCCAGTCGCACCACTCAGTCGAACGACACACCCATACGCATGACTCAGTCGTACGATTCGCCCAATCGCACGGCTCAGTCGCGTGAACAGACCCAGTCGCGATGAACAGCAAAATCGCGACTGCCGAGTACAGAGCAGTCTCCGGCTGCTCCGTGCACTCGTTTTACACTCCAAGAACTTCCAGAATACCTATTCTAACATGTCTAAACAAGAAGCACACTCAAGAACACAACATGCAAGCTCACACGACCTCATGTGCTTGGATGAACCCGAGCACGTACCCGAAACCCTAGAAAACGCAGCAGCTAAACCGAGCAATAAACGGGTCAAACAAAGTTATCTACCTGCTAGGAATGAGGATTCACGAAGATAACCAAGATTTGACGGTGGAAACGCGAGAAAATGAGCGGCTTTTGGTGCTAAGATGGTGAAGAGAGTGATGGAAAAGAAAAGATGAAGAAATGAAGAAGATGGAGAAAATGGCTGGGAATGGGGTTTTTATACCCATCCCAGGTTTGCGAAATGTCACTTTTAGTCCCTGTACTTTGCCCCGAGTTCTTAAATTTTGTTTCGGTTGAAAACGTTATTAATTAGTCTTATTTTTATTAATGATAAAATGTTGTTAATGATATTTATAATTTAAAAATGGTTTCATACGTGACAGTAGTTTTTATGTAAAAATGGTGCGTTTAGTGTTAACGGGGCAAATCTTAGATAATGTTTCAAGGTGATGACGATTTAAGCTACGATAGCACACGCATAAGGTTAACCAAGCAAGCATACAGGCATAATATCCACATAGATGGGCTATAAAGGTGAGGGATGACCGACAACAAAACTAACAGATTATGTCAATAGACGGACCTTTGGTGACGAATGTCCCACTTGACGGCGGAAACGTCGAGATGTGAGAGTTAAGATCGTTCACAGCCACATAACGCTATTATTAAATCCAAATGTATTATTCATAAGTTTCAAAGGTAACATTACAAACATAAGTCTCAAACAAAGATAACATCATGATATACAAGTTAAATGTGACAAGTTCATTCTTTTATTTCTCTAGGTCCAATCCTATATGTAATAAGCTTCAAAGTAGTAATCATACTAGAGTATTTCCTGAAACATGTTAAAAATAAAAGGTCAACAATAATGTTGGTGAGATTTCCATAGTTTTCAATACATAAGTATGTAAAAGATGGCAATTCATGTTGTAAGTTAGAGAACAAAGTAACTAGGGATGTAAGACAGAATGCACAATCAAACCTTGACAATGTCTTACAAGACTCAAATGTTTACAAGTATATACGATTAGCTAAGTGTACTTGGATCAACCAAGCAGCCTTGTCAGGCCCATAGATCTATGACATCGCCAGACTAGCAATAGTTAATGATTGTACATATATTCGACATTACATGGTAGCTACAAGGTTCAACTAATCACAACACACAAGTAAATTAACGTAAGTTTACAAGAATCAAAGGTTTACAAGTAAAACGATTATAAAGTAACATGTTTCACCCCAAAGTGTGAAAATATGAAAAAGGTGTATGGAAATACTCACATGCTAATAAATGTATAATTGATGATTAACAAGAAAATAATAGTCGACGTTCCAACGCAAACCGTCACAAGGCACCTGGATATATATATATTTACAAGATTTAAGTTGATAATAAGATTAAAGTTCTAACGAGAACCAGGGTTTCAATAGAATTGTGTGGTTTTAACAAGTAAATAAAATTTATTTAACGAAGTTATTTACATTTTAATTCAACGAAAAGAATTATACCATTTAAGTGTTTTTAATATAGAGAAGTAATTAGGTATAATAATTGATAAGGTTTAAATGTAAAATGTAAATAAAATTTTATAATCTTATGGAATAAACATAATTTAACAACGATTAAAATAGCGTATTGACCAATTTCTTAGTCTAAACCATTATTTAAAGTATAATAACATTTGTAAATAATTTGCGAAGTTATAAAATATATATAATTTCTACAATTTTCATGGTTAATCCATAATTAAACATAATATAGTGTCCATTAATAATTTAATGATTTTAAATTATTATTTCAAGTCCATTTTAATAAAAAATAATTATTTATAACATTTGTAATAATGTTTTATATAAAAATGTTATGATTTTTTATAATTAAATTTACAGAAAATTATTAGGTATCTTTTAAAATAAAGAAAGTTTATGAAATTTATTTTTATAATTTTTAGGAATTTTTATATATTTTTTAAAGGCTGAAAAATGCCTAAAAAAATAATTGAGGGTGCCCGGGTTTGTACCCGGGACCTCAAAGTTGGAATGCAAGCGTCTAACCAGTGAACCAGGGCCGTGGCCTGGTTTCACTTGGTTTTTAAATCTTTTAAACACAAACAACAAACAAACCCAAATTCTAATGAACCCTAAAACTGAAATCGAACCAATTGAGCCACTAACCGATGATCATAACCAAATTAACCATGGGGCTTTTGTTCCCCATATAAAAACGAATGAAAATCCTAATTTAATTACCTGGTAGATGTTGTGTTTGATGATTTTTCGTTCGGCTCTAACCCTCGACTGTTCTTGCTTCGAATCTATTATGAGTGTGTGTTGTTTGGTTAAATTAAGGTTACAGGTTGTGAAAAGGAGGTGTCATAGCATTTGCCCCCTACTTTATAGTTTCAATTGGGTTGATTGAATGTCCGTCGGTTAGGGGATTAATGTCGAGGGTTTCAGATCGAATTAAACAGGTTTAATGTTGTTTCAGGTGACATTGATCATTCTAATGGTTTCGAAATGATTATTCGAACGTTAATGTTGGTTTAATTTCATTTATATTGAACTTTAAGGTGATTACGGATTGAAATCTTAATTTGGTTCGGTTTTGATTTGTAGAACTTAGCATAACCGTTGTTGATCTCGAATTAATCACCTTCCCTAGTTCGAAACATGTCCATGAATCGTTTAGAGGTGCGTTGGGGTCGAAATAGAGGCTTGAAAGCCGGTTTTTAACTTGGCCGGAGCTCGGCCGGAGCTCGGCCGGAATACCCACCGGAAAATCGGGGGAAGAAAGGGGGGATATAATTTTATTTAATTACAATTTGGTCCCTGTGGTTTATGTATTTGTTATTTTAATCCCAAAGTTCTATTTTTCAGTTTCAACAAATTTACAGTTTGGTCCCTAACGCTTAAAATGTTATTATTTTATGCACAAACTTATTAATTTCAAGTTTTAAGATAATAAAACTTATTTTATTTTATTTTATTTTATTTTATTTTGTTTTTTTTATTTATTTCAAAGGTTAACACTTATTATTATTGTTGTTATTATGATTATTATTATTATTATTAATATCATTAATTATTTAATTATCAAAATTATGATGATACAAGAAATAAAATCCTCGTATTTGCATTATTAGCAATACAAACCCTTACAAGATTTAACGATGTTAATTTTTAATTAACGAAAAATAGAAAGGTTACAGTCTCCCCAACTTTTAAGAATTTCGTCCTGAAATTAAGAATGAAACCTAAACAAACAGGAGACTTATGATGAAAAATAAGTGTACTAACAGACTGTGATTGGCGTTTGATTACGGGTGAGATGCTTCACTTTGCGAATTATGGAATTTTACAGGGTTCTTAACACTATGCATGCAAATTTGAACTTTTCCAGTGGATACGCGAAAGTTATTATTTACAAACTATCGCTTTGATATTTGACACATGAAACGTTGGAATACGATGATGAGTTCCTGAGATATATTAGACTTGTAAGTCACTTTCTCACTACTCTCAAACATCTGGGATGAAATTATGTAATAAGGTGACATCTTGAAGCAATAAAAAATCCCGTAATTGTATGAAAGGTTGACCGATGGAATTTAAGAATCCCAAGTGCCAATATATAAAATGACACAAGCTTAACGCATATCTTGTGAATATATATTGTTTCATCGGTCATACCGTCAGATTAAGAATGATACGACAAGCTGAGATTTTGAGCTGGGTTCCCAAAGATGATTAGAGACTTTGCTAATAACAGAAGGTGGATCGATCATCAAAATTAACTATCCATGTTTAACGACACACCATGTTGACCGACTATTTGAGGTAAGTACGAGTCAATTTCTCAACTCGTTATCTCACATGAATTATGAAATGCGCGAAACTAGTCAATCGATCAATAATGCACCAGATGTCATTATGTCATCAAGAACTATGAGGCAATTTGAACATACACCAAGCTATGTCCACTTTTCCCTTATGCCAAACCACGAATACCAAATGCGGAAATTCAGGATCCGTTTTGTCCACATCGGAATGAATGTAATAACAAGTTTTGTGAGTCGCAATCAAGATAGAGGTTTAGAGATTTTCAAGATTAGGAGATCAAATATTATCCAAAATAATGGGAATTGAATTCTTAATTTTGGGTAAAGAATGAAATAAAGATGTCGTTCATGATCGGATCAGAATTTAAATAACTTAGAATATTGACAATAAAGACAATCACGAATAGCTGTCAGTACGGCTAGCACACGAGGTTCATCAAACCCATGAACATAACCGTATATTGGTATAACCAGAAAAGCATAACATAGATTTATAAGGACTTTATATTGTACAAAGGATTGTTTTAGGAGTGTCATTGCAATTAAGTGTTCATGACAACTCAGAATGAAGATCAACAAATAAGAAATAAAAAATTCCATGAAGCTAGATCAAACGACACATTGAAACATATCAGCATGAGAAAAGAAATCGATCTAAAAATTTAGATGTTCTAGGCTTGGAACTAGGGTCACCCTAAAGTGACAACAACCTCTTTTGAGTTTAAGATTCATGCTTTAGCTTGACTGGCCGGAACACTATCGTCGATAAATCAAATAATGGTGTTCACCCTTCAACTTATTACATGTTTCTTGTCAATTGAAGTCTTAAAACTCTTGGTATGTTTGAAATCAAGAAATGGGATTAGTCACCAAGATGTGGTTATCACTCCTAGCTTGGTAGTGTATTTCCTAAGGTATGACTCTTAACTATCAAGCGAAAGCTTGATCATAACTCTTTGTTAAGGATCCACAAGAATAAAACGACGTAACTTACCATTAAGGTAAGGATAATCACTCCTATCTTAACGGTGAAGTTTTATAGAAACAAAATATAGCGAAATGAAAAGCTTCATCAAAGTACGGAATTCAGTCCTACTTTGATGAGGTTATTTCATTTGAGGGAAATACCATCCATAAAATTTTTAAACGGGTGAAATTATCATCAAGGTATGGATTTCACGCCTATCTTGATGATTGAATTTCATAATAACAGAAAAACAATCGAGAATTGACTTTTGTCACCAAAGTACGGGATTCAATCCTATTTTGGTGAAGTCATTTCATTCATGAAATACGAGTTCAAGAGAAGAATGAGTGAAATCTGTCCACAAAACAAGGAAATCACCCCGATTCAGAGGATGGGATTTCATAAAACACATAATAGAAAAATTGAAAACCATCATCAAGATACAAAATTTTTACTCCTATTTTGAGGAGGTAATTCCATTAGTATAATACGAATTTATAAAAACAAAAAGAAGGAAATGATTATCAAGGTATGAGGTTCACTTCTGTCTTGACGATGAAATTTCATAAGAACAGTAATAGCGAATGGAAAGTCATCACCAAAGTAAGGGAGTCACCCCTGTTTTGATGAGATATAATCATTTAGGAGATATGAGTGTCCTTAGTCATACGTTGACTTGCAGACTCCTGCATTGCCTACGATGTAAAATGGTTAGAAAATTTTACAAAGCTTGACTTAGCAAACAAAGAGATTATCGGCTAGAAATTTAGAAACTTCGACGTAACAAGAACAGAAAATCATGCTTGCTAGGATTAAGGTTGAAGTTCGGAATAACAGAATCAATCGTGATAGGTGCTCAAATCTTGAATGGTTTAAGTCAGGAAAACAAGATCAATGACGGAAATGATTCAACATAACAATGAGATGTAAACGTTCGATTCGAAATAAAAGGGAAATGCGTTGACTTCTTAAAGTGTTACGTCAAACACAACTTTACGGAAGCACACGTACCTATAAGCGAACACCCATCTCATGAGTTCTAGGTCAGATAAACGGATTCAATGGTCGAATCAGATTTATGTGTATACCTTGCCTAGACAGGGTATCCCGAGATACAGTATTCCACCTTTCGGCATTGCATGATTTCAGTTATGGGACACACTTTAAGGATATTTGAAAACACTAAGTAACAATTTTAAGTTTAAAAAAACATTCGGTTTAGACGACCAATATCTTTGGATATATTAAGATCCATGTACACGTTGGTCAAGATATAAAGATAGTTACTTAAGGCGCACAACGTATAACGATGTTTAAACGTAAGATTTAAGGAGTAAAACGAGTTCAATATCAATGGAAGCATTCTGTAAGATAGGAATGAGAAGATTTTAGAGTTTCGATGATAGCCAGTCCAAGGAATCAAGGATTTTTTATATTTTAAATATAAACCGGATGGTTCCATTTAGTAACGCATTACCATTTGGAAACGTTGACACGTCAAGGTAAATTGACCCATTTGCCTTAGAAACTTGTGTATGTTGACCATAGTTTATCACTCATCCTAGAAATCCCCAGGTAAGCATAATTGGTCTCACAATGAGATTTATATGATATGCTTGCCTTAGCCCGAAGGCCTTTTGACAGGAAATCTAGAATACAGGTGTCTATGGTTACACAAATTTCTTAGGTTCATGACATCAAAACCTTGATGAGATTTTCATAGATTAGACGTAGAGTCTAAGGAATTAAACCCACCATATATAGTGTAGATTCCACACGTCGTCGAGAATAAGTTTAGGAAGTTTCATTTGTTGGGGAGAATCAAAGAGCCAAAGATAAGTCTAGGGGAGACAGGTAACAAAGTTTAAGCATACATAAAGGCAATCCTATACTAAGGCATTAAATTGCACGTAAGAAGGTGTAGCATTATGTAGCATGCAAAACATATGTGTATCTACAAGAATATAAATATTATCCTATAAGGTTCATGCATAAGCTATAGTCTAGGTCACCATTTCTAATAACCTAAATCCCTATAGTTATGGGCTCTGATACCAATCTGTCACACCCCAACCTTGACGACGGAAACGTCGAGATGTGAGAGTTAAGATCGTTCACAACCACATAACGCTATTATTAAATCCAAATATATTATTCATAAGTTTCAAAGGTAACATTACAAACATAAGTCTCAAACAAAAATAGCATCATGATATACAAGTTAAATGTGACAAGTTTATTCTTTTATTTCTCTAGGTCCAATCCTAGATGTGATAAGCTTCAAAGTAGTAATCATACTTGAGTATTTCCTAAAACATGTTAAAAATAAAAGGTCAACAATAATGTTGGTGAGATTTCCATAGTTTTCAATACATAAGTATGTAAAAGATGGCAATTCATGTTGTAAGTTAGAGAACAAAGTAACTAGGACGTAAGACAGAATGCACAATCAAACCTTGACAAAGTTTTATAAGTCTCAAACGTTTACAAGTATATATGATTAGCTAAGTGTACTTGGATCAACCAAGCAGGCTTGTGAGGCCCATAGATCTATGAAGTCGCCTGGCTAGCAATAGTTAATGATTGTACATATATTCGACATTACATGGTAGCTACAAGGTTCAACTAATCACAACACACAAGTAAATTGCCATAAGTTTACAAGAATCAAACGTTTACAAGGAAAACGATTATAAAGTAACATGTTTCACCCCAAAGTGTGAAAATATGAAAAAAGGGTATAGAAATTCTCACATGCTAATAAATGTATAATTGATGATTAACAAGAAAATAATAGTCGACGTTCCAACGTAAAACGTCACAAGGCACCTGGATATATATATTTACAAGATTTAAGTTGATAATAAGATTAAAGTTCTAACGAGAACTAGGGTTTCAATAAAATTGTGGGTTTTTGACAAATAAATAAAATTTATTTAACGAAGTTATTTATATTTTAATTCAACGAAAAGAATTATACCATTTAAGTGTTTTTAATATAGAGAAGTAATTAGGTATAATAATTTATAAGCTTTAAATGTAAAATATAAATAAAATTTTATAATCTTTTAGAATAAACATAATTTAACAACGATTAAAATAGTGTATTGACCAATTTCTTAGTCTAAACCATTATTTAAAGTATAATAACATTTGTAAATAATTTGCGAAGTTATAAAATATATATAATTTCTATAATTTTCATGGTTAATCCATAATTAAACATAATATAGTGTCCATTAATAATTTAATGATTTTAAATTATTATTTCAAGTCTATTTTTTAAAAAAATAATTATTTATAACATTTGTAATAATGTTTTATATAAAAATGTTAAGATTTTTTTATAGTTAAATTTACAGAGAATTTTTGTCATCTTTTAAAATAAAGAAAGTTTATAAAATTTATTTTTATAATTTTTAGGAATTTTTATATATATATTTTTAAAGGCTGAAAAATGCCTAAAAAAATAATTGAGGGTGCCCGGGTTCGAACTCGGGACCTCAAAGTTGGAATGCAAGCGTCTAACCAGTGAACCAGGGTCGTGGCCTTGGTTTCACTTGGTTTTTAAATCTTTTAAACACAAACAACAAACAAACCCAAATTCCTATGAACCCTAAAACTGAAATCGAACCAATTCAGCCACTAATTGATGATCATAACCAAATTAACCATGGGGCTTTTGTTCCCCATGTAAAAACGAATGAAAATCCCAATTTAATTACCTAGTTGATGTTGTGTTTGATTATTTTTCGTTCGGCTCTAACCCTCGACTGTTCTTGCTTCGAATCTGTTATGAGTGTGTGTTGTTTGGTGAAATTAAGGTTAAAGGTAGCGAAAAGGAGGTGTCGTGAGCATTTGCCCCCTACTTTATAGTTTCAATTGGGTTGATGGAATGTCCATCGGTCAGGGGATTAATGTCCAGGATTTTAGATCGAATTAAACAGGTTTAATGTTGTTTCAGGTGACATTGATCATTCTAATGGTTTCGAAACGATTATACGAACGTTAATGCTGGTTTAATTTCATTTATATTGAACTTTAAGGTGATAAAGGATTGAAACCTTAATTGGGTTCGGTTTCGATTTGTAGAACTTAGCATAACGGTTGTTGATCTCGAATTAATCAACTTCCCGAGTTCGAAACATATCCATGAATCGTTTAGAGGTGCGTTGGGGTCGAAATAGAGGCTTGTAATCCGGTTTTTAACTTGGCCGGAGCTCGCCGGAGCTCGGCCGGAATACCCACCGGAAAATTGGGGGAAGAAAAGGGGGGATTTAGTTTTATTTAATTACAATTTGGTCCCTGTGGTTTATGTATTTGTTATTTTAATCTCAAAGTTCTAATTTTCAGTTAAAACAAATTTACAGGTTGGTCCCTATAGTTTAAAATGTTATTATTTTATGCACAAACTTATTAATTTCAAGTTTTAAGATAATAAAACTTATTTTATTTTATTTTATTTTATTTTTTTTATTTATTTCAAAGGTTAACACATATTATTATTGTTGTTATTATGATTATTATTATTATTATTATTAATATCATTAATTATTTAATTATCAAAATTATGATGATACAAGAAATAAAATCCTCGTATTTGTATTATTAGCAATACAAACCCTTACAAGATTTAACGATGTTAATTTTTTATTAATGAAAAATATGAAAGGTTACATACAAATTCTGAAAACTTTTCATACACCTAAAAGGACTTATGGTCACTGTTTAGACGCATGAGGTTCAATACACTTGCATTTTTCACATCTTTCATCTGAACACTGTTTAGACTTATTAGAACTGTTCACGTACTAATATTCAAACAATTTTCAGGATTTTGAATTTTTCCAATAAAAATTACATTTTTGATCCTCAATTTTCACTTTTAACGTTTTAACCCCTTTTATTTTAGTTTAAATTTTCAAAATTAATTTTCCCTTCATTTTAGTCTAAAAAATAACAAATTGTCTTGTTTTTAACATTTGTAAGAAGCTTTTCCACTTGCAAATTTATAGGTTCATTTTATCATTGTAACACCCGAAATTTTAATTTGACAAAGAGAAATAATAAGAAGAAAAGAAAAGAAAGAAAATAGGAAGGAAAGGAAAAGAAAGGAAAAGTGGAAGGGGGTTTTGTGTAAAAAGTACAAAGAAAAGTAAATATCTGATATACATAGGGATGGCTGCCCACTCTCTTCCCACAACCCCAAAACATCGAACGTTTTAGAGAGAGGAAGAGCAGACCACGAGATTTTGGAGAAAGAACAAGAAGAAGAAGGAGACTGATACGAGGAACAAGAACTCACGGCTACGGATTTTGAAGAAGCCATACCCAGCAACACCAGGTGAGTTCTAAGATGCCTCTTTTAAGCATTTTAAACGATTTTGGGGCTGGAACGCATCAACGAACTGTTTTCGGGATTGTGTGCTTAATCTGTGTATGTATGTATGAATATATGTGTATACGGTTAGTTTGGGCTGTAATGCCTACTGTATGTAAGATTCTAGGACAGGCATGAGAATTTCAGCATGTGTTCGCATGTATACTACTGATGAATGTCTTAGACCTTTTCCATGATATGTGTAATGTTTAGTTGTTCTAAGTAAATATTATAATAAACCGGTGCTAAGGGTGTGTTATGATGATGAATGGGTTATGGAGATAGCACAGGTTAAGTTGCAGGTTGCCACACTCAACCGCATTGTCCAATGCGGACTGCCGAAGCAAATGTGGTTAAGGTGGTCAACCGCATTAACCAATGCGGGTGACCAAGCAAATGCGGTCAAGGCATATTCTCAGCCGCATCGACCTAATGTAGAGAGGTCAGCGAATGCGGATAAGGAAATACTCAACCGCATTGACCAATGCGGACAAGTCCGGAAAATGCCCTAAGGCATTTTTCGGCCGCATTAACCAATGCTGGTAAATCTTGAAATGCGGATGAAGTGTTCCTCATCCGTATTGACTAATGCGGATGACCAGACAAGTGCGAATGAACCAGATTGTGAAATGCGGATTAAGCTTAGTAAGATCTGATTTATTTGGGTAAACGAGTAGCATAGGCATGATGATGATGATGATGATGTTGCATGGGTATACCTGCTGTATACCATATATGTATGATGCCTTGTATGATGATGAATGAATGTTATGTGTATGTTCCTTATGACTATGCATGTTTATCTTTCCGAATCTTTACAAATTATGGAAATGAATGAATGAAGTATTATGTAACGTAAAGTGAAAGATAATGAAAGAGGAACATGATGATGAATGCATGTATTAACGAATGAATGAAAAGAAAGATGATGATCAATACATGCATTAATGAATGAACGAATTAAGTCTTGCAAGCATTGAATAAGGTCAATTGGTCTTTCTTTGTGATTGACCATGGTCATGGTACCTCTACCGCTTACCTACTAGTACTGTGGCATACGTTTGTTGTTCATTTGTTGACTTCGGCCCAGTAGCTAAGACTGATCGGGGTATGGCATATGGTATTGGTACAAAAACATTTCAATGTGCAAGCGAAGATGAAACGGGATCCTTGTCATTCGACCACAGTAATCATAGCCGAGTGCTATGAAGTGGGTAAAGCCTGACAGGATCCATATGAGAATTTAAAGATAATAAGGTATAACGAATGATGAAGATAATAATGAATATTATCTTTGTGTATGTACGATGTATGATCATGTGAAAGAATGGTTTATAATGGAAATTAACTAAGTTTATTATAAAACTAGAACTCACTCAGCGACGCTGACTTTTATGTGTTTCCAGTTGGCAGGTAGTGTTGCTGGGGATGGCACGAGGCGGCTACTCAGCTCTTTTGGGATGGCATTCTCCTTTTGATAATGCTACCACGCAATGTGTTGTGGGCCCATAATGCACGCAACACATTATGTTGCATGCAAGTGCAAGATTCCTTTAGGATTTTGATAAACGGGATTACTTAAGGAACCTTCTTTATGAAGAAAATCATAAAGTGTCTATACTAGAGGTCACTGTATATGACCATTTTGTAATCAGAAACGATGTAATCTTTTGTATAATGCTTTTGTGATGTAATGCAACATTAGATGTTTTGTAATTGACGTACGTTGTATTAATTGGCAAAAGTATTTATAGTAAAGGAAAAGTTTATCCCAGAAATTCCGGTGCATGATTTTATTAAGTTTATGCAAATATATGTTTTATGTGCGATGAACGACCAATTGTGAGGTGCCCGGGAACGGAGCCTTACAAGTTGGTATCAGAGCCAAAGTTTAAGTGAAATGGGTAAAATTTCAAAATAAACCTAAACTTAAACTGAAAATGGGACAGAAAGGAAGAGAATGCCATCTGAGTAGTTGCGTGCCATCATGTATTTTCTTAAAGATTAACTGGTATTATGTGCGCATGTGATGTGATTTATGTGTATTGTTAGATTTAGATAGTAATGTAGTCAGGATGGGTGATGCTCGGGGTGCGAAGAGTAGAGTAAGTGGCTGATCACAGCTGGCCACTGTAATTAGCGACTTACTATACTTGACATAAACTGAGCTATTCCCTTGAATGACCGTGTTAGTGTTTGAATCTTTCAGTGTGAGATAGAATGGCTGGTGGTAGATCTTCTAAGGCCTCACGGGGTGGAGGTGGTGGCGGATGTGGTGCTGAACCGCGAGCCACAAGAGGAAGACCTAGGGTAGAGAAAGTGGTTCAGGAGGAAAATGAGACCCCTCCTTAAGAGGGAGTAGACGAGAGTGCTAACTTGAGGGCCTCGGTAAAAGAGGCAGTAGCTGAAGAGGTGCCTCAGGTCATGCAGACGATTTTACCGTCTGTAGTGACCGAAGTGATAAAGGCTGTACGCGAAGATGAAAGGCAAGGGAGGAACCGGTCCTCGGGGAGACCGCATCGACAAGAGCCGGAAACGGTTATATCTGATAATGAAGAGGAAGAGGAGGAGGAGCCGGTACGGGGGAGAACATGGGGTTGTAACTACGGGGTGTTTATGAGGTGCAAGGCCCCTACTTTTGATGGTTCTGGTACTGCGGCTGATGCTCACCAATGGGTGAGAGAAATGGAGGCTGTCGTCGATGTTAGTGATTGCCAGGAGGACAAGAAGGTGAAGTTTGCTACCCACTCTTTCACAAGGTCGGCTTTGTGCTGGTGGGACAATATAGTCCAAGCCGAGGGTAGCAGGGCCATAGGGAAAATGAAGTGGGCCGAGTTAAAAGGGATGGTGATCGAGGGGTTCAGTCCTCGTCGGGAAATGGACAAAGTTGAGAGAGAGTTCCTGCAGTTGGAGGCGGGGCGATGACCCACCAACAATACACCACCAAGTTCAATGAAATGGCGCGGTTGGTGCCGGATCAGGTGACGCCGGTGTCTCGAAAGATCAACCGGTATATTCAGGGGCTGCCAGCTGACATCCGTAGGCATTTGATTACTGCTCGACCGAGCACCTTTAGGTCGGTAGTGGATTTGGCTGGGAGATTATATGATGAGCGGACTGTGGTGGTGAAGGCTGAGATTAGTAAGAAGGGAGGTGGTGAGAGAAACTAGCAGGGGAAGAGGTTTGGTCGAGGTGATACTTCGACGAGTAACAAGAAGGCAAGGGTGGATGACCGCCGTGTGGTCATGTCAGGAGCAGGGCTGAGGAAGTGTGGCCAGTGTGGAAGGGAGCACTCGGGGGAGTGCAAGTGGGGATCAAACATCTGTTTCAAATGCGGGAAGGCAGGGCATATGTCAAAGGATTGCCGGTTAGGCAAATGTTTTAACTGTGGGGAAAATGGTCATATGAGCAGAGACTACAAGAAGTCGAGGGCTGAGGGATCAGGGGCGAAGAAGACGGGAGGTGAAGAACCGAGAGCAAAGGCCAGGGCGTTCATGATGACGCAGGAGGAGGCCAGGACGGACCCTGATGTTGTGTCCGGTACGTTTCTGGTGAACCAAACTTTAGCCTCTATATTATTTGATTCTGGTACCAGTAGAAGTTTTATTTCTGCTGCCTTCTGTACTAAGCTGCCTGTTAGTAGTAGACGTGTTGATGTGCCCTTTGATGTAGAAACTGCCATAGGTAAGTCTACTAGGATCTCTGAGGTGATAGAGGGTTGTGATGTTGAATTGGAGGGCCATAAATTTCCGGTTAGACCCTTCGCTTTGACTTTAGGTGGTTTTGATTTGGTGCTTGGGATGGACTAGTTGGAGGACTTTGAGGCGAACAACGTGTGTCGCAAGAAGATGATTCAATTAACAGCGCCCGGCGGTGGTTCAGTGACAGTTTATGGTGATCGGGTTACTATGATTCAAAAGGTGAACTCAATGGCTGTGGCGGGAAAATGTATGAGGCGTGGGTGCAGCGCCTACTTATGTTATGTGAAAGATGTGGATACGCCAACACCACAACTATCTGATGTCCCGGTGGTGTGTGATTTTCCAGACGTGTTCCCGGACGACTTATCAGGATTACCACCTGACCGAGAGATCGAGTTCCAGATTGACCTGATACCGGGTGCTCAACCTGTCGCCAAGGCACCGTATCAATTGGCCCCGACAGAAATAAAAGAGTTGATGGAGCAGTTGCAAGAGCTGTTGGATAAGGGGTTCATTAGACCGAGTATCTCACCTTGGGGTGCTCCGGTCCTATTTGTGAAGAAGAAAGACCGTAGTATGAGGATGTGCATCGACTACCGTGAGCTGAACAAGCTGACGGTAAAGAACAGATACCCCTTGCCGAGGATCGATGATTTGTTTGATCAACTTCAGGGTGCCAGTTGGTTTTCACGAGTAGATCTTCGATCGGGCTACCATCAGCTGAAAGTGAAAGAACAAGACATCCCTAAAACAGCTTTTCGTATGCGCTATGGTCACTACGAGTTTCTTGTCGTGTCTTTTGGTTTGACCAATGCGCCGGCTGCTTTTATTGATTTGATGAACCGAGTGTGTCGGCCGATGTTGGATAAATCAGTGATTGTATTTATTGACGATATCCTGATTTATTCAAGAAGCGAAACGGAGCATGCTGGTCACATTCGAGAAGTATTAGAGATGTTGAGAAGGGAGAAATTGTACGCCAAGTTCTCCAAGTGCGCATTCTGGCTACGCGAGGTTCAATTTTTGGGTCACGTGATTAATCCGGAGGGAATTATGGTCGATCCGGAAAAGGTGGAAGTAGTAATGCAATGGAAGTCTCCAAAGACGCCATCCGAGATCCGTAGTTTTTGGGTTTGGTGGGCTACTACAGAAGATTCATTCAAGACTTCTCCAAGATTGCTTCTCCACTGACCAAGTTGACCCAGAAAGATGTGAAGTTTGTATGGGGTCAAACTCAGGAGAAGGTGTTTGAAGAATTGAAGACGAGGTTGACCCAATCTCCTGTGTTGGCATTACCCGATGGAAGCGAAGACTTGGTGGTTTATTCTGATGCTTCCTACTCGGGGTTGGGATGCGTATTAATGCAAAGGGGAAGGGTGATTGCCTATGCATCCCGACAGCTGAAAGTTCATGAGGTTAATTATCATACTCATGATTTGGAGCTAGCAGCTGTGGTCTTTGCGTTAAAGATTTGGAGGCACTGCCTCTACGGAACGAAGTGCACCATCTTCACAGACCACAAGAGCTTGAAGTACTTCTTCGAGCAAAAACATTTAAATATGAGGCAGAGGCGATGGTTGAGCTGATAAAGGATTATGATTGTGAGATCCATTACCATCCGGGCAAAGCCAACGTGGTGGCTGACACCCTTAGCCGAAAGCTTAGGCCCGAGCCGATACGGGTAAAGGCATACCAACTGATTATGACCTCGGATGTGATGAAGCAAGTCAACGTGTTTCAAGATGAGGCACTGAAGGAAGAACATCTTAACTTAGAACGAATGAGAGGTCTGGTCGCGGAACTGGGTGAAAACACGTTTGGTGTCAAGACTTGATTTGGGCGGATGTGGATTCCTCGTTTTGGGGATCTATGAATGAAGGTTATGGACGAAGCCCACAAAACTCGATACTCCATTCATCCCGGTGCTACCAAGATGTACCACGACATGAAGAAAGATTACTGGTGGCCGTGTATGAAGCGTCATGTGGGGGAGTATGTGAGTAAATGTCTCACTTGTCTGCAAGTAAAGGCAGAACATCAGAAGCCGTATAGGAAGATTCAACCTTTGGATATACCGGAATGGAAGTGGGAGCACATCACCATGGATTTCGTTACGAAGCTTCCGCGTACTCCGAAAGGGTATGATGCGATATGGGTGAGTGTTCATCGTCTAATGAAGAGTGCTCACTTCCTACCGATACGCGAGACATACTCATCCGAAAGGTTGGCCGATCTTTTTATCAAAGAGATTGTGACTCATCATGGTGTACCGCTATCCATTTTGTCGGATCGTGACACCCGTTTTACATCCAAATTCTTGAAGAAATTCCATGATGCTATGGGGACGAGATTACATATTAGCACTGCCTATCATCCCCAAACTGATGGTCAGTCGGAAAGGACCATTCAGACCTTAGAGGACATGCTCCGGGCATGTGTTATTGACTTCGGGGGATGTTGGGATGACCACCTGCCATTAGCTGAATTCTCATACAATAACAGCTATCATGCCAGTATTGGCATGCCACCTTATGAGATGCTATATGGTAGGAGATGCAGGACACCCGCTTGTTGGGGTGATATTGGTTAGAAGTAATTAGGAAGCGTCAAAGTGATCGAGGCTACGACTGAAAAGCTTGACAGGATCAAGGCCTACATGAAGGCAGCCAAAGACAGACAGAAGTCGTAAGCCGATAAACGATGCAAGCCGATCGAATTCCAGGTGGGTGACCAGGTTATGTTAAAGGTCTCGCCTTGGAAAGGAATCATTCGGTTCCGAAAGAGGGGCAAGTTGAGTCCGTGGTACATAGGCCCTTTCCGAATCATTGCCCGAGTAGGAGAGGTGGCCTATAGGTTGGAGTTGCCAGATGAGTTAAGTGGAATCCACCCGTCCTTCCATGTATCTCATCTGAGGAAATGTTTGGCAGACGAAGACATGGTTGTTCCACTGGAGGATATTGAAGTAGATGAACGGCTCAATTATGTAGAGCAACCAGTGGCAATCATTGACAGAAAAGAGAAGCGGCTGCGTAATAAAGTGGTTCCCCTGGTGCGTGTACAGTGGAAGCACAGAAAGGGATCTGAGTCTACGTGGGAGACTGAGGAAGAGATGAGACAACATTACCCACGTCTGTTCGAGGAATGACAGGTTTCGGGGACGAAACCTTTATAAGGGGGGGTGGACTTGTAACACCCGAAATTTTAATTTGATAAAGAGAAATAATAAGAAGAAAAGAAAAGAAAGAAAATAGGAAGGAAAGGAAAAGTGGAAGGGGGTTTTGTGTAAAAAGTACAAAGAAAAGTAAATATTTGATATACATAGGGATGGCTGCCCACTCTCTTCCCACAACCCCAAAACATCAAACGTTTTAGAGAGAGGAAGAGCAGACCACGAGATTTCGGAGAAAGAACAAGAAGAAGAAGGAGACTGATACGAGGAACAAGACCTCACTGCTACGGATTTTGAAGAAGCCATACCCAGCAACACCAGGTGAGTTCTAAGACCCCTCTTTTAAGCATTTTGAATGATCTCGGGGCTGGAACGCATCGACGAACTGTTTTCGGGATTGTGTTCTTAATCTGTGTATGTATGTATGAATATATGTGTATACGGTTAGTTTGGGCTGTAATGCCTACTGTATGTAAGATTCTAGGACAGGCACGAGGATTTCAGCATGCGTTCGCATGTATACTACTGATGAATGTCTTATACCTTTTCCATGATATGTGTGATGTTTAGTTGTTCTAAGTAAATATTATGATAAACCAGTGCTAAGGGTGTGTTATGATGATGAATGGGTTATGGAGATAGCACAGGTTAAGTTGCAGGTTGCCACACTCAACCGCATTGTCCAATGCGGACTGCCGAAGCAAATGTGGTTAAGGTGGTCAACCGCATTAACCAATGTGGGTGACCAAGCAAATGCGGTCAAGGCATATTCTCAGCCGCATCGACCTAATGTGGAGAGGTCAGCGAATGTGGATAAGGAAATACTCAACTGCATTGACCAATGCGGACAAGTCCGGAAAATGCCCTAAGGCATTTCTCAACCGCATTAACCAATGCGGGTAAATCATGAAATGCGGATGAAGTGTTCCTCATCCGTATTGACTAATGCGGATGACCAGACAAGTGCAAATGAACCAGATTGTGAAATGCGGATTAAGCTTAGTAAGATCTGATTTAGTTGGGTAAATGAGTAGCATAGGCATGATGATGATGATGATGATGTTGCATGGGTATACCTGCTGTATACCATATATGTATGATGCCTTGTATGATGATGAATGAATGTTATGTGTATGTTCCTTATGACTATGCATGTTTATCTTTCCGAATCTTTACGAATTATGGAAATGAATGAATGAAGTATTATGTAACGTAGAGTGAAAGATAATGAAAGAGGAACATGATGATGAATGCATGTATTAATGAATGAATGAAAAGAAAGATGATGATGAATACATGCATTAATGAATGAACGAATTAAGTCTTGCAAGCATTGAATAAGGTTGATGGGTCTTTCTTTGTGATTGACCATGGTCATGGTACCTCTACCGCTTACCTACTAGTACTGTGGCATACGTTTGTTGTTCATTTGTTGACTTCGGCCCAGTAGCTAAGACTGATCGGGGTATAGCATATGGTATTGGTACAAAAACATTTCAATGTGCAAGCGAAGATGAAATGGGATCCTTGTCATTCGACCACAGTAATCATAGCCGAGTGCTATGAAGTGGGTAAAGCCTGACAGGATCCATATGAGAATTTAAAGATAATAAGGTATAACGAATGATGAAGATAATAATGAATATTATGTACGATGTATGATCATGTGAAAGAATGGTTTATAATGGAAATTAACTATGTTTATTATAAAACTAGAACTCACTCAGCAACACTGACTTTTATGTGTTTCCAGTTGGCAGGTAGTGTTGCTGGGGATGGCACGAGGCGGCTACTCAGCTCTTTTGGGATGGCATTCTCCTTTTGATAATGCTGCCACGCAATGTGTTGTGGGCCCATAATGCACGCAACACATTATGTTGCATCCAAGTGCAAGATTCCTTTAGGATTCCGATAAACGGGATTACTTAGGGAACCTTCTTTATGATGAAAATCATAAAGTGTCTATATTAGAGGTCACTGTATATGACCATTTTGTAATCAGTAATGATGTAATCTTTTGTATAATGCTTTTGTGATGTAATGCAACATTAGATGTTTTGTAATTGACGTACGTTGTATTAAATGGCAAAAATATTTATAGTAAAGGAAAAGTTTATCTCAGAAATTCCGCTGCATGATTTTATTAAGTTTATGCAAATATATGTTTTATGTGCGATGAACGACCAACTGTGAGGTGCCCGGGAACGGGGCCTTACAATCATCCTCAAAATTTTACATTATCAAACACACACATACTTTGAACATATAGCATCATCCTTTCAATTAAACATTTTAATTTTGCTTTTCTGAGAAAACTCTTATATTTATTACTCCCCCTAAACTTTTAAGTTTTATAAACTTAGAAGTTTCCCAACGTAACACAATAAGATCACACATATCATTGTTAAATTTCCTACACACATAAAACATGCACAAAATCAAAATTAAAGTAGAATCAAAATCTAATATTTACAATAGAATCATTGTGTGCAGTGAGATCATATCAGTGAAGATCGGCACATTAAAATAACAGAAAATATGAATAGTCATAGACAATGAATAAATCCTGATCAAGGGTGTTCCAGGTCAGTGATACCACCGCAAAGGAGACACAAGATCTAAGGACAGAAAATGAGTGTTTTTGACAAAAAGATCAGCTCACTTACTTTTTCAATTCTTGGATTGATTAGGGTAGAGTTAGATATGACATGATGTGACTCATACAAAGACTTAGAGAGATCAACTATCATCAAGACATGCAGGTAAGCACATATTCTCAGCTTATTACCAGACAAATATGCGTAACCAGAGCTCATGTTACTTAATTTAATAGAGAATGATCATGGATAACCATTTGATAAACTCTAACCATTCATTTGAATGGGTTATGCACATTGGCATATTTTGCATCAAAGGAGAATATCCAGGTCTATAATCACTTACAATAGAGGATATCTCAGCACTTCAGGTCTATGATGACTCATAACAAAGAAGTGACATGATGCTTGTAACAAATCTCATGATTAGTCACATCACCATCAGGTGTGAGTGTTATAACTTAACAAGCAATCAATCTGATAAGCTAATACAACTCAAAAGTACTCAGATGAATACACATACAAGCATAGAGATTTAGTTTAATCACAAGAATTTAGTTTTTCAGTATACTAGCATGATATTGTCTACCCATCATATCTGATCATGTCAGACTTTATTAGCAAGTGAAGTATGCAACTGATCTTACTAATGTACTATCATTTCTCACATATTGCAAAAACAGATTCATTCCTAAAAATGAAATGACAAATAAAGAAAGACTCTATTTTTGGAGTTTTTGTTTTATATTGTTTTTATCTTTAATTTTTGAGTTTTCTACTTTTGTATTTTGTTTTTCTATAAAAAGAAAACACACACACAAAGTACAATCAGGCAAATAACTTTAAAAGGTTCACTTATGATGACCTTTTGGTTTAGGGAGGGTTCTGATCATGATAAGAGTCAAAAACTGAAATAAGAACTTAGAAACCAAGTTTGCACATGATTAATAAGGCCAATTGACTCCACTAAGTACTCAAACCGTCCTCGTAGGAAGGCTTTAGTAAATAGATCTGCCAATTATTTTTTAGTTGCAATTTGAATCAAAATGATTAAACCTTTTTTAGAGTTATCTCTGGGAAAATGATATCAAATTTCGATATGTTTTGTTTTTGAATGTTGAACTGGATTAGCTATAATGAACATAGTAGCAGTGTTATCAATGTAAATGGGTGTTTTAAGAAAATTGAACCCATAATCCAGCAGTTGGTTTTGCAACCAAAGGATTTGAGAACATCCTGCTGATGCAGCTATGTACTCAGCTTCTACAGTTGAAACAGAGACATTCGTTTGTTTCTTGCAATGCCACAAGACTAATCGGGGACCAAGAAACTGACAACCACCCGTTGTAGATTTCTATCTTGGCAGCATCCACCATAATCACTATCTGTATATCTATGTAACTCAAAGTTACCCTCATAAGGATACCAAAGCCCGGAAGCTGGTTTACCTTTGAGATACCTGAATATCCTCTTGACAGCAGTTAAGTGGGATTCTTTCGGGTCTGATTAATACTTGGCACAGACACAAACAACATACATTATGTCTGGTCTTGACGCAGTAAGATACATCAAAGAACCAATCATAGATCTGTATAAAGTTTGGTCAACTGATTTTCCTTTGGGATCAGGCTCAAACTTGGTGTTTACGTCAGCTGGAGTTCTTATGGACTGACAATCTTGCAGTTTGAATTTCTTCAAGAGTTTGTCCACAAACTTCTCTTGATTGATGAATATACCATCTGCAGATTGTTGAACTTGCAGTCGAAGGAAGAAATTGATTTCTCCCGTAGAACTCATCTGGAAACGAGACTTCATCACTTCTTTAAATTCATTGCACAGTTTTGGACTAGTAGAACCAAATATGATATCATCAACGTACACTTGCACACATAAGAGATCATCATTATCCTTCTTTATGAATAAAGTTGGATTGATTTTCCCTCTTGTGTATCCATGTTGGATCAAGTGTTGTGACAATGTCTCACACCAGATTCTAAGTGCTTGATGAAGTCCATATAAAGCTTTGCTAAGCTTGTACACTCGATGTGGAAATTCTGCATCCTCAAAGCCCGGAGGTTGCTTCACATACACATCATCAGTGATTGGACCATACAAGAATGCACCTTTAACGTCCATTTGATACACCTTAAATTGCATGAATGATGCATAAGCCTGGAAGACACGAATGGATTCGAGTCTTGCAACCGGAGCAAATACTTCATCACAGTCAATTACTTCTTCCTGTGTGTATCCTTGTGCAACTAGCCTCGCCTTGTTTCTTATGACTATCCCTCTATCATCAGGTAATTCTCCTTCAGGTGATTCCACCAAATTCCATATTCAATGCAAGAAATTAAGATTGGCGATGCATGTTAGAGTGCGTTCCTGAAGCATGCATCATGAGCCTATACGTTCCTGTGACCTGAGAAAACATGCTAAAGTGTGCCAACATAAAGTTGGTGAGTTCACAGGTTTAATTTCAGATAAAATGTTGGTAACTGTTCAAATGGTAAAGTAATTAAAGCATATCGATAGGTAGCTAGCCTATAATCAAGTTACTTAGCGTTTCGAACCGAAGCTGGCTGTTTGCATGTCCTATATGTTTGTTGTTTTCCCGTCACGTCTCACCAGACAGTGATAAATGTTAGGTCAATAATGCACCCCTTTTACCTCCAATCAAGCTAGCGCGACTAGCCAGGGCGGGGTTTGTCAAACCCAGTAGTACTACTCAGAATTCGCTACACATTACTAACGGTTCTAGAATGTAAGGACGTTGTGTGTGTTTGCACTAACGTAACAGGCGATATCAATAATACTAAACCATTTATGTAAATCTGTTTGCATGTTTTCTCCCCCCAAAAAGGAAAGAAAGTAAAATAGGGGCCGTGAAGACTCACTGATTATGTAGTAAGTATATAGGATGGAAGCCTCCCAAGTGTTGTTTACAATGAACGGTCAAACACCTATTGACAGTTATGTTAAGCGTTAATGATGTGTCTAGTGTTATTAGTAATGTTTAGTTGGGTCGGGTCGTATCGGTTCGGTAGTGGGTAGCACACACAAGCAGGCATACACATATCAGACCTTATGTAGATCCCAAATGGGTTGTCGATAATTGTAAACGGTTAGGTTATTTTAGATTGAAAAAGTATGTGCCTGTTAATAGCGTTGACTTTAATCTTTGTGGTCACGCAATGACACTTTATTGATGTTACCTTATCATCACAAGACATTCAAAAGAGAATTCACACTTACACGCATCATCAGTCACGCAACAGCACTAGACGCACGACTCAACCCTTCATTCGCACGAATGGGCCTTCAATCGTACGAATCAGCTTCCTTCGTACGAATGAACCCTCCTTCGTGCGACTCAGCATTCAGTCGTACCACACAGCACCCATTTGCATGACTCAACGGCCATTCGCACGATTCAACATTCATTCGTACGAATCAGCTTCATTCATATGACTAAACCTTCATTCGTACAATTGGACCTTCAGTCGTGCGATGCACACAGTCGCATATTCATCCGTTTTGACTCAATCGCACACACTCTCAATCGCATGCATTCAATCGCACGACATGCACATACGCATGGACTCAGTCGTATGACTCACCCCAGTCGCACCACTCAGTCACACGATAGACTCAGATGCATGGGCTCAGTCGCACGACTCACTCAGTCGCACGGTTCAGTCGCCTGAAAGGCCCAGTTGCGAAACAGCAGGTTCGCGACTGCTGGAGGTGCAGAGCAGCGTCCAGCTGCTCCGGGCACGAGTTTCCCACATCAAGGACCTCCAGAAACACTTTTCTAACATCTCTAATTAAAATGCATATGCAGAAGGACAACACACGCACCCATACGACCTCATGTGCTCGGATGAACCCGAGCACCCGAAACCCTATAAAACGTAGAAGTGAAATCGAGCAAGAAAAGGGTTGCCAAGGTCGCCTACATGCTGAAAATGTGTTAACTCAGCTGTAGCCACGATTTCCCTGGCGAAAACGAGATCAAACGAGGTGGTTTCGGTGCTAGAATGTGGTAGAGAGGTGGAGAAGAAGAAAGTGAAGAAGGAGATGAAGAAGAGGGTGTAGAAATGAAAGTTAGGGCTGGTAAGGGGTTTATATACCCAACCCTAGTTTGGCAATTTGTCACCTTTTGTCCTCGCACTTAGTCCCCAAGTTCCTAAATTTGTTTCGGTTGATAACGAAGTAAATGGGCGAGTTATATTAATAAGAGGATTCCTTAAGTAATCCCGTTCATCCGAATCCTCTATAAACACCATTTTGTATCTTGAAAATGAAATCATTCATGACGTTAGTATTATATAACATAATATATTTAACGATGACGGTGGCGATGCTTGTAAACGTTTTAGGTGATAACGATGCAAACAATGATAACGACAATAGTCGGAATGGTGTTAACCTGAAATTATGGTGTGTCACATTATTCCCTTGTTGAAGGAATTTTCGTCCCAAAAATTAAAACATCATGTTACGAGGTTCAACGGGGAATACAAGGCTCAGCGGTTTGTAACGTATGTTGAATTGAGTTTCTGCGTATCTTAAGAGGTAGATGCCTGATTCTGGAACAGTTGCGGGTACTTCTTCTTCATCTGATCCTCGTGTTCCCAGGTAAATTCTAGTCCACGCTTTGAGTTCCAACGGACCTTGACGATAGGGATACGACTATGTTTGAGTGTCTTGAGCCCTCGGTCCATAACTTCCACTGGTTCCTCGAGGAAACGTAGTTGTTCGTCAACATGTATCTCGTCTAACGGAACGACGAGAGTCTCGTCTACAAGGCATTTCCTCAGGTTTGAAACATGGAACACATTGCGTACTCCACGGAGTTCTTCGGGTAGGTTCAGCTGATAGGCCACGGGGCCGACCTGTTTGACAATCTCAAACGGTCCCACGTATCTAGGGTTTAGTTTCCCACGTTTTCTGAAACGAATCACACCCTTCCAAGGTGACATTTTCAAAAGCACCTTGTCACCTATTTGAAATTCCAATGGTCGGTGACGCTTATCAGCGTAACTCTTCTATCGGTCACGTGCTGCTGTCATACGGTTACGGATCTGAATGATCTTCTCGGTCGTCTCGTGCACAAGTTCAGGGCCGGTAAGTTGACTTTCTCCAACTTCCACCCAACAAATAGGTGATCGGCACTTACGCCCATACAGTGCCTCGAATGGAGTAGCTTTGATCGATGTGTGATAGCTATTGTTGTAAGAAAACTCAACTAGCGGTAAGTGAGTTTCCCAACTGCTACCAAAATCTATCACGCAGGCACGCAACATGTCTTCTAAAGTCTGGATCGTACGCTCACTCTGGCCATCGGTTTGAGGGTGATATGCGGTGCTCATATCCAACCGCGTTCCCAATGATCGTTGTAAAGATTGCCAGAAGTGTGAAGTGAATCGAGCGTCACGATCAGAGATAATGGAAATTGGCACACCGTGCCGAGAGACTATTTCCCTTAGGTAGATACGAGTCAACTTTTCCATGCAGTCAGTCTCCCGGATTGCCAGGAAATGTGCGGATTTCGTCAAGCGATCCACGATCACCGAAATGGTATCGCAACCGCTGGGAGTTTTTGGCAGTTTTATGATGAAATCCATTGATATCTGTTCCCACTTCCATACTGGAATTTCCGGTTGTTGAAGTAAACCAGATGGTCATTGATACTCCACCTTAACCTTAGAACAGGTTAAACATCTGCTTACATAGGTGGCGATATCGGTTTTCATGTTTGGACACCAGTAAAAAACCTTCAGATCGTGATACATCTTGTCTGAACCTGGATGGATAGAATACCGTGATTTGTGAGCTTCGTCCATTACTAGCTCTCGTAGGTCTCCATACAAGGGAAACCATGTTCGGTCTACGAAGTAGCGGATTCCGTCAGGCTTGGTTTCCAGTTGCTTCTCCATGCCTCGTAGCGATTCGGCTTTCAGGTTCTTGTCTTTTAATGCCTCAAGTTGAGCATTGCGGATCTGATCGGGTAAACCGGTGTGAATGGTGAGTTGTAATGCTTGAACTCGTTTTGGCTTAGGTGTCTCCTTTCGTCTTAAGGCATCTGCTACTACATTAGCCTTGCCCGGATGATACTTGATCGCACAATCGTAGTCGTTCAACAACTCGACCCAATGTTGTTGTCTCATGTTCAGCTACTTCTATTCAAAGATGTGCTGGAGACTCTTGTGATCGGTGTAAATGGTGCACTTGGTACCGTACAAGTAGTGTCTCGATATCTTGAGTGCAAACACAAATGCTACAAGCTCTAGGTCATGTGTCGTGTAGTTTTTCTCGTGAACCTTCAATTGTCGGGAGGCATAAGCAATCACCTTCTTGCGTTGCATTAGCACGCAATCCAGGCCTTGAATAGAAGCATCATAGTAAACTACAAAATCATCTGTTCCCTCAAGCAGGATAGAATCGGTGCCGTACAGAGTTTCTGCTTCAGAACCTGAAATGCGGATTCTTGTTTGTCACCCCAATTGTACGTAGTGCCTTTATGAGTTAATGCGGTGAGAGGTTGAGCAATCTTTGAAAACCCTTCGATGAACCGTCGATAATAACCAGCCAACCTGAGAAACTGTCATACCTCAGTCGGAGTCTTAGGCGTAGCCCAGTTCTTGATGGCTTCTATTTTTGCCGGGTCAACATATATCCCATTCTCATTGACCATATGACCCAAGAAATGGACCTCTCGTATCCAGAAGTCACACTTTGAAAATTTAGCGTACAATTGTTCTCGTTTCAGCAGCTCTAGAATCTTCCTAAGGTGCTCCTCATGTTCTTCCTTATTCTTTGAATAAATAAAGATGTCATCGATGAAGACAATGATGAACTTGTCCAAATAGGGTTTGCACACTCGGTTCATGAGGTCCACGAAAACCGCTGGCGCATTGGTGAACCCGAATGGCATAACCAAAAACTCGTAGTGGCCATACCTAGTTCTGAAAGCAGTCTTTGAAATGTCTTCATCTCGAATTCTTAATTGATGATAACCCGACCTCAGATCTATCTTGGAATAGAAACTCAACCCTTGAAGTTGATCGAATAAATCATCGATGTGCGGGAGAGGATAACGATTCTTAACCATTGCTTTGTTCAATTCCCTATAATCAATACACATACGAAAGGTTCCGTCCTTCTTGACAAAAAGGACTGGGGCTCCCCACGGTGATGAGCTAGGTCTGATAAACCCTTTATCCAATAGTTCCTGCAATTGCGTAGACAGCTCTTGCAGTTCTTTTGGAGCTAATCTGTATGGTGCTCTCGCGATAGGTACGGCTCTAGGTACCAAATCAATCTGGAACTCGACTTGGCGATGCGGTGGGAGACCAGGTAGGTCTTCAGGGAAGATCTTAGGATAATCACGTAGAATAGGAATATCTTCAATCTTCTTTTCCTCGGTTTCTTTTTCAGTGACCATAGCAAGGAAAGCGGTATGACCCTTACGCAAGCACTTCTAGGCTTTCATGTACGAGATGATTCCTGAGACCGTACCACTCCTTTTGCCCTGAACTGACAAAACTTCACCACTAGGAAGTGGTACACAAATGATTTTCTCACCACAGATGATCTCAGCTTGATTCTTGGAGAACAAGTCCATTCTAACAACTACATCGAAGCTACCAAGTGTGACAGGCATCAGATCTATATCTAACTCATGACCACATAATCCTAGCATGCATCCCTTAATGATATGAGTTGCCTCAATTAGTTTCCCGTCAGCTAATTCTACAGTGTAACTAGGCTCCACATCAGCTAAGGTTACATCTAAGAACTTAGTGAACTTGTTGGAAACAAAACTCTTGTCAGCACTGGTATCAAACAGTATAGAAGCAAAACAACCATTCAGGGGAAACGTACCAGTAACCGCATTCTGATCATTCCTTTCCTCGCCAGAACCAATCACAAAAGCTTGGCCTTTAGCATTGCTTCCATTGTTGCCCGTGTTTCCACTCTTCAGCTGTGGGCAATCCTTCCTGTAATGGCCCTCCTTACCACACTCATAACAGCCTCTAGTCGCTCTGCCCTGGCGTTGTTCTTGAGGATGTTGCTTAGTTATCAGTTCACTCCTGCAGTCTTTAGCAGCATGACCCCCACACCTTTGACAACGGAGTCGATCACACTGGTTGCACTGGTTACACTTCGGATACTTGCCCGCATAACTGCTCGATCCCTGACCATTGTTGTTGTTGTTGTTGTTGCTGTTTTGATTGTTTTTGGTGAAGCTTCTTGATGAATCAAACCTTCTGGTCTGTTGTTGCTGGGTGTTATTGGAGCTTGAAGACCTGCTGTTGTTACCATCCTATTTCCTTTTATGATCAGATGAAACAGATGCAGCGCCACGTTTAGGCAAAGTACCCTGTGCCACTGCCTGGTCAGTGAGCTTGTAAGCTAATCGGATAGCCTGCTGAATAGTGACAGGATCAGCAGCCATAACACTAGCTTGGATTTGAGGAGCTAGACCATCAATGTACTTCTTAATCCGTTTGTAGGCCGAGGTCACCATCTGAAGACATAAAGCAGCCAACTCGTGTGAACGAGTCGTATATTCCTCAATGTCAGAACCAATCATCTTAAGATTCTAAAACTCTGCTTCTAGTTTCTGGACATCATTTCTGGGGCAATATTCTTCTTTCATCAAGTTCTTGAAATCATCCCATGGCAAACCATTAGCAGCATCAAGTCCTAAGGTCTGGACTTGTGAGTTCCACCACGTTAGAGCTGGTCCTTCCAGTGTGCCGGAGGCGAACATGACACGACTCCCTGTAGGACAGTTGCACATGGTGAAAACCGACTCGAGTTTCTCCAGCCAGCGAAGCAATTAGACAGCACCATCAGAACTGTTGGAGCATATATAGTCATATATAGTGTGTTCGTCGCTTGACGAATAATCTAGGCTTAATGTTATACACCTTGTAAACACATGAAACTGGGTCATTTGCAGGAGCATATGCGAATGAGACTTAGTCGTACGACTGAGCCATGCTAATGGACCAGTCGTGTGACTGAGAGATGCGGTTGGGACATTCGTAAGACTGAACCATAAGAATGGTCCAGTCGTACGATTGAACCATACGCATGGTCCAGTCGTATGATTGAACCATACGCATGGTCCAATCGAACAAATGGGCCCAGTCGCATCTAATATGGGCCGAAGCCTATATATACCAGTTTCATTGTGTAGAAACCTAAGGGTTTGAGAGGGTTTGTGCCCGGGGCCTAGGGATGCCGGATGAGAGGGGAGATCATGCTCGATCTCCCCGTGCCAAAAGTTGTAATTCTTAAGTTGTAACGAGCTTAAAATCTTTATGTTTTATCAATGAAATCATTCGATTATTGTTCGTACTTTTGTTTATCTTTTGGTTTATCACCTTCCGTCTACAACACGCTCGGATGTTTACCGATCAAGTGACTTCACAAGAACCACTGAAAGAGTGAGGCTTGCAATCCATAAACATCTTGAAGGTACAGATTGTTAGACCTCCTTCATTCAGATTATGGTCTTCTGGTTCTGATTGCAGGCCTGTTCATAGGCTGCAAGCGCATCAGCAACACGCTCGTTGATGATAGCATCCAACTCAGCTTGAGTCATGTTGATATTTCCTCGTCCACTCGGGCGTCAAGGTCTTCTTCCAGACATGATTCTTCAATTCACAATACACAACAATCAGTAATCGAATAATAGTTATTGATAAAAATAAATTGTAGGAAATACAACATATTTAAATCAAACAATCATAATTCAATATATCTTTGTGTTAGATGGAAAATAATCTGGCGATCCGAGTTAAAATATTCTCCTTTGAAGCTCTAAGTGTCTTATATATCTAAGTCCAATTCTCTGATAGACTTTGAATTCTTTAGTTGCCCCTCTTTTACTGCTCAGACTAGTGTAGAAGATAGGATATGTTGGAAATAGTAACAAGTGTGAAAGAGTTGGAAGAGTAAGGTGTTGTTCTCTTTGTTTGTCATCGTTAGGATAGTCGTGTGGGTTAGAAAGG
Source organism: Flaveria linearis (assembly GCA_024085815.1). Taxonomy (NCBI): domain Eukaryota; kingdom Viridiplantae; phylum Streptophyta; class Magnoliopsida; order Asterales; family Asteraceae; genus Flaveria; species Flaveria linearis. Next base: position 52,724,999 of record CM044008.1, on the reverse strand, counting down.
CTTCCGTGTTTGAAAGTGGTAATGTTAGGTTCAATTCGTCGTTGCTTCAACTCCGGGAGTGAAGAAACAAGTGTAGATGTTGGAAGTCAGCGAGCGGGATTCTCCGTCCCTCTGTTTGTCGATAATGATACATGTGACATGCGGATAATGTTATGTTCATTCAGCAATGTAATGTTAGTATGCCAGGAGGATGTTCGTACAACAGTTGCAATCATGTAATAGTGTCTGTGCGATACTAGTGTTGTGTCTAAGGCTATAGTCTAGATGCAAATGCAATCCTAGTTCTCTATAACCTGTGGCTCTGATACCAATCTGTCACATCCTCAATTTCCACAAACGGGGTTTTACCGTTAGGCGTGTGACAAACCAGGATCTCAGACACAGCCATATCAAATGACACTACATGAATCTTTAAAAATAAACATTTGGCTTCAATCAGAGGAACATAAACGAAATAAACATTAGTGCGGAAGCGTATACACGGAATGTAAACCAATACATGAAAGTTACAATTGCCAAATCAAAACAAAATGTTCAATGCAAGAAACTAAGATTGGTGATGCATGTCCTGAGTGCGTTCCTGAAGCGTGCATCATGAGCCTATGCGTTCCTGTGACCTGAGAAAACATGCTAAAGTGTGTCAACATAAAGTTGGTGAGTTCACAGGTTTAATTTCAGATAAAATGTTGGTAACTGTTCAAATGGTACAGTAATTAAAGCATATCGATAGGTAGCTAGCCTATAATCAAGTTACTTAGCATTTCGAACCGAAGCTGACTGTTTGCATGTCCCATATGTTTGTTGTCTTCCCGTCACGTCTCACTAGATAGTGACAAATGTTAGGTCAATAATGCACCCGTTTGACCTCCAATCAAGCTAGTGTGACTAGCCCGGGCGGGGTTTGTCAAACCCAGTAGTACTACTCAGAATTACCTCGCTACACATTACTAACGGTTCGAGAGTGTAAGGACGTTGTGTGTGTTTGCACTAACGTAACAGGCGATATCAATAATACTAAAACAATTTATGTAAATCTGTTTGCATGTTTTCCCCCTAAAAAGGAAAGAAAGTAAAATAGGGGCCGTGAAGACTCACTGATTATGTAGTAAGTATGTAGGATGGAAGCCTCCCAAGTGTTGTTCATAACGAACGGTCAAACATCTATTGACAGTTATGTTAAGCATTAATGATGTGTCTAGTGTTATTAGTAATGTTTAGTCGGGTCGGGTCGTATCAGTTCGGTAGTGGGTAGCACACACAAGCAGGCATACACATATCAGACCTTATGTAGAACCCAAATGGGTTGTCGATAATTGTAAACGGTTAGGTTATTTTAGATTGAAAAGTATGTGCCTGTTAATAGCGTTTACTTTAAACTTTGTGGTCACGCAATGACACTTTATCGATATTACCTTATCATCACAAGACATTCAAAAGAGAATTCACACTTACACGCATCATCAGTCACACAACAGGACTAGACGCACGACTCAACCCTTAATTCGCACGAATGGGCCTTCAATCGTACGAATCAGCTTCCTTCATACGATTGAACCCTCCTTCGTGCGACTCAGGATTCAGTCGTACCACACAGCACCCATTCGCACGACTCAACGGCCATTCGCACGATTCAACCTTCATTCATACGAATCAGCTTCATTCGTACGACCGAACCATCATTCGTACAATTGGACCTTCAGTCGTGCGATACACATAGTCGCACACATTCATCCGTTTTGACTCAATCGCACACATTCTCAATCGCATGCATTCAATCGCACGACACGCACATACTCATAGACTCAGACGTACGACTCACCCCAGTCGCACCACTCAGTCGCAAGAAAGACTCAGACGAATGGGCTCAGTCGTACGACTCACTCAGTCGCACGGCTCAGTCGCCAGAAAGGCCCAGTCGCAAAACAGCAGGTTCGCGACTACTGGAGGGGCAGAGCAACGTCAGCTGCTCCGGGCACGAGTTTCCCACATCAAGGACATCCAGAAACACTTTTCTAACATCTCTAAGTAAAATGCACATGCAGAAGGACAACACACGCACCCATACGACCTCATGTGCTCAGATGAACCCGAGCACCCGAAACCCTATAAAACGCAGAAGTGAAATCGAGCAAGAAAAGGGTAGCCAAGGTCGCCTACCTGCTGAAAATATGTTAACTTAGCTGTAGCCACGATTTCCCTTGTGAAAACGAGATCAAAACGAGGTGGTTTTGGTGCTAGAATGTGGTAGAGAGGTGGAGAAGAAGAAAGTGAAGAAGGAGATGAAAAAGAGGGTGTAGAAATGAAAGTTAGGGCTGGTAAGGGGTTTATATACCCAGCCCTAGTTTGGCAATTTGTCACCTTTGGTCCTCGCACTTAGTCCCCGAGTTCCCGAATTTGTTTCGGTTGATAACGACGTAAATGGGCGAGTTATATTAATTAAGAGGATTCCTTAAGTAATGCCGTTTATCCGAATCCTCTACAAACACCATTTTGTATCTTGAAAATGAGGTCATTCATGATGTTAGTATTATATAACATAATATATTTAACGATGACGGTGGCGATGCTTGTAAACGTTTTAGGTGATAACGATGCAAACAATGATAACGACAATAGTCGGAATGGTGTTAACCTGAAATTACGGTGTGTCACAAATCTCATTACTTCGAACATTTACATCCAGATTTGTTGGATTCAAGTTTGAGAGCTGATGCAGCAGGTTAGAAGAATATGGATTGAGGTTTGGAACTTGAGTCGGTGAGTTGATAAAGTAATCGAAGTTACCAGTATCAACTGCATCACCAGAGATAGATGATATTCCTGACTCAGGTTGCACAAACTCATTACCATCATTAGGAAATGGTTGTGATCCCTATTGATCATATGAAACTGTTGGTCCAAAGAGGTCCATGTGTAACATCTGTAGAGGTTTGGAATTTGAGTTTATCAGCTCCGTCTTATAGGACGCTCTGTGATGCTTTCCCTTCAAACATGCTGAGCAGTGATCAGTTGTTGCAAACATCTTGGATGGAAGTCCAATGACATGAGTTCCTACTACAAGCTTGTTCATGTTCTTGACATTTGAATGTCCGAGACGTCTATGCCATAGCTGGCTTTCATCACATTTGATGCTTTAGCAATTTGGCATGTTGTTTCTGTTGAAGGATCAACTTCAGACATATCCAGCTTGTATACATATCTATCCTTTTCAACTTTAACAATTACCCAATCCTTGTTTATCTGAAAACCTGGCTCCAAAACATAACAGAAAGAATCATCAAATAGAACAGAGTATGATTTATCACATAGTTAGGATACACTTAAAAGATTAAAGTTCAACTGTGAACAGAAGTTGACTTTATCGAAGCTTATTATCCCATTTGATAAGGTTCTTTCTCCTGTTATTTTTCCACCCGCATCACCACCAAAGGCGACATGCGTTCCATCCTTTTACTTAAAGTCTTGTAACAAGGCAGGATTGCCTGTCATGTGCCGGCTACACCCGCTATCCACATACCATGTATTGAGTGGTCTTCTCGGGCGTACCTGCACAACAAGAAAATTAGTTGAGATATCTACCCAAGCCGAGATGGTCTTGGGTTTTCCATATTTGTCAACAATGGTAAATTGTTTGAAATGAGGATTATCTAAATCAGATTTATTCTTGATGAATTTACCAATCTTGTTATGAAATTGTTGTGGATTATTTTTGTGAACATTCATACCACTTGAGTGATCAAGTTTTGAAAAGTATTGATGACCAACATTTTATTAGTCATTCTTACAGATCTTGGTATGAATTGTTCTTTCATAATTTGTTTTGGCCTCAAATAATTGTTCTTTGAAAAGATCTCAGACCTAAAGAGGGTTGGTTAGTTAATTGTTGAAATCCATCAGTTTGATTTCTCATATACTGAGGATTGACATAACCTTTGCTCATGTTTGAATTGGCAAATCCTTTATTAGGTGAGCTCTTTCTAAAATAAAAATTCTCAGTATTGTGAGTTTTCTTATCACAATAAGTACAATATTTGTTAAAATAACAATCTGCTGTAGAATGATTTCTCATGTCACATATGTGACAGTACCTATTGAAATAGCACTCAGCAGTATTGTGATTTTCATATCACATATTTCTCAGGACCGTTGTGGAGATTTAAACACTTGCTTATTAACTTTTGAAGTTGACGCTATATTTGATTCATTTTTATATTTTAGTATCAAAAAGTTAAATTGTTGTTTTTGAGTTGTCAATTTTTGCTTTTGAGACAAATTACTTTTCATCTGTTGTTCATGAACTTCCTTCTTTAATTCCTTAGGAACAAATCTTTTTGTAACAGTGGAAGTCTTAGAATCTGAACCCGTTTTCATATCCGAGTGAGATTTGTTAATAGGACTTATCTTGTTTTGTTGAAGAGAGTTCACATTTAACAAACCAGCTGACAAAAATTTTATAGGTTTGAGTTTTGTTGCCTGATTTGTTGGTTTGATCAGATTTTCTGAATTTTTGTTTTGTTCAGATTTGGTTTTTGATGATTTCTTTCTTCTTCTTTGATTCTTTGTTTTAGAAGAACTTGGTTTACTTTCAGATTGAACATCTTCAGATGAAGATTCTTTTTCATTATTTTTTTGCTTTAGATTAATAGTGTTTGAATCTTCTGATGTTCCTTCCTAATGTTTAGCTTTATCTTTGCTTTTAACTTTCACTTCTTCCAATACAGAATGAATTTTATTAGAAGTGTTCTAATTTGTCTGTCTAGGTTCATAAGATTTTATCTTGATTGGATGACCATTTTTAATCTTTTCTTGATCATTTCCAACAAAAACTGTTACATTATCTTTTATTCTTCACATTCAGAATTCTTGTTTTCGTTCTGAAAGGCTTTGAGTTTAGCCTTATTCTCAGGAGAATGATCATGTGTATTAAAGTTCTCTGGTAAAGTGTTTGTTATTGATTCAGGCATAGGTTCATGAGTGAATCCTAAACCAACTTTCTGTTTATCTTTTCTCTCACTCACCAGTTTTTCAACTATCATTTTTGAACTTTTAACTTTAGAAAGATCCATTTGAGTATCAGCATGTGCTATCTTCTCCTGTTCAGGATTTTTGGTCATCTCTTCCAACTGTTTTGACACAATTTCTAATTCCTTTATTGTTTTGTTCCATGACGTTTAAAGAGTAATGATCTTTTGATCTGCTGTTTTATGGTCAGATTTTAATTTGTTATGCATTGACTATTCTTGTTTCAATTTCTCACAAATTCTATATGAATAGCTTCGATAGTATTCAACATGTTCGAAGCATGATTTAGTGCACAGTTTCTCTCTCACTTCTGATGGTTATTCAGGAAATTTTGGAGATGAGGTTTCAGAGTTTGAGGATAAAGTGTCAACCTTGGGTTGATCAGATTGTGCCATTAGACCTACTTCATCAGTATCCTCCTTAGGATCAGATTTGTCACTCCAAACATAGTCATCTTCTTCATTCTCACCTTTCACTTTTGGATCACTATTCTCTGACCAATCCTCCCCCTGAATTTCTGCAACAAGAGATAAACTTGAGGTTAGATCATTAGTGAATTGTTCAGTATATGCACTCCAATCGTAATCATCTTTTATGCTGACTACAACAGCTTTCTTGGGCTCTTTAGATGATTTTGATTCATCTTTAGGCTCAGGCATAGGAAGACTTTGATAAGGCTTTTGGAAAGTCTTCTGAGCTGGTTGAAACCTTTGATTGCCAGAACTTGATTGAGCATTTCCTCTATTATTCCTTGGAGCTTTGCATTCTCTGGAGAAATGTCCATAACTATTACAGTTAAGATACCTTGACTTTGACTTGTCAAAACCAACAGTTTTGTTAGCACCAGGCTTGTACTTCCTGTTAACATATGAGTGTTTTTGTGTTCTGTAGGCAATCACCACCATCTGCCAATTTAGATCCATCTCTTTAACATCTTCAGGATCCATCTCGAACAAATCCTACAAAACAAGGTCTAACTGAGTTAAATGGCTACCTTGATATGCTTAAAAACTAGCCATGAATGCAGTGAAAGCAGTTTTTGACTTTTCATCCTCTAATAGGATGTTTACAACATCTTTAACTTTGTTAGATTCAGCAGAGTTAGTTGATGGAGTCTCTGTTTGAACATTTGAACTTTAAGATTTTGGAGGAGATTGATGATGAGACTGTGTTGTATAAGTAGGAACACTAGTGAATGATGAGTTAGTGAAGAATCCTGCTCCAACAATTAAGTCTCCCTCTTCTTCTGGAACATTCTCACTCTTTGCCATGAATGCATTTTCAATAGAATTTACAGGAGATGCAACAAACTGATACTGTGACATTGATGCTGCTCTATCATTGTTCCTTGACCTTTCATCAATTTCAACAGACTCTATCTTGGCAATAAGCAGATCTAAATCCATGGGGAACTTCTCGGTAAGATTTAGCAATGTTACTATTTGTTTCCATGATGAGGGTAAAGCATTGAGTAGTTTGAGATTTAGATCTTCAAGATCAGGCTTGACACCAGCCGTTAACATCTGAGTCGTGAGCTGAACAAATCTGTTCATCATCTGGTTTACTGTTTCACCGGACAAATGTTTAAACAATTCTAACTGCCTTTTCAACTTTTGTATCTTGAGGTTTTGAATCTCTTTTCCTCCTTCACAGATGGTTTTTAAGGCTTTGTACATGGTATATCCAGTCTGATATCCATCAAGCCTTTCAAGAACTTCCAAAGGTAGTCCTTTACACATCAAGGAGTATGCTTTGATATCATTCTTGACCTTTTTCAAATCATCTCCTTGCAAACCATCTTCAAGGTAGGGTTCTTGTGAATCTTTAGTATATACAAAACCCTTGTCAGGCCCATCAGTGGTTATTGGAATATATGGTCATTTTTTAATAGATTTTCAAAGATCAGTGTCAATGGAATTCAAATGATATTTTAATCTAAGTGACCGATTTTTGAAATCAGCTCTGTTTTTAAGTTTAGGAACTCTATTTTCTGAGTCTTCTGATTTCACCATTCTTATATTTTTGTTGATTTTTAAATTTTTTTAGTTAAAGAAATGAATCAAAATATTTTTGGATTTTTCAATTTTTAAAAAAATTTTCTAAGTGTTAAGTGATGATGCGCCTGAACAGTCTAGAAACATCTCAACAATTGTGGAACTTCTGAATTTGAACAAGAACCGTTTAAGGGATTGCCTTAGAAAAATTTCCAAAACCGCCTGAAGTAGAAACACCCGAATAGTTGCAATACGTCTGAACAGTTGTCAGATGTCTGGCAGTTACAAACGCCCAAACAGTTCTGATGCGTCTCAACAATTTTGATGCGTCTGGAATTACTTGAGTTCAAACAGTAGTGATACTCCTCAACAGTTGTAAAACCGTCTAGCTTGAAAACCGCCTACACAGTGGGAAAGCGCCTGCACAGTGGTCAAACGCCTAAATACTTGGGCAATTTTCAGTGATTTTCAACCCTCATGCGTCACATTCATCATGTTCTTATGATTGCAACGAACTCAATTTTTCTGAAATCAATCAAAACTTGATGAATTGGATTGAAATCTTCCGATTAAGTAGGTTGAATGCCGATAAACAATCTTCTTTCTTCAATTTCTTTGATTATCAACAACAAATCAGTGAATCTCTCAAATTTCAGTTCCACAAAGATGAACACTTTTCGAACCAAATTTCGACTAATTCTCTGAAATTTGATGAATTTGACTGCTAATTGTGGTTCAATTCATGTTTATGATGATTAAACACAACTGAAATCCATAATATTTCAATTGAATTGCTAATCAATCATAGATTTAATTGAAATTTGAGTTTTCAAAGTTTGACAAAAACTCAATTCACTCAACCAACAACTTTGATACCATTTGATCGGATCAAATGTATAGACTGTGATGATATTAGTGAACAATTCAATAAATACAAACAAAGTAATCAAATCAAAGCACAATATCAAAAAAATTCATAGAGTTTATTGATAATAGCAAACACAATTACAATGTGTAAGTAGCAGATTCGCACATTCATCTAACCTACACAAGTCTAAGCTATATATACTATCAATAAACAGAAAAGGAACTAACTAATTACAAGACTAGTCCCTATACTATGACAAAAATATAAAAAAGACACAAAGACAAAACGTTAATCTTTAAAGAAGTACTAACACTTTTCTTTTCAAATTCTTTTCTTGTTTGTCTGTCTTGTGGGTAGAGAAGTCTTCTTTTTACAAAAAATATAATAAGATTAAGTTCATGTGAAACTGTTATTTCATAATGTGAAACTATTGTTTTGACGTGCGAATCTTTCGCTCAACTGGTTCTGCAAGTTAAACTACAGATTCGCTGGCAGTACGAAACTACTGTTTCACCATGCGAATCTCTAGTTTCGGCACATGCAAAACTAGATTGTATAAATATCAGTTTTGTTGTCTTTTTTGACATTTGTGAAATTCATCCAAAATGTTGAATTCGAACCGACTTTTGGACCGAGAAATCAAAAATCGATATTTGTACTGTGTCCATGGAAATCTAACTGGAAAATCTTGTTCCTGAAACTTTATCGAATCGTGGGACGTACTTAGTTTGGGTTTTAGGTCTAAAATCGAATCGGTGAATTTTGGGTTCGCACATTCAATGTGCGAAACTAAGGTCTTATGATGTGAAACTAAATGAAAGTTCTTTGATCTGTCCGAAACTGTCTAGTCATGTTGACCGTGTGCAGTGAACAGTTTCAATCGTTTCTTGCGACTCTGTAGTTTCATATAACATGTGAGACTATACTTTCCAATGCGAAACTACAGTTTCTCAGTGCGAAACTACAGTTTCTCAAACCTCTTTCCGAAACTATGTTTTCCGTTGCAAAACTATAGTTTCTCTCATGTTTTTTCCTCAAACAGTTCCGCCTGATTTATGTAAATCTATAGTTTCGTACGATCATGCGAATCTATGTTTTTCCATGCAAAACTATAGTTTCTACATGCAAAATTTTATGCGAAACTATTTTTAAAAAAATAAAAAAAATAAAAATTAAATAATTATTAAAACTAATTAATAATAATAAATAAAGAAATAATAATTATTATAATTATAATATTTTAAATGTTTAGTAATTTCTTGCGATCTAACAAACTCTCGGTTTCACCTACAGTCATTAAGGGGAGCTTGAAGTTTGATAGCAGATCAAATTTGGTCGTATACCTACACTACAGAGATCCAAAGTCTGCCAACTATAGAGATGCTATTGATTAGCTGAAGAGATCACCCATCCGCAGCGCTATTTCTCACTCCCCCATTATACATGAGAAGCAGATTAGAGAGTTCTAGATAACGGCTGACTATGACGCCAAACAGAGGATTATTAGTGCGTCAGTTCAAGAGAATTGTTTGAGATATCGGCAGAGACAGTGGCTAAGGCCCTGAGACTGGAGGATGACATGGGAGAGAGTATAGAGATGACTAATTCAGAGGTAATTAGAACATTTAAGGATATTGGATATGAGGGTACTAACTTCAAGAAGCGAAAGGAGATCAAGAAGTGAATTCTCTCGAAGGAATGCAGGTTTATCGCTCATGTCATCATTAGCTATTTGGATCAAATAAAAGGAGGATCAGATGGGCTAAATCTGAGATGGTCCATAACTATGATTACATTCTATAATGGTGAGAAGGCAAACATAGCCCATATTCTTCATGTCTACCTGTTAGAGAACATCATGGCTCTAAAGAAGAATAAGTGGCTACTCTATTCACGATTCATTCAGATCATTCTAGATTATCTAAACCCAAACTTACCTAAGCTCGAAGATGGACTGAGATTGACACCGATGAACTCGATGATCTTTGCTGACTATGCTGCCTCTAGGCATGATTTTTTAGGAAACATCACATATCTGTTGGAGAGCATGTATACAAAGGAAAGGTGGAACTATATCAAACCTTTGATCTTTTTAGACAAAAGAAGAGCAGTAGAGTTTGGATGAAATATGGATGAGACATCTTTGTGTACACCATTCTCGATTTTATAACATATGGATACCTAAACTTCTAGGTGTACAATAACATTATGGGGCTTAGTACTTGATTTGAAAGAGAAAGAAATACACAAAGGAGACTGATTTGACCTTCAAAGAGCAACTGGATGAGATAGAGGAGGAGCTGAGGAAGAAAAGAAAAAAGAAGGGTGTAGAGAGATCATCCTCCCATGCTAGAGCTAATTCCCCTACATGGGAAAAGAGGAGTAAAAGTAAGCAGCCAGTCGTTCCTAAGACTAGGCCTGCAGGAGAAGCTGGGAGACTAAGGAGGGACATTAAATCAGAGCTTGATGAGGATGTGATTAGGAATGTCAACACATCCATATCAAATGAGCTAAGCATGATAAAGACCAAGCTGATTAACTCAGAGGAGAGGGAGAAACTGAAGGATTTAGAGATTGATGAGATAAAGAAAGTTATATTGAGCTAATAGGATATGATAAGAAGGTTGTTGGAAGAGGTGAGTGATTTAAGGAGGACTACTGGTGCAACTGAAGTACCAAGTGTTGAGCAAATCAGGGAATGACTGACACATCCAAGTTCCCTTTTATTTACAAGACATCAGGAGCAGGTGTTAGCAGTGTTGGAGGATTGGGTACTGGTGGTAGTGGTGTTGGAACTTCAGGAGCTGGTGGAAGCGGAAAAGGTGGTGTTCAAGCTGGAGGAGATGTTGTTGTTGGAGGTGTTGCTGGTGGTAGTGGTGTTGGATTTGATGCTGGAGTAGGTAGTGCTGAAGGAGTTGATGATGTAGAAAAGGCTGATAAGGTGATTAAGGCTAGGTTCATTGATATGTGGTTTGATTTAGATACTGATCTGACAGGGAATGAGGTGATAAGGGGTGACAGACAAGGAGGAGAGAAAGGGCATATTGAGCTAAATTTGATTGATGAGGAGGAAGAGGTGGAGGAGAAATTAGTGGACTATGATTCTGAGCCAGAATTTATATAGTTAGTAAGAGGCCAATGACTTATGTGGCTCAGAGGAGTTTAGTTGAAGGTGATGTTGTTGAGATGGATAAAGAGGATTGGTTCTCTGAGGAGGAAGAACCAGAGAAACTAACACCTCTCTTTCAAAACATTCAAGAACCAGGATGGAAGGAGATCGACAAGAAGATCGTTAGCTTGAAGTACAACTCGAAGCTGAAAATGTTTATGATTAAAATGCGCGGAGGCGGGATCTTGTACATGCATAAAAGGAAGTCCTTTAAGACCCTTCCTAAGTGGGATTTGAGGAGACTAGCAAAGATTCCTCTCCTAGACTTGGCTTTAAGCGAGCGTGCCACTATGTTAGAGCATGAGATCCGTTAGGGCGTTCAGGATAACTTTGATGTTTTTGGATACATGAAGCCTAAGAGAAGAAGGTTTAAGAAGGATCTGGATTGGGTGATGGGTAAGGGGAAGATTGTACTAAAATAAAAGCCTGTAAAGTGATGGGTTTGATAGAACACAAAAACGAGTTTAACCACTTAAACTTTCTGAAAAACGCAGCGGAATAACAACTTTAAAACCGATTTTATAAGCTGAAAATTGCGTTCTTATGGTGACATATAAGTGTATAAAACAAACCCATATTACAAGGATCATTTTTATGTGAATAGACAAGCTATGAAAGCATAAAACGTGCATTATGGACAGCCATAAACAAGCTGCCATAAACTACCTTACTGCAGCAAAACAAGGTCTAAAATGGATGAAATGATGATGTTTTTGAGTGACTAATCTTCAAAAGAGAAGGCCTCAAATCCGTGATACCCCAAGCACTTCAAACACCTTGCTTGTTAGGATGCAACACCAAAAGAAGAACCCTTTCTTCTTGCTCCTCTAAAACCCACGAATTTTCAGCTCCAACTTTCAGCTTCAAAAACTCAAAAATGGCAGCCAAGTAGAGAGGATTTTCTTGTGTGTGTGAGAGAGAGTGTTAGGAGAGTTGATTGTTGAGTGTTGCAAGTGTTAAGTCATACAAGAACCAAGATAAAAGGGGATATCCCAATGCCCCTTGGGCGGCCGCATATTGGCATTCAAAATGGGTTTTCCCACACTTTTAATCTTTTAATTTTTTTGTATTAGTTACACTCTTTTATTTATTCATGTTATAAATTAAAACCTAGTTGTAATTTTATAACACAACACTCTTTTATAAGTCATTATCTAACCATTTTAAATAATGAAACAAATAAATCTCTCTTGAACAAAATCATCCATATAATATTGCTCTAACACAAAAGCAATATTTAGAAAACCAATTTTCTAAATTAGGTGTCTATATTTGTTGCATGATCCTATCATTAAACAAATATTTGATGGTGTTTGAATAACTTGTTATTGGGTATGACCTGACTTGGATCATAACGTACTAACCACATCAATCTTATATGTGTCTTGGGCATATAAGATCCAATAATCTCCCACTTGCACAAGATTAATAGAAGATTGATGCAAGCAGTAAATACCGCCTAACAACGGTTTACTACCCTTAATATGAATGACTAAGTGCCATTCAATAACATCATCCTCTTCAAGTACCATACTTGAAATGTTTTAGGTGAAATAATCATCCATCCTTTTGTCACAGATGTCATGTTAAATCCTGGAGACATGGAATGATCATTCTCCATTGATTTAACTTTATCAGGCCTTGGACATCTTACTCTCAACGAATAAGAGGGACAAATTCCATCTTGACTACATATGCCTGTCACAAATACTTTATATCAAACCTGAACTCAGACTTATGTACTGCCATATTTCAAAACAGCGAAGAACTGAGCCAAGGTATAACATTTGGTAAATAACAAGACCCAATATGTATCTCAGGTCAGAGGATACCAAATGATGTTCGCCTTTACTCAAAATTACTTATGATCAATCATGAAGATTCCATGTAGTAATATTTGAGATGCAGGTCAGTCCAATATTTGCATCCCACAAATATCGATGAACCTTGGTAGCAACCCATTGCTCTATATTCATCCTTATGAATATCAACCAATCCAAGTTCATAATAATCTTACCCTCACACTTGTTCCCACAAGTCTGAACGACTACAGACATTTAGAGTAAACAATTTACTCAAGGATTAAACATGATAAATTGGAACATTAATTGAAGGATTATAACCAAATAATTTTATTCAAATAATAAATAGTTCCACATATCCAAATACAAAATTTATAGATCAAATCCAATCACTAGAATATCGAAGTCCCATGGCACAAGTATGACCTTCATGCTTTGCCTTTTCAAGGAGCTTCGTGAGAGGATCTGCAACGTTTTGATCCGTGTGAACTTTGCGAATACATATCTTTCCCTTTTCAACTTCATCTCGTATGTAGTTGAATCTCCGCTCAATGTGCCTAGTCTTTTGATGAGCACGGGGTTTCTTGATTAGAGCCACCATATCGGCAATCAATTTCTTTAACCATGCAGCTTCTTGAGCTGCCAATGAGGCGGCGACGTATTCTGATTCTGTGGTATAGAGCCACCATATCCTGCTTGGAGCTCTTCCAAGAGACCGCTCCTCCATTCAGAATGAAAATGTATCCCGATTATGACCGTGAATCGTCACGATCGGTTTGGAAACTCGCATCCGTGTAACCTTTTACAACGAGTTCCTCATCACCAGATCCATAGATTAGGAACATATCTCTTGTCCTCCTTAGGTACTTAAGTATGTTCTTAACAGCCATCCAATGACTATTTCAAGGATTTTGCTGGTATCGGCTTGTCATGATTAAAGCGCATGACACGTCCGGTCGAGTGCATATCATCGCATACATGATGTATCCAATAGCAGATGCATATGGGATTGCCTTCATTTTATCTTGCTCATCCTTTGAGCTAGGACATTGAGTTGTACTCAATATCTTTCCTCTTTGAATAGGTACGGTACCTTTCTTAGAGTTCTCCATCTTGAACCTTTTCAAGATTTTGTCAATGTATGCACTTTGATTTAAACCAATCAACCGCCTTGATCTATCCCTATAGATCTTTATTCCCAGAATATAGGCGGCTTCACCAAGATCCTTAATGGAAAAACAACTTCCAAGCCAGGTTTTTACACCTTCCAAGGTTGGAATGTCATTTCCAAATAGTAGTATGTCATCAACATACAATACTAGGAAAGTTATTGTGCTCCCACTAGCCTTCTTATACACACAAGCCTCATCAGCGTTTTTGATGAAGCCAAATTTCTTTACCTCCTCATCAAAACGATGATTCCTGCTTCTCGATGCTTGTTTTAATCCATAGATTGATTTCTTTAACTTGCATACTTTATTAGGATGTTTTGGATCAACAAAACCTTCAGGCTGAACCATATAGACATCTTCCTCAAGATATCCATTTAGGAAAGCGGTTTTAACATCCATTTGCCAAATCTCATAATCATAATGAGCAGCTATGGAAACAATATCCTTATAGACTTTAGCATCGCAACAGGTGAGAAAGTTTCATCATAATCAACCCCTTGAGTTTGAGTGAAACCTTTTGCTACAAGTCTAGCCTTATAAGTATCCAAGTTTCCATGCATATCGGTTTTCTTCTTGAAAACCCACTTACTTCCAACTACCTTGGAATTAAGTGGTGGTACAACAAGTTCCCAAACTTGATTGTCATACATGGATTGCATCTCAACGTTCATGGCTTCTAGCCATTTGTCACAATCTGAATTGGACATTGCATTATGGTATGTGGTTGGTTCATCTGAATCTACCACATAGCATCCATCCATGAAAAATCCGTATCTTTCAGTGGATTTCTAGTTCTACCACTTCTGCGAACGTCTTGTGTGTATTGATCAACCCCTTGATCATCCTCAACATCCTCATGTTGAGTGCTAGTTTCAACCAAACATGCATCGGTTGTGGTTCTTGATCTCCCTCAAGATCCACTGTTCTACTGCTAGGTCCTTCCATAAGGAACTTTGCTTCTAAGAACTCACCCTTTCTGGCAACAAACACCATTTGTTCCAGTGGATCATAGAAATAAGATCCCATAGAATCTCTAGGATATCTAACAAAGATACACTTGGTGGCTCGGACTTCCAATTTGTTTGGGGTGGGAGTCTTAACGTAAGCCTCACATCCCCAAACCCTTAAGTATGATATGGATGGAACTCTTCCATTCCATATCTCAAAAGGTGTCCTTTCCACCTTTTTGGTTGGGGCCATATTTAGAATACGGGCCGCGGAGAGCATCACTTAGGTATTCACCTCCTCTATCGGTACGGAGAACTTTAGTTGACTTGTTGAGTTGATTTTCTACTTCATTCTTGATGATTTTTAACATTTCAAAAGCTTCATCTTTGTGCCTTAATAAGTACACATACCCATAGCGACTATAATCGTCGGTAAAGGTAATGAAGTATCTTTCACCATTCCTAGTCATTGGTTTAAAAGGACCACATACATCCGAATGTATGATTCCTAATAAATCTTTTGCCCTTTCGGTAGTTCCACTAAAGGGCGCCTTAGTCATTTTACCTTGTAAACAAGATTCACAAACATCAAATGAATCACATTCATTTGTTTTTAAAAGACCATTCTTTTGAAGTGTTTGTATACGTTTCTTGTTTATAAGACCAAGACGACAATGCCAAAGATAGGTATCACTCAAATCCAACTTGAGTTTCTTCGTGTTAGTTTGTACAATGAACTATTTAAAGTATTTTCATGAACCAATTCATAAATACCATTAATGGGAATAGCTTTAAAATAGAACATACCATTTAAAGAAACATGAATATCATTTTCAATAAAGGATAATACATAATCATAATGTCTTAATTGAGATACAGAAACAATGTTCCTAGTCAAACTAGGAGCATACAAAACATTCTTCAAAATAACTTCCAAGCCACTTGAAAGTTTTAGGATGTAGTCCCCATGAGCTTCAACTAAGACATTAGTTCCATTGCCCATGAAGAGGCTAACATCCCCTTGATTGAAGTCCCTACTTCTTGTGAACCCCTGCAACAAATTGCAAATATGAGGTCCACATCCGGTATCCAATACCCATGTGTTAGAAGATGTAACATTAAGATCAATATGAATCATGTATATTGTACCTGAGGTCTGCCCGACATCCCTCTTTGCTTTCAACTCTTGGAGATGGACAGGACAATTCCTTGCCCAATGTCCTATCTCCCCACACTTGAAGCATGGGTCATTAGTAGCAACCTTTTGCTTCTTCTCTTGTGGTTTGGGTGGCACCCTTGCCACCCCTTTCCCTTTTCCCCAAACGGGTCCCTTACCCTTGGCAACCTTTGCCTTGGGTGCGGGATGAGGCCTTTTATTGTTCCCACCTTCATTGATGGTGAGAACGGGTAAAACCCTTTTACCCATTGCCGCCTCGGCTGTTTTGAGCATTGAGTGAAGCTCACCAATGCTCTTGTCCCATGTATTCATGTTGTAATTCAACACAAATGTCTCGAACCTTTTGGTAAGGCCATTTAGGATCAAATCCGTGGCCAATTCCTTCGAGATGGGACAATTAAGCCTCTCGAGGCGGTCAATGTGACTTTTCATCTTAAGTACATAAGATGAAACAGATTGGTTGTCGTCCATACGACATGCATGGAGTGCTCGAACCGTTTCGAAGCGCTCAACCCTTGCTGCTGTTGGAACGTTTCCTTCAGCTGGGTTATCATGTCGTAAGCTCCATGATATTCATACTCCTTTTGGAGATCCAGAGTCAAGACACTTGGACGGAGTCCTTAGTCTATTTCAGCCAATCGTTGTAGGCCTCCTCATCATCCTCAGTAGGTTGATCGGGGATAGGGTCGTCTAAAACATATGATCTTCTCTCTTGCTTGAGAACGATTCTCAAGTTGCGATACCAATCAATAAAGTTGTTATGATTTAGACGTTCCTTTTGGCGGAACACTCGTAATGATTGGTTAGACGCGGATGAGTTATCGTGATTCTCATTATTGGTGGCCATCTACAAAATTTAACAAAGATCTATTTTAGTATTTTCGATATTGCTAATTTTAATAATTAATGCCTTTTAAGGTCATTTTATATTAAAATCTAGAACCCAACATTAAATTTAAATTGTGGTTATGTGACCTTATCCCACGATTTAAATTAATAAGGTGGTCAATGATTGACGGTTGCAACCACTTGCAACTTCTAGAGGTATGGGATCGACTTTTGAACATCATATGTAAAATCGGCATGTTAATCCCATCAACACCATTTGGAAACCATATTGTAGGTGATCCATTTAACATGGTTTGCAACTCAAGTTACCCTACTTGCACACACATGTGAGTTTACCAACATAAGTGGTTAGGTGACCTTTATCCCACCAATGTGGTATTCCCACCTTAAGTCACAAGTTCCCTCAAAATGGTTAGGTGACCTTTATTCCATTAAGAGTTTCCAAATGACTTAAGTGTTGTGCAAAAGGACGGTGTTAAACTTGTTTGTTAGGTTTTAAAGTTTTCATAATTCAGGTTTAGAAAACTCTATGTACTTGTATTTGCATGCTTTCAAATACAAGATACCCTATGGTTCTTTTAATAAAACCCATTTTATTTATAAAACCATTAATCCTTTTAATAACTATTTATTAATACTTAATGATTAAGAACCATATTATATTAGCTTGTTAAGATCATTTTTATTAAGATTGTTTATCATATCCAAATATCATACAATCATTCATAAAACCACAATCAAACAAGCATAATATAAACAACCACAATGTGCATAACCTTAGCTACTATTATGACCACACTTGTTTGCCATCACAAGTGTGGTCATTTGGTTTTTCCTAAGGGTTGAATACAACACAAAATTGAGGTCTTGATAGACCCCCACTTGAACTTGCATCCATATGCTTCAAGTCCTTCTTTGTGTTTTCCTTTTGTGCCTCCTTCCCAAGCATCTTCTTTTACAAAATATATATCCTAATACATATTTTCTAGTAATATATCCTAATACATATTTTCTAGTAAAAGAAAAATACTCCTAATCTATTATTACATCCCAATGAATAAATAGACAAAATACAAGCACAAATCTTTACAACCCAATTGAATGAATATAATCAAATAAATACATTCAATCCAAACCAAAACAACACAAGGTCTTAAGCTAGGTTATGCATTATCATATGAAACATCATTAACATCATTCAACAAATAAAATAAACCCCATTAAACCCTAAATTTTCAGCCAACATAAACTGAAAACTTGGGTTTGTTTATCCAAACAAACAACAACCAAATATTGCAAACATTTGATATTCCTATCTTTCAAAGTTTAATCATAAGCATGAAGATATAACATTGAAATACATGGGGTTTATTCAATCAACCAAAATAAGCCTATTATGAGTTTATCATCATCCTTTAAAACCAATTTTAAAGGACAAAACAAGCAAGTCATCCACATAACCGGCTCTTGATGCCATTGATGGGTTTGATAGAACACAAAAACTAGTTTAACCACTTAAACTTTCTGAAAAACGCAGCGGAATAACAACTTTAAAACCGATTTTATAAGCTGAAAATTGTGTTCTTATGGTGACATATAAGTGTATAAAACAAACCCATATTACAAGGATCATTTTTATGTGAATAGACAAGCTATGAAAGCATAAAACGTGCATTATGGACAGCCATAAACAAGCTGCCATAAACTACCTTACTGCAGCAAAACAAGGTCGAAAATGGATGAAGATGATGATGTTTTTGAGTGACTAATCTTCAAAAGAGAAGGCCTCAAATCCGTGATACCCCAAGCACTTCAAACACCTTGGTTTTTAGGATGCAACACCAAAAGAAGAACCCTTTCTTCTTGCTCCTCTAAAACCCATGAATTTTCAGCTCCAACTTTCAGCTTCAAAAACTCAAAAATGGCAGCCAAGTAGAGAGGATTTTCTTGTGTGTGTGAGAGAGAGTGTTAGGAGAGTTGATTGTTGAGTGTTGAAAGTGTTAAGTCACACATGAACCAAGACAAAAGGGGGATATCCCAATGCCCCTTGGGCGGCCGCATATTGGCATTCAAAATGGGTTTTCCCACACTTTTAATCTTTTAATTTTTTTGTATTAGTTACACTCTTTTATTTATTCATGTTATAAAATTAAAACCTAGTTGTAATTTTATAACACAACACTCTTTTATAAGTCATTATCTAACCATTTTAAATAATGAAACAAATAAATCTCTCTTGAACAAATCATCCATATAATTTTGCTCTAATACAAAAGCAATATTTAGAAAACCAATTTTCTAAATTAGGTGTCTATATTTGTTGCATGATCCTATCATTAAACAAATATTTGACGGTGTTTGAATAACTTGTTATTGGGTATGACCTGACTTGGATCATAACGTACTAACCACATCAATCTTATATGTGTCTTGGGCATATAAGATCCAATATAAAGACTGTCAAAAGGGCGAGGATACTTAATCAACAGCCTTCAACACTGCAGAAGGTCGAGAAACGGTCTATGATAACCAGATAGGAGAAGCAATAGTGAGGGTGAAGGATGGAGATGAGATAAGGTTGTTTGATCCTGTGGAGGTATTCTAATTCAGTGATGATGATCTGAAGGTGCTATGTGAGAACCAGATTAAGTATAGGGTTGGAGAAGAAACAAAGACTAAGGCTAGTTTGTTTGAGAAGGTAGCAAACAAGGCTTAGTTGGTGAGATTGGAGATTAAGCAGCTCGAAAAGAGCGTGTGGGAACATGAGGATCTGGAGGCAGAAGTTAGAGACTTGGCTAGGATGATGAAGCAAGCAAAGGCCGGAGCTAATCCTGATGACCCGGTAGGTGAATACCCCCCTAGGGGGAGTATTGATGATCAAGAATAGGGTGATGTTCACTATAAGGTTATATAAGAAGGTTGATGCAACCAAAGAAACCCAAGGCTTCCTGCATGCATGCACTATGTACAAGGTAGAGTTGCTTCAGAAGTTTTACACTCTGCATAGAAATATTCAGAGTGTAAAATCTTCCAAAGCCAAAGACCAAATCTTCTGAAGCCAAAAGATGAAGTCTTCCGAAGCTTTAAGGACAAAGTCTTTCGAATCCAAATGAAGAGATGACTAATTTCTCCCAAAGACAGAGGAGAATATTCTTTCCTCAGATGTACTTCTGTATAAGGCTGACGCACTTTCCGCTGCAACTCTAAAGACTCACCAACTTGTATGAGTTGTTGAAAAGGTTCATGCTTTTACAACTGTACATTGAGGTCTTGAGTTTGTAGCTTTCTACTTTATGTAATTTTATCCTTATTATGATATATTAGGTTGTGAGCTATGACATGTCATAGTCAAAAGACAATCTGCCTTTTGACTCTATATTGATTTTGTTGTCTATCAATGTTTTCTCCTGCCTTTCAAAGTATAGCCGGTTGTAGGATGTAGTATAAAGTATCTTAGGGACTTGTATTTTATTTTATACATTGTAACACCGCTAAAAGAAATTGAGATTAATATACATCATTCTTGAAAACCAGATATATTGTTCTTGAGTTCTGTCTCCTTGTTTACTTGTGTTCTTTGTATCTTATACTCAAACCTAGTTTCCTATTTGATCTGCTAAGTATTCTAACTCTCTCGTCCTTTTGAAACTGATTTTATTGACCTCCCCTAACCGATCATGCAATTGGTATCAGAGCTTTCCAGGCTCTTGATTGTAAGCTCTTGCCGTCTTAAATCTCCTCAGTTCTCACAAAACACTTAATATCTCAAATGGCAGCTTCTAAGTCTGATATGGAAACTGGTACCATGCTAAAGTCCCCACTGATCACTCCTGATGATTTTCACACTTGGCTCTTAAGAATGGAAGGCTTCACCAAGTCACAAGACAGCAGGATGTGGGAGTCTGTTACCTCAAGACCTTACATTTCATGCACCTCTTCAGCTGCCGCTGGAGGTGGCATGATACCAAAAGGAGTGGCTGAATACTCTAAAGAGGATAGAAAAAGAATAGATGTAGATCAGAAGGCCATGACTACTTTCCAAATTGCTCTTCCAAATGCCATCTACAGAGGCTTTAAGAAGTGCAAGACTACCAAGCAACTGTGGGATGTATTGAAACTGATGTATGAGGCGTCTAATGAAGCCAAATAAAACGCAGGACCGGGTGAAGGGCTTATGCACTTGTACAATACAACAACACAAAGAGGAGAGTATATATCAACACTTAACAATTCAAATGGGGAACTGATAAGAATGAGTTTATAGAACTAAGAAACACAAGATGTAAACGAGACAGAAACTAGAGCAACACACAAACAGTTGGTTTTCAAGGTTAATATATATTGATCTTCTAGTTCCCTACAAAGTGGTTTACAAAGTTCAACCCAAAACTTACTTAGTTACAAGGACCATAAATTACTTATACTATAACCTACAGTCGGCCATACTTTGAAGGCCAGCTGGATACATGAACTAGACAACAAAATCCATGTAGCGTCAAAAGTCAGATTGCCTTTTGACTAGTGTCTATGACATGCCATAGCTCACATCCTAATATATTACAAAAAGGATAAAGTACATAAAGTGAAAAGTTACAGACTCAAGACTTCAATGTACAGTTTACCAAAAGCATGGACCTTTTCACCAACTCATGAAAGGTTGGTGACTTATCAGAGTGGTAGCGGAAAGTGATTCAGCTTTAGGTAAAAAGTACATCAGATAAAGCATGTAATATAAAGTATTCCGAAGAAATCTGTCTTCAATGGTTGGCGTCGAAAGACTTTGTCCTTGAAGCTTCAAAGGACTTCATCTTTTGGCTTCGGAAGATATTGGTCTTGGCTTTGGAAGATTTCACACTTAGAATAATTTCCAAGTCAGTGTGAATCTTCCGAAGCATTCCACTTCATTGTACATGTGCATGCATGCAGGAAAGACTTTGAGTGTTTGGGTTGCATCAGCCTTACTAATAACCTTACAAACTCCCCCTAGGCTGATGCTACCAAAACACCTTAAGACTCTAGATATTGACAGTCCTCATTATGCTGATGACCATCCCTTTCTTCATGAGATGGTCAGGATCACTCAGACTCTCATTGCATCTTCTCATGTCAAAGAGATCATGCAGAGGTAGATTGAACATATCCTACCATGTGTATACATGTTCAATACCTTTATCTCTTATGACATGTTATCTTTCTGGATTTATGGTGTATGTCCAAGATAAGATGGGTCTTCCTGATGCCAGAGGAGCTGCTTGAATTGGAGTTGTTGGGGCATCCTCTTATTGCACATCCTCAGGATGTTCTGACTCATCCTGAGGTTTGGAGGTGGATGTTTCCTTCTTCTTCTTCTTTGACTTTGGTTTGGGAACCATCCTTTTCCTCCTCTTTGAACTCTTTAACTGAGAAGACTGGCCTTGTAACATCCGGTTTTTAAATCCGGACTTGTAAATTATATTAAAGTTATGATTAATTAATTAAGTTGAGTTGTTTGAGTGTTTAAGTGTTCAGTCGCATAAGTCATATGCGAATGAACTTCAGTCGCATCCCTTACGTGCGATTGAGACTCAGTCGTACGAATAGTAGGCGTATGAGCTTCAGTCGCACGGTTCAGTCGTACGAATGGTTCAATCGTGCTGCTGAAGGTGAGGCGGTCAAGTTGTGTGTATGGATAAGTAGGGCGGTGCAGAGGGTTCAAAAGCAGATTCTATCTGCATCTACTTCATTCCCCTGTTCTCTTTACACCCAAACACCCCTGTTCTTGCCAATCGACTAGGCAAAACTCCGTTTTGGTAAGTTATGAACATCACGGATCAATCCGGAGATGTTATAAGCTGTGTAAATGGTTGAATTTGATCCAACAACGTGTCTTAAATCATTGAATTGGTCTGGTTCATTTCTAAATTAAAATCCGAGAATTCGGATCCAAGTTTTTGTGAACTTTTGATGAAATAATGGTCCGAAACCATTGTAAACGGTGTGTATATGATCTGTTTTGAATATGATATGATTTGGATGGTTAAAACTTAAATTTTGAGTGAGTTTGGATCAAAAACGTCAAGAACACAACTGCTGATCCGTTTCAGACGAATGGGCTCAATCGCATGCCTCAGTCGTACGAATGAGAGTCTAGTCGTGCGACTGAGCGCGAATGGAGGTTCAGTCGTGCGACTGGAACTCAGTCGCCGGTTAGAAGGCCGAATGAAGATGAATGAACACTAGGTACGAATGAGAACTCAATCGTGCGAATGAATGGCTAGTCGTACGACTGAAGGTTCAGTCGCATGGTTCATCAGCATAGGTCCAGTCGCATGAGTGATCATTCGCATAAGTGTTCAATCGCATGAGGGCCCTGTTTGAGAATAAGTTTACTGAATCAAGGTTTATTGCTTTAGATATACCTTGATTAAAGGAAGGACTAGTTACCTTATGGACGTGGATTGTGTAGACTGTGGTGAGGAAGTTGATAAGGTGAGTTCTAAGCCCTTTTCAAATGTTTGGTTTTAACATTCGGGCTAGCACACATACAAAGATAAATGAATTGAATGTTTTAGTACCAGAATTGTGATAGTGATGTTGATATATTTCTAACAGTTTGTAAAGCTGTTAGGGGAAAGTGGGGGTAATAAATGATTACCTGAACATTGTTAATTATTACGTGATGGTAATGATTTTAGTGGGTCAGGTAGAGTGTAAAAGATGGTCATCTGAACATTGTTAATCATTACGTGATGGTAATGATTCCAATGGGTCAGATGTGGTGTAATGATTAAAGAAAATATGTTAAAACTGGTGCTAAAAGAAAGATGTGTCGGGTGTAAATGAATGTGATAATATTGGCAATAAGTAAAAGAAATATTTTTGAAATGGTAATGTGATGTAAATCACAACAGGCCAGTTAGGGTAAGATGCCTGGGTGTGAAACTGTATAGTTTGATAGGAGTGATGACGATCACTCAGCTTTGTGAACATCTTGTGGTGACAACCCTTTGTTTGGCATCCTACTGGATGAGAGATAGAAACTGGTAGTTGCTAGATGTGGGCAACCGATGTTTCTAAGAGATAGAAACTGGTAGTTGCTAGATGTGGGCAACCGACGTTTCTGAGAGATAGAAACTGGTAGTTGCTAGATGTGGGCAACCGACGTTTCTGAATATGGGGAACTGATAGTTGCTAGATGTGGGCAACCGATGTTCGGTGAGACAAGTCCGGTGGGACAAAATAATGATTAAAATTGATTATTATAATATTGCCAATATATGACTTTTGTGTGTGTAAAGGTGCTGATAATGTTTTAATGAAAATTTAGAACTCACCAGTTTATCTGATGTTCTGAGTATGTTGTGTGTGCTAGGTAAGGAGGGATCCTTTAATGATAAAGGAAAGTAAGTATGAGCTAAACAAGGATGCTATCCTGGAGTAGCTGCTGGCATAGGATTTAGGACCTGTTAATACTGTAAATAAGGCAATGTATAATTAAATACAATTATATGTAAATGTTTTAAAAAGTTGGGTTAATATATATTGTTGTTTAAGTCTTCCGCTGTAAGTAGAAAGCTCTGATTTGTGTTTAAAAATATTAATCCAACTGCGTGACGTGCCTCCGGTGCCCTGCCGGGTTTAGGGCGTCACAGGTTGGTATCAGAGCAGTAGTTAAAAGGATCTAGTGTCATAATAACTAGGTAGTTAAAAGGATCTAGTGTCATAATAACTAGACTTTAACTAGACAATAGATATGCCAGTAGGGATAGCTAGATAGAATAGTTTATTAAAACAAGAAAAGGTGATGGGACTATCATGAGAAGGAATAACGAGAATAGTAAAAGTAAAGTAAACAATTAATAGTACTTGGCCAACATTATTAATAATTTACTTTACTTATAGTATTCTGGTTATATACTTACATGCGAGTACCAAATAATCCTGATCTCGTTTTAATAGGTTATGGCTGATAGGGAGAGTGAAAGAATGCAAGGTGGAACCTCGAAAAGAAATGTTGATGAGAGCACCGAGGTGCTTAGTTTCGAGACAGAAATTCCGTGATGCAATTGCTGAGGAGGTTCATAAAGCCTTGAATGTAGCTAGACCTGATGAAAGTAGGAATGTTGATAAAGCTGAGGGGTCTAGCGAGAGAAAGGGAGTTACGTATAGCCAGTTTAAAGAGTGTAATCCTCCATGATTTTCTGGGGCTATGGATGTGGTAGCCACCTATAAATGGCTTCGTGAAATGGAAGTCATGATCAAGTTGAGTGAGTGTAGGGAGGATCTGAAGGTAAAGTTTGCAGCTCACTCGTTTGTAGGTGAGGCTCTGTATTGGTGGGATACGGTTATCCAAACGTTAGGCGAGGAGGCTACTGAGAAAATGTTGTGGCCTGAATTTAGAAAGTTAGTGTCGGACAAGTTTTCTCCGAAAGGCGAGATGGATCGAATAGAAATGAGTTTCCTGCAATTTCAGGCAGGTAATATGTCACATAGGGAATACACGTCTAAGTTTGAAGAGATGGCGCGGTTGGTTCCTCATTTGGTAGTTCCTGAAGAGAAGAAAATTTTGAGGTATACACAGGGGTTGCCTCAGGAGGTTAGAAAGTTGGTTAGATTATCTGCTCCGAGTAGTTACCAGTTGACGGTAAACTTAGCTGCAGATATGTATCAAGAAGTTTATGGTAGTAATGTTACTCCTGATGGGAGTAAAAGGAGGCGTGAAGAACCTGTAGTGCAAAGAAGATTTGAGAATCCAAGTTTTCAAAAGAAGGGTAGGTTTGGAAGGGGTCAATTTCCGCGGAATGTCAGAAATGAGCTGCCACGTTGCGGGAAATGTGGTAGGCTACATCAGGGTGAATGTATGATTGGTAGCAGGATTTGTTTTAGATGTGGAAAGATGGGACATTATGCTAATGAATGTAGCGAAGGTCCTCGTAAATGTTATGAGTGTGGAGAAACGGGGCATATTCGAAGTGAATGTCCAAAGTTGGTAGTTAGAAAGCCTGAACCGGTTAGATCGATGAAAGGGTCAGGAGAAGGGTCGAGTGTGGCTAAGGGGCGAGCATATTCTATGTTAGCTAGTGAGGCTAAAGCTTTGCCAGATGTAGTTTCAGGTACATTTCTAGTGAATGGAATTCCAGCTAATGTGTTATTTGATTCTGGTGCGAGTGGAAGTTTTGTATCTATTGATTTTTGCCCTATGCTTGCATGTGAAGTTCGACCATTAGAGGTAGCTTTTGTAGTTGAAACTGCTAATGATAGATCTGTGATGATTAGTAGTATGATTGATGGTTGTTATATTGAATTAGAAGGATATAGGTTGCCTGTTAAACTATATCCAATGGTATTAGGAGGGTTTGATGTAGTTTTAGGTATAGATTGGTTGGCAAACCATGAAGCCCATATTGTATGTAATAGGAAGTTAATTCAATTAAGAGCACCGGATGGGAAAACGATTAATGTATATGGTGATAGAGAGGAGTCAACTGTGAAAATAATATCTATGATGAAAGCTGATAAGTTAATGAGCCGCGGGTGTGCATCTTATTTGATATATGTAATTGATTCTCAAAAGCCTGTAAGAAAGATAAAGGACATTCCTGTGGTTAGAGATTTTGTAGATGTGTTTCCAGAGGAATTACCAGGTATTCCTCCAGATCGTGAAGTTGAGTTTAGAATTGATTTGGTTCCGGGTGCTAAGCCAGTTGCTAAGTCACCTTATAGATTAGCTCCATCGGAATTGAAAGAGTTAATGAAGCAGACTGAAGATTTGCTAGAAAGAGGTTTCATTAGACCCAGTTCTTCCCCGTGGGGAGCTCCAGTATTGTTTGTGAAGAAGAAAGATGGGAGTATGCGTATGTGTATTGATTACATAGAATTAAACAAGTTGACAATAAAGAATAAGTATCCACTCCCACGAATAGATGATTTGTTTGATCAGCTCCATGGAGCCAGTTGGTTTTCTAAGACAGACCTTCGTTCGGGATATCATCAGTTGAAAGTCAAGGAAGAAGATATACCTAAGACAGCGTTTCGAACACGTTATGGTCATTATGAATTTATGGTTATGTCTTTTGGGTTGACGAATGCCCCTGCTGCTTTTATGGATTTGATGAATAGGGTGTGCAAGCCAATGTTAGATCGATCAGTAATTGTGTTTATTGATGATATACTGATCTATTCGAAGAATGAGGGAGATCACGCCTGCCATCTTCGTGAAGTGTTGGAAAGATTGAGAAAAGAAAGGCTTTATGCAAAATTTTCTAAGTGTGAGTTTTGGTTGCGGGAAGTACAGTTTTTAGGACATGTAATCAATGCAGAAGGTATTTTAGTAGACCCTATTAAGATTGAAACAGTAGTGAAGTGGAGTTCTCCAAAAACGCCATCTGAAGTTCGCAGTTTCTTGGGTCTGGTTGGTTATAGAAGGTTTATTCAGGATTTTGCCAAAATCGCATCCCCGTTAACGAAACTGATGAGGAAGAATGAAGAATACGTTTGGGGACCAGAACAAGAAAATGCATTTCAAGAACTGAAGTAGAAATTAACCCAATCACCAGTGCTGTCGTTGCCAGATGGAAATGAAGATTTGGTGATTTATTCGGATGCTTCGTATCAAGGCATAGGTTGTGTATTGATGCAGAAGGGATGAGTGATTGCTTATGCTTCCAGACAGTTGAAAGAACATGAAAAGAATTATCCGACGCATGATCTAGAACTGGCAGCAGTGGTATTTGCTTTGAAGATATGGAGGCATTACTTATATGGGACGAAATGTACGATTTACACGGATCATAAGAGTTTGAAATATTTCTTTGATCAGAAGGAATTGAACATGCGCCATCTGAGATGGTTAGAGTTGGTGAAAGATTATGATTGTGAAATACTTTACCATCCGGGTAAAGCAAATGTGGTTGCTGACGCGTTAAGTAGAAAGAATGAACACCCTTCGATCTGAGTTAAGTCGTATAAGTTAGTAATAACCCCAGATTTTATGCACCAGTTACGAGAAGCTCAATTAGAAGCATTGAGAGAAGAGAACGTGAAGCAGGAACGAATGAAGGGTCAAACAAAGGATCTAGAAGAAAATAGTTTTGGGGTCAAGACAAAATATGGTCGTATGTGGGTTCCGATTAAGATGAGGGAATTGGTGTTAGATGAAGCTCATAAGTCCAGATATTCTATACATCCTGGTGCTACTAAGATGTGCAAAGATTTAAAACAAGAATATTGGTGGCCCGGTATGAAGTTTAATATGATGTAGTTTGTGAATAGGTGTTTGACGTGTCTTCAGGTCAAAGCTGAGCATCAAAAGCCATATGGTAAGCTTCAACCCTTAGAGATCCCAAAATGGAAGTGGGAATAGTTGACAATGGATTTCATAACTAAGCTTCCGCGTACAGCTAAAGGTTATGATACCATTTGGGTCATAGTGGATAGATTGACATGTAGCGGGTATTTCTTACCAATCAAGGAGACGTATAACTCCGAGAAGTTAGCAGAATTGTTTATTCGAGAAATTATTGCTCGTCATGGGGTACCAGTATCTATTGTGTCAGATAGAGATACACGTTTTACTTCGAGATTTGGAGAAAGTTTCATGAAGATATGGGTACTCGACTGTTACACAGCACGTCTTTCCACCCAGAAACTGATGGGTTAACTAAAAGGACTATCCAAACAGTTGAAGACATGTTACGAGCTTGTGTTATAGATTTCGGTGGTGGCTGGGATAGTCATCTGCCATTAGTTGAATTCTCCTACAATAACTGTTATCATTCTACAATTGGGAGAGCCCCTTATGAGATGTTATATGGCAGAAAGTGCAGGAGTCCGATATGCTGGGGAGAAGTTGGGCAGAAAGAGTTGGGTAGTTTGGAAATTGTACAGGCTACGAATGAGAAACTGGATCAGATCAAAGCTCGGTATAAAGCAGCTCAGGATCGACAAAAGTTTTATGAAGATAAAATGCGAAGGCATATAGAGTTTGAAGTAGGAGATAGAGTTATGTTGAAAGTATCTCCTTGGAAGGGAATTATCAGATTCAGAAAGAGGGGAAAGTTAAGTCCTCGTTTTATAGGACCGTTTAGAATTATAGAACGGATAGGAGAAGTGGCTTATAAACTAGAATTACCCGATCAGTTGCAAGGAATCCACCCAACCTTTCACGTGTCACAGTTGCGCAAGTGTTTGGCCGATGAGAATGCTTATGTACCTTTAGATGATATAGAGGTGGATGAAAAGTTGAACTATGTTGAGAAACCTACTGCTATAGTAGACAGAAAGGTGAAAAGGCTGAGGAATAAAACTATTGAGTTAGTTAAAGTGCAGTGGCCGAATATAAAGGGATCTGATTTCACTTAGGAATTAGAAGATGAGATGAAGAGAGATTATCCCCAGTTGTTTGAATAGTTGGTTTCGGGGACGAAACCTATTTAAGAGGGAGAGAGTTGTAACATCCGTTTCTAAATCCGGACTTGTAAATTATATTATAGTTATGATTAATTAATTAAGTTGAGTTGTTTGAGTGTTTAAGTGTCCAGTCGTATAAGTCATATGCGAATGAACTTCAGTCGCATCCCTTACGTGCGATTCAGACTCAGTCGTACGAATAGTAGGCGTATGAGCTTCAGTCGCACGGTTCAGTCGTACAGATGGTTCAATCGTGCGACTGAAGGTGAGGCGATCAAGTTGTGTGTATGGATAAGTAGGGCGGTGCAGAGGGTTCAAAAGCAGATTCTATCTGCATCTACTTCATTCCCCTGTTCTTTTTACACCCAAACACCCTGTTCTTGCCAATCGACTAGGCAAAACTCCGTTTTGGTAAGTTTTGAACATCACGGATCAATTCGGAGATGTTATAAGCTGTGTAAATGGTTGAATTTGATCCAACAACGTGTCTTAAATCATTGAATTGGTCTGTTCATTTCTAAATTAAAATCCGGGAATTCGGATCCAAGTTTTTGTGAACTTTTGATGAAAGAATGGTCCGAAACCATTGTAAACGATGTGTATATGATCTGTTTTGAATATGATATGATTTGGATGCTTAAACTTAAATTTTGAGTGAGTTTGGATCAAAAATGTCAAGAACACAGCTGCTGATCCGTTTCAGACGAATGGGCTCAATCGCATGCCTCAGTTGTACGAATGAGAGTCTAGTCGTGCGACTGAGTGCGAATGGAGGTTCAGTCATACGATTGGAACTCAGTCACCTGGTTAGAAGGCCGAATGAAGACGAATGAACACTGGGTACGAATGAGAACTCAATCGTGCGAATGAATGGCTCGTCGTACGACTGAAGGTTCAGTCGCATGGTTCATCCGCATAGGTCCAGTCACATGAGTGATCATTCGCATAAGTGTTCAATTGCATGAGGGCCCTGTTTGAGAATAAGTTTACTGAATCAAGGTTTATTGCTTCAGATATACCTTGATTAAAGGAAGGACTAGTTACCTTGTGTACGTGGATTGTGTAGACTGTGGATTGATAAGGTGAGTTCTAAGCCCTTTTCAAATGTTTGGTTTTAACATTTGGGCTAGCACACATACAATGATAAATGAATTGAATGTTTTAGTACCAGAATTGTGATAGTGATGTTGATATGTTTCTAACAGTTTATAAAGCTGTTAGGGGAAAGTGGGGGTAATAAATGATTACCTGAACATTGTTAATCATTAAGTGATGGTAATGATTTCAGTGGGTCAGGTAGAGTGTAAAAGATGGTCATCTGAACATTGTTAATCATTACGTGATGGTAATGATTCCAATGGGTCAGATGGGGTGTAATGATTAATGAAAATATGTTAAAACTGGTGCTAAAAGAAAGAATGTGTGGGGTGTAAATGAATGTGATAATATTGGCAATAAGTAAAAGAAATGTTTTTGAAATGGTAATGTGATGTAAATCTCAACACGCCAGTTTGGGTAAGATGCCTGGGTGTGAAACTGTACAGTTTGGTAGGAGTGATGACGATCACTCAGCTTTGTGAACATCTTGTGGTGACGACCCTAGATGATTGTTTGGAATCCTACTGGATGAGAGATAGAAACTGGTAGTTGCTAGATGTGGGCAACTGACGTTTCTGAGAGATAGAAACTGGTAGTTGCTAGATGTGGGCAACCGACGTTTCTGAGAGATAGAAACTGGTAGTTGCTAGATGTGGGCAACCGACGTTTCTGAATATGGGGAACTGGTAGTTGCTAGATGTGGGCAACCGACGTTCGGTGAGACAAGTCCGGTGGGACAAAATAATGATAAAAATTGATTATTATAATATTGCCAATATATGACTTTTATGTGTGTAAAGGTGCTGATAATGTTTTAATGAAAATTTAGAACTCACCAGTTTATCTGATGTTCTGAGTATGTTGTGTGTGCTAGGTAAGGATGGATCCTCTAATGATAAAGGAAATCAAGTATGAGCTAAACAATGATGCTATCCCGGAGTAGCTGCTGGCATAGGATTTAGGACCTGTTAATACTATAATAGGGCAATGTATAATTAAATACAATTATATGTAAAATGTTTTAAAAAGTTGGGTTAATATTTATTGTTGTTTAAGTCTTCCGCTGTAAGTAGAAAGCTCAGATTTGTGTTTAAAAATATTAAAAGAGGAGCTGCTTGAATTGGAGTTGTTGGGGCATCCTCTTATACCTCAGGATGTTCTGACTCATCCTGAGGTTTGGAGGTGGATGTTTCCTTCTTCTTCTTCTTTGATTTTGATTTGGGAACCATCCTTCTCCTCCTCTTTGAACTCTTTAACTGAGAAGACTGTCATGTAGCACCTGATTGATCTTCTTTGTCTTTCTCAGTTGGGTCTTCCTCTCTCACAGGTTCAGATTGAGAGGGGATAGATCCCTACTGTGGATCAGAAGTGGAAGTTTGCTGGGATTCAGCATGAGGTTCAGGTTGTGTTGTCTTAGGTGTTTCAACCTTAACCTCCACTTCCTAAGGGACCTGACTTGTTAGGGAGTGCAAGTCAACAAGTTCACCTCTTTTGATCTTCTGCTTGATCACCCTGACATGCTCATCCATGGTGGATAGAGACATGGGACCAAGTCTCCTTCCGGAGAATCCATACAGCTTCAAGAAGCTCATCGTCTTCTGTTTGTCAGCAGATTTTTTCAAGTTCTTATGGATGATGGCTCATGATTTTACAGCTTCTTCCTTAACTTACTTTTGGTGATCTTTCTTTCTTTGGCTACATCAAGTTCAAGTTGTTTGAGGTACTCAAACTCAATGCAGTCAAAGGGTAAGGGAAGAAGTGTATCAGCTTGATAGAGGCCTGTGGCACTCAGGTAGTTGATCACATTGATCCTATCTTTTTCTTTGTCTACCTGAGGTTCTTGTGGAACCACATCCTCTTGTTCCTGAGTTTCTTGAACAGGTGAGATAGTAGGCATATTCTTATAGAGCCTTTTCCTTCTTCTTTCTTCTTTGATTTTCAAAAGAAGCTCTACATCCTCTTCTTCCTTTCTCTCTTTTGATAGTTCTATGTCAGCCAGTTCATTCAACTCATCTAACAGGAGAGAAATGATATTATCAATGTCATAGTTCCTAGTCTGCAAGTAGTTTATCCTGGCTGCCCTTAACTCATAATCCTGAGTATTTGGTCTGGGGGCAGCCTTGATAGCACTTTCCATGAGCCTTGCAGACCCAGTAGAGGAACTTTCTCCCCTTAGGTTCCTTTTCCTCTCTCTCTCCTCCTCCTCAATCTCCTCAGGAGTTAATTTCCTTTTCCCTTTGTCACTCACAGACCTTTGTGACTCAGGGTGGAGAGAGCTTTGGCCTTCATTGTTTGGTGTAGCTTCCAAGCTCTGGCCAGAGAGAGGTTGAGATGCACCTTCACTAGTAGGTGTGTCATCAAGGGTTTGAACATCTCAACACAATCCTCGAACTACCAGCGGATGCGACACCATTTGGGTGATCGTGGATCGCTTGACGAAATCCACACACTTCCTGGCGATCCGGGAGACTGATCGTATGGAAAAGTTAACTCGTATCTACCTAAGGGAAGTAGTCTCTCGGCATGGTGTACCGATTTCCATTATCTCTGATCGTGACACTCGATTCACTTCACACTTCTGGCAGTCTTTGCAACGAGCACTGGGGACGCGATTGGATATGAGCACCGCGTATCACCCTCAAACCGATGGCCAAAGTGAGCGTACGATCCAGACCCTAGAAGACATGTTACGTGCCTGCGTCATAGATTTCGGCAGCAGTTGGGAAACTCACTTACCGCTAGTTGAGTTTTCTTACAACAATAGCTATCACACGTCGATCAAAGCTGCCCCATTTGAGGCACTGTATGGGCGTAAGTGCCGATCACCTATCTGTTGGGCGGAAGTTGGAGAAAGTCAACTCACCGGCCCTGAACTTGTGCACGAGACGACTGAGAAGATCGCGCAGATCCGTAACCGTATGGCAGCAGCCCGTGATCGACAGAAAAGTTACGCTGATAAGCGTCGCCGACCGTTGGAATTCCAAATAGGTGACAGGGTGCTTTTGAAAGTGTCACCTTGGAAGGGTGTGATTCGTTTCGGGAAACGCGGGAAACTAAGCCCTAGGTACGTGGGACCGTTTGAGGTTGTCAAACGGGTTGGCCCCGTGGCCTACCAATTGAACCTACCCGAAGAACTGCGTGGAGTACACAATGTGTTCCACGTCTCCAACTTGAGGAAATTCCTGGCAGACGAGACTCTTATCGTTCCGTTAGACGAGATACATGTGGATGAACAACTACATTTCGTCGAGGAACCAGTGGAAGTCATGGATCGACAAGTCAAAACGCTCAAACATAGTCGTATCCCTATCGTCAAAATCCGTTGGAACTCTAAGCGTGGACCAGAATTTACCTGGGAACGCGAAGATCAGATGAAGAAGAAGTACCCTCAACTGTTCCAAAATCAGGCATCTACCTCTTAGATACGCAGGTACTCTATTCGACATGCATCACAAACCGTTGAGTCTTGTACTTCCCCGTAAACACCACGTAACATGATGTACTAATTTTCGGGACGAAAATTCCTGCAACAAGGGGATGATGTGACACCCCGTAATTTCAGGCTAACATTTTTCAAACCATTTTCGTTAACATTGACCCGTACTCGCTAATACTCGAAACGTATACAAACATCGCCACCGACATCGTTAAACTAATTATGATAAAATATTAACGCGGGTGTTTGTAGAGGATTCACATAAACGAGATTATCTAAGGAATCATCTTAATTTATACAGCACGTCCAATCACGTCGTTATCAACCGGAACGAATTCGGGAACACGGGACCTAAGTACAGGGACCAAACCTAACAATTGCCAAACTGGGGCTGGGTATAAATACCCATCCACCAGCCAAACACACCCTATTCTGCTCTCTTTCTCTCTTACGCTCTCTTTATCTCCATTTCTTCCTTCTAGCACCAAATTCCACCCGATTGAGCTCGTTTTCGTCGGATTAGACCACACAACAGCTGAGGAATCACGTACCCAGCAGGTAGGCGACCTCGTTCATCCATTTTATCGCTCGTTTCGCTGCTGCAAACCTAGGGTTCGGGTGTTTGGGTTCAACCCGAATGCATGTGGTCGTGGGGGTGTGTGTGAGGCAATCAACATGTGCATTTCACTTAGACATGTTAGGAAACTGTTCCTGGAAGTCCTGATTTTGTGAAAATCGAGCACGGGATAGCCGAAGGCTGTTCAGCCCGTCCAGCAGTCGCGACCTGCTGCAGTACGTGACTGGGCCAGCCATGCGACTGAGCCATGCGACTGGGTCCATCGTACGACTGAGTGGTGCGACTGGGTTGGATCGTGCGATTGAGTCCATACGTGTGTGCGTGACGTACGAATGAATGCATGCGACTGAGAGTGTGTGCGATTGAGTCAACCGGATGAAATGTGTGCGACTGAGTACCACCCGACTGAAGGTCCAATCGTACGAATGAAGGTTCAGTCATGCGATTGGTTGTTGAGTCGGGTGAATGGGTGATGTGTGGTATGATTGAATGCTAAGTCGTACGAATGAGGGTTCAATCGTACGCATGAGATTCATTCGTACGAATGAAGGCCCATTCATGCGAATGAAGTGTCCAGTCGTGCGTCTGGCCTTGATATGTGATTGGAGTCATTTTGAGTAAATTCTCCTTGTGTACGGTGTGCATATCGTGTGATGATATGGTAACAATCAATAAAGTGTCATTTCTTGACCACAGAGATTAAAGTCAACGCAATCAACAAGCACATACTTTTACGATCTAAAACAACCTAACTGTTGCAACAAACGACAACCCGTTTGGGATCTACATAAGGTCTGATATGCGTATGCCTGCATGTGTGTGTGTGTCACCCACGACCGAACCCATGCGACCCGACCCGACTAAACATGTGTATTAACGCTGAACACAACATTAACGCTTAACATAACTGTCAATAGGGGTTTGACAGCGCATTGTAAACAACACTTAGGAGACCTTCATCCTACATACTTATTACATCATCTGTGAGTTTCACGGCCCCTATTTTACTCTCTTTTCTTTTGGGGGAGAAAACATGCAAAACAGATTTACTTAAATGGTTGTAGTATTATTGATATCGCTTGTTACGTTAGTGCAAACACACAACATGTCCTGACACACTCGAACCGTTAGTAACGGGATTAGCGAGGTAATTTTGAGTAGTACTACTGGGTCTGACAAACCCCGCCCGGGCTAGTCGCGCTAGCTTGATTGGAGGTCAAACGGGTGCTTGATTGACCTAACACATTTGTCACGGTCTTGCGAGACGTGACGGGATACAACAAACACATATAGGACGTAAACAGTCAGCTTCGGTTCGAAACGTTAAGTAACAAGAACATAGGCTAGCTACCTAACGATATGCTCTATATACTAAACCATTGAAACGCAAACTACCGAACGCTTACGAACACATTTATTGTTGAATAAACCTGTGAACTCACCAACTTTATGTTGACATATTTTAGCATGTTTTCTCAGGTCACAGCAATGCATAAGCTCAAGATGCACGCTAAGGAAACGCACTCAGGACACGCATTCATCTATTATATTTTCAGCATTGAACATTTTGTCTAAACATGACTATTGTAATTGTACTGTAATGGATATACAAACTATGTACTCGCTTCCGCACTATTGTAAACCTTGTTTAAGTTCTTTTGAATGAAGTCATATGTTTATTTTAAATTCATATAGTGTCGTTCGATATGACTGTGTCTGAGATCCTGGTATGTCACACGCCTAACGGTAAAACCCCGTTCGTGGAAATTGAGGGTGTGACAGCTTTGGCCTTCATTGCTTGGTGTAGCTTCCAAGCTCTGGCCAGAGAGAGGTTGAGATGCACCTTCACTAGTAGGTGTCTCATCACGGGTTTGAACATCTGCAGCAGTTTGTGGTGAGACAGGGCTCTCAGGTTCTACCACTGGGCTTTCAGTCAAGGTTTTCCCTTTAAAGCTAATCTCAGGGGTGCCTCAACATCCAGTTGACCGATGGTATTGCCTGATTTCCTTTGTCTTCCTCTAAGGCTGAACTCTACAGTGTTCCTTTCTTGAACTCTTTGAAGAATAAGAGTTCTTCTAGCGGTATCATACCTCCACCCAAAAATGTAGGCTAGAGTTGGTGGAGATGATACTGCTCTTGGGATGCCTTTCTCAAATAGACTCCTGATGACTGAGTCTATACAGTCCATATTAATATGGACTTGAGAAAGTTGCTGAGTATGCACAACTGCAAGTGAGGATGGTGAGTCCTCAATGTCCATACTCCCTGAGGAACTCCTAGGTTCTGTGATTGTAATGACTTCCTCCCCCTTTTTGGTAGCATCACCCTCATGCACAGGGGAGCTAGGAGTTAGGTAAACTTCATCCACAGCTTCTTGTGTTCCTGGTTGAGTTTCTCATAAGGGTCTCCTAGCTAGCTGTTCCCTGAGATAAGATATCTCAAGTTGCTAATCATTAACCCTATGTTGCAAGGTAGTCACTTGAGATTCAATATGACTAACTTTGGAGACCAAATAGATGCATGTTTTGGACAGTTTTTGCACCTTTAGTCTCAAATTCCCCTCCTCTTCATAAGAAGAATCAGTGGGGGGTGAGAGAATGGAAGCAATGTCCTCTTCCTCATCACCAGCATGGTGTTCTTGGCTGCTAGATTTCCTCTGCTCAGTGACAACTTCAGTTGAAGTGTTAATGGGCTGAGTTGCCATGGTTGAGGTCTGAATGATGTAATCACTTGCTGAAGTGAGAGCCTCTTCCATATGGATATCCTGAACATGTTCAGAAGTATCCACCTCAGTGATAGGTGACTGATATGGGCTAGACCTAGATGACTCAGGAGCACTCATCTCCCTTTGAGGAGAGGTGTAGTAGGAACACTCATGGTACTCACTGGCATCTAAGTCCTTATCAGTATAGAAGTCAAGGTTAGGAATTGGTTGGTTTAAAATTAAAGGCTGGGGATGGTTGCTGTCCCCTGAAGTTGTTCGCTTGAGTGTTGAGACTCAGAGTGAAGGCTTAAGGCTGTTGGGCTTGCGAGCTCATCAGACTAAGCGTGAGGAACCTCAGCACTGATTCTAGAAGTGATGGGAGTGGTTTGCTCCTCAGGGAAAGTGGGAGCTCCAGTGTCCACTTCCTCCTGTGTAGGTGAGTATATGGGGGAATGCGCAGACTCAATAGCTTGTGCAGGGGTTCGTTTGTGTTTTCTTTGGTAGGTGAGGGTGATTTGTGGCAGTTTTGGTGGTTGGGATGTACAAGGTGTGGGTTCAACACTACCTTGTGTTGCTAGGTTGTCACCTTGAGCAATGAGCTCTAACATTTTTTTGGGACAAGGGTTGTTTGTGCCATTGAGAAGCCAACAGTTGGCTTCTTTAAGATTTTAAAGATGCCAGGCTTCATTTGTCCTAATTTAAGAATATTACTTGTTTCCCTCAACTGTGAGCCAAGTTCATAGTTGAGAATGTATTGA
Organism: Flaveria linearis; assembly: GCA_024085815.1. Lineage (NCBI taxonomy): Eukaryota > Viridiplantae > Streptophyta > Magnoliopsida > Asterales > Asteraceae > Flaveria > Flaveria linearis. Next base: position 52,687,039 of record CM044008.1, on the reverse strand, counting down.
ACATATCTAGGAAACATGTAATACTCTAAGGAGTCTAAGTTTGCTATTAAATTTGTATACGACAAATTGAGAATACCTGAACTTGACTCCCTGAACAATTCCATGTACTATGAAGGAGAGATCTTCAAGAATCTGGTCCCATCCTGCATACTTGTTAGACAAGCTGTGGATGACCACATGTAGTAAGTACTTCCACTTAGATGAGACTTTCCCTTTCCTGAAGGTCTTTAGAGAGAAATCTCCATCATAACCCATCTGCTTAAAGGAATGGTTGACAGATTCCTTAGGGAAGAACACCTCACCTTCTTCATCATCCAGCTGAAGATGAGTGTTAATGATGGCCGGAGTGATGAAGACTGTTCTCCCCTGCACTGTGGCAGACAGTGCCTTCTCCCCGTCCAAAATGACCTCTTGGTAGGTCTTTTAGAATTCAAGCAAATGATCCTCATAGAGAGGAGGATCAATGGTAAGGGAGGTGAAGTAGTTAGACAAGGCCAAGAATAGGCATACCTCTGAGAAATGGGGATCTTTCTAAGAGTTTAACAGTGCAACCTGATTGTGTTGCCTGTGTAACTTCATAGAAAAATCTTGGTCATTTCCTCTGTCAAGGTTGGCCATTTTGAGTAATCTTAGATGTGAAGGAAGGATGAACAAAGGCGGTTTTAGAGAGAAATCTTAGAATTTAGGTTTGGAGAGAAGATGAGGATGATAAAAAGAGGGGGAACCGACATGGTTTATAAGTGAAAAGGATTTGAGACAAAATTAATGAAAGAGGATAAACTGTGAAATCCGGAAGGCGGTCCCACCTCTGAAAAGTAGTTTGCTTTTTGCACAAAAGTTGTTTTCTTGGAATTCGAAAATCTTCCAAAGGTAAATTGTCTTCGGAAGTTTTAATGAAAAAGCTTTCGAAGTCAAAATGGCTTCGGAAGAATTTTTCAAAGAGTTTAGACAAATTTGCTTTGCAAGATAATTTGATGCTTTGTTCCATAAAACCAAGCTTCCGAGAGTTAATATCCTTTGGAAGAAAAATAATCCTTAAAAACATATAAGTGCCTAAGAGAGTTTTATGCTTCGGAAGATATTTCAGAAAATTCTTCCGAAGGTAAACTTTACTTAGACAGTTATTTGTCTTGAAGGTATATTTTCTTCCGAAGATAAAATCATATCTTCCGAAAGATCAAAATCTGTCAAAAATCAACGAAAAACTCTTCAACCAGTTTTTATCCTTAGAAAACATGAGCTTATGAAGGTGACAGACTAGACAACTTCGGACACACAAATTTTAAGAAATAAAATGAATTAGTTTTTTAAGAAAAAGCTACTCAAGGTTAATCATCCCAATAGCTGATATAAGATATTTAAATCTCTATTCATCAAAGCCTTTTGTGAACAGATCAGCATATTGTTCATTTATGTCAACCTTAACTAGTTTAATTAATCCCTTTTCAAAGTTATCTCTAATTAAATGATACCTGATGTTTATGTGTTTTGTCCTTGAGTGCTGCACATGATTCTCTGTGATAGAGATAGCACTGTTGTTATCTATGTGAATGTGAGTCTCCTTGAAGTTGAAACCATAGTCAAGCATCTGATTCTGAATCCAAAGCACTTGAGCACAACAGCTTGCAGCAACAATGTATTCAGCCTTAGCAGTTGGTGCAGAGACACAGGATTGTTTCTTGCATTGCCATGAGACAACCCTTCCACCAAGGAACTGACATCCCCCAGATGTAGACTTTACAGTCATATTGCAACCACCATAATCACTACCTGTATATGCATACAAATTGAAGTCAGAATTCTTGGGATACCAAAGACCCAGTGTTAGGGCACCTTTGAGATATCTTAAAATTCTCTTGACAGTGATAAGGTGAGACATCCTGGGGTTGGCTTGATACCTTGCACAAATGCATGCGACAAACATGATATCAAGCCTGCTAGCCGTAAGATACATAAGAGACCCAATCATAGCTCTATAAAGGTGTTCATCCACACCCCCCCCTCATGATCAGGCCCAAGGGAATGGTTTCTTGCTATGGGTGTCTTAACAATCTTACAATCAGTCATGTTGAATCTTTTGAGTATGTCCTGGACATACTTTGACTGACTAATGAAGATTCCATCTTCAACTTGCTTCACTTGAATGCGTAGAAAGAAATGTAGTTCCCCCATGGAACTCATTTCAAATCTATCTTTCATTAGCTTCTCAAAGTCTTTGCAGAGCCTTGGATTAGTTGAACCAAAGATGATGCCATCTACATACACTTGAACTAGCATTAAGTCATTTCCCTGTCCTTTGATTAAGAGAGTTCCATCTATAGTACCTCTTCTGTATCCATGCTTGCAAAGATACTGAGATAAAGTCTCATACCACTTTCTTGGTGCTTGATGTAGCCCATAGAAAGCCTTATCAAGCTTGCAGACATAATCAGGATGATCAGGATCTGCAAAACCTGGTGGTTGTTTAACATACACCTCTTCATCAATCACACCATACAGAAAAGCACACTTGACATCAAGTTGATAGACCTTGAAGTTCTTGGATGCAGCAAAGGCCAAGAATATCCTTACAGCTTCTAGTCTTGGTACAGGAGCAAAGACATCAGTGTAATCAATTCCTTCTTCTTGTGTGTATCCTTGAACAACTAGTCTAGCTTTGTTCTTGATGACAATACCTCTATCATCTTCTTATTCCTAAATACCCATTTGGTTCCAATAGTAGTCTTCCCATGAGGAAGAGGACATAGGTTCCAACCTTCTGTCTCTTGAATTGAAGTGGCTCCTCCTCCATGTCTTCAATCCAACTTCCATCCTTTAGAGCCTCATCAACTTTCTTGGGATCTATCTTGGACAAGAAACAAGAGTGAAGACAAACATTTGAATCATGGACTTGTCCTCTTGTTCTTACCCCGGTGTCAACATTTCCAATGATGTTTGTGGTAGGATGGGACTTGTGGATCCTTAGCTGAGGGATCACATTAAGTTGCTGAGACAGATCTAAATTAGAGAAATTTAGATCTGGCATGGATGTTTCCTCCACCACTTCAACACACTTATCAAGAGAAACTTGATCCAATGAGTGTGTGACATCATTGATATGTTCATCTATGGGTGGTCATCAGCATCAAGAAATTCTTGATCACTGTCACCACCACCATCATCTTCTTCTGCATTTGAAGTTTCTTTGTTAGTCTGTTGAGCCTCTGAGCTAGAACTTGAAGGCATCTTAGATGGATCAGCTGTAGTTGTCATTATTCTGCTGATAGAAACTTAATTTGCTGAAGTAGTTACAACTGGAGCTGAAGATGTGTAACTTGAAGGTCTTCTTAGCTCAAATCTTGGATCAGGATCACCTGGAGGTAAAATGTCCATAGATCCTGAAACATTCTCACAAGATTTGTTAAAACAGTTTGTAACTAAGTCAAGATCAAATAGCCAATCCGGACCATTACCTTTCACACTAGGAGTGTGCTCATTGAAAGTCACATTGGCTGACTCCTCAACTATTCTAGTTCTGAGATTGTATACTCTATAAGCTTTAGCTTGAGAAGAGTATCCAATGAAGTGTCCATCATCTGATTTCTCAGCAAACTTGGCAATTTGATCTTTGGTATACAAGATGCTGCATGGACATCCAAATGACCTTAGAAAACCAATGAAAGGTTTTCTCTTGTGCCAAAGTTCATAAGGAGTATTTCCATGAGTCTTAACCACTAAAACTCAGTTCTGCACATAGCAGGCAGTGTTGACTGCCTCTGCCCAGAAGGTGATTGGCAGTTTAGAGTCAGACAACATGGTTCTAGCAGCTTCAATCAGTGTCCTGTTTCTCCTCTCAGTAACACCATTTTGCCGAGGAGTCCTGGGAGCATTGTATTGTCCTGTAACACCCTTTTCATCACAAAATGTATCAAGGATTTGATTCTTAAATTCAGTTCCTTGATCAAATCTTATGGTTTTAACCTTGTGGTCACATTGTTCTCAATTCTTAAGATAAAATTCTTCAGAGTCTCAGGGGTCTCATCCTTAGTTCTAAGAAAGAAGACCCATGTGAATCTTGTAAAGTCATCTGTGACCACCAGACAGTAAGAGGTGCTTCCTAGACTCATTACACTTATGGGGCCAAAGAGATCCATATGTAATAAGTGTACGGGTGTAGTGATGAGTTCCTTTCCTTAGGCTTGCGAGATACCTTGTGTTGCTTCCCTTTCAGGCATGCAACACAATGGTCATCACTTGTAAACACTTTTCTTGGCATTTTAGTTACAAAATCATTCTTAATTAGCTTATTCATGTTCTTAAAGTTAAATGGCACATTCTTTTATGCCAAAGAAAAGACTCATCACTATTGGCTTTAGATAGAAAGCATGAAACTTCTCCTGAGGGGGATGTTTCTTGCAAATCCATCTCATACATGATCCCTTTTCTGGGGGTTCTAAGCAGAATATGCTCATGAGGAATAATCACCCCAGGCTTGGGAACAATGCACTCATGCTCAGTAAAGAGCATGTTATGACTCTGATCACAAAATTGGGATACACTCAGAAGATTGTAACCAAGCTCCTTGACAAAGTTTACCTTCTCAATGCTGAGCTTACCATTTATGACCTTGCCCCTTCCAGAAATGTAACATCCTTCATCTCCTCCAAAAGCAACTGGCCTTCCATCAATCCTTTCAAAGTTCTGGAGTACTGACCTATTGCGTGTCATGTGCCTGGAGCAGCCACTATCAATGATCCAGACATTTTTGTTTGTCTTGAGCTGTTCCTGCACACAGAAAATAATTAGTTACATTTGGAAACCCAAGCCTCATTGGTCTTGGGCCCATTAAAGGAGATAGAAGGTAATGAAACAGTGATAGATCCTATGGTTGTGCTTTGAGGATCTGTTGCTGTTGTTGATGGAAAACTTTCAGTCACTTAGTCTTTCCTTGATTTCCACACCACCTTTGGAAGTTTGGACCTGACCTTAATCACTTCGGAAGCTTTTAAGACTTTGGAAGTTTTGATGATTGAACCTTTGGAAGATTTTGCAAGCACTGCAGCAGACTTTAGTGCTTCGGAAGTATTCCTTTATTCCGAGACCAAATTTTCTTCCGAAGGCAATTTTCCACTTTCCTTCTTCTTTCCTTTGGAGCTTCCGAAGGAAACAGATTTTCCTTCCGAAGATGAGTTCTTCTTAGATCTTTTGGGAGTCTCCTTCTTGGTCAGATGAAGAGTACTTTATGGATTGTATGGAAAATCCATAGCAAGATGAGAAGTAATTTCACACATAACACAATTTATCATTTTCCTCCCAAGAGTTTTCTTCTGAGAACAAGGCTGACCTTGATCACTTTCCTTCTCCACCTTCATCTTTCCAGATGATGAGACAGTCCCTTTAGGTTTAGGACTGTTCTTGGAGTTAGATGGTTCGGGCTGTGTAGCAGTGGTACACAACGGATCAGCCTTCTTCTTGATGCTGAGATAATTTGAACATGAACCAGAATTCTTGGTACAAGAGTTGAGGTTTATGTCTTCAGTATTGACCATGTCAAATCCTACAAAAATAAAGACTTGTTTCTGCTTAGAGTTGAAAGTGTCCTTGATCTCTTGAACCCTCCTGGCCTTTCTCTTGCTCTTTCTGATCAAGTTCTTCCTCATAGACTTGGTCATCTCAGGCTTCCTGCTCTCCTCAGAAGGATAGTGACCCTTCTTAGAATCCTCCTCTTCACTCTTCTCAGAGGAATTCTTCACTACCACTTCTTCATCCTCTTCACTTAAGGGGTCTATGTAAGGAAGCTCATCTTCACAAGTTCCACACCTAGGTGATCTTACAGACAAGATTGTGTGTGGAGGAGCTATCTCACTAGATCCCAGTCCCTGCCTATTTTGATAACATACTTTTGCATGCAAGGATGAGGATATGATGTTGTTGAAGGTCTCTTCTTCAAGAACACATTTTCTACCTTGGCTCTGCTGATCACAAGCTCAGCCTGGCATTCAGTTAACTTAGTTATGAGATCTTTGATCTGAGTCTTGTAATTTGTATGCTCATGTTTTAAAACTGAAATGGTTTTTTCTAAGTCCTCTATCTTTAACTTATAATCATTTTCAGTCTTTCTAAAATCAGATTTTAGGATGTTCAAGTACTCAAGATCAGATCTCATCACTAGGTTACAGGACCTGTATCAGTTGACTTTAGCAATACATTCAGGAGTGCAAAGATGTTCCAATACCTTGGTTTCATCATGGTCAGCCATTAATGCTAGGTTTGAAGATGCATCTTCCACCTAAAAGCTCCAGTCAAAGTGTAACACCCGGTTTTTAAATCCGGACTTGTAAATTATATTATAGTTATGATTAATTAACTAAGTTAAGTTTGTTTGAGTGTTCGAGTATTCAGCCGCATGACTTGTATGCGAATGAACTTCAGTCGCATTCCTTATGTGCGATTGAGGCTCAGTCGTACGAATGGTAGGAGCATGAGCTTCATTCGTACGATTCAGTAGTGCAAATGGTTCAATCGTGCGACTAAAGGTGAGGCGGTTAAGTTGAGTGTATGGATAAGTGGGGCGGTGCAGGGGGTTCAAGGGCAGATTTCTATCTGCACCTATTCTGTTCTCTTGTCCCCTTTACACCCAAAACCCTGTTCTCACGAAATTGATTAGGCGAAGCTCCGTTTTGGTAAGTTTTGAACATCACGGATTAATCCGGAGATGTTATAAGCTGTGTGTATGATTGAATTTGATCCAATAACCTGTTTAAATCAGTAAATTTGTCTGGTTCATTTCTGAATTTAAAATCCAGGAATTTAAATCTAAGTTTTGTGAAGTTTTGATGAAATAATGGTCTGAAACCATTGTAAACGATGTGTATAGGATCTGTTTTGAATATGGTATGATTTGGATGGTTAAAACTCAAATTTTGAGTAAGTTTGGATCAAAAACGTCAAGAACACAGCTGCTGATTTATTTCAGGCGAATGGGCTCGATCGCATGGCTCAATCGCACGAATGAGAGTTTAATCGTGCGATTGAGTGCGAATGGAGGTTCAATCGTGCGGTTAGGACTCAGTTGCCAGGTTGGAAGTCCGAATGAAGACGAATGAACACTGGATACGAATGAGAACTCAATCGTGCGAATGAACGGCTAGTCGTACGACTGAAGGTTCAGTCGCATGGTTTATTCGCATAGATCTAGTCGCATGATTGCTCATTCGCATAAGTGTTCAATCGCATGAGGGCCCTGTTTGAGAATAAGTTTACTGAATCAGGGTTTATGGCTTTAGATATACCTTGATTAGAGGAAGGACTAGTTACCTTGTGTACGTGGATTGTGTAGACTGTGTTGAGGAAATTGATAAGGTGAGTTCTAAGCCCTTTTTAAATGTTTGGTTTTAACATTCGGGCTAGCACACATATAATGATAAATGAATTGAATGTTTTACTACCAGAATTGTGATAGTAATGATGGATATGTTGCTAACAGTTTGTAAAGCTGTTAGAGGGAAAATGGGGGTAATAAATGATTACCTGAACATTGTTAATCATTACCTGATAGTAATGTTTGCAGTGGGTCAGGTAGAGTATAAAAGATAGTCATCTGAGCATTGTTAATCATTACGTGATGGTAATGATTCCAATGGGTCGGATGGGGTGTGATGATTAATGAAAATATGCTAAAACTGGTGCTAAAAGAAAGAAAGTGTGTGGAGTGTAAACGAAGGTGATAATATTGGCAATAAATAAAAGAATGTTTTTCTTCTAAATGGTAATGTGATGTGAATCTCAACAGGCCAGTTAGGGTAAGATGCCTGGGTGTGAAACTGTACAGTTTGATAGGAGTGATGAGGATCACTCAGCTTTGTGAACATCTTGTGGTGACGACGCTAGATGATTAATTGGCATCCTACTGGATGAGAGATAGAAACTGGTAGTTGCTAGATGTGGGCAACCCACGTTTCTGGGTGTAGTAACTGGTAGTTGCTGGATGTGGGCAACCGATGTTACTAAGTATGAGAAACTGGTAGTTGCTAGATGTGGGCAACCAACGTTTCTGGGTGTAGTAACTGGTAGTTGCTGGATGTGGGCAACCGACGTTACTGGGTATGGGGAACTGGTAGTTGCTAGATGTGGGCAACCGACGTTCGATGGGATAGGTCCAGTGGGACAAAGTAATGATAAAAGTTGAATTTATAATATTGCCAATAAACATAGCTTTTGTGTGTGTAAAGATATTGTCATTGTTTTAATGAAAATTAGAACTCACCAGTTTATCTGATGTTTTGAGTATGTTGTGTGCTAGGTAAGGAAGGATCCTCTAATAATAGAGGAAAGCAAGTATGAGTCGATGAGGACGCTATCCCGAAGCAACTGCTGGCGTAGGATTTAGGGCTTGTTAGTAATGTAAATAGGGCGATGTATAATTAAATACAATCATATGTAAAATGTTTAAAAAGTTGGGTTAATATATATTAGTGTTTAAAGTCTTCCGCTGTAAATAGAAAGCTCTGATTTGTGTTTTAAATTATTAATCCAACTGCGTGACGTGCCTCCAGTACCCTGCCGGGTTTAGGGCGTCACAGGTTGGTATCAGAGCAGTAGTTAAAGGGATCTAGTATCATAATAACTAGACTTTAACTAGAGAATAGATATGCCAGCAAGGATAGCTAGATAGAATAGTTTATTAAAACAAGAGACGGTGATGGGACTAGCATGAGAAGGAATAAAGAGAATAGTACAAGTAAAGTAAACAACTAATAGTACTTGGCCAACATTATTAATAATTTACTTTACTTATAGTATTGTGGTTACATACTTACATGTGGGTACCAAATAATCCTGATCTCGTTTTAATAGGTTATGGCTGATAGGGAAAGTGAAAGAATGCAAGGTGGAACCTCGGGAGGAAATGTTGATGAGAGCACCGAGGTGCTTAGTATGACGAGGCAGCAATTCCGTGATGCGATTGCTGAGGAGGTTCGTAAAGCCTTGAATGCAGCTAGACCTGATAAAAGTAGGAATGTTGATAAAGCTGAAGGGTCTAGCGAGAAAAAGGGAGTTACGTATAGTCAGTTTTAAGAATGTAATCCTCCACGATTTTCTGGGGCTATGGATGTAGTAGCCACTTATAAATGGCTTCGTGAAATGGAAGCCGTGATCAAGTTGAGTGAGTGTAGGGAGGATTAGAAGGTAAAGTTTGCAGCCCACTCGTTTGTAGGTGAGGCTTTGTATTGGTGGGATACGATTATCCAGACGTTAGGCGAGGAGGCTACTGACAAAATGTTGTGGCCTGAATTTAGAATGTTAGTATCGGATAAGTTTTGTCCGAAAGGCGAGATGGATCGAATAGAAAAGAGTTTCCTGCAATTTCAGGCGGGTAATATGTCTCATAGGGAATACAAGTCTAAGTTTGAGGAGATGGCGCGGTTGGTGCCTCATTTGGTGGTTCCTGAAGAAAAGAAGATTTTGAGGTATACACAGGGGTTGCCTCAGGAGGTTAGAAAGCTGGTTAGATCATCTGCTCCGAGTAGTTACCAGTTGACGGTAAACTTAGCTGCAGATATGTATCAAGAAGTTTATGGTAGTAATGTTGTTCCGGAAGGGAGTTAAAGGAGGCGTGAAGAACCTGTCGTGCAAAGAAGATTTGAGAACCCAAGTTTTCAAAAGAAGGGTAGGTTCGGAAGGGGTCAATTTCCGAGGAATTCCAGAAATGAGCTGCCACGTTGCGGGAAATATGGTAGGCTACACCAGGGCGAATGTATGATTGGTAGTAGGACTTGTTTTAGATGTGGAAAAATGGGACATTATGCTAATGAATGTAGTGAAGGTCCTCGTAAATGTTATGAGTGTGGAGAAACGGGGCATATTCGAAGTGAATGTTCAAAGTTGGTAGTTAGAAAGCCTAAACCGGTTAGATCGATGAAAGGGTCAGGAGAAGGATCGAGTGTGGCCAAGGGGCAAGCATATTCTATGACAGCCAGCGAGGCTAAAGCGTTGCCAGATGTAGTTTCAGGTACGTTTCTAGTGAATGGAATTCCAGCTAATGTGTTATTTGATTTTGGTGCAAGTGGAAGTTTTGTATCTATTGATTTTTGCCCTATGCTTGCATGTGAAGTTCGACCACTAGAGGTAGCTTTTGTAGTTGAAACTGATAATGATAGATCTGTGATGATTAGTAGTATGATTGATGGTTGTTATATTTAATTAGACGGATATAGATTACCTGTTATACTATATCCTATGGTGTTAGGAGGATTTGATGTAGTTTTGGGTATGGATTGGTTAGCAAACCATGAAGCCCATATTGTATGTAATAAGAAGTTAATTCAATTAAGAGCACCAGATGGGAATACGATTAATGTATATGGTGATAGAGAGGAGTCAACTGTGAAAATAATATCTATGATGAAAGCTGATAAGTTAATGAGCCACGGGTGTGTACCTTATTTGATATATGTAATCGATTCGCAAAAGCCTGTAAGAAAGATAGAGGACATTCCTGTGGTTAGAGATTTTGTAGATGTGTTTCCAGAGGAATTACCGGGTATTCCTCCAGATCGTGAAGTTGAGTTTAGAATTGATTTGGTTCCGGGTGCTAAGCCAGTTGCTAAGCCACCTTATAGATTAGCTCCATCGGAATTGAAAGAGTTAATGAAACAGACTGAAGACTTGCTAGAAAGAGGTTTCATTAGACCCAGTTCTTCCCCGTGGGGTGCTCCAGTATTGTTTGTGAAGAAGAAAGATGGGAGTATGCGTATGTGTATTGATTACAGAGAACTAAATAAGTTGACAATAAAGAATAAGTATCCACTCCCACGAATAGATGATTTGTTTGATCAGCTACAGGGAGCTAGTTCGTTTTCTAAAATAGACCTTCGTTCGGGATATCATCAGTTAAAAGTCAAAGAAGAAGATATACCTAAGATAGTGTTTCGCACCCGTTATGGTCATTATGAATTTCTGGTTATGTCTTTTGGGTTGACGAATGCCCCTGCTGCTTTTATGGATTTGATGAATAGGGTGTGCAAGCCAATGTTAGATCGATCAGTAATTGTGTTTATTGATGATATACTGATCTATTCAAAGAATGAGGGAGATCACGCCTGCCATCTTCGTGAAGTATTGGAAAGATTGAGAAAAGAAAGGCTTTATGCAAAGTTTTCTAAGTGTGAGTTTTGGTTGCAAGAAGTACAGTTTTTAGGACATGTGATCAATGCAGAGGGTATTTTAGTAGACCCTACTAAGATTGAAACAGTAGTGAAGTGGAGTCCTCCAAAAACGCCATCTGAAGTTCGCAGTTTCTTAGGTCTGGCTGGTTACTATAGAAGGTTTATTCAGGATTTTGCCAAAATCGCATCCCCGTTAACGAAACTTACGAGGAAGAATGAAGAATATGTTTGGGGACCAGAACAAGAAAATGCATTTCAAGAACTGAAGCAGAAATTAACCTAGTCACCAGTATTGTCGTTACCAGATGGAAATGAAGATTTGGTGATTTATTCAGATGCTTCGTATCAAGGTTTAGGCTGTGTTTTAATGCAGAGGGGACGAGTAATTGCTTATGCTTCAAGACAGTTAAAAGAACATGAAAAGAATTATCCGACACATGATCTAGAACTAGTAGCAGTGGTATTTGCCTTGAAAATATGGAGGCATTATTTATATGGGGTGAAATGTACGATTTACACGGATCATAAGAGTTTGAAATATTTCTTTGATCAGAAGGAATTGAACATGCGATAGTGGAGATGGTTAGAGTTGGTGAAAGATTATGATTGTGAAATACTTTACCATCCTGGTAGAGCAAATGTAGTTGCTGACGCATTAAGCCGAAAGAATGAACACCCTCCAATTCAAGTTAAGTCATACAAGTTAGTAATAACCCCAGATTTTATGCACCAGTTACGAGAAGCTCAATTAGAAGCCTTGAGAGAAGAGAATGTGAAGCAAGAACGAATGAAAGGGTCAAACAAAGGATCTGGAAGAAAATAGTTTTGGGGTTAAGACGAAATGTGGTGGTATGTGGGTTCCGATTAAGATGAGGGAATTGGTGTTAGATGAAGCTCATAAGTCGAAATATTCTATACATCCTGGTGCTACTAGGATGTATAAGGATTTGAAACAAGAATATTAGTGGCCCGGTATGAAGTTTAATGTGATGCAATATGTGAATAGGTGTTTGACATGTCTTCAGGTTAAAGCTGAGCATCAAAAACCATATGGTAAGCTTCAACCCTTAGAGATCCCAAAATGGAAGTGGGAAGAATTGACAATGGATTTCATAACTAAGCTTCCGCGTACAGCTAAAGGTTATGATACCATTTGGGTCATAGTGGATAGACTGACACGTAGCGGACATTTCTAACCAATTAAAGAGACGTATAACTCTGAGAAGTTAGCAGAACTGTTTACTCGAGAGATTATTGCTCGACACGGGGTACCATTGTCTATTGTGTCAGATAGAGATACACGTTTTACTTTGAGATTTTGGAGAAAGTTTCATGAAGATATGGGTACTCGTTTGAGATTTTGGGGAAAGTTTCATGAAGATATGGGTACTCGTTTGTTACACAGCACGTCTTTCCACCCAGAAACTGATGGGTTGACTGAAAGGACTATCCAAACAGTTGAAGACATGTTACGAGCTTGTGTTATAGATTTCGGTGGTAGATGGGATAGTCATCTGCCATTAGTTGAATTCTCCTACAATAACAGTTATCATTCTACGATTGGGAGAGCCCCTTATGAGATGTTATATGGCAGGAAGTGTAGGAGTCCCATATGTTGGGGAGAAGTTGGGCAGAAAGAGTTAGGCAGTTTGGAAATTGTACAGGCTACGAATGAGAAACTAGATCAGATCAAAGCTCGGTTTAAAGCAGCTCAGGATCGACAAAAGTCTTATAAAGATAAAAGGCGAAAGCATATAGAGTTTAGAGTAGGAGATAGAGTTATGTTGAAAGTATCTCCTTGGAAGAGAATTATTAGATTCAGAAAGAGGGGAATGTTAAGTCCTCGTTTTATAGGACCGTTTAGCATTTTAGAACGGATTGGAGAAGTGGCTTATAAACTAGAATTACCTGATCAGTTGCAAGGAATTCACCCAACCTTTCATGTGTCACAGTTGCGCAAGTGTTTGGCCGATGAGAATGCTTATGTACCTTTGGATGATATAGAAGTGGATGATAAATTGAACTATGTTGAGAAACCTACTGCTATAGTAGACCAAAAGGTGAAAAGACTAAGAAATAAAACTATTGAATTAGTTAAAGTGCAGTGGTCGAATAGAAAGGGATCTGATTTCACTTGGGAATCAGAAGATGAGATGAAGAGAGATTATCCCCAGCTGTTTGAATAGTTGGTTTCGAGGACGAAACCTATTTAAGGGGGGGAGAGTTGTAACATCCGGTTTCTAAATCCGGACTTGTAAATTATATTATAGTTATGATTAATTAACTAAGTTGAGTTTGTTTGAGTGTTCAAGTATTCAGCCGCATGACTTGTATGCGAATGAACTTCTGTCGCATTCCTTATGTGCGATTGAGGCTTAGTCGTACGAATGGTAGGAGCATGAGCTTCATTCGTACGATTCAGTCGTGCGAATGGTTCAATCGTGCGACTGAAGGTGAGGAGGTTAAGTGGAGTGTATGGATAAGTGGGGCGGTGCAGGGGGTTCAAGGGCAGATTTCTATCTGCACCTATTCTGTTCTCTTGTCCCCTTCACACCCAAAACCCTGTTCTCACGAAATTGATTAGGCGAAGCTCCGTTTTGGTAAGTTTTGAACATCACGGATTAATCCGGAGATGTTATAAGCTGTGTGTATGATTGAATTTGATCCAATAACCTGTTTAAATCAGTAAATTTGTCTGGTTCATTTCTGAATTTAAAATCCAGGAATTCAAATCTAAGTTTTGTGAAGTTTTGATGAAATAATGGTCCGAAACCATTGTAAACGATGTGTATAGGATCTGTTTCGAATATGGTATGATTTGGATGGTTAAAACTCAAATTTTGAGTAAGTTTGGATCAAAAACGTCAAGAACACAGCTGCTGATTTGTTTCAGGGGAACGGGCTCGATCGCATGGCTCAATCGCACGAATGAGAGTTTAATCGTGCGATTGAGTGCGAATGGAGGTTCAATCGTGCGGTTGGGACTCAGTCGCCAGGTTGGAAGTCCGAATGAAGACGAGCGAACACTGGATACGAATGAGAACTCAATCGTGCGAATGAACGGCTAGTCGTACGACTGAAGGTTCAGTCGCATGGTTCATTCGCATAGATCTAGTCGCATGATTGCTCATTCGCATTAGTGTTCAATCGCATGAGGGCCCTGTTTGAGAATAAGTTTACTGAATCAGGGTTTATGGCTTTAGATATACCTTGATTAGAGGAAGGACTAGTTACCTTGTGTACGTGGATTGTGTAGACTGTGTTGAGGAAATTGATAAGGTGAGTTCTAAGCCCTTTTTAAATGTTTGGTTTTAACATTCGGGCTAGCACACATATAATGATAAATGAATTGAATGTTTTAGTACCAGAATTGTGATAGTAATGGTGGATATGTTTCTAATAGTTTGTAAAGTTGTTAGAGGGAAAGTGGGTGTAATAAATGATTACCTGAACATTGTTAATCATTACATGATAGTAATGTTTGCAGTGGGTCAGGTAGAGTACAAAAGATAGTCATCTGAGCATTGTTAATCATTACGTGATGGTAATGATTCCAATGGGTCGGATGGGGTGTGATGATTAATGAAAATAAGCTAAAACTGGTGCTAAAAAAAAAAGTGTGTGGAGTGTAAACGAAGGTGATAATATTGACAATAAATAAAAGAAATGTTTTTCTTTTAAATGGGGATGTGATGTGAATCTCAACAGGCCAGTTAGGGTAAGATGCCTGGGTGTGAAACTGTACAGTTTGATAGGAGTGATGAGGATCACTCAGCTTTGTGAACATCTTGTGGTGACGACGCTAGATGTTTAATTGGTATCCTACTGGATGAGAGATAGAAACTGGTAGTTACTAGATGTGGGCAACCGACGTTTCTGGGTGTAGTAACTGGTAGTTCCTGGATGTGGGCAACCGATGTTACTAAGTATGAGAAACTGGTAGTTGCTAGATATGGGCAACCGACTTTTCTGGGTGTAATAAATGGTAGTTGCTGGATGTGGGCAACCGACATTACTGGGTATGGGGAACTGGTAGTTGCTAGATGTGGGCAACCGACGTTCGATGGGATAGGTCCAGTGGGACAAAGTAATGATAAAAGTTGAATTTATAATATTGTCAATATAAATATAGCTTTTGTGTGTGTAAAGATATTGTCATTGTTTTAATGAAAATTAGAACTCACCAGTTTATCTGATGTTTTGAGTATGTTGTGTGCTAGGTAAGGAGGGATCCTCTAATAATAGAGGAAAGCAAGTATGAGCCGATGAGGACGCTATCCCGAAGCAACTGCTGGCATAGGATTTAGGGCTTGTTAGTAATGTAAATAGGGCGATGTATAATTAAATACAATCATATGTAAAATGTTTTAAAAAGTTGGGTTAATATATATTAGTGTTTAAAATCTTCCGCTGTAAATAGAAAGCTCTGATTTGTGTTTTAAATTATTAATCCAACTGCGTGACGTGCCTCCGGTGCCCTGCCGGGTTTAGGGCGTCACACAAAGCCTCCTTCTTCAACAGCAACTGCAGCTTACTGCTTTGGCTTCTCATTCTGGGTAGCTTTATTAGTGTAGTTTGGTCAGGATTGTGCTTGTCCAACATTTGTTCTTGGTGCCTTGCACTCCCTAGCAAAGTGACCCATCAAGTTACAGTTGTAACACTTAACTTTGCTTTTGTCCAGTCCAAACTTTCCACTGGTTGTATTGCTGGAAAACTTCCTTCCTGTCCTCTTGTAAAATCTCTTGGCTCTGTGAGTGAAAAGAGCCATTTGCTGGACTATCTCCATATACTCCAAGTCGTCTGGATGGATACAGTCCAGATCTTCAAGGGTGAATAGGAAGCTGCCACAACTTTCATTAGAGGACATAAAGGCTTGAGAAGAACTTGTGTCTTGGAATGGGCTTCCTTGAGTATAGTTCTCCCTTGGTGTCTCTGGGAAGGTGATGAAAGGACCCTTTTGTGAGATGTCAGGGTAGCATATGAGATAATGTTGGGGTTTTATGCTATCCCTTTCAGTCACATGAAGTGCTGAACCTATTTGATTGCTGGAGTTACCAGATGAGCCTTGCATGTTCATCTCCATCTGGTATCCACTAAGAATGCCATACAACTCTGCCAGAGTGAGAGTCTTAAGGTTCTCAGTTTTCTTGATTACAATATAGTAATGCGTCCATTGCCTAGGAAGAGAGGACATGAACTTCCTTACAATGTCTCTGCTCTCAAGAGTTACTCCAACATCCATTAGGGTATCCACAATCTCAACATACCTGAAGTATTGTTGAGTCATGGTCTCACCTGCTTTGAAGGTGAAATTTTCAAATTGCTGCTTCAGAAGATCCTTCTTGTTTTCCTTGGCTTCGGTAGAACCTTCATACATTAGTTTCAATGCATCCCACAGCTGCTTAGCTGTTTTGCATTTCTTGAAACTTCTGTATATAGAGTTTGGAAGAGCAGTCTGAAGGGCTGTCATGGCCTTTTGATCAATCTCTACTCTTTTGATCTTCTTCTGAATAGTCAGCCACAGCCTTGGGAATCATACCACCTCCAACAGCAGCTGAAGGAGTTTTTGGTATGTAAGGTCCGAAGACAACAGATTCCCCCATTCTTGAGTCTTGACACTTGATGAAACCTTCCATTCTTCGACACCAAGTGTGAAAGTCATCAAGAGTGATCAGTGGGGACTTTTTCATGGTTCTAGTTTCCATATCAGCTTTAGAGATAGCTGCCATTTGTAGGGTTAAATATTTTTGTGTGTGTGAGGGATCTTAAGATGGTGAGATCTTATATCAAGAGCCTGAGAAGCTCTGATACCAATTGCAGGACCGAGTGAAGGGCTTATGCACTTGTACAACACAACAACACAAAGAGGAGAGTACATATCAACACTTACAATTGAAATGGGGAACTGATAAGAATGAGTTTATAGAACTAAGAAACACAAGATGTAAACGAGACAGAAACTAGAGCAACATACAAACAGTTGGTTTTCAAGGTTAATGCATATTGATCTTCTAGTTCCTTACAAGTGGTTTACAAAGTTCAACCCAAAACTTACTTAGTTACAAGGATCAAAAAATACTTATACTATAACCTACAGCCAGCCATACTTTGAAGGCCAGCTGGATACATGAGCTAGACAACAAAATCCATGTAGAGTCAAAAGGCAGATTGCCTTTTGACCAGTGACTATGACATGCCATAGCTCACATCCTAATATATTACAAAAAGGATAAAGTACATAAAGTGGAAAGTTACATACTCAAGACCTCAATGTACAGTTTACCAAAAGCATGGACCTTTTCACTAACTCATGAAAGGTTGGTGACTTATCAGAGTGGCAGTGGAAAGTGGTTCAGCTTTAGGTAAAAAGTACGTCAGATAAAGCATGTAATATAAAAGTCTTCGGAAGAAATCTGTCTTCAATGGTTGGCTTCAGAAGACTTTGTGCTTGAAGCTTCGGAAGACTTCATCTTTTGGTATCGGAAGATATTGGTCTTGGCTTCAGAAGCTTTCACACTTAGAATAATTTCCAAGTCAGTGTGAATCTTCTGAAGCATTCCACTTCATTGTACATGTGCATGCATGCACGAAAGACTTTGAGTGTTTGGGTTGCATCAGCGTTACTAATAACCTTACAGAAAACAAGAAAGACCTCCTAAAGTAGCAGTTTGAGAATTTCACCTTCAAAACAGGTGAAATCATGACTCAATAATACTTCAGGTATGTTGAGATTGTAAACACTCTAGTGGATGTTGGAGCAATGCTAGAGAAAAGGGATTTGTGAGGAAGTTCATGTCCTCTCTTCCTATACAATGGGCACACTGCTGTGTGGTCTTTAAGAAGACTGAAAATCTCAAGACCCTTACTCTCACTGAGTTATATGGCATACTCAGTACCTACCAGATGGAGATGAACATGCAATATCCATCTGGTTTCTCTAGCAATGAGAAGAGTTCTGCCCTGCATGTGGTAGAAAGAGACAATAGAGAACCACAACACCATCTTATATCTTATTCTGATAACTCACCAAATGGTGCTTTGATCACCTTCCCAGAGACACCAAGGGAGAGCTACATCTAAGGAAGCCCATTCCAAGAGACAAGCTCATCATAAGCCTTTGTATCTCATGATGAAAGCACAGGAAACTTTCTCTTCACCCTTAAAGATTTGGATTGTATCCATACAGATGATCTGGAGTACATGGAAATAGTCTAACAAATGGCTCTTCTCACTCATAGAGCCAAGAAATTCTACAAGAGGACAGGGAGGAAGTTTCCTAGCAATATGTCTAGTGAAAAGTTTGGGCTGGACAAAAGCAAAGTGTTACAACTATAACCAGATAGGACACTTTCCTAGGGAGTGCAAGGCACCCAGGACTAAAGGTGGCCAAGCACAACCCAAGCCAAACTACATTAAAGGAACTCCACACACTAAGAAGCCCAAGCAGCAAGCTACAGTTGCTGTTGAAGAAGGAGGCTGGGATTGGAGTTTCCAGGTTGAAGATGTGGAAACTAAGCGCTGATGGTAGATCTTGATGAAGCCAACATATTGGAACATCTTTGTACCCCAGAATGCATTGCTAAAGTAAATAGATATAGGTCCTATAACTTAGCGATGAGATCTGATCTTGAGTCTTTGAACATCTTAAAATCTGATTTCTAAAAAGCTAAAAATGAGTATAATTTAAAAATACAAGACTTAAAGAAAAGTATTTCAACTATCGAACTTGAGCACACAAACTACAGGACTCAAATTAAGGATCTCATCACTAAGTTAACTGAGTGCCAGGCTGAGCTTGTGATCAGCAAAGCCGAGATAGAAAGACATGTTCTTGAAGATGAGACCTTCAAGAACATAATATCCTCATCCCTACATGCCAAAGTGTGTTATCAGAACAAACAGTGACTGGGATCTAGTGAGATAGCTCCTCTACATACTCAATTATCTGTAAGATCTCCTAGGTGTGGATATAGTCAAGATGAGCTTCCATCCATAGACGCAGTGATAAAGATGATGATGAGGAGATAGTGAAGGGTAGATCTGTGAAGAGTGAAGAAGCTTATTCTAACAAGGGTCACTATTCTCTTGAGGATAGGAAGAAGACTGGGATGACAAAGTCAAAGAGTAAGAACTTGATTCAAGCAGCTAAAAGTAGATCAAAGAAAGCTCAAGAGATCAAGGCCACCTTTAACTCCAAGCAGAAACAAGTTTGTATCTCTAGAGGATTTGAAGTGACAAAGACTGTGGATTCAACTATGAACTCTAATACCAGGAGTTCAAGTTCATATTCAACTTATCCTAGTGAAGGAATGAAGGTTGATCAGCTGTGTATAACTATTATACTACATGAACCATCCACCTCCAAAAACAGGAATCACCCTATGAAGCTTGCTACAACATCTGAAAAGATGGGGATGGAGATAGAAAGTGATCAAACTCAGTCTTTCATTCACAAGAAGGCTCTTAGAAGGAAGCAAAGCGATTGCATAATGTGTGGCAGTACTTCTCATCTTGCTAAGGATTACATTTACAATCCCAAAAGTACTATCAACATAACTAAGAAGAAGAGATCTGAGAGAAGCAAGCAGAAGAAAGCTTCGGAAAATATTTTTCTTTCGGAAGCTCCAAAATGGGAATGAAGACAAATGAAAACTTGCCTACGAAAGATTTTTATGTCTCAGAAGAAAGGAATACTACCGAAGCACTAAAACTTGCTGTAGTGAAAGCAAAATCTTCTGAAGCATCACTCTCCAAAACTTCCAAAGTTGTAAAAACTTCCGAAGTGTTGAAGGTCAAGTCTAATCTTCCAAAGATGGTCTGGAAGATAAAGGAAGACCATGTGACTGAATGTTCTTCATTAACAACCGCAAATGATCCCTAAAGTCTTAACATAGGATCAATTACTATTGCATTATCTTCAGTCCATTTTGAAGAGCCTAAGACCAATGAGGCTTGGGTTTCCAAATATAACTAACTTTCTCCTTTCTATGCAGGAACAATTGAAGACCAAAAGAAATGTATGGATTATTGACAGTGATTGTCCCAAGCACATGACAGGCAATCGCTCTTTGCTTCAAGATTTTAAGAAAATAGATGGAGGGCCGGTTGCTTTTGGAGGAGATGCAGGAGGTTACATTACAGGAAGGGGTAGGGTCATAATTGGTAAGCTCAATATTGAAAAGGTAAACTTTGTTAAGAAGCATGGGTACAATTTACTGAGTGTATCCCAATTTTGTGACTAGAGACATAACATGCTTTTTATTGAGCATGAGTGCGATATTCTTAAACCTGGGGTGGTTATTCCTCCAGAGCATATCTTGCTTAGAGCACCCTAAAAAGAAAACATGTACAAGATGGATTTGCAGGAAACATCCCCTTTAGGAGAAGTTTCTTGCTTTCTGTCTAAGAAAATAGTGAAGAGTCTTTCCTTTGTCATAAAAGAATGTGCCATGTAAACTTTAAGAATATGTATAAGTTAATTAAGAGTGATTTGGTAACTTGAATGCCAAAGAAAGAGTTTACAAGTAATGATCACTGTGTTGCATGCTTGAAAGGGAAACAACACTTAGTGTTTCACAAGCCAAAGGAAAAGAACTACATCACTACCCCCCTACACTTATTACACGTGGATCTCTTTGGCCCCACCATTTTAATGAGTCTTGGAAGGACCACATACTGTTTAGTGATCATATATGATTTTACAAGATTCACTTGTTTATCCTTCCTTAGAACTAACGATGAGACTCCTGAAATCTTGAAGAACATTCTAAAAATTAAGAATCAAAGTGATCACAAGGTCGAGACCATAAGATGTGATCAAGGAACTGAATTCATGAACTAAAATCTTGACATGTTTTGTGATGAAAAAGGTATTACAAGACAATATAGTGCTCCCAGGACTCCTTAGCAAAATGATATTGCTGAGAGGAGAAACAGGACACTTATTGAAGCTGTAAGAACCATGTTGTCTGACTCTAAACTGCCCATCACCTTCTGGGCAGAGGTAGTTAACACTACCTGCTATGTGCAGAATAGAGTTTTAGTAGTTAAAACTCATGGTAAAACTCCATATGAATTGTGGTACAAAAGGAGACCTTTCATTGGTTTTCTCAGATCATTTGGATGTCCTTGCACCATCTTGAATACCAAAGATCAGGTAGCTATATTTGTTGAGAAATCAGATGATGGACACTTTATTGGATACTCTTCTCAAGCTAAGGCTTATACAGTATACAATCTTAGAACTAGAGTAATTGGAGAATCAATCAATGTAATTTTTAATGAGCACACTCCCTGTGTGAAAGGTTCTAGTCCAGACTGGCTATTTGATCTTGATTTAGTTACCAACTATTTTAACAAATCTTGTGAGAATTTTTAGGATCTAGAGGTAACTTATCAACAGGAGATCCCGACCCAAGATTTTAGTTGAGAAGACCAAGCAAGAATACTACTTCAGATCCAATGGTAATTAACCCTGCAAATGGAGTTCCTATCAACATAACATTGACAAATCACGCTAATACATCTGAGGTGCCTATAAATTCTAGCTCAGAGGCACAAAACTCTAATGGTAGTAGTGACAGTGATAAAGAATTTCTTAATGCTGATAACCACTTCATTGAAGACAACATAAATGATGTCACACACTCATTGGATCAAGCTTCTCTTAATAAGTGTGCTAATGTGGTAGGAGGCACTTTATTGCCAGATCTAAACTTCACAAATTTAGATTTGTCAAATCAACTTCCTGTGATCCCTCAACTTAGGATCCACAAGTTACATCCTACCACAAACATCATTGGAAATATTGATCAAGGGGTGAACAAGAGGACAAACCCATGACAAAATTTTTGTCTATACTCTTGCTTCTTATCTCAGATAAAGCTAAAGAAATTTGATAAGGCTTTGAAGGATAGAAGTTAGATTGAAGCAATACAAGAGGAGCAGCTTCAATTCAAGAGACAAAAGGTGTGGAACCTATGTCCTCTTCCTCAAGGGAAGACTATCATAGGAACCAAGTGGGTTTTTAAGAACAAGAAGGATGACAGAAGACTTGTCATCAAGAACAAGGCTAGACTAGTTGTTCAAGGATACACATAAGAAGAAGGAATTGATTACACTGATGTTTTTGCTCCTGTAGCAAGACTTGAAGCTGTTAGGATATTCCTTGCATTTGCTGCATCCAAGGACTTTAAGGTCTACCAACCTGATGTCAAGTGTGTTTTCTTATATGGGGTGATTGATGAAGAGGTGTATGTTAAACAACCACTTGGCTTTACAGACCCAGATCATCCTGATTATGTCTACAAGCTTGATAAAACTCTGTATGGGATGTACCAAGCTCCAAGGGAGTGATATGAGACATTATCTCAGTATCTCTATCAGCATGGCTACAAAAGAGGTACTATAGATGGAACACTCTTCATTAAAGGAACTAGAAATGACTTAATATTGGTTCAAGTATATATAGATGACATTATCTTTGGGTCAACTAATCCAAAGATCTACAAAGACTTTGAGAGGCTGATGAAGAATAAATTTGAGATGAGTGCCATAAGGGAACTCAATTTCTTTCTAGGAATTCAAGTAAAGCAAGTTGACAATGGCATCTTCATAAGTCAATCAAAGTATATACAGGACATACTTACAAGATTCAACATGACTGAGTGTAAGGTTACAAAGACACCCATAGCCAGAAACCACTCCCTTGGACCTGATCTTGAGAGGGAGTGTGTAGATGAATATCTTTACATGGCTATGTTAGTACTTCCTGAAAGATTAACATGTTGTCTTTAATTGTCTTTGTATTTTAATTTCTGCATAGTATAGGGACTTATGTGTAAATATATGTTCCTTTAGTTTCTTTTATTACTATAAATAGGATTATATGTGTTGTGTAGATATAGACGTTTGAACTCTCTCAATTGTACATTGTAATCCTTGCAACTATCAACAGAAACTGCTATGAATTTTTGCAATTGTTGATTACTTTTCTCATATAATTGTTAATTCCTTAATCACAACACAGAATCGATCCATTTGAACCTATCAAATGGTATCATAGCCTTCGGTTTAGTGATTTGGAGCTTGAAACGACTTTTGAGTACCTGTGAATCATTTGAATCTGTGTTTTGATAGCAATTATTAAATTAATTGATTATTTCAGTTGTGTTTCAACATTTGAAACATGAATTGAATCACAATTGAGTGATTTGACACCTTTAGATCTGAATTTTTATCAGATTTGAGTGCGAACTGTTCTTCGTTGTTTGAACATAAATTTCAGTAAAATTCTGAACTTTTTTGTTAATTGGAGCAAAATGATGTTAAAGGATTGATATTCTCTACTTTCGACACTTGATTGAAGAGTTACAGATCAATTAATCAAGTTTTTGAAAAGTTTGTTAAGATCAGGTTCTTACGAAGAGGATGAATTAGGCGTTTGATGTGTTGAAATCCTTTGAAAATTCCTAAGTGTTTAGGCACATGAACACTACTCAGACGCTTTAGCACTGTGTAGGCATTTCAGATTGGGCGTTTTAACACTGTTTGTGAGCGTTTTAGCACTATTTGGACGTTTTTCAGAAACAAAGTCCCAAGCGCTTTGGAACTGTTTGGACGCTTTGAAACTGTTCAGGCGCTTCACCACTGTGTGAGCATTTTAGAACTGTTCAGGTGTTTCTAGTTTGGGAGTTTCATAAATGCACTAAGGCATTCCCTTAGGTGTTTCAAAGTCAAAGTGGGCGCTTCAATACTATTCAGGCGCATCAGAATCGGACTTTTCATTCAACACCTAGAAAATTTTTTAAAATTTAAAATCCAAAAATATTTTCTTTCCTTTATTTCATTTTAAATCTAAAAACAACAAAAATAGTATGTTTTCTTAAGTTCAAAACTTAAACATGGTTAAGTCTAATGATTCTAAGAATAGAGTACCAAAGTTTAAGAACAGAGCTGACATCAAGAACTGGTCACTCAGGCTGAAACACCATTTGAATTCTATAGATACTGATCTATGGAAATCAATAGAGAAAGGGCCTTACATTCCTGTCACCTCTGATGGTCCTAATAGAGGTTTTGTGTATACAAAAGATTCACAAGAACCTTATCCAGAAGATGATTTTCATGGGGATGATCTGAAAAAGGTGAAAAATGATATTAAAGCCTATTCACTCATGTGTAAAGGGTTACCTTTGGAAGAACTATCAAGGCATGAGAACTACCAAACTGGGTAGACTATGTATAAAGCCTTGAAAGTTATCTGTGAAGGAGGAAAAGAAATTCAAGATCTTAAAACATAGAAATTGAAAAAGCAACTTGAATTGTTTGAGCATATCTCAGGAGAGACCATAAATCAGATGATGAATAGATATGTGCAACTTACAACAGAAATGTCAACTCTAGGGATTAAGAATGATCTTAAAGACCTAAATAATAGACTTCTGAATGCACTTCCATCATCTTGGAAACAAACTGTGACTTTGTTGAAGCATACTGAAAAGTTTCCAATGAATCTTGATCTCCTTATTGCTATGATTGATCAGTGGAAATTGATGAGAGCTCAAGAAATAATGACCGAAATGCATCAACTTCTCAATACAAGTATGTTGCTTCTCCAGCAAATACTATAGAAAATGCTTTTCCTGCCAAGGATGAATCAACTCCAGAAGATGACGGTGATTTGTTTGTAGGAGCAGGATTCTTCACTAGTACACCTGTCTACTCAAATCAACCACAACAACAGTCTCCTCCAAAACCTTAAATGCCTAAATCTCAAAATGAGACTCCCTCTTCTAGCTCTACTAATCCTTGCAAAGTTAAAGATGTTATAAACATCCTTTTACAGGATGAAGAGTCCAAATCTGCCTTTACAGCCTTCATGACAACTTTTCTAGCAAAGCAAGGCAGTCATTTAACTCAAGTTGATTTAATTTTGTAAGATTTGTTTGAGATGGATCCTGACGATGTAAAAGAGATGGATCTTAATTGGCAGATGGTTATGATAGCTTACAGGACTCAAAAACACTCCTATGCCAACAGAAACTACAAACCTAGTGCAAACAAAACTATTGGATTTGATAAATCAAAGTCAAGATGTTTTAACTGTAACAACTATGGCCACTTTTCTAGAGAGTGTAAAGCTCCAAGAACACAAGGAGGAAATGGCCAAAGTAGTTCTACCAGTCAGAAATATCATCAACAGGCTCATAAGACATTTCAAAAGCCTTATCAAAGTCTTCCAATGCCAGAACTCAATAAGAGAAGACCGTTGAAGAACCAAAGAAAACATTAGTTATAAGCATCAAGGATGGTTATGACTGGAGTGCGTATGTAGAACAGTTTATAGCTGATCTTACTTCTGGTTTAGCACTGATTGCTGAGATGAATGATGAAGACTGGTCTCAAGACAAGGATCCAAAGATGGAAGGTGAAACAGACACTAAGGTAGACTATGATTGGAGTGACAAAGCTGACCCAAAGGAAAATTCTAAAGAAGTTGCTCTCGTGGCACAGTCTGAACAACCAAAGGTTGTGAACTCATTATCTGACACTAAGTCTTCAAATTCTTATCCAGAAATTCCAGTGGAAGTAAGGGAGAAAATGTGCACCAAAGCATGTTTTGAACAAGTAGAACACTACAGAACATATTCGTTCAAAATATGTGATAAACTTAAACAAGAAGAGTCAAAACACAATAAGCTGAAAACTAATCATAAAATTTTTGATGATAAAATCATATCTCTTTAAGCTTCTTGGAACAAAACTTTAAAAGAACTTCAACTTGAAGAGATGACAAAAACTCTTAAACAAGAGAAATTGACACATGTAGCAACTCAAATTGATTTAGCCAAAGTGAAAAGCTCAAAGACAATTGTTGAGCAACTGGTGAACGGAAGGAAAAATAAAGACAAAATAGGATTAGGATTCACACATGAACCTATGCTTGAATCTATCACAAATACATTACCTGAAAATTTTAATACCCATGATCATTCACCAGAGAATAAAGCTAAGCTTAAAGAGTTTCAAGAAAAGAAAAAGAATAGTCAATCAAATGTCGAGAGTAAGATCAAAAAGATAAACATTGAAATATTCTAGGAGAAAGATTCAAAAATGTTAAAGAATGGTCATCCTATTAAAGTAAAATCTTATGAACCATGACAAAATGAAGAAAAAGCTATTTGTACCAAAAAGTAAGAGTGTTATTGAACAGAGTGAATCTGAACAAAATATTGAAAAAGCTAATGATGTCAATAACAAAATGAAAGGAAAATGTGAAGAAGACAAATCAGACACTTCATGTTCTGATGATTCAAGCTCAAATGAATTAATTCAAAACAAAGATTGTGAAAAGGAATCTTCTCAAGATTCAATCAAAATCCAAAGCACTAAAACTTTATCAAGAACAAGAAATCAAAGAAGAAGAAAAGCTGCTAAAGCTAAAAAGTTTGAACCAATCAATCAATCAAATTAATCAATTCAACTTAAACTAGTGAAGTTTATATTAGCAAAAACTTTTAACATGAACACAATCTCTGAAACTATATCTAAACCTAAGATCAAATCTAACTCTGATCTGAAAACAGGTTCGGTCCAAAGTCTTCCGCTGTTCATAAAAGATTTGTATCTGAGGAATTAAAGAGTTGTGATCAAGTTCAAAAGAAAAATCCTAAGAATCAAAAGACCAAATTCAGACAAAAGAAATAACATATTAACCTAACTACCCCTAAATCGAAATAAGAATCAAATATGTCTTCCACATCAAGGGTTAATAAAGTGTTGTTTAATCATTCTCAAAAGTATTGTGATATATGTGATATGTACAATCATAACATATCTGGGTGTTATTTTAACAAGTACTGTCACATCTATGATATGACAAATCACATAACAACTGATTGCTACTTTAACAAATATTGTGCATTGTGTGATGAGCGAAATCATAATACTGAGGATTGCTTCTTTAGGAAGAACTCACCTAGGAAGGATTTTGGTAATCAAGGATATGTTAATCCAAAGTTTCAAAGAAATAATAATCTTGGATTTCAAAATCTACCAAAACAACCTTCTCTGGGTTTGAGATCCTTCAGAAGAATCAATTCTGATTATGATAATCAGTATAATGTCAGATCACAGCAGTACAATCAAGGAAAATTTATTCCACCATCTGTGAGAATGAAAAATGGAACATTTAACAAGAAAAACTTTTCTAATGTTTCAAATGATGGTTCAAAATTTCTTGATGATGATCTTGAAAAAAGATTTAATGCTTTGAGGTCAAAACTAAGAAAAGATATTTAGAGAATTTTTCAAAGAGGATTTGAAAATCCAAAATTTCAAGAGAAACCTGATGTAAACAAACTCCATTTCAAGCAGTTTACCATTGTGAATAAATATGGAAATACCAAGACCATCTCAGTTTGGGTTACTAACTGAACTTAAATGTATTTGAATGTAGGTACGCCCGTGGAGACCAGTAAACACGTGGTATGTTGAAAGTGGGTGTAGCCGGCATATGATAGGCAATCAAGCCTTACTTCAAGACTTTAAGACAAAAGATGGTACTCACATAGATTCTGGTGGAGATGCAGGTGGAAAGATAACCGGTGAAGGAACGGTATCTAATGGAATTATAAGCTTTGATAAATCAACTTCTGTGAACAGTTGAACTTTAATCTTTTAAGTGTTTCACAAATATGAGATAAATTTTATTCTGCTTTATTTGAGGACTCTTATTGTTATATTTTAAAGCCAGGATTTTAGATTGGCAAGGAGTGGGTAGTTTTTAAAGCCGTTTGAGATAGAGATGTCTACAAGTCAGATATGTCTCATGTTGATCCTTTAACAGAAACAACTTGCCTCATTGCTCACGCATCAAATGATGAAAGCCAGCTTTGGCATAGATGTCTCGGTTATTCCAACTTCAAAAACATGAACAAACTTGCAACAAGAAGTCATATAGTAGGAATTCCATCAAAGAAGTTCGCTACATCAGATCTCTGTAAAGCATGTTTGAAAGGAAAACAACACAGAGCGTCTTATAAGTCCAAACAGATAAACTCAACTTCAAAGCCTCTACAAATTTTACACATGGATTTATTTGGTTCTGTAAGTGCAGAGCATTGGAAAGAAATCATATTGTTTAGTTATCATTGATGACTATACAAGATTTTCTTGGGTTTTCTTTTTGCGTGCAAAATCTGAAACGGCTGAATTATTAAAAGAGTTTATCACTAAAGTAGAAAATCAAATTGATCTAAAAGTCAAAATATAATGAAGTGATAATGGAACAGAATTCAAAAATGCTAATGTTGATTTGTTCTGTGGAGGAAAAGGGATAGCTCATCAATTTAGTGCTCCTAGAACTCCACAACAAAACGGAGTTGCAGAAAGGAAAAATCGAACATTGATTGAAGCAGCCCATGCAATGTTAGCAAATGCTATGATTCCAATCACTTTCTGGGATGAAGCCATATCAACTGCATGTTTCATTCAGAATCATACTCTATTAGTGAAAGACAAACAGAAAATCCTTATGAGTTGATGTTTGGCAGGAAACCAAACATAAATTTTCTTAAATCTTTTGGTTGTCCGGTTTTGATTTTAAAATCAAATGACCAGCTAGGCAAATTTGATGCAAAATCTAATGATGGATTTTTTCTTGGATATTCGTCAGCTTCTAAAGCTTATAGAGTTTATAACTCTAAGACGAATGATATCATTGAAACGTTCAATGTCAAATTCCTTGAGAATTCTTTTCCATCAGTTGCCAATGGTCCAGCATGGTTATTTGATTTAGACTCATTATCAAACTCATTCAATTCTAACCTGCTTGAATCTTATTGTGTCAACAGGAAACAGGTAGCAGATCTTGGATCCTTTAGTGACGATTCAGACTCTGATGATATGGATGATTCAAGCCCAAACAATCTATTTTTATAATTTGTGAGAGATCCTATCTTCAATTTAGAGAATAATGATCAACAAATTCCTGAGCAACAACAAGTTCTTGAAAATTCTGATGATTCTCAACCAATTCCTAATGATTGAAATGAGTTTGTGCAACCTAAGTCCGGAACATCATCTATCTATGGTGATGCAGTTGATACTGGTAATCTTGATTACTTTATCAACTTACCGAGTCAAGTTCCAAATTTCAATCCACATTCTTCTAGCCTACTGCATCAGCTCTCCAACTTGAATCAAACAAATCTAGATGTTAATATTCAAGGTGATGAGATTCCGATATCTCGTATTCACAAGAACCATCCAACATCTTATATTATTGGTCCATTGAATGAGAGAACAACAAGAAGTAAATCAGAACAAGCAAACATGTGCTTATACTCTTGTTTTCTTTCTCAAATTGTTCCTAAAAACGTTACCGAAGTGTTAAAGGACAATGGTTGGATTAAGGCTATTCAAGAAGAATTACTGTAATTCCGTAAACAATAAGTGTGGAATCTGGTGGATTTACCTGAAGGAGAAAATGCTATAGGCACAAAATGGTTGTTTAGGAATAAAAT
The DNA here is from genome assembly GCA_024085815.1 of Flaveria linearis. Taxonomy (NCBI): domain Eukaryota; kingdom Viridiplantae; phylum Streptophyta; class Magnoliopsida; order Asterales; family Asteraceae; genus Flaveria; species Flaveria linearis. Next base: position 52,657,365 of record CM044008.1, on the reverse strand, counting down.
CAATGATCGAGGAATGTCATTAGAAACAAATTGAGACTAGTTGCACAAGGATACACACAAGAAGGAGGAATTGATTATGATGAAGTATTTGCTCCAGTTGCAAGACTTGAATCCATTTGTGTCTTCCTGGCTTATGCATCGTTCATGAAATTCAAGGTGTATCAAATGGATGTAAAAGGTGCATTCTTGTACGGTCCACTCACTGATGATGTGTACGTAAAGCAACCTCCAGGTTTTGAAGATGCAGAATTTCCATATTGGGTGTACAAGCTTAGCGAAGCTCTATATGGACTCCATCAATCTCCTACAATCTGGTATGAGACATTGTCACAACACTTAATCCAACATGGATACACGAGAGGGAAAATTGATCCAACTTTATTCATAAAGAAGGATTTTGTTGATCTCTTATGTGTACAAGTGTACGTGGATGATATCATATTTGGTTCTACCTGTAAAAAACTGTGCAATAAATTTGAAGAAATCATGAAGTCTCAATTTCAAATGAGTTCTATGGGAGAAATCAATTTCTTCCTTGGACTACAAGTTCAACAATCTGCAGATGGTATATTCATCAATCAAGGGAAGTTTGTTGACAAACTCTTGAAGAAATTCAAACTGCAGGATTGTCAGTCAATAAGAACTCCAGATAACGTAAACTCCAAGATTAAGCCTGATCCAAAAGAAAATCAGTTGACCAAACTTTATAAAGATCTATGATTGGTTCTTTGATGTATCTTACTGCATCTAGACCAGACATTATGTATGCTGTTTGTGTCTATGCCAGGTATCAATCAGACCCGAAAGAATCCCACTTAATTGCTGTCAAAAGGATATTCAGGTATCTCAAAGGTAAACCGACTTTAGGGCTATGGTATCCCTACGAGGGAAACTTTGAGCTATATGGATATACAGTTAGTGATTATGGAGGATGTTGTCAAGATAGAAAATCTACAACGGGTGGTTGACAGTTTTTAGGTCCCCGATTAGTCTCGTGGCAATGCAAGAAACAAACAAATATCTCTGTTTCAACTGCAGAAGCTGAGTACATAGCTGCTTCAATAGGATGTTCTTAAATCCTTTGGTTATAAAACCAACTGCTGGATTATGGGTTCAATTTTCTTAAAACACCAATTTACATTGATAACACTGCTGCTATGTTCATTACAGCTAATCCAGTCCAACGTTCAAAAACAAAACATATTGAGATTCTATATCATTTTCTCAAGGATAACTCTGAGAAAGGTTTAATCATTTTGTTTCAAATTGCAACTGAAAAACAGTTGGCTGATCTATTTACTAAAGCATTCTTACCAGGACGGTTTGAGTACTTAGTGGAGTTAATTGGTCTTATTAACCATGTGTAGAACTGGTTTTTAAGTTTTCTTTCAGTTCTTTGAATCATAACATGATCAGAACCCTCCCTTATCCAAAAGGTCATAGTAAGAGAACCTGTCAAAGTTATTTTCCTGATTATAGTTTGTGTGTGTGTGTGTGTTTTCCTTTGATAGAAAAACCAATACAAAAGTAGATAAAACAAAATTAAAGATAAAAAACATAAAACAAAAACTACAAAAATAGAGTCTTTATTTGTTAATTCATTTTTAAGAATGAATCTGTTTTTGCAACATGTGAGAAATAATAGTACATTAGTGAGATCAGTTGCATACTTCACTCGTCAATAAAGTCTGACATGATCAGATATGATGTGTAGACAATCTCATGCTATTATACTAAAAAGGTAAATTCTTGTGACTAAAATAAAACATCTATGCATGTATATGTGTTCATCTAAGTACTTTGTTGTATTAGCTTATCCGATTGATTGCTTGTAAAGTTACAACACTCACACCTGGTGGTGATATGACTAATCTTGAGATCTGTTACAAGTATCATCTCACTTCTTTGTTATGAGTCATCATAGACCTGAAATGATGAGATATCATCTGTTGTAAGTGATTACAGACCTGGATATTCTTCTTTTATGCAAAAGATGCCAATGTGCACAACCAATTCAAATGGATGGTTAAAGTTGATCAAATGGTTATCCATGATCATCTCTGCTAAATGAGCAACATGAACTCTCTTTATGCATATATGTCAGGTAATAAGTTGAGAATTAGTGCTTTCTTGCATGTCTTGATGATAGTTGATCTCTCTAAGTCTTTATATTTGTGCATGTTTTATGTGTGCACGCAATTTAACAATGATAAGTGTGATAATATTGTGTCAACTTGGCAAACTTCTATGTTTATAAAACTTAAAATTTTAGGGGGATAATAAAAGTAAGGGTTTCTAAGAAAATCAATATTAAAATGTTTGAATGGAAAGGATGAAGCTAAATGTTCTAAGCATGTGTGTGTTTGATAATGTAAAAGTTTGATAATGATAAAATGAGCCTATAAAATTTTGAAGTGGAAAAGATTCTTGCAAATTTTCTAAATGAGACCATTTTTTTTAATTTAAGACTAAAATGAAGAGAAATTGTATTTTGAAAAAAATAAATAAATAAAAATTAAAGACAAATAAAAGGGTTTAAAATGTCAAAGTGAAAATTGAGGGTCAAAAGATGTGAATTTTGGGAAAAATTCAAAATTCTAAAAATTGTCTGAATATTAGTATGTGAACAGTGCTAATATGTCTAAACAGTGTTTAGGTGAAAGATGTGAAAAATATACAAGTGTATGGAAACTCATACGCCTAAACAGTGGACATAAGTCCAAGTAGGAGAATGATGAGTTTTCAGAAATATTACAAGTGTTTGGGCATTTTTCATATCCTCATGCGCCTGAACAATTATCATACGTCTAAGAAAATGGGTAATTGTTGGGCATTTCAACATGCTCATGCGTCCACACTGTACCAGATGTTTCAAGTGAAAATATTAACCAAGTGTTGGGCGTTTCATATAATCACATGCGCCTGGACAGTGCAAAAGCGCCTAAACAATGCCTATGCGACTGAACAGTGCTCATACGCCTAACCTCATGCGCCCATACCGTGCTCATGCGTCTAAATTTTTTCACTTAGTATATAAACAACACTTCTCATTTTTCACTCATTCTCAATCTCAAAACCCCTGAACTCATACGACACTCGTTTCACCTTATTACACTCAATCTGTCATCTGTTTCTGAAATATCGTAATCGAAAGGGTGTATACTTGTTTGACAAACGTAAGTTCATAGTTAAAATCATTCCATTTCAAGTCACTGATTCATAATCAGTCGGATGTCTCAAATCTATTTAGGCGTTTTTAACCCTAAAAATTTGTAAAACTTGAAATAGGTGCATTAAAACAAAACTAAGAACTTAAAATGATCTTAGATTGTTAATATACACTGAATTTCGAGCAGTTTAATATATGAAACAATTGATTTCATGAACTTCGATCAAAGAGTGTTCTTCATCAGTTCGAAGGATGAAGATGAATAGTTTCAAAATTTTGAAATTTTTTTAATAAAATTAAAATTTCATAAAAACTTAATTGCCAAATAACTTTGATAAAATGTTAATTGAATTAGTGTGTTTTTAAAACAAACATACAACAACTTGTATTTAATATGATTTGGATAGAACTTTTAAAATACTAGAAAATGATAAGTACAAGTTGATGTAAAACCAAAACTAAGTGTTTAAAACATAATAATTCATTAAAATTTAATTCAAAGTTTGATAAAATCAAAGTGTTTAAAGAAATCAAAGTATCTAAAGTTTGTGTGTTCATCTGTGAAGATGGTTGAGTTAAAGTTCAAACCAAAGCATAATGTAGCAGCTTATCTAAATGAAGAAGTTAGAGAAGCAGTTGGTTATGAAGAGATTATAAGATTTCTGCTAAGAACTAAGTATGTGTATGCCATATGTGTAAGACCAGCTATCAATGCCAGATTGATAAAGAGATTCTGGAGAACAGCAGAGATAGAGATAGATGATGAAGGAAACAAAGTACTCAGAGTATTTGTAACCAATGATAGAATGACTGAGGTTTCTGAGCAAGCAATCAGAGTAGCTCTTAGACTTGGAGAGAATGAGCCTCAAGACTTAGCTGAGTATACATTTAATGAATGTAGAGAAGTGTTCATGATGATGGGTCACCCTGACAACTTCCCTAAGAAACAATTCTTCAGGGAAAGGGTGTATAATCATTTGAAGTTACTCTGTTACATATTCCAACATTGCATGTCCAAGAGAAGTGCTGGATGGAACTCATTCCCAGTGGACATTGCATCTCCTATCATTGCCTTAGCCAAAAACAAAAGATTTAACATGTCTAAATGGATTATGAATGGTTTCATATTCAATCTAGAGAAAGGCAAAAGGAACAAGTATTTGATGTATCTGTCACACCCCCGGGCCCAGGTAGGGTGGGACGTCACAGATTAGCAACAACATACATGGCAGCGGAAACAAACCAATATACGAGCTCAAAGGGAGAGAACATCACATGGCATTTATAGTATTAAAAGACAACGGGCTGGAAACAGATCCAGCCCCAAATGTTTACATGTTTCAACACAAGTTAAATAGTCATTGTATCAAAATTATTCAAGTCCTAAATGGTCACACAAATAATGCCATGGTCTCGGGGTTGAGTCTAAGTCGTCCATAAGCTAGGAGTCTTCACAGGTTACCTGAAACATGCTCAAAAGAAAAGAGTGTCAACTAAAAAGTTGGTGAGTTCAAGCGCTTAAAGTTTCAAAACAAATAAAAGGAACTACAAAAGTTCACAGTAAAGGTTTTAGAATCCAGTGTGATAGTTTATAAAAATCTCGTTTGATGTTTAAAAACATCGTTTATAGTATTAGTCATTGTGGGGTATCACAATCAACCCTGCACTTGGTCCCCGGTTGGCCTCTTCTAAACTTGTGTTTAACCGGATATTCCCGTAGGAAAGGACCAAGCCTCAGATTAGTGAACCATTCCTGCTAGAATGGTTCACCATAGTATCTTACTCAAAAATTGTTACATGCCACAAACGACCCCTCAGGATCTCTGTGGGGTACCTCCCTGTGGCGGGAGCCACTGTGCGTGGGGGATTCCACAGATAGATCTATTCACGTAAGAACAAGCGGTTCACAAAAGAATTAATGATTATGACTAAAGTATCAGCAGGTATCCAAAAAGTCCCACATACAAGCATCAAGTAAGCATAATCATAGTTCATAAAACAAAAGATCATGCCAAACAGTAAACAGTATCACACATAAGAGTTTCAGTTTAAAGGAGCATGCTTCATCCCCAAAACAAAAGTAAAAAAGGGGGACACGAGAACTTACCTTGGTTATTAAGCAACTAGAGATTCTTCGCGTGCCGGGAATAGCTAAAGTCTAGCACCCTAATATGAATTTATTAAGTGATTAGCTACTGCTCTAAACCTATTTAAGGAGTAACATTAGTGCCTAAGCCTTAAATAGACGGTTTCGGTTTTGATTCGATTAGGTTTGCGTAAAAAGTTTACTTTTTAGGAAAGTCAAGGTTTTTTATGGAATCAAAGGTTTCTACCTTACTAGACCAGGGATATATATTAATTATGCCATTTAAGGGGGCAAATGAACTTATGGGAGTCGGTTATGAAGTTTTGTAAAATTTACAGTTTTGCCCCTGAAGTTTCAAAGTTGACTATTTCTACCCTTATGTTTGGTTTCTTGCATTAAGTGTCCTCTATTCTTAAAAATCAGGTTCAAGACCTTAATTCAACTTAGTTTCAAGGATTTCTATCTATAATTTCAGTTTATAGACTCGGTTTCTAAAATACGCGTTTAACGTTGCCGGTTACGGTAAAACCGAACGGTTTAAAATGGTTATTTATGAGTTTTCACCTTTTTGGGGTCTAAGTACAGTAGCTACTTATTGAAATCATTTTTATGAGTTTCAAACCTTTTAGATTATAAAAATTTGTTTCTAAAAGTAGAAAGCTCGTTTTTACATTTAAACCGTTAAAACGCGTTTTAGTCGGGTTTGACCATTTTTAAAGGCTTGTTTGACCACCCATTTTACCTTTGAGGTTATTTTATCTATTAACCTACTGGAACTTCATGATTTTTATAAATTGTAACATTTAACCCATTTATCATAGGTTTTTCTTTAAAAACGCCTCTCGGTTTACGCCCGGTTTCATCTAAAATCCACTTAAATTACCCTTTTGAACTCTAAAACTTTTCATTGACTCCATAAACCTTTATTTATCCAATTAGAACCTGGAATTCTCTTTAAAACGTTCATGGTCCATGTTTCCCATTTTTAAGTCATTTTAACACGTTTTTCGGGTCCCGAAAGTGACCAAACTAGGCCTATACACATTATGTCCTTTGTTCCAGAGGTCATGCCATGTTATTAAACTTAATATGCACCAAAACTTACTAAAATAACAGTCCCAAACGTTTCCTAGCTGTTCTATACATCCATGGACTTTAAAACATGTAGAAAGTGTCATAAATGACCATTACACTTGTGTAAATCCTTTTATCTTGGGTCTAACCATTACTAAACTTTATCTAACTTAAAAAATCGGATTATTAGGGTGTCTTAAAGTCATTTTGTGCAGATTACAACCCTTGTCTTAGGGGGTTTTCAAGAAATGTCTAGGGAAAGTTGTTACTAGTAGAAGGAATGACTATTTGAGGTGTAAAGCATGTTTGCACCATATGTAGGTGGTGTACACCCTTGGAGACTTCAAAAACAGGTTGTTGTTAGTCTTAAAACCCATTGTTATGCAAGTTAAACGTTTGGTTTCAAGGGGTTACAAGATTCACAAGTGCATGGTGACAAAAACACCAAAAAGAGGGTTTTTAAGGGGTAAATCGGATTCTACCCCTTGGAATGAGCATTATAACATGTGGTATACCTTCAAGAACTTGGGGAACTCCTCAAGAACAAAGTGAGGGTGAGATGTTTCTTCTAAAACAAGAAAAAGATGGGTTTTTAGGTGAAAAATGAAGACAATCTCAAGAAATGACCAAAACCGACATAGTGAGCTTACACCCGATGTATCTTGCGGTTTAAGAGGTGTAGAACATTATGGATGGTTGGAATATTCTTGGATGAGGCTGGAGAAGTCGAACACAAGCTGGAAATCTCAAGCTTTGCATGTTCTAAGCTTCAAAACTTCACCAAAAGTCCACCTTTGCTGCGGTTTGCTGCTGGCCGATTATTGTGCTTGTTGTTGCTCACGGTTTTGGGGCTGAAAAGGAGCTGGACTGAGGCTGGAATAGAGAGAAATTTTGAGAAGGAGAGTGTTTCTTCAGCTGGGATTTCAAATGAGAGAGAGAGAGAGAGTTGAAAGGATGAAGTGAAATGCATGGATTGTGTATGGGTGATATGGTGGTGTAAGTGTTAGAAGAAAGCAAATGTTTCTATTAGGGGAGAGGGGGGGCGCCGATTTGGCCCTTGTCCTCTAGTGGACTTTTAAAAATAAATTTTTATTAGTTATTTTGTTGAATAGATTTTATAAGATGGTAGTATTTTTGGTGGTATAAGTTGTTAGTTAATAAATTGTCTTATGCATGGTAATGCATGTTAGGTCCGAAACTTTGTAAGTGTGTGTGCACATATACTTTTAATTGTTTCAATTGATATTCTTAATTCTAGCTAGGGTGACTAATTAATATTCCCGGGCATGAAATTTCTAAAAAGGCAAGACTTAGAATGACTAAATTCACGTAAATCACATAGAATCATAAAAATTGATCAAATAAAAATTAGTGATTCTAACACTCTTGATATAATTGAATTGTTTCCATTATTAGTATTTATAAGACAGGATATGATGCAATTAAATTAGGGTTTAGAATAGTGACCTTGGGACCGGTTGTCACACCAAGATTCCATCAGTTGATCATCAATGATGATCATCTAGGTCTATATGTTCATCGAGTAGAAGGTGATAGACTTGAACTTGAGCACATGTAAGTGATTGTGTAAAAGAGATTAGCTGTTATTACTGGAGCTCCGAATGTTCTTTATTTGATTATATGAGGAATGTTGCAATGGATGAGGTTGATATTCATCAACAACATTTTCATTTGACTGAGGAGGAACCAGTAGACCCAAATGAGAGAGAGAGAGTTGAAAGGATGAAGTGAAATGCATGGATTGTGTATGGGTGATATGGTGGTGTAAGTGTTAGAAGAAAGCAAATGTTTCTATTGGGGGAGAGGGGGGGCGCCGATTTGGCCCTTGTCCTCTAGTGGACTTTTAAAAATAAATTTTTATTAGTTATTTTGTTGAATAGATTTTATAAGATGGTAGTATTTTTGGTGGTATAAGTTGTTAGTTAATAAATTGTCTTATGCATGGTAATGCATGTTAGGTCTGAAACTTTGTAAGTGTGTGTGCACATATACTTTTAATTGTTTCAATTGATATTCTTAATTCTAGCTAGGGTGACTAATTAATATTCCCGGGCATGAAATTTCTAAAAAGGCAAGACTTAGAATGACTAAATTCACGTAAATCACATAGAATCATAAAAATTGATCAAATAAAAATTAGTGATTCTAACACTCTTGATATAATTGAATTGTTTCCATTATTAGTATTTATAAGACAGGATATGATGCAATTAAATTAGGGTTTAGAATAGTGACCTTGGGACCGGTTGTCACACCAAGATTCCATCAGTTGATCATCAATGATGATCATCTAGGTCTATATGTACATCGAGTAGAAGGTGATAGACTTGAACTTGAGCACATGTAAGTGATTGTGTAAAAGAGATTAGATGTTATTACTGGAGCTCCGAATGTTCTTTATTTGATTATATGAGGAATGTTGCAATGGATGAGGTTGATATTCATCAACAACATTTTCATTTGACTGAGGAGGAACCAGTAGACCCAAATGACTTAATTGAGGACGTAGTTGCAGAGATCATTGAAGAAGAAGAGAATGATAAAGATGATGATGAAAGTGATCATTATGATGAAGCTGATGAAAGTTCATCAAGTGATAGTGATGATGATGGTGTTGATGGTGCAGCTGAGGCACATCAAGCAGATAGTAGTGAAGCTACTGAGTCTGATCATGCTGCTAAGGCACATGATGTTAGTGAAGAAACTACTAAAGGAATGACTCATGATGAACCAATTACTAAAGCTCAAGGTGCTGAGGAAGCAGAGGCTAATGTGCAAAATCAAACATTTGATTTTGATTTCATGGATGCTATGCTGTCTGAGCTTGTCTTTTAAAGTACAACTCCAATTGAATCTGAAGACATTCTAGTTGCTACAACACACAATGTGTCTGTACAGACTAATGATATCATTGATGTTGATGAGCTAGAAAAGCTAAAAGAAATCAACATGACTCAAGAAAAAGAAATAGTTAAGTTGAAAGAAGAAAATTTGAAGCTCAAAGAAGTTATTAAAATGAAGGATGCTGAGATGGTTACTGTGGTGAAAGATAAAAATGAAATCATGAAGACTTTTGATGTGATGATAAGAGATTATGATATAATGGAAGAAAAATTCAAAAAGCTGACTGAAGAAAATGAAATAATGAAAGAAGAGTTGGCAAAATTAAAAGAAACTCAAAAGGTTGATTCACCTGAGATTGAGATTGTATCTGAAATCAATCAAATAAACATTGTGGAAACTCCTGTTGTTGATAAGGGTAAAAGGAAGTTAGATGAAATAGATGAATCAGTTCTACATGAGTCTTCATCTAAAACTCAAAAGATCTCTGAAGTTCAGGAGAAAGGTGAAAAGTTTGTGCAAGAGACTATAGAAGCATTGATGATATTGAAGATGAGTTTAATGATGACTGGTATGATGAAGTTCTTGAAGATGAAGACCTTGATGAAGCAAACTTTGAACAGAACTTCACACTAGTGGAAACAGCTCAACATGAGTTAACAATTGATTTTGAAGATAGATACAATTTTTTGGTGAAAATGAAGTATAACAGAGTATTCCTGGATGGCTTGACTATGACGCAGATAAACAAAGAGTATGAAAAGTGTATAACTGCAGAGTGAGTAGCCCTAGTGGATCCAAATGAAATTGTGGTGGAGCATGGTGAATGGAACCCACTGCAAGAGAGCATTAATGTGTAAGAGATGCCGAGCTTTGAACTTCACCATCCTGATCCTGATGAGGAGCATTCTAGCTTTGAGATCTTAGCTATAAACTAGAAATTATCATTGAGGAACCTTGTTAGAAGCTTTCAAGCTACTGACAAACAATCTAACAAGATGACCATTCTGGATACTGATAATCCTTAATACCTTGAAATAACTAAGAGGACAAGGATGTTAAAACTACAAGAGATCCGGTCGATGGTTCAAAAGACAAATATGTATGAGAGAAGGAAAGACCTTATGAAGATGTTCCCTGAATCAGAGAAACAAGCTTACAAAGTTTCTCTTGATCAGAAACAACTATTCAACAAAGCTAGATTGATTGGAGACTTAGTGAGAAATGTATTGCAGAAAGGACAATCAATCTCTGAGCTGCTAAATGCTATGATTGCTCCTGATTCTACAAACCAAGTTAAGATTGTTTCTTGGAAGTACGATGAGATATTTGATGCCTTCCTGATTAAACGAGAAAAGGCAGTGTGTGATGTATATCATTTTTACTCAAGCATCATTAAGCTCCCAGTTTAAGATCTCAAGGAGTTGAATAAACTGCCTTTAATCAATCCAACTGGAGCTAAACATGATGATATGTTTGTTGAATTGTTAAACAGTGGAATAACTAGTGTAAATGCATTCTTGGAAATGAGATGCTCATAGGACAATAAGGATTATTTTGCTACTTTGAAGAAGAATAGAAAGATTAAAGGAAAACAATCAGAAGATGACCACTTCTTGATTGAATTTTGTGATGAGTATTTTGAGAAAATAACTACTCCAGGATTGAAAGTTATAGAGGGGACTCAAAAATCAAAACCAATCCTGCGATGGTTCTATAACACTGAAACATTTAAGCTCAAATTAGTCCGAAATCTCAAGAAGTGGGATGAGGATATGATCACATTGTTTGGTGTGTTTGAGCTTAAACTGTTACACCCAAGCTATATCTCTTTCCTATCAGTCTAAAAATTTGAAAGAGTATCTCTAGAGATTGCAGAGAATGATAAGAAATACTTTTGTCAATCATTAAAGTAATGAATGCTGCAATGGAGAGAATCTCACTGAGGAAAGCATTAGCTTATGCCAACATAGTCAAGAAAGATATTAAAGAGATTGAGTTTATGAGAATATCCAGTAAAGGAGTGTTGGAAGTGTATTCAAAAGGTAGTTCAAATCTATTGAGCTATATGCTAACATTGATATTACAGGATTGTCCAAAGATACACTTGAGGAGATGAGCAAGATGAAGTTAAAGACAAATGAGGCAAAGCCTGAACAAGGTGTGTTAGCAAGCAAGTTCAAATCTTCTATTGCTAAAGTCTTAAAAGAACATGAGCTATACAAGGAAAAGCCTATGTGTAAGATCAAAGAAGAACCTGAGGAGTATTTTGAAGTTTGAAGATGGATAGATAGAAGAAAGAGGATTGAAGATGAAAAGAAGACAGAAGACTGAAGCATAAAAGATTGAAGCTGAGAAGACAAAGATAAAAAAATTGAAGATTTTTGAAGACTGAAGACCATGTAAATCTTAGGGGGAGTATTGTTAGTACTTCTTGAAAGATTAACATGTTGTCTTTAATTGTCTTTGTATTTTAATTTTTGCAATAGTATAGGGACTTATGTGTAAATATATGTTCCTTTAGTTTCTTTGATTAGTATAAATAGGATTATATGTATTCTGTAGAGATAGACGTTTGAACTTTCTCAATTGTACATTTTAATCCTTGCAACTATCGATAGAAACTGCTATGAATTTTTGAAATTGTTGATTACTTTGTTCATATAATTGTTAATTTCTTAATCACAACACAGAATCGATCCATTTGAACCTATCAGGCTATGATTAGGTCTCTCATGTATCTTATATCCAGCAGGCCTGATTGTTAGTGCTTCTTTAAGGATTAACATTTTGTCTTTATATGTCTTTTTGTCTTTTGTAATAGTATAGGGACTTGTCTTGTAATTAGTTAGTTCCTTCTTGTGTTTATTGGTAGTATATATAGCTTAGACATGTGTAGGTTAGATAGACGAGAATCTGCTTACACTCTTTGTAATTGTCTTTGCTTTATATCAATAAACTCATTGAATTTTGTTGATATTATGCTTTGATTTGATTACTTTGCTTGTGTTTTCATTGAATTGCTAGCTAATATCATCACAGATCTATACATTTGATCCTATCAAATGGTATCAAAGTTGTTGGTTGAGTGAATTGAGTTTTTGTCGAACATTGAAAAGTCAAAATTCACTTGATTCTGTGATTGATTAGCAATTCAATTGAAATATTATGGTTTTTAGTTGTGTTTAATCATCATAAACATGAATTGAACCACAATTAGCAGTCAAATTCATCAACTTTCAGAGAATTAGTCGAAATTTGGTTCGAAAAGTGCTCAACTTTGTCGAACTGAAATTCGGAAGATTCACTGAATTGTTGTTGATAATCAAAGAAATTGAAGGAAGAAGATTGTTAATCGGCATTAAATCTACTTAATTGGAAGATTTCGATCCAATTCATCAAGTTTTGATCGATTTCAGAAAAATTGAGATCGTTACATTCATAAGAACATGATGAATGTGACGCATGAGGGTTGAGAATCATTGAAAATTGCCCAAGTGTTTGGACGTTTGACCACTGTTCAGACGTTTTACCACTGTGTAGGCGGTTTTCAATCAGACGGTTTACAACTGTTGAGGCATTTTACTACTGTGAGCTCAAGTAATTCTAGACGGTTCATAACTGTTTAGACGCATCAGAACTGTTTGGACGGTTGGAACTTCCAGACGTCTGACAACTGTTCAGACGTTTTGCAATTGTTTAGACGTTTCTACTTTAGGCGGTTTTTAAAAATTTTCTAAGGCAATCCCTTAGACGGTTCTTGTTCAAACCAAAATTTTCTCAACTGTTGAGACGCTTCTTTACTGTTCAGGTGCATCTTCACTTAATACTTAGAATTTTTTTAATAATCAAAAATTTAAAAATCAGAAAATTTAAAATCAACAAAAATATAAAGATGGTGAAATCAGAAGACTCAGAAAATAGAGTTCCTAAACTGAAACACAGAGCTGATTTCAAAATTTGGTCACTTAGATTAAAACACCATTTGAATTCCATTGACACTGATCTTTGAAAATCAATTGAAAAAGGACCATACATTCCAATAACCACTGATGGGCCTGACAGGGGTTTTGTATATACTAAAGATTATCAAGAACCCTACCCTGAAGATGGTTTACAAGGAGATGATTTGAATAGAGTCAAGAATAATATTAAAGCATACTCCTTGATGTGTAAAAGACTACCTTTGGAAGTTCTTGCAAGGCTAGATGGATATCAGACTGGATATACCATGTACAAAGCCTAAAAGACCATCTGTGAAGGAGGAAAAGAGATCCAAAACCTCAAGAATCAAAAGCTGAAAAGGAAGTTAGAACTGTTTCAACATTTGTCTGGTGAAACAGTAAACCAGATGATGAACATATTTGTTCAGCTTACTACTGAGATGTCAACAGTTGGAATTAAGCCTGATCTTGAAGATCTAAATCTTAGACTACTCAATGCTTTGCCCTCCTCATGGAAACAAACTGTAACTTTGCTAAAGCATGCTGAGAAGTTCCCAATGGATTGAGATTTGCTTATTTCCAAGATAGAGTCTTATGAAATTGATGAAAGCTTAAGGAACAATGACAGAGCAGCATCAATGTCACAATATCAGTTTGTTGCATCTCCTGCAAACTCTGTTGAAAATGCTTTCATGGCAAAGAGTGAGAAGGTTCCAGAAGAAGAGGGAGACTTATTTGTTGGAGCAGGATTCTTCACTGATTCATCATTCACTAGTGTTCCTGCTTATACCTCACAATCTCATCCTCAAAATCCTCCTAAATCTCAGAGTTCAAATGTTTAAATAGGGACTCCGTCAACTAACTCTGCTAAATCTGTAACACCCGGAAGTTTGACTTTTTGGAGTGTTATGCGAATGAGTCTCAGTCGCATGGAATTCATGCGACTGGACGACCAATCGCATGATGTTCGAACGACTGAAGGTTCAACCGCATGGAACTCATGCGACTGGAGGTCCAGTCGCATGGTGTTCATGCGACTGAAGGTCCAGTCGCCTGGACCTCGGGCGATGGAGCTGTAGCTATGAAGGAGGGGCAGCCCTCTGCCCTCCCCACACTTACATATTTCAGTCGGGAGGAAGAGCAGAGAGAGAGAGAGAGAGCAGAGAAAGAAGAGAAAGAAAGAGAGAAAGTGGTGATTCGGGCTTGAGATTTGTCGAGTGACTAGTCCAAATGAAGCTCTTCATCTTCTCCTTGATTATGTGAGTTCTAGGACCCCTCATTTACTTGTTTTCATACGATTTTGGGGCTGGGACACATATAAACCCATTTTTTTTAAAAAGTGTATGTTTGACCCATTTGGGTGAAATCTTGGGTAATGTGTTTAAGGTACGATTTAGGACTTGCATATGCTTCTATGATGTCCTAGTATGAATCCATGAGGTTTAGGATGGCTAATTTAGGCTGGAGATGAGTTTGGAGGAATTTGAAGGCCGTAGGTCACGACTGCTGTTCGGGATGAACTCCAATCGCACGACTGAGGAACGACTGACATTCAATCGCACGACTGAAGCTCAGTCGTACGACTGGGGATTAGTCGCATGACAGGTCATGCGACTAGGAGTTCAGTCGCGTAAGTCCAGTCGCATAGTAGTTCAGTCACATGTCTGAGGGTTAGTCGCATAGAAGCTCATTCGTATAGTGTTCATTCGCATGATAGGAGGTCCATTCGCACGATTGTATGCCCATTCACATAGCTGGCCAATCGCATGATCTAGTCGCATGGAGGCCATGCGACTGAAGCATGTTCACTCGCCCAAATAGGGCTGATGTGAATGAGGAGAGATGTGTATGTAGGATGTATGTATGATAAGTATGACGTAGCCTTATATGATGGTAATGACTGATGATTTGTAAATATCTATGTTCCCTGTGTCGATGTATGTTTATCTTTTCGTGGCTTTACGTGAATGAATGAATGAATGAAACGAATGTAATTAGAACGTAAAGTGAAAGATAATGAAAGAGGAACATGATGAATGAATGCATCCATTAATGAATGAATGAATGAATGTAAGAAAGGCTTGCAAGCAAATGTATGGAGGTGCACACCCCTGGCAGGTGTTAGCTCAACGGTGTGCGGGTTAGCTACCCCGAAGGATGCACATTGGGGTCAGTCTTTGTGATTGACCATATGTATGTATGGGATCCTTGCCGCTTACCCTAAGTGACTGGATTAGCAGTAGTGCACAATGTTCGTGATTGATCATCACAGGTCCAGCACCCACAGTAGTGCACAATGTTCAGGGTATAGCATATGGCATTGATCCAGAAGGAAAGTGGAAAGATAAATGGTGCATGTACCTACCCTAGGTGACTGGATCAGCAGTAGTGCACAACGTTCGTGGTTGATTACCACAGGTCCAGCACCCGCAGTATTGTACGATGTTCGGGGTATGGTACATGTCACCGAATGTAATGAACGAATGAAGGAACATAAAGAATGTATGAATGAAGGTAAGAAATGTATGAACGAAAGAAAGAGTTATGAACGAACGTGAATGTTAACGATGAACGGTACACGAATGAAAGCTAATGAATGAATGATGAAGATAATAATAATACTATCTGTGTGTACGTATGTTGTGTGATCGCATGCACGTAAGAACGGTTTTAATGAAGGAAAAGTAGGTTTTATATTAAAACTAGAACTCACTCAGCAACACTGACTTTTTATGTGTTTCCAGAAGACATGTAGTGTTGTTGGGGATGGCACGAGGCGGCTACTCAGCTCTTTTGGGATGGCATTCTCCTTTTGATAATGCTGCCACACATTATGTTGCGTGCAAGTGTTCCTTGAGGATCCCGATAAACGGGATTACTTAAGGAATCTTCTTTATGATGAAATTTTAATGTTTCAATACTAGAGGTCACTGTTTATGACCGTTTTGTAAACAATACCGATGTAAAACATTGTAAAAGCTTTTATGATGAAATGAGATGTCTCTTTGAATGTTTCCGCTGCAAATTCCTATTTAAATGTATGTTTTATGTGCGATGAATGACGAACTGTGAGGTGCCCGGTAACGGGGCCTTACAAGTTGGTATCAGAGACCAAGTTTAAGTGAAATGGGTAGATTTTCAAAATAAACCTAAACTTAAACTGAAAATGGGACAGAAAGGGGAGGAATACCATCTGAGTAGTTGCGTGCCATCAGGTATTTTCTTAAAGTTAACCGGTATTACGTGCGCATGTTTTGTACTGTTAGAATTAGATACTAACGTAGTCAGGACAGGCAATGCCCGGGGTACGAAGAGTAAAGTAAGTGGCTAATCACAACTGGCCACTGTAATTAGGGACTTACTGTACTTGACATAAACTGAGCTATTCCCTTGAATGACCATGTTGGTGTTTGAATCTTTTAGTATGATAGAGAATGGTTGGGGGTAGATCTTCTAAAGCTTCTCGGGGTGGAGGTGGTGGCGGACGTGGTGCTGAACCACGAGCCACAAGGGAAGGCCTAGAGTGGAGAAACTGGTTCATGAGGAAAACGAGACCCCTCATCAGGAGGGAGTGGACGAGAGTGCCAACTTGAGGGCCTCGGTAAAAGAGGCAGTGGTTGAAGAGGTGCATCAGGTCATGCAGACGATCTTACCATCTGTGGTGACCGAAGTGATTAAGGCTGTCAGGGATGGTGAATGAAAAAAGAGGAACAGGTCCTCGGGAAGACAGGAGCAATCAGGGCCGGAAACGGTTCTTTCTGATGATGAAGAGGAAGAGGAGGAGGAGCCTGTGCATGAGACAGCACGAGGCCGTAATTACGGGGCATTTATGAGGTGCAAGCCCCCTACTTTTGACGGTAATGGTACCGCTGCTACTGCTCATCAATGGGTGAGAGAAATGGAGGGTGTCCTCAATATCAGTGAGTGTCGGGAGGACCAAAAGGTGAAGCTCGCTACCCACTCTTTCACGGATTTGGCTTTATGCTGGTGGGACAACGTGGTCCAAGCCGAGGGTAGCAGGGCCATTGGGAAGATGAAGTGGTCCGAATTGAAGAGGTTGGTGATCGAGGAGTTCTGTCCTCATCGGGAAATGGATAAAGTTGAGAGAGAGTTCCTGCAGCTGGAGGCGGGGACGATGACCCACCAACAGTACACCACGAAATTCAACGAATTGGCACGTCTTGTGCCGGATCAGGTGACTCCTCTGACGCGAAAGATCAAGAGGTATATTCAGGGTTTACCGGCGGATATCAGCAGGCATATGATCACTGCCCGACCAACCACCTTTTGGTCGGCGGTGGACTTGGCGGGTAGACTGTATGATGAAAGGGCAATGGTGGTGGTGGCTGATGTTAATAGGAAGGGTGGTGACAGGAATTGGAACGGGAAGAGATTTGGTCAGGGTGATGCCACGACGAGTAACAAGAACGCATGGGTGGATGACCGCCGTGTAGCCACACTGGGTACGGGACCGAAAAGGTGTGGTAAATGTAGAAAGGAGTATAGTGGGGAGTGTAGACTAGGGCTGAATGTTTGTTTCAAGTGTGGAAAGCCCGGTCATATGGCTAGAGAATGTAAGAGCATGAGGTGCTTCAACTGTGGGGAGAGTGGCCATATGAATAAAGATTGCAAGAAGCCTAGGTCTGAGAGTTCCGGCGTGAAGAAGACGGGGAATGAAGGACTGAAGGCAAGCGCCAGGGCTTTCACGATGACGCAGGAAGAGGCTAGGACGGACCCCGATGTTGTGTCCGGTACGTTTCTGGTGAATCAAAATTTAGCCTCTGTATTATTTGATTCGGGCGCCAGTAGGAGTTTTATTTCTGCTACTTTCTGTGCCAAACTGCCTGTTAGTCGTAGACGTGTGGACGTACCGTTTGATATAGAAACTGCGATAGGTAAATCTACCAGGATTTTCGAGGTGATAGAGGGTTGTGACGTGGAATTAGAGGGCCACAAATTTCCGGTTAGACCATTTGCGATGACTTTGGGTGGTTTCGATTTGGTGCTTGGGATGGATTGGTTGGCGGACTTCGAGGCGAATATAGTATGTCGGAAGAAGATGATCTATTTGACAGTGCCTGACGGGAGTTCGGTAACTGTTTATGTGGATCGGGTCGCGACGATTCCGAAGGTGATCTCAATGGCGGTGGCGGGAAGGTGTATGAGGTGTGGATGTAGCGCCTATTTATGTTATGTGAAGGATGTGGAAACGCCAACACCCCAACTATCTGATGTCCCTGTGGTGTGTGGCTTTCCAAATGTGTTTTCCGAAGACTTACCGGGAGTGCCACCTGACCGAGAGATTGAGTTTCAGATTGATTTGATACCAGACACCCAACCTGTTGCCAAAGCACCATATCGATTGGCCCCGATAGAAATGAAAGAGTTGATGGAGCAGTTGCAAGAACTGCTAGATAAGGGGTTTATTAGACCGAGTATCTCACTATGGGGTGCTCCAGTCCTGTTTGTAAAGAAGAAAGACGGTAGTATGAGGATGTGTATCGACTACCGGGAACTGAATAAGCTGACGGTGAAGAACAGATACCCCTTGCCGAGAATCGATGATTTGTTTGATCAACTTCAGGGTGCCAGTTGGTTTTCAAGGATAGATCTTTGATCGGGCTACCATCAACTGAAGGTGAAAGAGCAGGATATCCCTAAAACAACTTTTCACACACGTTACGGTCACTACGAGTTTCTTGTCATGTCTTTTAGTTTGACCAATGCGCCAGCTGCTTTTATGGATCTGATGAATCGGGTGTGTCGGCCGATACTGGATAAATCATTGATTGTGTTCATCGATGATATCTTGATTTATTCGAGGAGTGAGACTGAGCATGCCGGTCATATTCGAGAGGTTCTGGAGACGTTGAGGAGGGAGAAGTTGTATGCTAAATTCTCCAAATGTGCATTCTGGTTGTGTGAAGTTCAGTTCTTGGGTCACGTGGTAAATCCGGATGGGATAATGGTTGATCCGGCAAAGGTGGAAGCGGTGATGCAATGGAAGTCTCCAAAGACGCCATCTGAGATCCGAAGTTTCTTGGGTTTGGCGGGCTATTACAGAAGATTCATTCAAGACTTCTCCAAAATCGCTTCTCCACTAACCAAGTTGACCCAGAAAGATGTAAAGTTTGTATGGGGTCAAGCTCAAGAAAATGCATTCGAAGAATTGAAGGAGAGATTGACCCAAGCTCCTGTTCTGTCATTACTCGATGGAAGTGAAGATTTGGTAGTTTATTCAGATGCTTCCTACTCGGGATTGGGGTGCGTATTAATGCAGAGGGGAAAAGTTATAGCCTATGCATCCCGACAGTTGAATGTTCATGAGGTTAACTATCCTACTCATGACTTGGAGCTAGCAGCTGTGGTTTTTGCACTGAAGATTTGGAGGCACTATCTCTACGGAACAAAGTGCACCATCTACACCGACCACAAGAGCTTGTAGTACTTCTTCGAGCAGAAGGATTTGAATATGAGGCAGAGGCGATGGTTGGAGCTTATAAAGGATTATGATTGTGAAATCCATTACCATCCGGGCAAAGCCAACGTGGTGGCAGATGCCCTTAGCCGAAAAGAGAGGCCCGAGCCGATTCGGGTGAAGGCGTACCAGCTAATTATGACCTCAGACGTGATGAAACAAGTGAAAGAGTTCCAAGATGAGGCACTAAAAGAAAATCATCTTAACTCTGAAAGAATGAGAGGTCTGGTCGCGGAGTTGGGTGAAAACACAATTGGTGTTAGAACCCGGTTGGGCGTATGTGGATTCCTTGTTTTGGGGATCTACGGGTAAAGATTATGAATGAAGCCCACAAGACTCGATACTCCATTCATCCTGGTGCTTCCAAGATGTACCAAGACATGATGAAAGATTATTGGTGGCCCAGGTATGAAGTGTGATGTGGTGGAGTATGTGAGTAAGTGCCTTACTTGTCTGCAAGTGAAGGCCGAGCACCAGAAGCCGTATGGAAAGATTCAACCTTTGGATATACCGGAATGGAAGTGGGAGCACATCACCATGGATTTCATCATGAAGCTGTCACGTACCCCGAAAGGGTATGATACTATATGGGTGATTGTGGATCGTCTGACGAAGAGTGCTCACTTCCTACCGATGCGCGAGACATATTCATCCGAGAGGTTGGCCGATCTTTTCATCAAGGAGATTGTGACTCGTCATGGTGTACCGGTGTCAATTGTGTCTGATCGTGATACCCGGTTTACATCCAAATTCTGGAAGAAATTCCATGATGCCATGGGGACGAGGTTACATATTAGCCCGGCTTATCATCCTCAAACTGATGGTCAGTCAGAAAGGACCATTCAGACTTTAGAGGACATGCTCCGGGCATGTGTTATTGACTTCAGGGGAAGTTGGGATGACCACTTGTCGTTAGCTGAATTCTCATACAATAACAGCTATCATGGCAGTATTGGCATGCCACCCTATGAGATGCTATACGGCATGAGATGCAGGACACCCGTTTGTTCGGGTGATATTGGTCAGAAGGAATTGGGGAGCGTCGAAGTGATCGAGGCTACGACTGAAAAGCTTGAAAGGATCAAGGCCTACATGAAGGCAGCCAAAGACAGACAGAAGTCGTATGCTGACAAACGATGCAGGCCGATTGAGTTCCAGGTGAGAGATCGGGTTATGTTGAAGGTCTCACCTTGGAAGGGTATCATTCGGTTCAGAAAGAGGGGCAAGTTGAGCCCGAGGAATATAGGCCCTTTCCGAATCATTGCTCGAGTAGGAGAGGTGGCCTATAGGTTGGATCTACCAGATGAGTTAAGTGGAATTCACCCGACCTTCCATGTATCTCATCTGAGGAAGTGTTTGGCGGACGAGGATATGATCGTACCACTGGGGGATATCGAGGTAGACGAACGGCTCAACTATATGGAGCAACCAGTGGCGATCATCGATCGAAAGGAGAAGAGGCTAAGAAATAAACTGGTTCCTCTTGTGCGTGTACAACGGCAGCACAGGAAGGGATCCGAGTCAACGTGGGAAACCAAAGAAGAAATGAGGCAGCATTACCCATGATTGTTCGAGGAATAACAGGTTTCGGGGACGAAACCTAAATAAGGGGGGTGGACTTGTAACATCCAGAAGTTTGACTTTTTGGAGTGTTATGTGACTGAGTCTCAATCGCATGGAATTCATGCGACTGGAGGACCAATCGTATGATGTTCGGACGCCTGAAGGTTTAACCGCATGGAACTCATGCGACTGGAGGTCCAGTCGCCTGGACCTCGAGCGACTGAGCTGTAGCTATAAAGGAGGGGCAGCCCTATCCCTTCCCCACACTTACACATTTCAGTCGGGAGGAAGAGCAGAGAGAGAGAGAGAGAGCAGAGAAAGAAGAGAAAGAAAGAGAGAAAGTGGTCATTCGGGCTCGAGATTTGTCGAGTGACTAGTCCAAATGAAGCTCTTTATCTTCTCCTTGATTATGTGAGTTCTAGGACCCCTCATTTACTTGTTTTCATACGATTTTGGGGCTGGGACACATATAAACCCGTTTTTTTGAAAAAGTGTATGTTTGACCCATTTGGGTGAAATCTTGGGTAATGTGTTTAAGGTACGATTTAGGACTTGCATATGCTTGTATGATGTCCTAGTATGAATCCCTAAGGTTTAGGAGGGCTAATTTGGGCTGGAGATGAGTTTGGAGAAATTTGAAGGCCGTAGGTCGCGGCTGCTGTTCGGGATGAACTCCAGTCGCTGCCCAGTTAGGGCTAAGCGACTGAAGGGCCAATCGCACGACTGAGGAACAACTGACATTCAATCGCATGACTGAAGCTTAGTCGCACGACTGGGGATTAGTCGCACGACTGGTCATGCGACTGGGTGTTCAGTCGCATAAGTCCAGTCGCATAGTAGTTCAGTCACACGACTGAGGGTTAGTCGCATAGAAGCTCATTCGTATAGTGTTCATTCACACGATAGGAGGTCCATTCGCATGATTGTATGCCCATTCTCATAGCTGCCCAATCGTATGATCCAGTCGCATGGAGGCCATGCGACGGAAGCATGCTCACTCGCCGAAATAGGGCTGATGTGATGAGGAGAGATGTATACGTAGGATGTATGTATGATAAGTATGATGTAGCCTTATATGATGGTAATGACTGATGATTTGTAAATATCTATGTTCCCTGTGTCGATGTATGTTTATCTTTTCGTGACTTTACGTGAATGAATGAATGAATGAATGAAACGAATGTAATAAGAACGTAAAGTGAAAGATAATGAAAGAGGAACATGACGATTGAATGCATGCATTAATGAATGAACGAATGAATGTAAGAAAGGCTTGCAAGCAAATGTATGGAGGTGCACACCCCTGGCAGGTGTTAGCTCAACGTTGTGCGGGTTAGCTACCCCGAAGGATGCACATTGGGGTCAGTCTTTGTGATTGACCATATGTATGTATGGGATCCTTGCCGCTTACCCTAGGTTACTGGATCAGCAGTAGTGCACAACGTTCATGATTGATCATCACAGGTCCAGCACCCGCAGTAGTGCACAATGTTCGGGGTATAGCATATGGCATTGATCCAGAAGGAAAGTGGAAAGATAAATGGTGCATGTACCTACCCTAGGTGACTGGATCAGCAGTAGTGCACAACGTTCGTGGTTGATTACCACAGGTCCAGCACCAGCAGTATTGTATGATGTTCGGGGTATGGTACATGTCATCGAATGTAATGAACGAATGAAGGAACGTAAAGAATGTATGAATGAAGGTATGAAATGTA
Organism: Flaveria linearis; assembly: GCA_024085815.1. Taxonomy (NCBI): domain Eukaryota; kingdom Viridiplantae; phylum Streptophyta; class Magnoliopsida; order Asterales; family Asteraceae; genus Flaveria; species Flaveria linearis. The sequence continues at coordinate 52,634,471 of CM044008.1, read as the reverse complement.
TGAACGAAAGAAAGAGTTATGAATGAACGTGAATGTTAATGATGAACGGTACACGAATGAAAGCTAATAAATGAATGATGAAGATAATAATAATATTATCTGCGTGTACGTATGTTGTGTGATCGCATGCATGTAAGAACGGTTTTAATGAAGGAAAAGTATGTTTTATTTTAAAACTAGAACTCACTCCGCAACACTAACTTTTTATGTGTTTCCAGATGACAGGTAGTGTTGTTGGGGATGGCACGAGGCGGCTACTCAGCTCTTTTGGGATGGCATTCTCCTTTTGATAATGCTGCCACGCATTATGTTGCGTGCAAGTGTTCCTTGAGGATCCCGATAAACGGGATTACTTAAGAATCTTCTTTATGATGAAATTTTAATGTTTCTATACTAGAGGTCACTGTTTATGACCGTTTTGTAAACAATAGCGATGTAAAACATTGTAAAAGCTTTTATGATGAAATGAGATGTCTCTTTTGAATGTTTCCGCTGCAAATTCCTATTTAAATGTATGTTTTATGTGCGATGAATGACCAACTGTGAGGTGCCCGGTAACGGGGCCTTACAAAATCTAGCAAAGTTAAAGATGTGATAAACATCCTATTAGAGGATGAAGAGTCTAAAACTACTTTCACTGCTTTTATGGCTAGTTTTCAAGCATATCAAGGTAGCCATTTAACTCAATTAGATCTTGTTTTGCAGGATTTGTTCAAGATGGATCCTTAAGATGTTGAAGAGATGGACTTAAATTGGTAGATGGTGATGATTGCATACAGAACACAAAAACACTCTTATGTCAACAGGAAGTACAAGCCCAGTGCTAACAAGACTATTGGTTTTGACAAGTCAAAGTCAAGGTGTTTTAACTGTAATAGTTATGGACATTTCTCCAGAGAATGCAATGCTCCAAGGAACAATGGAGGAAATGCTCAATCATGTTCTGGCAATCAAAGGTTTCAACAAGCTCAGAAAACTTTCCAAAAGCCTTATCAAAGTCTTCCTATGCTTGAGCTTAAAGAGGAATCAAAATTAGCTGAAGAGCCCAAGAAAGCTCTTGTAGTCAGCATTAAAGATGGTTATGATTGGAGTGCATATGCTGAACAGTTCACTAATGATCTAACCTCGAGCTTATCTCTTGTTGCAGAAATTCAGGGGGAGGAGTGGTCAGAGAATAGTGATCCAAAGGTGGAATGTGAGAATGAAGAAGATAACTATGACTGGAGTGACAAATCTGATCCCAAGGAGTTTACAGATGAAGTAGCTCTAATGGCATAATCTGATCAACCCAAGGTTGACACTTCATCCTCAAAATCTGAAACCTCATTTGTTCACCCAAGTTGAACACACTTGAATCAAAACATGAAGATTATAGATCAAAAAAATGATGAACACACTAAAAACCCTTTGTTTGATCCAAAAATGTGATTACAAAATGGTTTGAAAGTGAAAACCCTAATCACTAGCACCTCCAAGCTTTAAACCCTAATTTTCATGCTTTACTATTTATAGTAAATGACAATTTACTAATGACATTTAGGACCCTAAACTATGACAATTAAAAATTACAATTAAAACCCAAAATGTCTAAAAACAAGATTAAATATATTTTGTCGGCACAAAATATATTTATTAACAATAAACATCCTAGATAAATATATCTTCAACGTCTTGTCTCTAATCTTCGTCCCGAACATGTCGTGTTGACTGTTGTGTTGACTTTGACCGTTGATGTTGACTTTGGTGACTTTGACTGTGTTGATAATATTATACTATCCTTCAGACCCAACAATATTCCCCCTTAGTCTACTATTATCAACGTCTTTCATCGTGATCAGCACCGATAAGTCAACTGAACTTGATCTTCAATTTGGTAAGATTTAGTCTCAATGTTGAGGTCCAACAATATTCCCCTAGACTGATGCTTCCTAAATTTTGTTTCTGAAGATCTTTATCTCACAAGTTCCCCCTTTTTCTATGTTCCCCCTTATCGTGTGCATCCTCTCAGTTATAACGAAGACCGCTTTCTTGAATCTCTGAGTGCTTCAGAAGAGGTAGGAGGAGGATTCCTAGCTCGGTATCTTCTATAAATTTGAGAAACAGGTTCTCTGGTCTGGTTCATTGCATATGTGATGATTGGCCATCTCTTGTAGCACAATTTGCAACACAAACGCAAACACATTCTACACATTTCTCGTTAGATCATTTCAACAAAGCAAATAAACCCGTGTTTATCTGCTTATGAAAACAAGCGAACCCGTGTTCGATTGTTTGTGCAATTTCCCGTGAAATGCATGAAAATATGAGATGATTTCAATAGCATAATATGGAAGACCTAAAAGAATTTCGAAATGAAAATTTATTATAGTTTTTTTCTTTTATATATATATATATATATTTGTATTTTATATTATTATTATTATTATTATTTTAATTACCAAGAACTGAATCGATCATGAGATCACATTCTCAAAATATACTTTTGCACAAAGATGAAATTAATCATCGACAAGCAATGAGATCACACTGATAACTGAATCTAATCACAGTCTTTGAATGATTTTGAAATTCTCAAACAGATCAATAACTATTGCTGATATGTTTGTCCACTTAAACCCATGCCCTATCCTTTTCAACAAGCAGCAGATGATTCGTTAAGGTTCGATTAAGCACTTTAGAATGCTAGGACCCCACAATCATTTGGCAAAAAGCCTCACCCAACAAACCTCAGGATTTATTGAATTTTGTTACGATCTTTATAGAGCAAGGCTTGTGCATTAGTGTGCAAGTGATTATCAACAGAATATTGCATTCTCTGATGAATTCATCATTTAGATGATTTGACACTACTTAGTCTAAAATGATGAGAGCTCCAGGTCAGTACTATCGTACAGCAGAGGAGATCATCATATTCTGCCGATGAGAGCTCTAGGTCAGTACTATCGTATAGCAGAGGAGATCATCACTCCAGGTCAGTACTTCTGTACAGCATAGGAGATTAGCACAAACACAAGACACATAAATACACCAAACATGGATCAAAGATATAGCTTATATGATTTGTATCATGGTGGGTGAAAGATCAATTCTCAATCCAATTTTTGTCGGGACTCAGTTTTCATGCAGGCCAAAATGATTGCGTAAATCCAGATATCCTTAAGCATATATTTTAATTTAAATCATTATGTTGCTGTCTACTTTATTGTTCAGGCTGAGTCTACCAAGCATATCATTAAAGAATCTGTTTGTTTTTCTATTATTTGCAATTAAAATTAAGATGCTAATTAGATAACAACATCAGCTACTATCATTTCTCATTTTAAAATGCAAGTCATGCAAGGACAAGTATTTCAAGATGATATACAATCATTTCTCAGTCATCTCGAATCAAGTTCCCAGTTCTCTTTTCATTTCTTTTCATTTTATTTAATTTTGATATACTCTCCCCCTAAATTTTTTATTTTAGCAAACCTATTTTTGTTGTTTTTTTAAAATTTTTGTTAATATTTTTTATGTTTTTTTATATTTATAAAACTGTACAAAAATAGAAATTTACAAAAGAAGGTCTTCCAAACTACACTGATATCTAGATAAGAAATGAATTCTTAAGAAATGTGCAAAGATGATGAAGTGAGAACTGTGATTGTGGCGATAAAAATCCAGATTGTGGATAAAATACCATGACTTTAACCTGTTTGTTTCGCCTCAAATTTGAATTAGGAACAATCTCTATCAGTATAACAGTCCTCCTGAATTGTTCCTTCACTCATAAATAGATTAGTTAGAAAGGGAACCCAGGCCATCATAGTCATGGGAGTTCCTTTTTCATCAATATAAGTAACCTACTTCGGCACATAATTTGTGGAAAGATCGGAGATTTATGTATCCTTCCTTTTAATTTTCCAAATTCGTTTTGGTTTGATTAGTTTGGATTTGAATGAATTAAATTTGGAAATCATTTTCTATTTAAGACCGGAAGGAAACGAATTTGATTTGGAACCTTTGGTCATTTTCATCTTTGAATCATGTGAAACCGGCTTCACATGAAAAGGTTTGGATAGAATGTTCATCATCCAACCATTCAAAGATGTGTACTTTTTACCTCTTGAAATAGAAAAGCAACCCGTGTTGTCTTTATCGTCTAGAACTTTCCTCTGAACCTGAGGGCACTTCTTTAGCACGTGACCTTCTTTTCCACATCTAAAACAAGCCTTGAAAGGCTTTTGGTTCTTTGTAGTCCCGTGGTCATCAGGAGAGGGTGGATCCTCATTTGAGGTTGTTGTAGCTTGTTAACAACCTTGAATCTTTGTCTTTTGGATATCAGGAGAGTGAACCTTTTGAGGCTTTGTCGATGTGGATTTTAAACTGGTCTATGATTTGAAGTGTGATGTTTGAGGAGATGAAATTGGAGCATTCTCCCAAGAACCCTTTGTATGACTGGTGACTTGGCACACTTTGAGGTAAATTTGTGACAAGCTTGATGGATAGCAGATGAAGATGGTGAGTGCTTCTGCTGAGTTTTGGAGGAACTGCTTATTTGTTTAGCAGTTGGGGATGAGATCCGTATAGGTCTTGATTAAGCTTTTGGTAGCTTTTGAGACTTGACAATTTCAAGAGATATCTTGATCTGTGATGAACCAACATGCTCCTCTATGTTTCATTCATCATCTGAGCTTTTCTAGTCTCGTATACATAGATATTTCTCCAACAGATCTTGATTGACACCTCCTTTTGTGTCGGCTTTGGTTATAGATTTTGATTGCCTGACGATTCGACAATTGTTCCTTCTTTGACAAACCTGACAGGAACAAACAAAGGAATGTTACCTGTTTTAAATTTGTTGAAGAAGATTGGAGAAGCAACATATATTGGTTTTGGAACACTAGAGGTGGAATCGTCATTAATCTTCTTATCAGATCCTTGTTTGAAAAATCCCAAACCTACAGAATCCTGTACATCTCTAACCTCTTGAAAATTAACGTTGCTTAAACCTGCATTTAAATATTAATGTCTTCAGCTTCAATCAAATCATTAGATGGATGAGGTTGAGGCATAGGAGAGTAACAATGGGTGCTAGGAGGAGGATAGACGTATGGTTTTTCACCACAACCCACTCCTGTTTTAATCCTAGCTCCCCTTTGTTTACACAGTAGCTCTTCCTGTTTCATTCCAGATATGGTCCATCTATCATGCTTTGTTTTAAGCTTACTTGTTGCAAATTCAGCCAAGGTGACTCTTTCGTTTAAAAGATTAATTTCAACATTTATTTCAAGAAGGGTTCGTTTTAAATGATCATTTTCTTTTAAAGCTTCATTTAATTTTATGAAATACTTGGCTTCATTCTTTTGAAGTTCTGTGTTTATGATGGTTAATTCCTTTTGGTTATCTAAAAGTAACCTATTAGCTTTATACACACCATATAAACGAATTTTACAAGCAGAAGAACACATATCCTGAACTGTCTCGTATGGAAGATCCATGATGACTCTTTCAGCAGCAAGAGCCTTCTCGCAGTTGCAAACTCTAATATTTTGCTTCCATTCCTCTTCCTTCTCAGCATCACAAACTTCTTCATTCAACTCAGCTCTACCTTTACACATTGATGTCTGCTTAAGCTCCCCTTGCATCTCTTCAACTCCAGGTTTCGGTAAACCATCAAAATTGGTGCCAGAATCTGATCTCTCTTCTGGTTTCTCTTTTGAGTTTGAAGGGATCATTGGAGTTAGATATGTCGCTTCATAGTACTCACAACGTTTGATATCCAACTCAATTTCCTTCAGTTTGTTGATCACCTCCATCAGTTTGTAATCTTGAAAGCCTCTATCTCGGTTAATCGACTTGCCGTGTGAGCTCCATTCTGATGGGAGGGAATCAAGCAATCTCAGAACTTGTTCATGATTTCCCAATTGAGCATCAAACTTCTTCAAATTGCTTGCCACCAACAGAAAACGATCAAAAAAATCAGACATCTTTTCATTCTTTAAAGCTGCAAATTATCGAACCCACATTGTGCAATTGTGAGATTATCAAATTCGAAGGATTTAAACAGTTCTTCAAAAGCCATTTTTCTTTTAAAATTTTGTTTAATTGTGAACAATTAAATGCCCCAAAATGCCCCAAAAATATTTTTCCCAAAAATTGTAAAATAATCTCCCCTGGGAAAAATATATTCTTAAATGTCATGCTATGCAATCTTAGCAACTGGGGTCAAGCTGATCCAACCCAATGCTATGAGAAAAGCCCACAACCAAATTGTTATTTGTTAGCCCAATTGTTAATTGCTAATAGTTAGCCCAATTGATTTATCAATTTTTAATGAATCCAGCCCAATTATTGATCAAAATGTAGCCTATAAAACATTATCAAACCCTAATCCTAATCTTACACTAACACTTCAACACTAACACTTCAACACCAACAAAAACACGCACTTGCAGATCTAATCTTTGGAAACTCTCCCAAACACAATCCAAACCCTAACTCTCTATTCTTAAATATCTTATAATAATCTTTCTTCCTCTTGATCTCCCTCACAATCATAACATGTTCCTCTGTATAACCTCCCGATGAAGACGACGACAACGACCCACTCGCCAGAACCCTACGCCGGACGCCGGAGCTATCACCTTTGCCGTTCTTCGATGCTTTCCGCGACTTATTCTCCGGACGATTGGCTTCTAAATTCGACAATAGATCGTCAACAGGAAGCGATGGATCTAATCGTTGACCTATCGATATGAACTTTAAGGCACGGGATCGGTCGCCTAACCCTAATGCATCTTTTCCAATCTTTAAACATCTCAAAACTTCATCTTTGTTACCAGGTGGTGGTTCGGCTGAGTTAGGGGTGGTTGTGGTGATGTGAGAGTGCGGTCGCAGGTGGTTAGAGCGATGACGGGTAGATGGCCGACGTGGTTAGGATTGGTGAAAGATTGTGGTGGGTGGTTTCGGTGGGTTGTTGTTGGTTGTGGTTGCAGCGGTGGTGGTTATGGGGTTACGTTAAAGGGAGGGGCTGATGAAGGTGAAGGTCGGCGAGATGGTGAAGGTTGGCGGTTAGGTGAGAGGTCGTGGGTGGATGTGGGTTACATTCTTAAAGGTGGAGATGGAGAAGGTGGTTCGGGTGTGTCTGCGGGTGGCGGTTTGGGATGTCCGGTGGTCGACGGTTATGGTGGTGTGGTTGGGTTTCCAGTGACAGTCGTAGATGGTGGTGTTGATGGTGTTTGATCTGTTGGTTTTGGCTAGGAGATGGTTTTGGTAAGAGGCTGGTGGTTAGGATTTGTTGTTGATAATTTCGCAAAATGGTTTTTATAATTTCGCGGCCTTTTTTATAGTTTCGCTGATTTTTTTTTATTTCGCAGGTTGATAACTTCGCCGGAAAACATGGAGTTTCGCCCGAATAGTTTCGCCGGAGTTGCAGTTTCGTCGGAACTCTAACGTGGTTTTGCCGGACGAAACTGTAATTTCGCCGGAAACTTTGAACTTTCGTTCAAAAAAGTGCTAATTCGCTGGATAATGATGTTGAAGTTCCAAGAACACCAAGAACACAAACACTTGTGTGTGAAAGTGAAACTTCTTCAGATCTGAATTTTTCTTTCAATTTCGTGTATAAAATATGTTGTGGATCAGAAATATATGTTGAATATCTTCAAATTTGTAATAGATTGTTGTGGATCTGATGAATTGATTGTGTTTGGGATGAAATTTGAATTTCAGATCTACTTTCTCTCTCTAAACCCCCATTTTCTCTCTCTAAAATTCGGATGAACACCTTCAAAAATCAGCAACAAATTCTTCTAATCTTCAATTCATTTGATCCAACCTGGCTCTGATACCAAATTGTTGGCCCAGGTTGAATACACTTGAATCAAACACATGAAGATTATAGATCAAAGTAATGATGAACACACTAAAACCCCTTTGTTTAATCCAAAAATGTGAATACAAAATGGTTTGAAAGTGGAAACCCTAATCACTAGCTCCTCCAAGCTTTAAACCCTAATTTCATACTTTACTATTTATAGTAAATGACAATTTACTAATGACATTTAGGACCCTAAACTACGACAATTAAATATTACAATTAAAACCCAAAATGTCTAAAAACAAGATTAAATATATTTTGTCGACAATAAATATATTTATTAACAATAAACATCCTAGACAAATATATCTTCAACGTCTTGTCTCTAAAATTTATCCCGAACGCGTCGTGTTGACTGTTGCGTTGACTTTGACCGTTGACGTTGACTTTGTTGACTTTGACTATGTTGATAATATTAGACTATCCTTCAGACCCAACATCATCTCCCAAATTTCCTGAAATACCTTCTGAAGTGAGAGAAAAACTGTACACTAAATCATGCTTCGAACACGTTGAATATTATCGATGTTATTCATACAAAATTTGTGAGAAATTGAAACAACAAGAATCAATGCACAACAAATTAAAATCTGACCATAAAACAGCAGATTAAAAGATCATCTCTCTTCAAACATCATGGAACAAAACAATAAAGGAATTAGAAATTGTGTATAAACATATGGAAGAGATGACCAAAAATCTTGAACAGGAGAAGATAGCACATGCTGCTACTCAAATGGATCTTGCTAAAGTGAAAAGTTCAAAATTGATAGTTGAGAAACTGGTGAGTGGGAGAAAAGATAAACAGATAGCAGGTTTAGGATTCACTCATGAACCTATGCCTGAATCAATAACAAACACTTTACCAGAGAACTTTAATACACATGGCCATTCGCCTGAGAATAAGGCTAAACTCAAAGCCTTTCAGAACAAAAACAAAAATTCTGAAGAAGAAAAAGATAATGTGAAAGTTTTTGTTGAAAATGATCAAGAAAAGATCAAAAATGGTCATCCAATCAAGATAAAATCTTATGAACCTAAACTGACAAAACAGAATACTTCTGATCAAATTCATTCTGTAATAGAAGAAGTGGAAGTTCAAAGCAAAGATAAAGCTAAACTTCAGGAAGGAACATCAGCAGATTCAAACTCTGTTAATCTAAAACAAAAAGTTAATGGAAAAGAATCTTCATCTGAAGATGTTCAATCTGAAAATAAACCAAGTTCATCAAAAGCAAAGAATCAGAGAAGAAGAAAGAAATCATCAAAAATCAAAACGGAACAAAACAAAAGTTCAGAAAATCTTGGTAATCCAACAAATCAGAAAACTAAACTCAAACCGATAAAATTTGTGTCAGCTGGTTTGTTAAACATGAACTCTCTTCGTCAAAACAAAATAAGTCCTGTGAACAAATCTCAGTCTGATCTGAAAACGGGTTCAGATTCTAAGACTTCCACTGTTACAAAAAGATTTGTTCCTAAGGAATTAAAGAAGGAGGTTCATGATAAAAAGATGAAAAATAATTTGTCACAAAAGCCAAAATTAACAAATCAGAAACAACAATTTAACTTTTTGACGGCAAAATTTAAAAATGAATCAAATATAGCGTCAACTTCAAAAGTTAACAAACAGTTGTTTAGATCTCCACAAAGGTACTGTGAAATATGTAATATGAAAAATCACAATACTACTGAGTGCTATTTCAACAAGTATTGTCACATATGTGACATGAGAAATCATTCTACAGTAGATAGTTTTTTAACAGATAATGCACTTATTGTGATGAGAAAACTCACAATACTGAAAATTGTTATTTTAGAAAGAGCTCACCAACTAGAGGATTTGCCAATTCAAACATGAGCAAAGGTTATGTTAATCCACAGTATATGAGAAATCAATCTGATGGATTTCAACAATTAACTAACCAACCCTCTTTAGGTCTGAGATCTTTTCAAAAGAACAATTTTGTGAGGCATAAACAAGCTGTGCAAGAACAATTCATACCAAGATCAGTGAGAATGACTAATAAAAATGTCGGTCATCAATACTCTTCAAAGATTGATCACTCAAGTGGTATGAATGTTCACAAAAATAATCCTAATAATTTTCATAACAAGATTGGTAAATTCATCAAGAATAAACCTAATTTAAATAATCTTCATTTTAAACAATTTACCATTGTTGACAAATATAGAAAACCCAAGACCACCTCGGCTTGGGTAGATATCTCAACTTAGTTTTCTTGTTGTGCAGGTACGCCCGAGAAGACCACTCAATACATGGTATGTGGATAGTGGGTGTAGCCGGCACATGACAAGAAATCCTGCCTTGTTACAAGATTTTAAGTTAAAGGATGGAACGCGCGTCGCCTTTGGTGGTGATGCTGGTGGCAAAATAACAGGAGAAGGAACAGTGTCAAACGGGATAATAAGCTTCGACAAAGTCAACTTTTGTTCACAGTTGAACTTTAATCTTTTAAGTGTATCCCAAATATGTGATAAATCATACTCTGTTCTTTTTGGTGATTCTTTCTGTTATGTCTTAAAGCCAGTTTTTCAGATTAGCAAGGATTGGGTAATTGTTAAAGCTGAAAGGGATAGAGATGTATACAAGCTGGATATGTCTCAAGTCGATCCTTCAACAGAAACAACTTGCCTAATTGCAAAAGCATCAAATGATGAAAGCCAGCTTTGGCATAAAGGTCTCGGACATTCCAACTTCAAGAACATGAACAAGCTTGTAGCAGAAAATCATGTCATTGACCTTCCATCCAAGAAGTTTGCAACGACTGATCACTGCTCAGCATGTTTGAAGGGAAGACAACACAGAGCGTCTTATAAGACCAAACTCATAAACTCAAATTCCAAACCTCTACAGATGTTGCACATGGACCTATTTGGACCAATAAACGTCAAGAGTATTGGAAGAAAATCATATTGTCTAGTGATCATTGATGACTATACAAGATTTTTATGGGTTTTCTTTCTACATGCTAAATCTGAAACGGTTGAATTACTAAAACAATTTATCATTAAAGTTGAAAATAAACTAGAACATAAAGTAAAAATAATAAGAAGTGATAATGAAACAGAATTCAAAAATGCTAACATTGAAATGTTTTGTGCAGAGAAAGGGATAGCTCTTCAGTTCAGTGCTCCCAGAACTCCTCAACAAAATGGAGTTGCTGAAAGGAAAAATAGAACATTGATTGAAGCTGCTCGTTCTATGTTAGCCGATGCAAAGATTCCTATCACTTTCTGGGATGAAGCTATATCAACTGCGTGTTTCCTTCAGAATAGAACTTTAATTGTGAAAGATAAAATGAAAACTCCTTATGAGTTAATGTTTGGCAGGAAACCAAATATAAATTTTCTAAAATCATTTGGTTGTCCGGTTATGATTCTTAATTCAAGTGATAAGTTAGGAAAATTTGAAGCAAAATCTGATAATGGATTTTTCATTGGATACTCATCTGTTTCAAAAGCCTGTCGAGTTTATCACTCTAGAACAAATATAATTTGTGAAACATTCAACGTTAAATTTTTGGAAAATTCCTTTCCATCAGTTTCAAATGGTCCTGCTTGGTTGTTTGATTTGGATTCATTGTCAAACTCTCTTCAATCTAACTTGTTTAATCAATCGAACTTTCTTGATTCTACAGGTAAGAAGAGCTCTTGAGGAGGTCTTGGATCTTTCAATGAAGATTCGGATTTTGACGACCCAGATGATTCAAGCCCAGATTATCCATTCTTCTCATTTGTCAAGGATTCAACAATAAGATTCAATGACAATAATCAAGCTAATCAAGCTTCAGATCATTCAGTTTGATATGATCAAGAGGGATCACAACCAATTCTTAATGATGGTAATGAGTTTGTGCAACCTGAGTTAGGAACATCATCCATCTCTGGTGATGCAGTTGATACTGGTAACTTTGATTACTTTATCAACTCACCGACTCAAGTTCCAAACTTCAATCCACATTCTTCTAACCTGTTGCATCAGCTCTCCAACCTGAATCAAACAAATCTGGATGTTAATGTTTAAGGTGATGAGATTCCAACATCTCGTATTCACAAGAATCATCCAACATCATAGATTATTGGTCCATTGAATGAGAGAACAACAAGGAGTAAATCAGACCAAGCAAACTTGTTCTTATACTCATGTTTTCTTTCTTAAATCGTTCCTAAAAATGTTACCGATAAAGGACAATGGTTGGATTGAAGCAATGCAAGAAGAATTACTTCAATTCTGTAAACAAGAAGTGTGGAATTTGGTGGAATTACCTGAAGGAGAAAATGCCACAGGCACTAAATGGTTGTTTAGAAATAAAACTGATGATCGAGGGATAGTAATAAGGAACAAGGTGAGACTAGTTGCACAAGGATACACACAGGAAGAAGGAATTGACTATGATGAAGTATTTGCTCCAGTTGCAAGACTCGAATCCATTTGTTTTTTCCTGGCTTATGCATCGTTCATGCAATTCAAGGTGTATCAAATGGATGTCAAAGGTGCATTCTTGTACAGTCGAATCACTGATGATGTGTATATGAAGCAACCTCCGGGCTTTGAGGATGCAAAATTTCCACATCGAGTGTACAAGCTTAGCAAAGCTTTGTATGGACTTCATCAAGCACTTAGAATCTGGTATGAGACATTATCACAACACTTAATCCAACATGGATACACAAGAGGGAAAATCGATCCAACTTTATTCATAAAGAAGGATAATGATGATCTCTTATGTGTGCAAGTGTATGTTGATGATATCATATTTGGTTCTACTAGTCCAAAACTATGCAATGAATTTAAAGAAATCATGAAGTCTCGTTTCCAGATGAGTTCTATGGGAGAAATCAATTTCTTCCTTGGATTGCAAGTTCAATAATCTACAGATGGTATATTCATAAATCAAGAGAAGTTTGTTGACAAACTCTAGAAGAAATTCAAACTGCATGATTGTCAGTCCATAAGAACTCCAGTTGACATAAACACCAAGATTGATCCTGATCCTAAAGGAAAATCAGTAGACCAAACTCTATACAGATCTATGATTGGTTCTTTGACGTATCTTACTTCATCAAGACCAGACATAATGTATGTTGTTTATGTCTGTGCCAGGTATCAATCAGACCCGAAAGAATCTCACTTAATTGCTGTCAAAAGGATATTCAGGTATCTCAAAGGCAAACCAGCTTTAGGGCTTTGGTATCCTTACGAGGGTAACTTTCAGTTACATGGATATACAGATAGTGATTATGGTGGATGCTGCCAAGATAGAAAATCTACAACGGGTGGTTGTCAGTTTCTTAGTCCCCGATTAGTCTCATGGCAATGTAGGAAACAAACAAATGTCTCTGTTTCAACTGCAGAAGCTGAGTACATAGCTCCATCAGCAGGATGTTCTCAAATCCTTTCGTTGCAAAACCAACTGCTGGATTATGGGTTCAATTTTCTTAAAACACCCATTTACATTGATAACATTACTGCTATGTTCATTACAGCTAATCCAGTTCAACATTCTAAAACAAAACATATCGAAATTCGATATCATTTTCTAAGAGAGAACTCTAAAAAAGGTTTAAGCTTTTTGATTCAAATTGCAACTGAAATACAGTTGGCAGACCTATTTACTAAAGCTTTCCTACCAGGAAGGTTTGAGTACTTAGTGGAGTTAATTGGCCTTATTAACCATGTGTAAACCTGGTTTCTAGGTTCTTAATTTAGTTCTTTGAATCTTTACACGATCGGAACCTCCTTAAACCAAAAGGTCTTCATAAGTGAACCTTTCAAAGTTAAATGCCTGATTGTTTTTGTGTGTTTGTGTGTGTTTTCTTATATAGAAAAACAAAATATAAAAGTAGAAAACTGAAAAATCAAAGATGAAACAATATAAAACAGAAACTTCAAAAATAGAGTCCTTTTTATTTGTCATTTCATTTTTAGGAATGAATCTGTTTTTGCAACATGTGAGAAATGATAGTACATTAGTGAGATCAGTTGCATACTTCACTCGCTAATAAAGTCTGACATGATCAGATATGATGTGTAGACAATATCATACTAGTATACTGAAAAGTAAATTCTTGTGATTAAACTAAATATCTATGCTTGTATGTGTATTCATCTAAGTACTTTTGAGTTGTAGTAGCTTATCAAATTGATTGCTTATTAAGTTACAACACTCACACCTGATGGTGATGTGACTAATCATGAGATCTGTTACAAGAATCATTTCACTTCTCTGTTATGAGTCATCATAGACCTGAAGTGTTGAGATATCCTCTGTTGTAAGTCATTACAGACCTGGATATTCTCCTTTGATGTAAAAGATGCCAATGTGCACAACCCATTCAAATGGATGGTTAGAGTTGATCAAATGGTTATCCATGATCATTCTCTATTACATTAAGTAACATGAGCTCTGGTTATGCATATTTGTCAGGTAATAAGTTGAGAATATGTGCTTACCTGCATGTCTTGATGATAGTTGATCTCTCTAAGTCTTTGTATGAGTCACATCATGTCATATCTAACTCTACCCTAATCAATCCAAGAATTGAACAAGTAATGAGCTGATATTTTTGTCAAAAATACTCATTTTCTGTCCTTAGATCTTGTGTCTCCTTTGCCGTGATATCACTGACCTAGAACACAATTGATCAGGACTTATTCATTGTCTATGACTATTCATATTTTATTTTATTTTAATGTGCTGATCTTCACTGATATGATCTCACTACAATCCATGATTCTATTGTAAATATTAGATTTTTATTCTGATTTAATCTTTATTTTTTGCATGTTTTTAGTGTGCAGGCAATTTAACAATGATAAGTGTGATCTTATTATGTTACCTTGGGAAACTTCTAAGTTTTTTAAAAACTTAAAAGTTTAGGGGGGTAATAAAAAGAAGAGTTGTCTCAGAAAATCAAAATAAAAATGTTGAATTGAAAGGATGATGCTTTATATTCAAAGTATGTGTGTGGTTGATAATGTAAAATTTATGGTGATAAAATGAACCTATATAAATTGGCAAGTGGAAAAGCTTCTTTCAAATGTTGAAAACAAGAAAATTTGTTTATTTTGAGACTAAAATGAAGGGAAAATTAATTTTGAAAATTTAAATTAAAATAAAAGGGGTTAAAAGGATATAAGTGAAAATTAAGGGTCAAAAATGTAATTTTGTGAGAAAAAAAATTAAAATCCTGAAAATTGTTTGAATATTAATGCATGAACAGTGCTAATACGTCCAAACAGTGTTCGGATGAAAGATGTGAAAAATGCAAGTGTTTTGAATATCATGCATCTAAACAGTGACCATAAGTCCTTTTTAGGTGTATGAAGAATTTTCAGAATTTGCACAAGTGTTTAGACGGTTTTCATGATCCCATGCGTCTGAACAGTTGTCAACCGTCTGAGAACATGTGAAAATTTGTACAAGTGTTTAGACGGTTCTCATGATACCATGCATCTGAACAGTTGTCAACCATCTGAGAAATCAATCAAATTGGTTGTGTTAGACGGCTTATCATTCTCATGCGTCTACACAGTACCAGACGGTTTGTGTAAAATGACCAAGTGTTGGACGTTTCTATAGATTCATGTGGCTGAACAGTGCTCAACCGACTGAACAGTTCTAATCCGGCTGAACAGTTCTCATCCGGCTGAACAGTTCAGAACCATCTGAACAGTTCCCAAGCGGCTGAACAGTTGTCATGCGTCTAACCCCAAACGTCTAAACAGTGCTCATACATCTTAAATTTTACACTTAGTATATAAAGAACACTTCTCATTTTTCAATTCATTCACAACTCACAGCCTCAAACACTTAAACTCTGTCGATCCATTTTCACCCATTCATTCAAATTGTCAATTATTCTTGAAACATTCTTAGTCGAAAGTTTATATCAGTGATTTGCTAATGTAAGTTCAGTGAATAATCATCAAATTTCAAGTTATAGACTCAAACTAGGTCAGACGGTTCTGGTCTGTTCAGACGTTTGAACCCTAAAAAGTTGAAAAGTTTTGAAAATGATAAATCAAACTGAACAAAAGACATGAAATTGATCACATATTATTGATATACATTGAATTTTGAACAGTTTGACATTTGAAACTAGTGTTTTCATGAATATTAATTTCAGGGTGTTCATCTTCATTCAAATGAAGAAGATGAATAGTTTTTGTTTAAAAAAATTGAAAATAATTTTTTAATAATTCATAAGAACCAAAATTGAAAATTAACTTTGAACAATGTTAATTGAATTAATATGTTTTAAATCAATAATACAACAAAGTGTAATCAACATGATTTTGACAGAATTGCTATTAATTCTAGAAATTGATTAATTACACTTGATGATAAATAAAATCTAAGCGTTTTAAAACATAATAATTCATGTATATCAATTCAAAGTTTAACAATAATCAAATCATGTCAAATTCATCATCTTAACTAAACTTGTTTGTTGTTTGTGCAAATGGCAGAATTAAAGTTTGAGCCCAAGCATAATGTGGCTGCATTCTTAGATGAGGATTGTAGAGAAGCCAATGGTTATGAAGAAATGATCAGATTTTTGCTAAGGACCAAATATGTCTATCCAATGTGTGCTAGGCCAATGATTCATGCTAGACTAATTAAAAGATTTTAGAGAATAGCCAAAGTTGAATTAGATGAGGCCAGACATAAAGTGGTGAGGGCATTTATTACAAATGATAGAATGCTTGAAGTCTCAGAGCAAGCCATTCGTATAGCTCTTAGACTTGGGGAGAATGAAGCTGAAGATCTAGCTGAGTATACATTCAATGAATGTAAGGAAGTATTTTTACAGATGGGTCATCCTGATCACTTCCCAAAGAAGCAATTTTACAGAGCAAGAGTGTATAATCACTGGAAACTATTGTGCTATATCTTTCAGCAGTGCATGTCAAAGAGGAGTGCTGGCTAGGATTCCTTTCCTGTGGATATTCATCTCCAATCATTGCTTTAGCCACCAACAGGAGATTTAATATGGCAAAATGGATCATGAATGGATTCATCTTTAATCTAGAAAGGGGAAGGAGACATAAGTATCGGATGTATCCTAGATTCCTTCAGCTGCTAATTAATGAAGATAATCCAGATCTTTATGTTGATGGTTTAGAAGGTGATAAATTGCAATTAGAGCACATGTCTGAAGTGGTATATAAAAGACTTGTTGTCATTACAGGTGCTCCAAACATTCCACTCTTTGACTACATTAGGAATGTTGCAATGGACAATGTAGACATCAATCAACAACATTTCCACTTGACTGAAGATGAGCCTATAGATCCAAGTGATCTAATTAAAGATATTGTGGATGAGATGATTGATGATACTGATAAAGAAGATGATGATGAGGATGATGATGCTACTGAGAGCTCATCTGAAGAAGATAGTGATGAGGTTGATGATGCTACTGAGAGCTTATCTGAAGAAGATAGTGATGATGATGATGGTGCTGATGGTGCTGATGAAGCACATCAAATAGTTAGCTGTGAGAGAACTGCTTCTGAGCATGTTTCGAGACCCATCACTTGGGTGAAGGAACATCTGCTGGTGTGATGCCTGAGGAAACTCAAAATGAAGCTCAAGATGAAGAGTTAGATGTAGATATGCATGCTGAAACCACAATGCATTATGAAGACTCTCAAAATCAAACTTTTGACTTTGATTTTATGGAAGCAATGCTTTCAGAGCCTGTGTTTCAAATTATAGCTCAAGAAGAGACTGAAGATATACCAGTTACTACAGCATAAAATGTGTCTATACAAACTGAAGACATCTTGGATGTGGATGAGCTTGAAAAGCTAAAAGATGAAAATATTGCTAAAGAGAAAATAATTAATGATTTGAAAGATGAAAATGAAAAGTTGAAAGAGATGAACATATCTCTTGAACATGAAATGGAAAAGTTGAAAGAAGAAAATAAAAAATTAAAGGAAGAAAATCAGAACAAGGATGAAAAGATTGTGGTTTTTGCTAAAGACAAAGAAGATGTAATCAAGAATTTTTAAGTGATGATAAGGGATTATGATCTGGTTGAAGAGAAAAGTAAGAAATTACTTGAAGAAACTGAAAATTTGAAAGAAGAATTGAGTAAATCAAAGGAATCATAAAAACCAAACTCTCCAGAAATCCTGATTGTTTCTGAAATGGTTCCTATTGATGTAGAAAAGATTGCTGAGATGGAGAAAGGTAAGAGAAAATTAGATTACATAGAAGATACAGTTTTACCTGAGTCTTCTACAAATGTGCAAAGGATTGAAAAGGTTGGAGAAGAAGAGATGCAAGGAGCACAAAAGCCATTTATTCAAGAGAAAATTGGTGCCTTACAGGACATTGAAGAAGAATATGGTGATGAATGGTATGATGAGGTTCCTGATGATAAAGAGATAGAAGAAGCTCAATTTGAAACTACTCATTCTTCATTCGAGCCAGTTCAAGAGCATGATGATATCCCTCAAGATTTTGAAGATAGATACAAATATCTTGTGAGGATGAAGTACAATAGGGTATTTTTGGATGGGCTTACAGTATCTCAAATAAATGATGAATATGAGAAATGTATAGCTGCTGAATCTGTTGCCCCAATTGACCCTAATGAGATTGTCATGGAGCATGGAGAATGGAATCGAGCTCAGGAGAGCATAAATATTGAAGAAGTTCCAAGATCAGAGCTGCACCATCCAGACCCAGACGAAATGAGTATTCCTGCCTTAAGGTCTTGGTTGCAGGCTCGGAACTATCCATGAAAGAGATTAAAACGACTTCAATCTGTTTCCTTCCGAAAAGTTGTTAAAAGCTTCCAACAAAGTGAGAAGCAATCTAACAAAATGATCATTCTAGATACTGATAATCCTCAGTATTTGGATATCACAAAGAGAACAAGAATTTTGAAACCACAAGAGATTAGTCAAATGGCACAGAAGTCAAGTGCTCATGAAAGGAGACAAAAGCTGATTAAGATGTTTCCTAGTTTAGAAAAGCAAGTGTATAAAGCTTCCTCTGAACAGAGACAAATCTTGGAAGTGCCAGATCAATAGGAGACTTGGTAAGAAATGTCTTACAAAAAGGACAATCCGTTGCTGAATTGGTAAACGCAATGATTGCTCCTGATTTCACAAAACAAGTCAAGATAATCACATGGAAGTATGATGATATTTTTGATGCTTTCTTGATTAAAAGAGTAAATGCTGTTTGTGATGTTTATCACTTTTACTCGAGCATCATTAAACTTCATGTGCAAGATTTGATAGAATTAAACAAACTTCCTCTGATTAATCCATCTGGAGCCAAACGAGGAGAGATGCTTGTAGAGCTTTTGAGGAAAGCACTAGCTAGAACAAGTAATTTCCTTCAGACTCGCTGTGATCAAGAAGATAAGGAATACTTTTCTATGCTAAAGAAGAACAAAAAGATAAGGGGGTTACAATCTAAAGAAGAACACTTTATGGTTGAATTTGGTGATAAATATTTTGAAAAGGTAACTACCCCAGGACTAAAAGTGATAGATGGAAATCACAAGTCCAAACCGATTCTTAGATGGTTCTATAATACCGAGACTTTTGAGCTTAAATTGGTCCGAAATCTCGAACACTGGGATGAGGACATGATTACTTTGTTTGGTGCTTTTGAGCTAAAATTACTTCATCCAAGTTATATCTCATTTCTGTCTGTTCAAAAATTTGAGAAGGTGTCACCAGATGTCGCGGAGCAAGATAAGAAATATTTTCTTTCCATTATCAATGTTATGAATGCTACTATGGAAAGAATATCTTTGCGAAAAGCTCTTGCATATGCCAATATTGTGAAGAAAGACATAAAGAATATAGAGTTCATGCGTATATCAAGGAAAGGAGTATTGGAAGTATATTCGAAGGAAAGTTCATATCCTATCGATTTCCTTCAAATTATATGCCAATATTGACATCACTGGACTTTCAAAAGAAACTCTAGAAAGAATGAGCCAAATGGAGATTAAGACTAATGATTGACATCTTGAACAAGGAATTATTGCAGGTAAATTCAAGTTAGTAATTGCAATGCTTTGAAGGATTAAGAGTTATTCAAAAAGAAGCCAATGTTCAAAGTTAAAGAAGAACCTGAAGATTTTTTTGAAGATTAAAGATGAAGGTGCAAGAAAAGAGAAGACTGAAGACTGAAGAATAGAAGAATGGAGCAGATAAAGACAAAAGATCTAATGAAGATCAGAAGATAAAAGAGGAAAAAGACTGAAGCCTGAAGATTTTTAAGACCGAAGACAATATCAATCTTAGGGGGAGTATTGTTAGTGCTTCTTTAGAGATTAACATTTTGTCTTTATGTGTCTTTTTATCTTTTGTAATAGTATAGGGACTAGTCTTATAAT
Organism: Flaveria linearis; assembly: GCA_024085815.1. Lineage (NCBI taxonomy): Eukaryota > Viridiplantae > Streptophyta > Magnoliopsida > Asterales > Asteraceae > Flaveria > Flaveria linearis. The sequence continues at coordinate 52,614,208 of CM044008.1, read as the reverse complement.
TAGTTAGTTCCTTTTTGTGTTTATTGGTAGTATATATAGCTTAGACATGTGTAGGTTAGATAGACGAGAATCTGGTTACACTCTTTGTAATTGTCTTTGCTTTATATCAATAAACTCATTAAATTTTGTTGATATTATGCTTTGATTTTATTACTTTTCTTGTGTTTTTCATTGAATTGTTAGCTAATATCATCACAGATCTATACATTTGATCCTATCACTGATATTATGTTTGCTACATGTATCTGTGCAAGATATCAAGCCAACCCCAAGATTTCACACCTAGTTGCTGTCAAGAGGATTCTTAGATATCTCAAAGGTGCTCCTAAGCTAGGCCTTTGGTATCCAAAGAATTCTGACTTTAATCTGTATGCCTATACAGATAGTGACTGTGGTGGCTGCAACATGACTGCAAAATCTACATTTGGGGGATGTCAATTTCTTGGTGGAAGGACAATTCATGGCAATGCAAGAAACAATCCTTTTGTGGTACCTAGGGCAAGCGGCAAGGATCCCATACATATGGTCAATCACAAGGATTGGACCCAGGTGTGCATCCTTTTGGGGTAGCTAACCGCACACAGTTGAGCTAACACCCTTCATTGGGTGTGAACCTCCATACGTTTGCTTGCAAGCCTTTTCTTACTTTCATTCATTCGTTTGTTAATGCATGCATTCTTTCCTTTCGTTCCTCTTTTCATTATCTTCCACTTTACTTACATAATACTTTTCATTCATTCATAAACATAACACGTAAAGCCACGGGAAAGATAAACAGACATCATAATGAGGAACATCAACATACACTATAGTATTACTATACATGGCATCATCATACATACATAACATACATCATGCATAAACATGCAACATCATCATCACCATGCCCTACCTAACTTCTAAGATCCTAATGGTCATCTTACATGTACCTACGGGAACTTCCATGTCAAAACCTACATCTGCACTTTCCCCCAAAAGCCAGTACTTTAACTATGTTCCTCCCCGGGTACAATAGTCCTATTTTGGCGTATGGACACCCTTCGGTCGCACGGCCTTCATGCGACTGAACATCATGCGATTGGACCTATGCGGATGAACACCAATGCGGATAAACACCCCATCGTGCGAATGGACTCTCAATCATGCGAATGAACACTATGCGAATGGACCTCATGTGAATGGACATCATGTGGATGAGCACCTATGCTGGGCTCTCAGTCGTATGACTCCCCATGCGACTGGACCCCCATTCGTGCGACTGAACCTCTATCATGCGACTGAACCCCAATCGCCCTCCAGTCGGCCGTATGGCCTTTAGTCGGTCGCCTAGCCCTAGCTGATGCAGAATACAGTTCATCCCGAACCCAATCTGCCATTTTTGACCTCCAAGCTCATCCAAACCCATTCTAAGCCCAAATCAACCATTCTAAACCTTAGGAATGCATACTACAACACCATTCAAGCGCACACAAGCCCAAAAACATACTCCAAACACATCACACACAATCACACCCAAATGGGTCAAACACACACACATACAAAAACGGGTTTACTATGTGTTCGAGCCCTAAATCAGTTGAAAACAAGTAAAATAGGAGTCCTAAAACTCACACAAACTACAAGAAGAAGAAGAGCTTCGTGTTGACTCGCTACCCGACGATTTTCGTGCTCGGATCCACCCGAACCAACCTTTTTCTCTTTTTTCTCTCTTCTTTCTCTCTTCTTTCTCTTTTTGCTGAGTTTTCATAAGAGTGGGGAGGATGTGGCTGCCCTCCCCATCTTAATCTCCCATTTATACAAATTTTCTCCCGTTTTGGCAAGTTTGGTCCCCCGACTTTAGACTTTATTTCTTTTTCTTCTTTCGTCGACTTCAAAGAAATTATCCGGGTGTTACAAGTCCACCCCTCATATAGGTTTCATCCCCGAAACCTGTTATTCCTCAAACAAACATGGGTAGTACTATCTCATTTCCCCTTCAGTCTCCCACGTTGACTCGGATCCCTTCATGTGCTTCCACTGTACATGCACACGAGGAACCACTTTATTTCTCAACCTCTTCTCTTTTCGATCGATGATCGCAACTGGTTGCTCCACATAATTGAGCCGTTCGTCTACTTCGATATCCTCCAGTGGAACAATCATATCCTCATCTGCTAAACACTTCCTTAGATGAGATACGTGGAATGTCTGGTGAATTCCACTTAACTCATCTGGTAACTCCAGTCTATAGGCCACCTGTCCCACTCGAGCAAGGATTCGGAAAGGGCCTATGTACCTCGGGCTTAACTTACCCTGCTTTCTGAGCCGAATGATACCCTTACAGGTGAGACCTTCAACATAACCCGGTCACCCACCTGGAACTCAATCGGCCTACGTCGTTTATCAGCATACGACTTCTGTCTATCTTTGGCTCCCTTCATAAAGGCTTTGATCCTTTCAAGTTTCTCAGTCTTAGCCTTGATCACCTCGACGCTCCCTAACTCTTTATGACCAATATCACCCCAACAAACGGGTGTCCTGCATCTCCTACCGTATAGCATCTCATAAGGTGGCATACCAATGCTGGCATGATAGCTATTGTTGTATGAGAATTCAGCTAACGGTAAGTCGTCATCCCAACTTCCCCCAAAATCAATCACACATGCCCGAAGCATGTCCTCCAGTGTCTGAATGGTCCTTTCTAACTGACCATCAGTCTAGGGATGATAGGTCGTGCTAATATGTAACCACCTCCCCATGGCGTCGTGGAATTTCTTCCAGAATTTGGATGTAAACCGGGTGTCACGATCAGACACAATAGACACCGGCACACCATGACGAGTCACAATCTTCTTAATGAAAAGATCCCCCAACCTCTCGGATGAATATGTCTTGTGAATCGGTAGGAAGTGAGCACTCTTCATCAAGCGGTCAACAATCACCCATATAGCATCATACCCTTTCGGAATACGTGGAAGCTTTGTAATAAAATCCATGGTGATGTGCTCCCACTTCAATTCCGGTATATCCAAAGGTTGAATCTTTCCATACAGCTTTTGATGCTCGGCCTTCACTTGCAAACAAGTAAGGCGCTTACTCACATACTCCACCACGTCACGCTTCATACCCGGCCACCAATAATCTTTCTTCATATCTTGGTACATCTTTGTAGCACCGGGATGAATAGAGTATCGAGTCTTATGAGCTTCATCCATAATCTTCACCCGTAGATCCCCAAGATGAGGAATCCACATTCGTCCAAACCGGGTTCTAACACCAAATGTGTTTTCACCAAACTCCATAACCAGACCTCTCATTCTTTCAGAGTTAAGATGATCTTCTTTTAATGCCTCGTCTTGAAACTCTTTGACTTGCTTCATCATGTCGGAGGTCATAATCAGCTGGTACGATTTCACCCGAATCAGCTCGGGCCTTTCCTTTCGACTAAGGGCATCCGCCACCATGTTGGCCTTGCCCGGATGGTAATGGATCTCACAATCATAATCTTTTATGAGCTCCAACCATTTCCTCTGCCTCATATTCAAATCCTTCTGCTCGAAGAAGTACTTCAAGCTCTTGTGGTCGGTGAAAATGGTGCACTTCATCTCGTAGAGATAGTGCCTCTAAATCTTTAGTGCAATGACCACGGCTGCTAGCTCCAAGTCATGAGTAGGATAGTTAACCTCATGAACCTTCAACTGTCGGGATGCATAGGCTATAACCTTTCCTCTCTGCATTAACACACACCCCAATCCCGAGTATGAAGCATCAGAATAAACCACCAGATCTTCACTTCTATCGGGTAATGACAGAACAGGAGCTTGGGTCAATCTCGTTTTCAATTCTTCGAACGCCTTCTCTTGAGCTTGACCCCATAAAAACTTTACATCCTTACGGATGAACTTGGTTAGTGGAGAAGCGATCTTGGAAAAGTCTTGGATGAATCTTCTGCAGTAGCCCGCCAAACCCAAGAAACTGCGAATCTCGGATGGCGTCTTTGGAGACTTCCATTTCATCACCGCTTCCACCTTTTCCGGATCCACCATAATGCCCTCCGGATTCACAACGTGACCCAATTGAACTTCTCACAACCAGAACGCACATTTGGAGAACTTGGCGTACAACTTCTCCCTTCTCAACGTCTCCAACACCTCTCGAATATGACCGGCATGCTCTATCTCGCGCTTCGAATAAATCAGGATATCATTAATAAAAATTAATCACTGATTTATCCAACATCGGCCGACACACTCGGTTCATTATGTCCATAAAAGCAGCTGGCGCATTGGTCTAACCAAAAGACATGACAAGAAACTCGTAGTGACCGTAGCGTATCCGAAAAGCTGTTTTAGAAATATCCTGCTCTTTCACCGTTAGCTGATGGTAGCCAGACCATAGATCTATCCTTGAAAACCAACTGGCACCTTGAAGTTGATCAAACAAATCATCAATCCTCGGTAACGGATACCGATTGTTCACCGTCAACTTGTTCAGCTCACGGGAGTCTATACACATCCTCATGCTATCGTCTTTCTTCTTTACGAATAAGACCGGAGCACCCTAAGGAGAGATGATCGGTCTAATAAGCCCCTTGTCAAGCAGCTCTTGCAACTGCTCCATCAACTCTTTCATCTCCGTCGGAGCCAACCGATACGGTGCCTTGGCAATAGGTTGAGCACTCGGTATCAAATCAATCTGAAACTTAATCTCTCGGTTAGGTGGCACTCCTGATAAGTCTTCTAGGAACACGTCTGGAAAGTCACACACAACCAGAACATCGGATATTTGTGGTGTTGGCATTTCCACATCCTTTACATAACACAAGTAGGCGCTACATCCACGCCTCACACACTTTCCCGCCACCGCCATTGAGATCACTTTCGGGATCGTCATGACCTGATCCCCATAAATAGACACCGAACTCCCATCAGGCGCTATCAAACGAATCATCTTCTTGTGACATACTATATTCGCCTCGAAGTTCGCCAGCCAATCCATCCCAAGAACCAAATCGAAACCACCTAGGATCATCACAAACGGTCTAACAGGAAATTTATGGCCTTCTAATTCCACATCACAATTCTCTATCATCTCAGAAATCCTGGTAGACTTACCTATGGCAGTTTCTACATCAAAGGGTGCGTCAACACGTCTACTACTAATATGTAGTTTAGCATAGAAAGCAGCAGAAATAAAACTTCTACTGGCACCCGAATCAAACAACACAGAAGCTAAAGTTTGGTTCACCAGAAACGTAGCGGACACAATATCAGGTCTGTCCTAGCCTCCTCTTGTGTCATAGTGAATGCCCTGACGCTCACCCTCGGTCCTTCACTCCCCATCTTCCTCACCCCGAAACCCTCAGCCCTTGGCTTCTTGCAATCTCTGCTCATGTGGCCATCCCCACCACAATAAAAACATTTCCCCGCCTTGCACTCCCGTGCCATATGACCTGGCTTCCCACACTTGAAGCACAAATTCAACCCCCACCTACACGGCGATCATCCATCTGTGCCTTCTTGCTACCCGTCGAGGCATCACCCCGACCAAACCTCTTTCCACTCTAGTTTCGATCACCACCACCCTTCTTACTACCTTCAGCCACCACCCCTACCGTCCTCTCATCATATAACCTCCCCGCCAAGTCCACTGCCGACCTAAACATGCTCGGTCGGGCAGCGATCATGTGCCTGCGATTGTCCACGGGCAAACCTTGGATGTATCTCTTAATCTTCTGTGACAGATGTGTCATCTGATCCGGCACCAGACGTGCCATCTCGTTGAACTTTGTGGTGTACTATTGGTGTGTAATGGTTCCCGCCTCCAGCTGCAGGAACTCCCTCTCAACCTTATCCATCTCCCGATGAGGACAAAACTCCTTAATAACCAACTTCTTCAACTCTGACCATCTCATCCTCCAATAGCCCTGCTACCCTCGGCTTAGACTATATTGTCCCACCAGCACAGAGTCGAGTCCACAAAAGAGTGGGCAGCAAACTTTACCTTCTGATCCTCCCGGCACTCGTTGATGTTCAAAACAGCTTCAATTTCTCTCACCCATCGGTGAGCAGCAGCAGTAGTGCCGTTACCATCAAAAGCAGGGGCTTGCACCTTTGAAATGCCCCGTAGTTACAGCCTCATGCCGCCTCCGGCGTAGGCTCTTCCTCTTCCTCTTCTTCTTCATCAGAAGGAACCGTTTTAGGCTCCGGTTGTTCCCGTCCTCCCGAGGATCGGTTCCTCTCCTTCCGTTCTCCTTCCCGTACCGCCTTTATAACTTTGGTCACCACAGACGGTAAGATTGTCTGCATGACCTGATGCACCTCCTCCAATACAGCTTCCTTTACTGAGGCTCTCAGATTGGCGCTCTCATCTACACCCTCCGGATGAGGGGTCTCGGGTTCTTCAGAAACCACCTTTTCAACTCAAGGCCTGCCTCTTTTGGGCCGCGATGTAGCAGCAAGACCACTACGCAAGGTTTTGGATGATCTACCACCGGCCATCCTCTATCACACACTGAAAGATTCAAACACCAACACGGTAATTCAAGGGAACAGCTCAGTTTATGTCAAGTATAGTAAGTCCCTAATTATAGTGGCCAGTTGTGAGTAGCAACTTACTTTACTCCTCGTACCCCGAGCATTACCTATCCTGACTACATCAGTATCTAAATCTACCAGCAACACATACGCCACATAACATGCGCACATAATACCGGTTAACATTATGAAAATACCTGATGGTACGTAGATACCCAGATTGGCATCCCTTCCCTTTCCATCCCATTTTCAGTTTAAGTTAAGGTTTATTTTGAAAATTTACCCTTTTCACTTAAACTTTGGCTCTGATACCATCTTGTAAGGCCCCGTTCCCAGGACACTTACAGTTGGTCAATCATCGCACGTAAAACATATGCATTAACTTTAATAAATCATGCAGCGGAAACTTTTTAAATCCATCATTTCATTTCCTTTAATATACACTTTTGCAAAATAATACAACATTCATTACAAAACATCATTTGTTCGCATTACGATGCAAAAGCGTTAAACAAAAGAATGCCATCCAAAAAGAGCTGAGTAGCCGTCCCGTGCCATCCTCAGCAACGTTACTTGTCAACTGGAAACACATAAAAAAAGTCAGAGTTGTTGAGTGATTTCTAGTTTTATAATAAAACATACTTTTCTTTCGTTAAAACTGCTCTTTACATACATGCGATCACACATTATACGTACGCATAGATAATATCATTATTATCTTCATCATTGGTTCATTAACTTTCGTTCATTTGACGTACATCATTAAAATTTACATTCGTTACTTCCGTTCACATTCATTCATAAATTCTTACTTTCCTTCGTACATTCCTTACTTTCATTCGTACGTTCATTACATTCATTCGTACGTTCATTACATTTGATGACATGTACAATACCCCGAACATTGTGCACGATGCTGGTTACTGGGTCTGAGGTCTTTCATAGACCTTGAACATTATGCACGAAGCTGACTCCAGTACCTAGGGCAAGTACATTCACCACTTGTCTTTTCTCTTTCCTTCCGGATCAGTGCCATGTGCTATGCCCCGAACATTGTGCACGAAGCTGGTTACTGGGCCTGAGGTCTTTCATAGACCTCGAACATTATGCACGAAGCTGACTCCAGTACCTAGGGCAAGTGGCAAGGATCCCATACATATGGTCAATCACAAGGATTGGACCCCAGTGTGCATCCTTCTGGGGTAGTTAACCCGCACACAGTTGAGCTTAGACCCTTCATTAGGTGTGAACCTCGATACGTTTGCTTGCAAGCCTTTTCTTACTTTCATTCATTCGTTTGTTAATGCATGCATTCTTTCGTTTCGTTCCTCTTTTCATTATCTTCCACTTTACGTTACATAATACTTTTCATTCATTCATAAACATAACACGTAAAGCCACGGGAAAGATAAACATACATCATAACGAGGAACATCAACATACACTATAGCATTACTATACAGGGCATCATCATACATACATAACATACATCATGCATAAACATGCAACATCATTATTATCATGCCTTACCTAACTTCTGAGATCCCAACAGTCATCTTACATGTACCTACTGGAACTTCCATGTCAAAACTTACATCTGCACTTTCCCCCGTAAGCCAGTACTTTAACTATGTTCCTCCCCGGGTACAACAACCCTATTTGGGCGTATGGACACCCTTCAGTCGCACGGCCTTCATGCGACTGAACATCATGCGATTGGACCTATGCAGATGAACACCAATACGGATGAACACCCCATCGTGCGAATGGACTCTCAATCGTGTGAATGAACACTATGCGAATAGACCTCATGCGAATGGACCTCATGTGGATGAGTACCTATGCGACTGGGATCTTAATCTCATGACTCCCCATGCGACTGGACCCCCAGTCGTGCGACTGAACCCCAATCGCCCTCCAGTCGGCCGTATGGCCTCCAGTCGGTAGCCTAGCCCTAACTGATGCTGAATGCAGTTCATCCCGAACCCAATCTACCATTTTCGACCTCCAAGCTCATCCAAAACCCATTCTAAGCCCAAATCAACCATTCTAAACCTTAGGAATGCATACTACAACACCATTCAAGCACAAACAAGCCTAAAAACATACTCCAAACACATCACACACAATCACACCCAAATGGGTCAAACACACACACATACAAAAACAGTTTACTATGTGTTCGAGCCCCAAATCAGTTGAATACAAGTAAAATAGGGGTCCTAGAACTCACACAAACTACAAGAAGAAGAAGAGCATCGTGTTGACTCGCTACTTGACGATTTTTGTGCTCGGATCCACCCGAACCAACCTTTTTCTCTCTTTTCTTTCTTCTTTCTCTCTTCTTTCTCTTTTTGCTGAGTTTTCACAAGAGTAGGGAGTATGTGGCTGCCCTCCCCCTCTTAATCTCCCATTTTTACAAATTTTTGTTTTGGCAAGTTTGGTCCCCCGACTTTAGACTCTATTTATTTTTCTTCTTTCGTCAGCTTCAAAGAAAATATCCGGGTGTTACATCAAGTGTTTTGGATTTAGAATCAGATGCTGGACTATGGATACATCTTCAAAGACACTCCCATCCACATAGACAACAATAGTGTTATCTCTATCACAAAGAATCAAGTGCAACACTCAAGGACAAGACATATCAATATCAAGTATCATCTAATTAGAGATAATTATGAAAAGGGATTAATAAAACTAGTCAAAGTTAACACAAATGAACAATATGCTAATCTGTTCATAAAGACTTTTAATGAACAGAGATTTAAATATCTTTTATCAGCTATTGGGATGTAACACCCAGAAAACTTTGTCAAATAAAAGAAAGGAAAAGAAATGAGAAAGGAAAAGAGAAGAATTTTGTAAGAAAGGAAAGAAAGCCAAAAGTGAAGGGGGCTTTGTGTAAAAGTACAAAAGTCAAATTATTTTATTATATTATGGGTATGGCCGGCCATAATGTGTTACACCAGCTGCTTTTATTAACCAAAAAGAAGAAGAAGAGCAGAAACCTTTGGTTCTAGAGAGAGAAAGCAGCTGATCTTGGCCTACGTAAGTAAATCTTGTATAATTAGCTCGGTTTTGTTTATGTTTTGACTAAGAAACCGAGATTATATGTTCTTATGAGTATGTGTGTGTTAGGGTGTGTGTTTTTGGACATGTTTAGGCGTTAGAATCACCTAAAAAGTTCAAGTGGAAGAGTTTAAGCTGGGAAGCAGTTAAGGTGAGTTTCTAGATCCCACATTTTACTTGTTTTTAAAGATTTTTGGGGCTGAAATTCATGTAAACCGTTTTTAAAACTTGTGTATGTGTGACCGTATGTGATAATGTGGGTATGTTAGTGTTTTGTGGTTGTGCATACTAAGTTATGGCTTGGAATGGTAGTATGAGGCTTAGAAACTTTTAAGAAGGGATTGGGACTGAAAAATATGTTTTGCCTTAGAAAGATTACAAGTATGGCCATGCGCCCAAATAGGGCTCATGCGCCTGAAAATTTGGCTTAAAAGTTTAAGTGTAGGTTGATGCGCTTGAACAGTGCTTCATGTGCCTAAGTATTTGGCTGAAACACCTAAGTATAGGGTGATGCGCCTAAATAGTGCCCATATGCCCGAGTGAAGAAATGGTTAAGTATAGGCTCATGCGCCTGCATAGTGGAGAAACACCCAAACAGGGCTAATGCGCCCAAATAGTTCCTATGCGACCAACACTTAGAAATTTTTCTAAAATTTTAAGGAAAAACAGAATTTTAGGGTTTGACCCTAGTTTGACTTGTGGGCTGTTTTGGACTACTCTAAGCATGAATAAGTGCGGGTTTATGAATAGAATATGATGAAAGTATGATATGCATATGTGTATGAGATGTTATCTTCTAATAATTTTCAAAATGTATATATTATACTATAATATACGTTAAGTATTATGTTGTGACTTTACATAGTATGTTGTATGTGTGAATGAATGTAAAGTATAACATAACGAAGTGAAAGATAACAAAGTTGAAAAGTGAAACGTAATGAAAGAAAGAAAAGGCTTGCAAGCAGAAAGAAAGAAGGATCTCAACTCTCTGAGAGTTGTCAGCTCAACTATGTGGATAATAATGTGCGATTTTAACCCGTGTGGGTTCACACACAGGGGGGTCAGTCTTGGTGACTAAACCCATAGTATGAAACGGAATCCTTGTCATTCGACCCCGGGCTTTGTGCCAAGATATGATACGGCTTTGTGCCAGTTAGAAACGGGGCTTTGTGCCTAGAATTATGGCTTCGGGCCACGGGCTTCGTGCCAATTAGTAATGGGGCTTTGTGCTCGGAATGGTGGTTTCGGACCACAATGGGGGAAAAGCCTGAAAGGATCTAGAATCAGTACGAAAGGAGCAAAGTAATGAAGTGTGAATGATATAGTACGAAACAAACGATAACGAAAGATAAGAATAAAGTATGAAACGAACGATAACAAAAGATAAGAATAAAGTACGAAACGAACAACGAAGATGAAGTACGAAACGAACAATAGGAGTAAAGTACGAAACAAATGATAGGAGTAAAGTATGAAACAAACGAAAGGATAAAGTACGAAACAAATGAATACATGCGATACGAATGAACATGTGTGAAAGTAAAGAAAGTATTTTACGGAAAAGAATATTTTTACGTATGAAACGTATAAAGTATTTTGATACTTATAAACTAGAACTCACTCAGCAATGCTGACTTTTATGTATTTTCAGTTAGCAAGTAATGGTTGTTGAGGGTGGCACCCGGGGAGGCTACTCTGCAGGGCAAGATTGGCATCCATTCACACATGTTATTATTGTTATTTTGTAACGCAATTAATGAAAGTATTCTTTTGTAGTTTAAACAATGTTGTATTGCATAAAAACAGTAATTATAAATAAAATGAATGGTTTTTGTTAATAACTTCCACTGCATTGTTTTAAGAATTGTATTATATTATGTATATTTAATGCTATGAATGACCAACTATGAGGTGCCTGGAACGGGGCCTTACAAGTTGGTATCAGAACAAAAGTTTAAGTGAATTAGGTAAATATTTTCAAAACCTAATCTTAAACTGAGAATGGGACTAAAGGAAAGGGATGCCAGCCTGAGTAGCTACGTGCCATCAGGTATTTCTTTTTTGAAGTTAATTGGAGTTATGTGCTTGTGGTAGTTGATTATGTGATTTTAGTAGATTTAGATGCTAATGTACTCAGGATAGGAAATGCTTGGGGTATGAAGAGTAAAGTAAATGGCTAATCACAACTGGCCACTGTAATTAGGGACTTACTATACTTAACATAAACTGAGCTATTCCTTGAATGGCCGTGTTAGTGTTTGAATCTTATAGTGATTAGAGAATGGCGGGAGGTAGATCATATAAGGCCTCTAGGGGTGGAGTACAGGGAGGACGTGGTGCTGAACCGCATGTCACTAGGAACCAGGCTAAGACTACTGAGAGGGCCCGTGAAGAGCCCGAGATGCATCACCAGGAAGGTGGTGATGAGAGTGCAAATCTAAGGGCCTCGGTAAAAGAGGTAGTGGTAGACGAGGTGCATCAAGTCATGCAGACGATTCTGCCGTCTGTAGTGACTGAAGTGATCAGAGCTGTAAGGGAAGAGGGGGAACGATTAGAGACCGAGACAATTGTCTCGAGTAAGGAGGAGGAAGAAGCGGTGCAGGAAACTGCATGTGGTTGCAACTATGGGGAATTTCAGAGGTGTAAGCCCCTAACATTTGATGGGAATGCCACTGTTGCTGCTGCTCATCAATGGATGAGGGAAATGGAGGCAGTACTTGATATCAGTGAATGTCAAGATGATCAGAAGGTGAAGTTTGCTACCCACTCATTTGTGGACACGACCTTATGCTGGTGGGACAATATTGTCCAGGCCGAGGGTAGTAGAGCCATTAGAAGGATGAGGTGGCCAGAGTTAAAGAAGCTGGTGATCGAGGAATTCTGTCCTCACCGGGAACTCGACAAGATAGAGAGGGAGTTCCAACAGCTGGAGGTAGGAACCATGACACACCAGCAATACACCACCAAGTTTAATGAGATAGCAAGGTTGGTGCCGGATCAGGTGACATCATTGTCTAAGAAGATCAAGAAGTACATTCAGGGATTGCCAGCTGACGTGCGCAGGCATTTGATCGCTGCCTGACTGGGTACCTTTTGATCGGTGGTAGACCTGACGGGTAGGTTGTATGATGAGAGGGAAGTGGCAATAGTTGAGGTGAAGAAGACGGGTGATGGTGATAGAAGCTGGGGAAGGAAGAGGTTTGGACGTGGTGGTTTCACTCCAAACAACAAAAGGAGGAAAGTGGATGACCGAAGGATGGTGTCATCAAGTTCAGGGATAAAGAAGTGTGGTAAATGTGGGAGAGAGAACGTTGGTGAGTGCAAGTGGAGGATGAATGTGTGCTTCAAGTGTGAGAAGCCCAGTCATATGGCAAAGATGTGAGGGCTTATATGGTGTTATAACTGTGGTGAAGAAGCCACGTGAGCAGGGACTGCAAGAAGCCATCGGCTGAGTGTTCTGGAATGAAGAAGAAGCCAGAGGAAGGATGACAGAGGGTGAGTGCTAGAGCCTTCACGATGACGCGGGAGGAGGCTAGAGAGGATCCCGATGTTGTGTTAGGTATGTTTCTAGTAAACCAAACTTGTGCCTCCGTGCTATTTTATTCTGGTGCTAGTACGAGTTCTATTTTTATTGCTTTCTGTGCTAAGTTTCCTGTTAGTAGTAGAAGTATTGGCGAACCTTTTTAATGTCAAAACTGCTATTGGAAAGTCCATTAGAATTACTGATGTGATAGAGGACTGGGCCATAGAATAGAAGGCCGTAGGTTTTCTGCTAAATTACATGTGATGCCCCTACGCAGATTTGATGTAGTACTAGGGATGGATTGGTTAGCAACCTATGAGGCAAACATTGTGTGTCATAAGAAGATGATTCGATTAATTTCTCCCGATGGGAGTTCGGTGACGGTTTACGATGATCGCGTCCCTAAGGTTCCAAAGGTGATTTCGATGGCGGTGGCGGAAAAGTGCATGCGACGTGGATGTAGTGCCTATCTGGCCTGCGTGAAAGATGTGGATGTGTCGGTACCACAACTGTCCGATGTGTCAGTGGTATGTGACTTTTCGGACGTGTTCCCAGAAGACTTGCCAGATGTGCCAACGGATCGTGAGATTGAGTTTCAGATTGATCTGATACCCGGTGCTCAACCCGTTGCCAAAGCACCGTATCGATTAACTCTGACTAAGATGAAAGAACTCGTGGATCAACTGCAGGAGTTGATGGATAAAGGATTCATTCGACTGAGTATCTCTCCTTGGAGTGCTCCGGCATTGTTTGTGGAGAAGAAAGACGGAGCATACGGATGTGCGTCGACTACCGAGAGCTGAATAAGTTGATGGTAAAGAATCGGTATCCGTTACTGAGGATTGATGACTTGTTTGATCAGCTACAAGGTGCCAGTTAGTTCTCAAGGATAGACCTTCGATTTGGTTACCATCAGCTGAAGGTAAAGGAACAGGATATTCCTAAGACAACTTTTCATCCGCGTTATGGACACTTCAAGTTTCTCGTTATGTCTTTCGGCCTGACTAACGCGCCAACGGCTTTTATGGGTTTAATGAACCAAGTGTGTCGGCCCATGTTGGATAAATCAGTGATTGCGTTTATTGATGATATCTTGATTTATTCGAAGAGCGAGGGAGAACATGTCGGACACATACGTGAGGTGTAGAGACACTTAGAAGAGAAAGGTTATATGTTAAATTCTCTAAGTGTGCTTTTTGGTTGTGTGAGGTGCAATTTTTAGGTCACGTGGTGAATGCTGAAGGAATTATGGTAGACCCAGCAAAGGTTGAGGCGGTGATGCAATGTAAGTCTCCAAAGACACCATCCGAGATCCATAGTTTCTTGGGTTTGGCGGGTTATTACAGGAGGTTCATCCAAGACTTTTCAAAGATAGCCTCACCTTTGACTAAGTTGACCCGCAAAGATGTGAAGTTTGTGTGGGGTCAAGAGGGTGCTTTTGAGGAGTTGAAGGTGAGATTGACTCAAGCTCCTGTCTTGACGTTACCGGAGGAGAGTGAAGACTTAGTGGTATATTCAGATGCTTCTTATTTGGGACTTGGTTGCGTGTTGATGCAACGTGAAAAGGTAATAGCCTACGCATCCTGATAGTTAAAAACCCACGAAGTCAACTATCCCACTCATGACATGGAGTAAGCGGTTATGGTGTTTACATTGAAGATTTTGAGGCACTACTTATACGGGACGAAGTGCACCATCTTCATGGACCACAAGAGCTTAAAGTATTTCTTTGAGCAAAAAGATCTCAACATGAGGCAGAGGAGATGGTTAGAGCTCATCATGGATTATGACTGTGAGATCCACGATCATCCGGGTAAGGCCAACGTTGTAGCCGATGCCCTTAGCTGAAAGGAGAGACCTGAGCCGATTCGGGTGAAGGATTATCAGTTGGTTATGACCGCTGATGTGATGACACATGTGAAAGAATTTCAAGAGGAGGCGTTGAAAGAGGACCGCCTAAATTCTGAACGAATGAGAATTCTAGTTGTAGAATTGGGTGAAAACACTCTCGATGTTAAAACCCGAAATAGACGGATATGGATCCCTTATTACGGAGATCTACGGGGGCAAATCATGGATGAAGCACATAAGACTCGATACTCGATTCATCCCGGTGCCATGATGATGTATCAGGATATGAAGAAAGACTATTGGTGCCCGGGTATGAAGCGTGATATAGCAGGGTACGTGAGCAAGGGCCTTACTTGTTTGCAAGTGAAGGTAGAACATCAGAAACCATGTAGGAAGATCCAACCGTTGGATATACCCGAGTGGAAGCGGGAGCACATCACCATGGACTTTATTACTAAGTTACCTCGTACGACAAAGGGGTGCAATACTATCTGGGTGATTGTTGATCGTCTAACCAAGAGTGCTCATTTTCTACTGATCCACGAGACGTGTTCATAAGAAAGATTAGCGGATCTATTCATTAAAAAGATTGTAGCTCGTCATGGTGTGCCGGTGTCTATCGTGTCAGATCGTGACACCCGATTTACATCAAAGTTTTGGAAGAGATTCCATGACACGATGGGGACGAGGCTACACATTAGCATGGCTTATCATCCTCAGACAGATGGTCAGTCTGAGAGGACGATCTAGACGTTTGAGGATATGCTTCAAGCATGCGTGATCGATTTTGGAGGAAGTTGGGATGATCACTTACCGTTAGCAGAATTCTCGTATAACAACAGTTATCATGCCAGCATTGGCATGCCACCTTACAAGATGCTATACGGTAGAAGGTGTAGGACACCCGTATGTTGTGGTGACATTGGACAGAAAGAGTTGGGAAGCCTTGAGGTGATCGAGGCTACCACTGAGAAGTTAGAAAGGATCAAAGCCTTTATGAAGGTGGGGAAGGATAGACAGAAGTGTATGATGAAAAAAGGTTAAGACCGATTGAGTTCAACGTGGGCGATAGAGTTATGTTGAAGGTCTCACCTTGGAAGGGAATCATTCGGTTCCGGACGAGGGGCAACGTAACATCCGCCATTTTTAAAATTATAAACCCGAACCCGAACTCATTTTGAACATTCATATGATATAGGTTTCTTTATTAAACTTATTTACTCTAGTGAATCATATAGATTATAAATGTAAGCAACATAAAAAAGAATTGTTTATTTAAAATACTAAATCATTCAAACAGTATATAATAATTATATAATTTATAAAGTAAAGCTTTATGAGTTACAAAGTCTTAATTGCTATTTATGAGTCTAATTTAAAATGGAATAATTATATTTTTAAAGTTCCAACAAAACTTATAAAGTATATAAGTTATATAATTTGGGTTATTTTAAACTAAGGTTTTAAAAGATTAAGGGTTTAAATTGTAGATTTTAAGACCTAAATTAAATGGTTTTACATAAAATGTTAAACATGGTAAACAAGAAGAACCAAAAGTGTAACTTTGTTTAAACAACCCAAACCGCCCCCATCCCTGTCGAAATCCCCTATTCCGGCCACTCCGGTGATCACCAACCACTCACAAAAATCGAGTTAAACGCAATTAAACCGCTTTAACGCCCACAACTGTGTTACTCTAACCCAGTACTTGTTTCGAATCGTTTGATTTACTTGTTTAAAGCCTTCACTCGAAACCGAAACACACATTCAAAGCTTGAACTCAATCCACTTTAAACTGATCGATTAATGCTTTAGTAACCGAGGGTAAATCATCAAAACAATGCTCTTAAACTAATAGAACTCTCAATTACATCTGCAACACAACAACTCACCACCATCGATCCACATCTTCGTTGGGGACCTGCAACTTGGTCGAGCTTCATCTTTTGGGCACATTAAACCAAATTGATTGAGAGTTTTTACTTATCATCACCCTTAGAAGATTAATACAAAGTTAATAGGATTAACAACAACATTTACACCTCGAATCAATTTCAACTTTGTCGCGACTGTTCTTATCATCATCTTCATCAATTCGATTCAAATCATGTAAGTTACATACATACATATACTCGGTTTTACATGGGGAAACAAAGCCCTATGTTTATTTCAGTAATAACCAACGTTTGGATGTTCAATTTGGATCAAAACCGAATTAGGGTTCTTGTGAATTGGGGGATTTTGCAATTAATACTTTTAAAGATTTTAATGGAGCTTTTAACCGGGTTACTAGCCCAAGTGGTTAACTCTTTACACCTTGAAACCGGAGGTCTGGGGTTCGAACCCAGCCTCCATCATCTATTTTTTAAACAAATTTTATATATTTTATATTTTAGGATTTTATTAATATAATATTAAACCAAAATAAAAACTAATTTGTTAACTAAAACATTTCGAAAATTAATAAAATAAATTTTAATGGTTTTAGAAACTTATGATTTTAAATAAATTACTTTAAAGAATAACAAAAGTTATAAAAACATTATTAAATCTTTTATGTAATTTAAATGCAACAAATCTGTTATGGTTCAAATTTAGGATATTTCAAAACATTAAAACTTACATGTTAAATAACTGATTACTCAAATAGTTATTTAAATAATTAATTATTCATCTAATCATTTAATCATGTTATATCATAAATAGTTATTAAATTTACTCCTTAAACTTTTATTTAAATTCTTGAAACTTATAGAAAATATAATCTCCTATTATTCTTTATTCTTATTCTAAGGTTTTGATATTATAAAACCTATATAAAAATCATTTGTTTCAATAATCATCAGCGTTTAGAAGTTCAATTTGGATAAAAATCGAATTAGGGTTCTTGTGAATTGGGTGATTTTGCAATTAATACTTTTAAAGATTTTAGTGGAGCTTTTAACCAAATCTGTGCTACTAGCCCAAGTGGTTAACTCTTTACACCTTGAAACCGGAGGTCTGGGGTTCGAACCCAGCCTCCATCATCTTTTTTTAAACAAATTTTATATATTTTAAATTTCAGGAATTTTATTAATATATTATTAAACCAAAATAAAAACTAATTTGTTAACTAAAACATTTTGGAAATTAATAAAATAATTTTTAAAGGTTTTAGAAACTTATGATTTTAAATAAATTACTTTAAAGAATAACAAAAGTTATAAAAACATTATTAAATCTTTTATGTAATCTAAATGCTACAAATCTGTTATGGTTCAAATTTAGGATATTTTAAAACATTATAAACTTACATGTTAAATAACTAATTACTCAAATAGTTATTTAAATAATTAATTATTCATCTAATCATTTAACCATGTTATATCATAAATAGTTAATAAATTTTCTCCTTAAACTTTTATTTGAATTCTTAAAACTTATAAAAAAATATAATCTCCTATTATTCTTTATTCTTATTCAAAGGTTTTGATATTATAAAACCTATATAAAATCATTTAAAAACTTTATAAAATGATTTTAAATAATTTTAAATCATTTTGCAAGTCATTTAAATAAGTATTCAATTAATTGTCTTTATTATTAAATTAATTATTTCTTTCCACACATTATACTTAATCTTTATTAAATCAAATGTTATAAATTTAATTATTGAATCATTTATTATCATCCTCAATCTTAATTAATTTATTTCATCGTTATTGAACCAAAACATAATCGATTGCCTTATTTTAATTGACTTAATTATTAAACCCTCAAATTCCCAATTGAAACCCTAATTCATATTTACTCTTGAATCATATCATTATTCTAACTCTAAGACATCAACCTTTAGGTTGAATCGTGAAGGAAACGTTGGAGTAATCTTATTTCTTATTAATTTTCAAAAGTGCATATTATATATGAAGTGAGTTTTCCATGCCTCTCTTTTATTATTTCACACTTTTTGGGGTGAAACATGTTACCTTATCAACTTACACTTGTAAACCTTTGGATACTTGTAAACGCACATGCAATTCATCTTTACTATTTGTCATGGTTATTTGTATTATTGTGAGTTTTATATGATATACATTATACGTTCACAATCATTAACTATTGTTACCCTGGCGACGTCATAGATCTATGGGCCTGACAAGCCTATTTGGTGACCCTGGTGTCGTATTCTTGAGCACTATGGGGACCAAGTACACTTAACTAATCGTTTAATCTTGTAATCTTGTAATCTGTTAAGGTTTGATTGTAGCTATATGTACTCTATAAACTTGCATAATTCATAACCATCGACATGAATTTCTACTTGTAAACTTTTATATATATATGTATGCTTAACCTATGGAAACTCACCAACTTTCAAAGTTGACCCTTTACTTTTAACATGTTTCAGGATTGCTTCTTGAGGAATTCTTCTTGCTCATATAGGACTTGGACTTAGTTAATTAAATATTTTACATTGTTGTTTAAATCTTTGTTGTATTGTAATGACTTAATTGTCTAGTATTATTAAAAAATAGCATTTAATAATATCTCAATGTATTTAATTCCATGAGCTATGAACAATCGTTTCACATTTGTCCGCCCCGATGATTCCGCCGTTGGTCGGGGTGTGACAGGCAAGCTAAGCTCGAGGTACATAGGGCCTTTCCGAATCATCGCACGAGTAGGAGAGGTGGCCGATCGATTAGAATTGCCCAATGAGTTAAGTGGAATTCATCCCACATTCCACGTATCTCATCTGAGAAAGTGCTTAGCCGATGAAGATATGATTGTACCATTGGATGATATCGAAGTGGATGAATGGATCAATTATGTAGAGCAACCAGTGGAAATTACTGATGGAAGGAGAAGAGATTGAGTAATAAAGTGATTCCACTAGTGTGAGTGCAGTGAAAGCACAGGAAGGGTTCGGAGTCTACATGGGAGACTGAGGAAGAGATGAGACAGTACTACCCATAGTTATTTGAGGAATGATGAGTTTTAGGGACGAACCCTCTTTAAGGGAGGTGGACTTGTAACACCCGGAAAACTTTGTCAAATAAAAGAAAGGAAAAGAAATGATAAAGAAAAGAAAAGTATTTTGTAAGAATGGAAAGGAAGCCAAAAGTGGAGGGGGGCTTTTTGTAAAAGTACAAAAGTCAAATTGTTTACTATATTATATAAGGCCCCGTTCCCGGGCACCTCACAGTTGGACTATCATTGCACAAAGCACATAAACATTGTTGATACATCTTGATGTACCTAGTTTATGATCTCAATTGTAAAAGTCTTTCATGTCTTATACTGATGTAATATGATGTAATGTGATGATCTTAATGATATATGAAATGCACTGTGATGCTTATTTGTGATTGATTATGTCATGTTATCATTATATTGAATGTGATTCACATGTACGAACTAAATATATAGGTTTGATGTTGTTTTACATAAGTCTAAGTCAATAAGAACTTAGAAATGTGTTTAACTTAGTCATGTGCATATTCATGCTACTGGACCATACTTATGGCCCATACGCATGGATGAACCATACTTATGGACCAGTCGCACGACTGAACCAGGTGACTGGATTAGTCGTATGATTGAGACATAAGATTTATTCAGTCGCACGACTGAACCTTTAGTCATGCATATGGGTCAACTGCATGAGTCAGTCACACGACTGAACCATGCTAATGGTTCAGTCGTACGACTAAACACTGAAAAACCTATAAATACCACATAATTCATAGAAAAATATAACAATTTGAATAGTTTCATACCCTAGCCCTCCAGAGCGTCCCAAGTCGTCAATTCAAGTTCATAGTTCATTCCTGATCGATTCCAATCTATTTTTAACGTTTGTTACATCGTTAGATCGATCAGGTTATTCGTTCTCACTGATTGGATCGCCAATCAAATAGATTTCACGCTATTTGATCTGGTTTCACGCAGAATCAGTTAGTACTCCATACGTACACGGTCCTAACAAGTGGTATTAGAGCTTAGGCTCACGATTTTGCATGGATTCAATTGGTTTTGATTTCAAAACTAACGTTTTCATTCAAAAGATTCACTTTTTCGATTCAAAACGTGTTTTTGAGGAGTATCTGTGTTAAAAGTTTTAACTTTTTTCCATATGGCAGATTAGGGTTCGTAAAAATTCATAATTTTGAGTTAAGTGTTCAAAAATTTGATTTTTGCCCGCAGCAGCAGCTTCAGTAACACGATTCGCTCAATCGCACGACTGAATCCCATTCGTATAGTTCAATCGTATGACTGGACTCATTCACAAAGTTCATTCGCACGGTTGAGTTATTCCAGACGGTTGACCTTATTCGTCCTGTTCATTCGCACGACTAAATCCAATCGCACGATTGAAGCCATCCGCATCCTTTAATCGCACGGTTGACCCAGTCCCCTTGTCTAATAGTATAAGTCAATCTGTCATGTTCTGAGTTCATCAAGTTCAAAGCAATGGAAGATCAGTTCTCTGCATTCACTGCTGGAAAGGACTCACGTATCTAGAATCATCTACTCCTAGAAAGTGAGATAGGGAACCACAACAAACCGCCAAAGCTATTAACGTTGGATGAACACCCACAGTGGAAACAACGGTTTGAAATCTACCTGAATAGAGTTGACCCTAATCTGTGGACGTCTATTGATACTGGCTATATGGTACCAGTCAGTGCTAATGGGGTAAAGTTGACTTTGGGAGGAATGAGTGAATCCCAGAAGACTATGCATAATGCTGAAAAGAAAGCATATGCCTTGTTAACTCAGTCTATTCATAAGGACATATTTCATCAGTTTTCTGAGAACAAGCAGTCAAAGAAATTATGGGAGGCCTTGGAAAAGAGATACGAAGGCAATGCAACTCTAAAGGCACTGAAGGCTAAAGCTCTTAAAAAGAAATTTGACAATTTCTCACCAATTGGAAAAGAGAGCTTATATGACATTATTGATAGATTCTATCACTTAATGAGTGAGTTGCACACTCATGGCATGACCACATCCGTGGAAGATAAGTGCAAGATCGGTATTGGTCACTTAACAAGTGGTTTTTCTCTCAAACTCACCTAGAACAACACTCAGAACGAGTCTAACAAGAGTTGATCACAATATAACAAGTAACAAATGATAATCAACACATGAAATAAATTTTCAAGGTTCTTTTATATATTGATTCTCAACTCAAAGGATTACAAGAGTCTTGCAAGCACAATCTCTATCTAATGAGTTACAATGAGAAATATATATATAATACTACCTACAGCCGGATCTACTTTGATTCCAGCTGGAAACCTATAACCAAAAGCCTATACTACAAGACTATAGGTTAAGGTATCTCAGATATTTTATCTAAGATTTGGTAGTCAGGACATGTCCCTGACTTACCTTTTGTCACCAACTAAGGTTAGTAACATGTACTATCATAAAAAGGTAAACAGTGGAATAAAGTATAGTCAACTACATGGCTCTTTAGGAAGAAGCCATACTGTATCAGAAGTCTGTAGCGGAATGTTAGAGACCATACTTATGTCCACTGGTTTATAGCAGTGTCTTCTGAAGGTTAAATTGCTTCGGAAGAATAACTTCTTCCGAATCCACTTATACTTCGGAAGACTGCTTCTTCCGAGGCTTGGGAACTTCTTCTTTGTCTTCGAAAGTAGAGTTTGTCTTCGGAAGCTGATCTTTCACTAGTCTTCAGAAGAACTTTTTAACCTACAGAAGTTCTCATACTTAGCTTCGGATGCCTTTGAGTGTAGCACCAAGATTGACTATGTGAAATGGTTTTGGTTGCACCAGCCTTTATCATGACCCAACAAACTCCCCCTAGGCTGATGCTACCAAAACTTCATTTCCCTCTGCTTCTCAAAACTTTCAGCACCAAGGAAAGTAGATATCTATCTATTTGCTTGTTCTTCCTTGATGTGATGCTGAGAAGTTTGTACAAATCCTTGGTAGACAGAACATCTATTCTGTCACCTTGGATTATATGTACCCTTTGCTGTGGCCTTCTAAAAAGAGTTAGTTGATGGGAATTATAGTCATATTCCCATCAAACTATTGGTTCCAATTCCGGACCCTCCACCATCTGTAGAAAGGTTGTGCCCTTGGTGGTAGGTCTTTCCTTTTCTTCCTGTCTTCTCACTTTCAACTCTTCTTCAATCCTGACCCTTGCAGTTAGCTCAGCCAAGTGAAGACTACTAACATGATTTCTGATGAGTGCAACAGTCTCAGAGTTGGAGGGGTTAGAGAATGGCTTCTCTGCAAGCTCAGCAATATCAAATCTGCTGAGGTGTAACAGAGAAGTGGCATTGAATTGGTTAATTTCACCATTCTCCCTTTCCACAACAAAGTTATGAGAAGTTTAATCAAACCTCCACTGGATTATACTTTTCCTAGGTACAGGAGACTGACTAGGAATCCTGTCCTGCTTTCTTATATCCAGTGGAGTCGCCAGTTTTATTCTAAGTCTCTTCTCTTCAGCATTTAGAGAATCAGAGTTGAGACTGAGAAGTCTTGCAGCCTGGCCCAAAGTTCCTCTAGGCAAATCAAGAAATTGATATAGTGTGAGGGAACTTGAAGAGTCATCAACATAGGTGATGTTGATGAGATCTTCCTCACAGGAGATGTTGCTCAAAGTTATGCATTGTCTTGATTTCCTTAATCTCTTCAAGAAAGAGATGTTGAGAAGGCTAAGGGGATGGTCTGGGTATCTGTTGGGTAGGTTTGGCTTCAGTGGTTCTGGGTTGTGTTTTGGGTTGAAGGATTGGAAGTTTAGGTGGTTGAGGTGATGAAGTAGGTACGGGTAGAGTTGTAGGTTCAGGAGTGAAGGGTTCATCTGAGGGCTCGGTTTTGATGGGGAAGGAGAATGGGATTGGTTCTTCTGGTGTTGGTTGTGGTTGAGTGGTTTGGGTAAAGATCGTTCCCTGTCCCCTTCTATACATCCCTTTCTTCTTTCCCATATGGATGTCAGCTTTAATTTCACTAACAATCCGCTAGAGTGTTTTTTCAGGCATGGGACCTACCTGCCTACCAGAGAAGCCATGAGCCTGGAGATAATCCTTCATCCATGCTTTGTCACTAAGCTTCTTGGTTGCAGAGATCCTTTCTTCTTCTTCCTTCTTCTTCTTCTCTCTGCTCTTTTCCCTTGCAACCTTCTTCCTTTCTTTCTCCATTTGATCCTTCTCTTTGTTGTGAAGCCAAAGGATCGTATCATTATCATGCGGAGAAAATTCTTGAAGGTTGAAGCCTCTGGAAAGTAGGAATTTTATCCTAGCATCCCTCAGCCGCAAGGCAGCTTTCCTCTGTTCCTCCTCTTCCCTTTCTAAGGCCAACCTGGCTTCTTCTTCTTGTTTAAGCCTGGTTGTCTTCTCCAAAGTCAACAACTCCTCTAGTGGTAGTAGGAGTACTTCTTCATTTGCAGCTCCTAAGTTGATGAGCTGATCAATGAGTTCCTCTCTTTTCTTGTTGTTGATTGCCTCCTGATTGGCTGCAGCTGCCTTTGAACTAGCAGCTTCTCAGCAGGGAATCTACCTTTCTTCTTTAGCTTCTCAATCCTTTCCTCTTCATGAAGCTCTTCCGCAGTCATCTTCCTTTTTCCTTTTTCTTTTGAAGAGCTTGACTGTGGTGGTTCTTGGATAGAGGGTTCAGATTGAGAGAGAGAGGCTCAGATGGTGTTTGGGATGGAGCAGGTTTGAGTGAGTCCTCACTATTCACTTCAGATGCCATTTCAAGAATTACATCTATGATGAATAGATCCTCGGACATCTGGAACAGTCCTTCTGCAGCTTCTATCTCATCTTCGGAAGATTCAGCTTGTTCTTCCGAGGCTTTAGCTGGTTCTTCCGAAGCTTTCTTTGTAGCTTCGGAAGTTGAAGGAGATACACCTTCTGTCCCAATTGTTTCAGTTGCTGGGCCATTAGTCCCCATTTCCCTTTGAAGTGAATCTTAGGTTCCATATGGACCTTAGGTTGACCAACTTCTTCCACAGTGGTAGAAGGTGCAGTGATCCTTTGAAGCTCTTCATCTCCAAAGTAGATCAGTGTAGGATTAAGGCTTGGCTGATCAATGGAGGATCTCCATACAAACTTGAGGAAAAGTCTGTAGACATCCTTAATCATCTGTGGGTCAATCTGAAGGACAGATTGGGATGACTTGGGCATAGAGATGATGTAGGAAGTTGAAGCTTGGATTGGTGGTTCCTCATGTGTTTGTCTCTGAACATTCTCCCCCTTTTTTGTAGCATCATCTTGAGAGGTAGATGAGCTAGAGGAAGAAGTCAATGAGACTTGAACTGGTACATGCCTAACAGACCTCTCTGTCTATGTCTCAGCTAGTTGAGCCTTGAGATTGTCAATCTCAAGTTGCTGAGTGGCTGACCTGTTCTCTAAGATCCAAACCTGAGATTCAAGGTTTGATACCATTGAGATCAAGTACGGAATGGTGATTTGCATACTTCCCTCATCTTCAAGTGAAGAATCACGGGGAGATGAGATAACATACCTAGTATGTTCAGTCTCACCACCAGATGTGGCTTCTTGGCACCCTGGATACCTTTGCTCAAAGTCATCTCTTTCAGAGACATCAATGGGAAAAGTTTCCATAGACTTAGTCTGATTAATGTTACCACTGTCCTGAGAGCTCAATGAGACACTCTGAGTAGTTGTAGCTGAGCCTACATGAGTCCCCTCCATATCAGTAGGACTCACCTCAGTTAAGGTTTGCTGATGGGGCTAGAGATAAGGGATGTCTCCAGGCTCTGTTGATCTTTTAGAGGGTGCGGTAGATCAACTTCACTGCCATGGAGAGATGTTATCTCTTCATCAGTTTTACGGAGGAGATCAGTGAAGGATAGGGAGGCTAAACCTACTGATCTGGGACCTTGATCAATGTCTATAGACATTGAGCCTCTGGTGGGGCTGTCCCTAATTGGCTGCATAGGGGAGTATAAAGACTCACCCTGTGGGCTAAAGGCTTGGGTGTCGGGCTCTTGGGTTTGAGACTGAGGAAGCTCAAGACCCAAATTGAGGTCAAAAGTGAAGGATGGTGTGACCTCGGACTGAGTGGGAGCCCATTGTTCCACTCTAGTCCTTTTTGATTGAGCAGGAGGAGCTTGTTCAATCAGAGTAGATTGAACAAGGGTTTGTTTGGGGCGTCTTTGATATGTGATTATGATGGCTAGAGAAGGTAATGTGAGATTTGTGGTGAAGGTTGCTGGTGTGGGTTCATCACCTGTGGGGTTAACAGGATGTCAACAGGAGCTATACGCTCAATCATACCTGGAAGTAGATCAGTGTGTCTTCTAGTGAAGTTGGTAGACACCTTCTTCATAGTTTTGAAGATGGCAGGCCTCATATGAGGGACAGTCAGAGCAGCTGCACAGACAAGCTGACTCTGGTCGAACTCACAGTTGATGATGTGCTGAAGGAATCTAAGATACATGAAGAATGTTTCCCTTTGAAGATTCCCTATGAGGTTAGTCAGTACAAACCTTGAGTAGTTGAAGTGCAGGCCTCTCACCAACCCATGAACTAAGAATCCTAGTTCATAGGGAATTTGATCCCATCCCCCTGACTTATTAGACAGACAGTGGAGAACAATGTGCAAGAGAAACTTCCAGTTGTAGGAGAAGTTAAACTTGTACACAGTTGACTTGCTTACATCTCCTCCATATCCCATTAGAGTGTAAGTGTTGTCTAAGTCGTCCTTGGGGAACTCAGTAGGAGCTCCTTCATCCTGGAGCTCTAGATGCTCCCTGATGAGTTGTTCAGTAATGATCAGCTCCTATCCACAAATGCTGGTCCTCAGTATATGAACCCCATTTAGGGTTTCTGCTCGACCATTTCCCCAAAATTCGGCCATTTTGTTTGAGTAAACAGTGGGGTTAACGGTAGGGGTTGTGAGGTAGGTTGATTCAGAGAGAAAGGTGATGATTTCTGAGAAGTCAGCATCTCTTGAAGAATCAAGTAGTGCGACTTGGTTGTGCTGAGGGGTTTAGCGCCATTGTCAAAGGTGAATGAAGATCAGTTTGAACTTGGGTGAATTGGAAGTGAGGAAACTTTTAGGGCAGTAAATTGGTAAAAGTTGAACAAGTCTGGATTATTTAAACAGTGGGGTTGACTGTGGGGAGTAACTGTGGGAGGTTATGGTGGTTTTCGGAGGTTATGATGGTTTGCGTTTATGAAATGGCAATGGTGGCAAGGGATAGGTTTAAATAATCTGACATTATTAGCAAAATCTTTACCTTTTACAGAGTGGGGCCCAAAAAGATATCCGTTACACAGTAAAAACTCTTTTTCCGAGTGTAAAACATTTCCGAAGGTAATTAGTCTTCCGAAGGCAACTATTTCTTCCGAAGCAAAGCATTGCTTCCAAAGGTAAGAACTGTCTTCTTGAATGTAGAGTTTTATAAGCTTCGGAAGTAGATCTGATGTGAAATCAATCGCTTCTTCCGAGACTAAAAACTCTTCCTAGAAGAAAATTTCCATGGAGGAATTTGACTTCGGAAGATATTAAGGAATATCTTCTGAGAGTTAATTCCTCATTGGATGAAATTTATACTGGGAATATTTCAAAGAGATCTTTTGTAATAGGGCTTAAATTGTATTGACATAAGACATTACACATTAAAAAGCTTTCAAAAGAGATAGTTTAATCAATGTTTATCATCCCGATAGCTTATATGAGATATTTAAACCTTTGTTCATCAAAAGCTTTGGTGAACAAATCAGCATATTGTTCATTTGAGTCAACTTTGATTAGCTTGATCAGATTTTTCCCATGAATATCTCTAATGAAATGATACCTGATATCAATGTGCTTTGTCTTGGAGTGCTTCACTGGATTTTCGATGATGGAGATAGTACTATTGTTGACAATATGGATAGGAGTGCTCATGAAGTTGAATCCATAGTCTAACATCTGGTTCTGATTCCACAGCAGCTGAGCACAGCAGCTAGCAGCAACAATATATTCAGCTTCAGCAGTTGATGTAGATGCACAGGATTGTTTCTTGCATTGCCATGAGATGATCCTTCCACCAAGAAATTGACATCCTCCTGATGTGGATTTCTTGTCAATGTTGCAGCCACCATAGTCACTGTCAGAGTATCCATATAGATTGAAATCACTATTTCTTGGATACCAGATACATAGTTTAGGTGCTCCTTTGAGGTATCTGAGGATTCTCTTTGCAGCAACTAGGTGAGACACCTTTGGAGCAGCCTGATATCTTGCCCAAATGCAAGTAGCAAACATGATATCCGGTCTACTAGCAGTAAGGTACATTAGAGAACCAATAATTGCTCTATACTGATGTTGATCAATATCCTCCCCCTCAAGGTCAGGGCAAAGATTATGGTTTCTGGGTATGGGTGTCTTGGCTGGCTTACAGTCCTTCATCTCAAATCTTTCTAAGATGTCAATGACATACTTGGATTGATTGATGAAGAATCCTTCCTTCAATTGCTTCACCTGAATTCCAAGGAAAAGTCCATTCTTCCCATGGAACTCATTTCAAACTTCTTTTTCATGATGCTTTCAAAGTCTTTGCACATTTGGTCTTTTGAAGAACCAAATATGATGTCATCGACATAGACTTGAACAAGCAAAATGTCCTTTCCAGACTTTCTAATGAAGAGAGTCTTGTCAATGGTACCTCTGGTGTAGCCACTTTTCAGAAGAAATTAAGATAGAGTCTCATACCACAGCCTAGGTGCTTGGTGCTGCCCATATAGAGCTTTATCCAGTTTGCACACATAGTTGGGATGCTGTGGGTCTTCAAATCCTGGAGGCTGGCATACATAAATTTCCCTATCTATATCCCCATATAGAAAGGCACACTTGACATCAAGTTGGTAGACAGTAAAGTTCTTGGATGCCGCATAAGCAAGGAAGATTCTAACTGCCTCAAGTCTTGCAACAGGTGCAAAGACATCAGTATAATCAATCCCTTCCTCTTGGGTGTATCCTTGAACTACTAATCTTGCATTATTCTTGATAATCAAGCCTCTATCATCTTTCTTGTTTCTGAAAACCCATTTAGTGCCTATGGGTACTTGACCAGATGGTAGTGGGCATAGATTCCAGACCTTTTGTCTTCTGAATTGAAGCAGCTCCTCTTGCATCGATTCAACCCAACTACTATCTTTCAAGGCATTATCTACCTTCTTTGGTTCCATCTGGGATAGAAACATGAGTACAAACAGACATTCCCATGATGTGTCTGTCCTCTTGTTCTCACACCTTCAGAAACATCTCCTATGACGTTCTCAGGTGGATGAGTGTTGTGAATCCTAAGACGAGGAATCACTTCCAGTTGCAGAGATAGGTCCAGGTTGGACATATTCTGATCAGGAACTCGAACACTCTGTCCAGCTGCTGTTTCAAAGTCATTTAATGAGGACTAATTGAATGACTGAGAAACATCATCAATGGTTGGCTGTGTAGTAGTATTAACAGTTGCCTGTTCCTTCAAAATACTACTTTCTTCAACCTGGTGTTGTAATGGATCACCTGATGAGTTTTGAGGTTCGTCAATTGATTCACTTGTTAAAGCTTCACTATTCCTTGAGATAGTTACACTATCAGATCTTTGAATGGTTGAAGCTTGTTGTCTTTCAGCTCTTGGAGAATTTGGAAGAGGTCTGGGTAGCTCAAATAGTTGACTAGCATCAGCATCAGCATCACCTTGAGCACCTGTTCCAGCTGAAACATTCTCACAAGATGGTTTAGAATAGTTTGGAAACAATTCCAAATTAAAGATATAATCAGGTCCATTCCCCCTAACACAAGGAGTGTGCTCGTTAACAACTATATTGGATGACTCCTCAAATTGTTGATTCTTAATGTTGTATACTCTATAAGCTTTGGAGCAAGAAGAGTATCCAACAAAGATAGCATCATCTGACTTCTCAGCAAACTTTGCTAAGTTGTCTTTTGTGTTAAGTATGGTACACCTGCTGCCAAAGGACCTTAGAAAGCCAATGAACGGTGACCTCTTGCTCCATAACTCATAAGGGGTTTTTCCATGGGGCTTAACTATGAGAACTCTGTTCTGCATTGTTGGACCAAAAGAACCAATGAGCAAGATCAGAAAAACCTTTAAGTCCCACAGACATCACAACAACTGCTGAAGACTTCATCAGCTGATGATGACAACAACTGAAGACTTCTTCAGTTGAAGTACAAAGACTGAAGACATCAGCTGATGTACAAAGACTAAAGACATCAGCTGAAGTACAAAGACTGAAGACATCAGC
The DNA here is from genome assembly GCA_024085815.1 of Flaveria linearis. NCBI lineage: Eukaryota > Viridiplantae > Streptophyta > Magnoliopsida > Asterales > Asteraceae > Flaveria > Flaveria linearis. The sequence goes on along the minus strand of CM044008.1, from coordinate 52,583,999 downwards.
TGATGTACAAAGACTAAAGACATCAGCTGAAGTACAAAAATTGAAGACAACAACTGAAGACATCAGCTGAAGACATCAGCTAATGATAACAACTGAAGTCCAAGTCTGAAGTCCAAGTACTGAAGACTTCAGAGGTTGTCACAACAGCTGAAGAAGTATTCTTCAGTTGTTGTGATGGTTTTCCTTTTTCAGTAGTTTCCTTTCATTTGTTTCCTTTTAGTAGTTTCTTTTATGTTTTAGTACTTTGTAAAACGTCTGAACAGTATGTTCTTCAGACGTTGTAGTTTCAGTAGTTTCTTTTCATTAGTTGTATTAGTTTACACTTGTCATTTGTAAGAAGATGTCAGCTATTAGACATCTTCAGTAGTTTAGTCTTTTTCAGTAGTTTGTTGTAATAACGGTTAGATGTCACTGTCAAGTGACATCAGCTGTCGTCATCTTTCCTATAAAAGGAAGATGACCTAATTGTAACCGTGCTGAAGCGTGTGTTAAATGAATATATACCTTTTGGCAGAAATTCTCTCTCTCTCTATAATCATACTGTTTTATTGATGCATCTTGTGTGTTCTTGCTGTAATTTGTTCTAATTCGTATGATATTCCGCTGCAAATCCACTCTAACTGATCAAACTAGATGCACAGATCCTTTCAAATGGTATCAGAGCTAGTTAATCATTGATCGATTTAACAATTGATCATTGAAACTGCTCTTTAGACATCTACGTTTGATCGAATTAGCAAATTTGCGAGAATCGGTTGTAGAGATTGAGTTTCTGCTACTTCTGGTCATTCAATTTGAGGTTCTACGTGGTTTTGAGCTAGATTTACTGAAATTACTTTGAATTTGCTTGATTTTGTTCAATGGCGACACAAACAAATGATCCTCACAATACTAGCTCCTCAACAAAGCATCCGATGCTTGTTAGGAGTGAGTATAACATATGGCAACAACGTATGCTCCATCACTTGTCCATCAACAGCGTAGGTTGTTGGAAATCTATGGTGCATGGACCATAAAGCCTACGGCGAGTGTTCCAGAATCAAATGAGAGGGTTCCGAAGAAACCTGATCAGTATTCTGATGAAGATCTAAAGCTGTTCGAAATTGATGCTAAAGCCCATGGAATTCTGTCCATGGCACTGCCTAATGAAATCTATTCAGGGCTTATGCATCATAAAACTGCTCATGACCTCTGGGTTGCTCTAAAGGAACAATTTGGAGGAACTGATGAGGTCTTAGCAAACACTAGGTAAATCCTCGCCCAACAATATGAGACATTCCCTCATAGGAAGGGTGAGACTCTGACTTAACAGTTTGAGCGATTCTCATGTTTGATTTCTAAGCTGAAAATGGTTCAACAAGAGTATTCAAACAGCCAGATGAACAACCAATTCCTCAGATCCATGCCTGAGAGATGGGACACATACACTATTGTCCTACGCTCTAGTGCAAATCTGAGCACTCTATCTCTCACCTAACTTCATGGGAAACTGCTGACATTTGAAAGACAGATAGAACAGAAAAGGAAGTTGTCCTCATCTAGAAAACTCACTGATGACTTTGTATCAGGCAATACTGCACTGATAGGTCAGGAGTCAGAGTATGCTGCATTAGAAAGTGCCTATGATGAGCATATTGATTTCTCTACTAATGTAGAACATGCTTTTGTTGGTGTGGATGATAGTTCACGTGGAAACAGTGATAACTGGTGCTTTTTGATGGAAGATTTGAAGGGCATTCCAGATGATGATCTGGAAGAGATGGATATTTTGAGCCAAATGGCAATGATCAATATTAGATCTCAAAAGTTGTACAAAAGAACTGGTAGGAAATTCCCTGGTCTCTCTGGCAAAACCAAAGTTGGTTTTGACAAGAGCAAGTTGAGGTGTCACAAGTGCCATAGGCTTGGACACTTTTCTAGAGAGTGTAGATCATCTGGATCTAACTCATCTGCACCCTTTGTGACCTTCCCAAGCAATAGCTCACAAAACAAAGGGCAACATTCCTTCAGTTCTGGTCATCCATCACAAGCTCAGTCATCACCTGCATATTTTGTCCCTTAAGGTCATATGCCATATCCTTACCCCTGCTATTACATGCCTCAGCCAAACCAAGTTCAAGCACCCATTGCTCAACAACGACATGCCCTTCCTGAGCCTCAACCATCACAATCTCATAAACCATCTCAACCTCAACAACACAGTTTTTTCACCCTAGGAGTTGTTGACTGGAGCAGTTTACCAGATGACATGTCTGGTCATAAACAACTGTTTCCTGGTGCTGGTCAACATGGTGGTGACAATACCTTTGGAAACCTTGCTCTCATGGCCCTGGAGTCTGCTGACGGTTCTTCTTCAAATGCTTCATCACAGGTATCTTCAGAGGCCGAAGCCAAATTATGTTCTGAATCATGCATAGCCACATTTGCATCTATTAGAGAAGCAAATGTAGCTTTAATTAATAAAAATCTTGAGCTAGAGCAAGCACTTTCCAAAAGAAAAGCTGAGTTTGAGTCTGTTTTGCATGATAAAAATGATGAAATTTATAAACTAAAATGCCAAATCACAGAGGATAAGGCTAGGGAAGAGGTACTTCTAGAGAAGTATAAGGACCTCAAAGAAACTCTTGATCTACCAAAATAGAGTGTGAACGCTGGGTAACTTCCTGCAAGGATTTTGAAATGCTTCTCAGCAAGCAATCAGCTTCCAATGTGAAGTTTGGAATTGGTTATAATCACACTACTCCTCCTATAGATTTTACTCCCAGGCTAGAAGTAGAATCTGAAGGAGAAAGCAATAACCAATCCACCTCATCATGTGATTCATCTTCTGATAATGCACCAAAGTCAGAGGATGAAGTCAACATTAATTCCTCACAAAACTAATCAGCTAATGTAGAAACAGCTGATGGTTCAAATGCTGACAGTCACATGATCAAAAAGTTGACCACTTCAGGTGTTGTCTCACAAAGTACTGAAAGTACTAAAGCACAAGTTACAACACCTGAAGAATAAACCCAAACTATTGCAAGTACTGAAGGGAAGAAAACTGCAAGTAGAAAGGGTATGAAAACTACTGAAGAAGATATCAGGAAAGCAAGTACTGAAAGGAAGAAAACTGCAAGTACTGATAGTAAACGGCTGAAGAACAAATCTTCAGTAGTTTCATCTTCTTCAGTAGATGATCAACTAAAGATGAAGAAGAAGCCATGTGAAATATGTGGCTTATTCAATAATCTTACTGATGATTGCTGGTATAAAAAGGGTTCCAAACTCAATCAAAATCAGCACATTAAAAAGAAGATTAATAAAATGAAAGATGAGTTTGAAACCAAGTTTGTACCAGCAACATCTCAACCTGGAACCCGAAAGTCCTTAAAGAAATCCAAAAGGAAGGAAGGGATTCATCAGGCAACAGCTGAGGTTGCTCAAAGGAAGATGGTGCAACACAGGAACTCATCACAGCCAAGAGCTGATGTGTCTGATGAGCTTAAAGCTTTAGCAAACAATCAGACACAACTTGTCATGATGGTTCAACATCTATTGGGGAGAGTCAACCAATTAGATGCTCCTGTGCTTAAACCACAGAAAAGAAAATCCAAGCCAAAGGAATCCTTTTCTACCCCATCTCTACCACCTCAGACTGTCAATCATAACAAATAAGTTAGTATTCAATCTGTTGATGAGAACAGACCCAAAACCAAAAAGTTTTGGGTCTCAAAAACTAACTAATTTGTTGTGATGAATGCAGGGTTCTTCAGCATGCCAAAGAAGCATCTGGTATGTAGACAGTGGAGGATCCATGCATATGACAGGGAGCAGCTCTCTTCTTAATGACTAATCTCAAGGAAAGAAGGGGTTTGTCTCTTTTGGCAATGATGCAAAAGGTTACATCATCGGCAAAGGCTTTGTTTCTAATGGTGAAATAAGGTTTGATGATGTTAACCATGTGGAGAATCTCAAGTACAACCTCTTGAGTGTCAGTCAAATGTGTGATAAAAGCCATGTTGCACTTTTCACCACCTAGAACTGCAGGATTCTGTCATCCAAAGTTCTGAGTTTGATTGACAAGGTGTTGGATGAATATACTCTCCTGAAGGCCAACAGGACAGGAAGAGTATATGCCTTAGATCTTTTAAAGAAAATTGATCTAAAAGGCCATCCATGCCTATTCTCCAAGGCTTCTCCTCAGGAATCTGAACTATGGCATAGAAGGCTTGGTCATATGAATCTCAAAAACATGAACCAACTGATTCATCATGGTTTAATAAAAGGGTTGCTTATGAAGGAGTTCAAATGTGATGACAACTGCACTGCCTGCTTAAAAGGGAAGCAACATAAAGTATCATTCCCTCTAATAGAAGAGCCAAAGTCCACTGCCTACTTGCAATTATTGCATATGGATCTTTTTGGTCCTGTCAGAGTGATGAGCATGGCAAAGAAGAAATACTGTCTGGTAATCGTGGATGATTACTCCAGATTTGTATGGACTTTCTTCTTGCACTCCAAAGATGAAGTTACACAAGCTATTATGAACTTTGTGTTGTATGTTGAGAAACAATATTCCCTTCCAGTCAAGTGTGTGAGGAGTGACAATGGCACAGAATTCAGAAATCACACACTTGATGAATTCTACTTGTTAAAGGGAATCAAGCGGCAGTTCAGCATTCCAAGAGCTCCCGAGTAAAATGGAGTGGTGGAGAGAAAGAACAGGACACTGGTTGAAGCTGCAAGGTCAATGTTGCCTGATTCAGGCTTGCCATTGACATTTTGGGCTGAAGCTATCAACACAGCTTGCTATATGCAGAATAGAGTACTAGTAAATCAGAGGTTGATAAAGACTCCTTATGAAGTGCTACATCATTTGGCCCCTTTGATTTCATTCTTTAGAGCATTTGGGTGTCCCTGTTACATTCTCAACACAAAGAATCCACACCAGAAGTTTGAAACAAAGGTGGATGCAGGGTATTTTGTTGGTTATTCATCTACTTGCAAGGCATACAGAGTTTTCAACTGCAAAACAAAGATGGTTGAAGAGACTTTGCATGTGAAGTTTAATGAATCTTCATACAAAACCCTGTGGAGTTATTTGATTTGGACATACTGTAATATGTTCCTTATCAGTCTCCAGCTGTTGTTCCTATCAATAGTTCTCCACCTGGTGATACTGATGATGATGTAGTCAGTACTCACCTTTTCAGGTTTAGTGACCAACTTCCTGAGTCATCTAAACCTGATGCTCCTGTAGCTTTAGCAGCTCCATTCACAACAAATGCTGATGAGATTTCGGAATCCTCTACTTCATTTGAGTTGCCATCACCAACATGGTTTCAAGAATCTTCATCAACATCTGTTGCTGCTGAAGGTCCTACAAACACTTGCACAGACCTCATTGTGTATCAAGAGCTGAAGGATCATCCAATGTCTCAAATCATTGGTAATATCAATGCTGGAGTCTCAACCAGAAGTCAATTGTCCAATTTCTGCTTCTATGCTCTCTTCATCAGTCAGCAAGAGCCAAAGAACTATCATGTTGCATTAAGAGACAATGGATGGATTGAAGCAATGCAGCTTGAGCTTCTTCAGTTCAAAAAGCAGCAAGTATGGGAGCTTGTTCCTTTACCCCAAGGTATGTGTGCAATAGGCACTAAATGGGTGTTTAGGAATAAAACAGATGAAAAGGGCCAAATTGTTAAGAACAAGGCCAGACTGGTTGTACAGGGGTTTGCACAAGAAGAAGGTATTGATTATGATGAAACCTTTGCCCCTGTAGCCAGACTGGAGGCCATTAGGTTGTTCTTAGCTTATGCTGCTTTTTATAATCTTAAAGTTTTTCGAATGGATGTCAAAAGTTCATTTTTATATGGTAAAATAAAAGAAGTTTATGTGTGTCAACCACCAGGTTTTGAGGATAATAAACATCCAGATTGGGTGTATAAGCTTGATAAGGCTCTATATGGGTTGAAACAAGCTCCTAGAGCCTGGTCTGAAACATTGTCTAACATTCTTCTTCAAAATAATTTCACTAGAGGCTCCATAGATAAAACTTTATTCATTAAGAAAGTAGGGTAGCATAAGCTACTTGTTCAAATTTATGTTGATGATATTATTTTTGCATCCTCTGATCCACAGTTGTGTAATGAATTTACAAATTTAATGCAAAAGAAGTTTGAAATGAGTGCCATGGGAGAATTATAGTTCTTTCTGGGTTTGCAAATCAAACAAAGGACTGATGGAACCTTGATTCATCAGTCCAAATATACAAAAGATCTTTTGAATAAGTTTGATTTACAAAACTGTAAGCCCTGTTCCACTCCTATGAGCTGCACCACACAACTGGATGTTGATCAGAAAGGTAAAGCGGTTGATGAAACCCTTTACAGATGTATGATTGGGTCCTTGATGTACCTTACAGCTTCTAGACCAGACATTATGTTTGCAACATGTGTCTGTGCTAGATTTCAGGCTGCACCTAAAGAATCCCATTTGATTGCAGTCAAAAGGATCTTTAGATATTTGCAAGGTCTCAATCTCTAGGACTTTGGTATTCTACTGGGCATTCTTGCAAATTAGTTGCTTTCTCAGATAGTGACTATGCAGGGTGCAAAGTCACCAGAAAATCAACTTCTGGTGGATGCCAATTTCTAGGCAATTGTTTAGTTTCTTGGTAGAGTAAGAAATAAACTTCAATTGCTACATCAACTGCTGAAGCAGAGTACATTGCTGCTGCAAGTTGTACATCCCAGGTACTCTGGATTCAGAACCAATTATTGGATTATGGCATTACAGAGACTAAGACATCATTACTCATGGATAGTGCTTCAGCTCTTTGTATTGTTAAGAACCCTATCCAGCATTCTAGGACCAAACATATTAAGATCAGACATCATTTTATTAGGGATTGTTATGAAAAAGGTCTGATTGATCCAAAGTTTGTTCCTAGTGCTGATGAGCTTGCAGATATCTTTACTAAGCCTTTAGACAGTGCAACTTTTCAAAATCTTGTACTGAGGCTTGATATGCTGCAGCTAGAATAATTTACTAATACTGATGCTCTCAGGTCATAAGTACTGATGAGCATTAGTATACAAAAGTCAAAAATAAGTACTGATGAGTTATTTTGTCTTTAGTATTTTTCATATCTACTGATGTGTTATAACTACTGAAGGCTAAAATACTTCAAAGTACTGAAGTACATTATTTGTTGAAAAGAACTAATGAAGTTACAACTACTGATGTGGTTATAACTACTGATTTCTATTTCTACCAAATAAGTACTGAAGAACAAATTTGTTCACAAGTACTGATGTGTAATCTTACACAAGTACTGAAGAAAACATTTGTTCACAAGCTCTGAAGAATAAATATTCACAAGAGCTAATGACCAATGAAATGTCTAAAAAATCATACAAAGTCTGATGAGTAAGTGTTGAGGTCAGAATGAAACAACTGAATTGACGACAACAGCTGATGAGTAACTTTACTCTTCAGCTGATTCAACAACTGATGTTTCATTTCAAAACAACTGAAGGACAAAACCATGTCTTCAGTAGTTTACAACTACTGATGCGTAACACCAAGTCCTCAGTTGTTTACAACATCTGAAGGACAAAACCATGTCTTCAGTAGTTTCAACTACCGATGACTAACACCAAGTCCTCAGACGTTTATAACAACTGAAGCCAAAACCATGTCTTCAGTAGTTTATAACTACTGATGACTAATACCAAGTCTTCAGTTGTTTACAACCTCTGAAGGTTAAAACCATGTCATCAGTCCTTTAAAACAACTGATGACTGACACCACAACCTTCGGTCGTTTTCTTTCAGCCGATTCATACCCATACCCTATAAATACCTAACCCCAACTTCAGAGTTTTTCATTCTCTCACAAACCTAACGTTCAAAAACTCTGAAACCTCTCTCCTCACATTAATGGCGACCATGTAGCTCAAACCAAGACACAACTGTGTTGCCTACCTTACCAAATCACCCTTCTGGACCAAGTTTGATACTGCCATTGATCTCATGGTCCATTCTCCATACAAAACGGCCTTTCTTATTAATCCTACCATATACGCCAACTCCCTAAACCTGTTTTGGACGAACGTCACCCTTACCACTGGGGAGAATGACACTGAGGTCTCTCTCCAGTCATTCGTCAACAACCAAAAGGTGGTCATCACTTCTGCAACCATTCGCCAAACCCTAGATTTAAATGATGCCACCTTCACCACTGAGTATCCAAAGGGCACAATCGATCTATCTTTTGCCCACCATGGATACCAGGGTGACCTTAGTGCTTCCACCATCCTCAAGAAGCATTTCCATGATGCTGAACGATTGATCTTTCACATGGTCAATGTCTGTCTTGCCCCAAAAACTTCTTCATAGGATCAAATGTCCTCCAGGTGGCAACATGTATTGTATTCCATCCTAGAGCAACAAAATTTAAATTTTTCTGAATTAATATTTTTAGAACTTAAAGATATGGCTGTGAAATCTTTGGGTAAACGATGGATATTATATCCAAGGTTCATCATGGCTATCATTGAAAACCAGCTTCAAGCTGAGGGACTTGTTGGCCTTGGAGTCCCTGCTCTAGCAGTATTGCCTGAGGTATACTCCAGGCACAACTCAGACCAAACTCTTAAACATGCTGCCAAGCTGCTAAAACCCAAGCAGCAGGAACCCACAGCCTCCACCTCCAAATCCAAAGTCCCCACCAAACCTAAAACCAAAAAGCCCAAAAGGCTCCTCAGGGAGATGAGTCCCCTGAGGATGCCCCTGCAACACAAAGGCAGGAAGTAATTACTGGTATTAATCCCCCGTAATTACAAGGACTCAACCAGCCTCAACCGTTCAGGCATCCTCTCAATAGGAGCCTGAAGCAACCTTTTCTGGGTAGCCATATCTCTGGAACCTTTCTCACTTGAGAAGGTTACCATTGAAGAGCACCATTCTCCCCAGGTGCACATAGCTTCACCCCAATCTCCCATTGCAACCGCCCCTTAAAGTCCAACTATTATATTAGCAAAAGTGCTGACTCAGCTCAACACTCCACCCTCTCCCCAGGCACCTATCACAACTGGGAAAACCCCAACCAATGAGAGGGAGGACACAAGTGTTGCTGAGAACCCCCAGCACAGGGATTATCATGTTCAATCTCCTAGTGTGGCAGAGGAGATAAGAACATCTGGTGAGGCTGCCACTTCTCCTAATTCAGCACATGAACAGGATGAAGCTAGTAACATCTCTAAGTCCTCACTAGAGGCAAATGCTGATGAAGGATTCAATCCTGAGGCAGGAAGTCCCCAGTACCAAGACAAAGGGGCACATGTGATACTGAGCCACACTCAGCACATGTACATCCTGATCTAATTAGGAGGTCAGGTGATTCAGCTACCACTGATGATGACCTGGGCTTCTTTTATGATGTTCTAGCCAAGAACACCATTCTTGAGGATGAGGTGAGTAGACTCAAAGAGGTACTTGCCAAAATGACTCAAGAATCAAGTCTATCTGCCACCATTCACCAACAGATGACACCTTCCTTTGAAGGTCTCCCAAACATAGAGCCACTCCCAAAATCTCAGCCACCAGCCCCTGCTTTCAGCACTATTTCTCAGGGACAGAACCCCCCTAAGCAAATGGTTGCTATCTTCCAAAATTCTCTGCCTCTCATCACACCCATCATCACTGATATAGTGAATAAAACCCTTGATGAGAGGCTTGCCTCAAACATACAAACCCTGGTAGATGATGCTGTGGCTAAGAAGCTTTCTGACAGTCAAACCCCTGCAACCAATGCAACCAAAAAGGGGGAGACTCAGTCAGTGAAAGCAATCAAGAGAAAGAGAATGTAGGAAGAGAAAGAAAAAGAGGTAGAGAAGGAGGTAGAAATGGAGAGGGAGATGGTAGAGGAGACTGGGAAAGAGGAGAGTGAGAAGGGAAAAAAAGGAAAAAGTGACTGGAAGTGGAAAAGACTTTGATGTCACATATAAAAAGAAGAAGGGTGGAGATAAGGAGAAGGAGAAGGAGCTAGCAGTGCTTGTCAAGGAAGCTGATGCCCAACACAGCAGGTCAATGGATAAAATCATTGATCAGCTATTTAGGCAAGGCTTTGACACTGCTGAGCTAGATACCGAGATAAGGAAATTGGAGGTACAAGAGATTGAAAGCCGATGGTCTGGTCATAGTGAACAAGAAAAGGAGAGATTAGAAGCTATGGCCAGATTCATTTTGAAGTATCTGGGGAGATCAGTCCTAGAAGTCAAATCATGGTCCAGGGACAGCATCTTGGCAATAACCACCAAGACCTGTTTGTCTGAGGCATTCACCAAAGGGTTTATCATAGAAGCCCTAAGTGAAGCTGGTGCTGGGAGCAGGACTAAACTAGCCAAGCAAACCAAAACCTCACTCACATCTAAATTGCTAGAACAGCCTACCCAATCTCCCACACCAAAACAATCCACATCACAACCCACAAACCAACTCCCTTACCCACAAAACAAATAGCCGATGATGCAGCCCAGAAGAGGAAGAGAAGGGTGTTGAGGTTTGAAGAAGAAAAAGAAGAAGATGATGAAGATGACAGGCTGCCAATTTCAGCTGTCATTCTATTGCCGAAGGCCAAAAGTCACCCTCCAACAATTACTCCTGAGATCCAAAGGCAAACAGTTAAAGTGAAGCTAGAAGAAGAAGAGCTTCACAAACTGCATGATGAGGAATTGTTGAAGAGGGTTGACAAAGCTTATGCTGCCACTTCATCAATAATAAATATGAAGAAACATGCTCAGAGATTATACACTCTCAGACAAACATTCCAATATCAAAAAGAGAGAGTGAGGATTTGGCCTGATCCCAGGGTGTCTTATAGGATTCATAAGAAAGATATTCCACAGAGATACAATGGCCAAGAAAAGAAGATCGTAGATGAAGTGATCACACTGGCCATTGTAATATCACCCTGGGAGATCCTTGATGACCTCATGAAAGCCTATAAAGCTAATCAGCCCCCACAAAAGATGTTGGAGAATAGAGTGGTCAAGAAGGGGTTAGTGTATAAGAGGCTTGAGGAAGTTAGGAGGAATGAGCTCCAGTTGTTCCTAGAGGGTAATCACCTTGATGAATTTGCATAAAGAGCAATAACAACTGTGGAGCTCAAAAATAGGAAACAGGTCAAATACCTCTCTGAGTATTATGGGCCAGAGTCACTGTTTGAGGGAGAAGCAGAAAAGCTCACCATGGAGGAACAAATAATCTTCCTTGAGGCCTACACAAGAGAGTCTTACAGACTCATAGTTGGGAAGTAGGCTTCATGGATGGGGTAACAGCTTTGTGTCCAGTTCCCCAAGACAGAGTTCCCATCCATCCTTTGATAATCATACTTTTTGAAGCCTCTTCCTAGGCCTGTGCTGATCTGGGTTATTCTGAGCTGATCTAGAAGAAAAAGACCAATCTTTCTACCAAATAAGTGGGACATCAAATAAGCTTATTGGTTTTGGCTGCATTGGTTCATAGGGAGTTTGATGGACCAAAAGAACCAATGAGCCAGATCAAAAAAACCTTTAAGTCCCACAGATATCACAACAACTGCTGAAGACTTCATCAGCTGATGATGACAACAACTGAAGACTTCTACAGTTGAAGTACAAAGCCTGAAGACATCGGCTGATGTACAAAGACTGAAGACATCAGCTGAAGTGCAAAGACTGAAAACATCAGCTGATGTACAAAGACTGAAGACATCAGCTGAAGTACAAAGACTGAAGACAACTAAAGACATCAGCTGAAGACATCAGCTGATGACAACAGCTGAAGTTCAAGTCTGAAGTCCAAGTACTGAAGACTTCAGAGGATGTCACAACAGCTGAAGAAGTATTCTTCAGTTGTTGTGATGGTTTTCCCTTTTCAGTAGTTTCCTTTCAGTTGTTTCCTTTCAGTAGTTTCTTTTATGTTTTAGTACTTTGTAAAACCTCTAAAGAGTATGTTCTTCAGACGTTGTAGTTTCAGTAGTTTCTTTTCAGTAGTTGTAGTAGTTTACACTTGTCTTTTGTAAGAAGATGCCAGCTGTTAGACATCTTCAGTAGTTTAGTCTCTTTTAGTAGTTTGTTGTAATAACGGTTAGATGTCACTATCAAGTGACATCAGCTGTCATTATCTTTCCTATAAAAGGAAGATGACCTAATTGTAACCGTGCCGAAGCGTGTGTTGAATGAATATATACCTTTTGGCAGAAATTCTCTCTCTTTCTCTATAATCATACTGTTTCATTAATACATCTTGTGTGTTCTTGCTATAATTTGTTCTAATTCGTACGATATTCTGCTACAAATCCAATCTAATTGATCAAACTAGATGCACAGATCCTTTCATGCACATAGCATGCAGTACTGATTGCCTCTGCCCAGAATGTTAGAGGAAGTTTTGAATCAGCTAACATAGTTCGAGCAGCCTCAATAAGTGTCCTGTTCCTCCTCTCAGCAACACCATTTTGTTGAGGAGTTCTGGGAGCACTATATTGTCTGGCAATCCCTTTTGAGTCATAGAATGAGTCAAGAACAAAGTTCTTAAACTCCGTCCCTTGATCATTTCTAATAATTTTAACCTTATGATCAATTTGATTTTCTATTTTAAGAATAAAAGATTTCAAAGTTTCAGCAGTTTTATCTTTAGTTCTTAAAAAGAATACCCATGTGAATCTTGTAAAATCATCAACTATCACAAGGCAGTATGGTTTCCTTCCAATGCTCATTATACTTGTGGGACCAAAAAGATCCATGTGCAAAGTGTAATGGAGTAGTAATAGAATTAACACATTTGGGTTTGTGAGATATTCTGTGTTGTTTTCCTTTCAGGCAAGCAACACAGTTATCTTTGCAGAAAAACTCCTTTTTAGGCAAACCATGTACCAAGTTATTTTTAGCCAACTTATTCATTGTCTTAAAATTTACATGACACATACGTTTATGCCATAGTGTTGATTCATCACTATCAGCTTAGGAAAGAAAACATGATACTTCACCCATAGGAGAAGCATTGTTCATATCTAGCTTGTACATATCCCCTTTCCTGGGAGATCTAAGAAGCACCAATTCCGGAGGAATTGTCATCCCTAGTTTGATGATAATGCACTCATGTTCTGTAAAAAGCATTTGATGCTTTTGGTCACAGAACTGAGAACAACTTAACAGATTGTGTTCAAGCTATTTGACAAAGTGAACTTTGTCAACGTTTAATCTACCATTGGATATACTTCCTCTGCCAGAAATATATCCTCCGGCCTCACCTCCAAATGGACAGGCCCTCCATCATAGTTCTGGAATTGTTGAAGGAGAGATCTGTTCCCTGTCATGTTCCTGGAGCATCCACTATCTACAATCCAGACATTGTTGTTCTTGTCAAATGGATGTCCCTGCACATAAGATGAGATTGTTAGTTTTGTTTGGAAGCCCAAGCCTTGCTGGTCTTGGGCTCTTCCAAAGATGATGACATAATTGAACCAAAAGATATGCATTGGGGTTCAATAGAGGTCGTTGAAGAAGAGGTTTGGGCTGCAGCATCTTCCTTGATCTTCCAATCCATCCCTTGGTTGATCTTTGAGGATGAGCTTGTTGATGCTATTGCAGCATGGACTTCTTCCAAAGCTTCTTTCTTTTTAGAAGAAGCCTTCACCACCTTTTCTTCCGAAGTAGTCTTCTTCTGGGTTGGCTTCAAGGAAGCTTTCTTGTTCTTCCGAACCTTTGAAGCTTTGGCTTCCGAAGCCATTTTCCCTTCGGAAGAAGTACTTTCTTTCGAAAGCAACTTGGCTTTTGAGACCAACTTTCCCTTTTTCATCACTTGGACCGTTTGAAATGGTCCAAATGTGAAACCTTCCCTGACTCCTTCTTTTATAACATTATTTGCATAATGTGTGCTTGCTGCATTGTAGTAACAATCTTTTGCCATGTGGTTGTGCAGACCATACATTATGCATACGATGTTAGTCTTTTAGGAATTTAAGGGTTGTTGTTTCTTGGGCTTCTTTTCTTCATCAGCAACTTTCTCTTTCAGCTTCTGATCCTTTGATAGGACAGGAGTGCTGGTATTACATTCCTTTCCTGAGTCAGAAGTACCTAACACTTCAAATCCAGCTGAGATAAAGACACCTTTCTACTTTGAGTCAATCTTTAGCTTGGACTCAGCAACCTTCTTGCCAGTCTTTCTAGCATCTTTAGCTCTGCTTCTTCTTGCCTTGGTGGTTAGGATTTGATCTTCACAGGAGAAGATGGGTGCATTTACCTATTTCTTCCCTATGGTGGCCACTATTATTGTATCCTCCTTCAATTCTAGTGAGGAAGGGTCAGCAGTTAGAACCTCTTGCTCCTCAGTACCACATCTAGGTTGTCTAATAGACTCATAAGAGTATGGTGGAGCGATTTTATTAGTTCCCAACCCTCCTTTGTTTTGATAAAACATTTTGGAATGGGAGGATGATGCATGAATAGCTTGGAAGTTTTGCTCAGCAATAGCTTGCTTCCTGGCATGAGCCTCAGCAGTGACAAGCTGGGCTTGAGCTTCAGACAGCTAGGATATCAGATATTTGATTTGAGTCTTATAGTTGGTTTGTTCATGTTTTAAAAGAGACAAAGTTTTCTCTAACTCATCAATTTTCTTTTGATAGTCAAATTCAGCTCTTTTAAAGTCAGATTTTAAGATATTTAAAGACTCAACATCAGATCTGATTTTCATATTGTAATCCTTGTAAAGTTTAACCTTAGCAATACAGGCTGGAGTGCAAAGATGTTCATATACCTGAGCATCATCTATTCCGGCCATGAGTGCTTGAGCAGGAGTCACATCCTGTACCATGAAGCTCCAGTCAACATCTTGAGCTATTGTAGCTGTTTCAGTTGTCTTTTCTTCAGACTTCGAGGTTGAGGGATGTGTGGAGGCCTGTGGGTTCCCGGGTTGTTCTTGGGAGCCTTGCATTCCCTAGCAAAGTGACCCAGTTGGTGTTAGTTGTAGCACCTTGCTTTGGTTTGTCAAACCCAAACTTGCTGTTGACAGGGTTTTGAGGGAATTGCCTTCCAGTTCTCCTGAAGAACTTATTCGCTCTGTAAGTTAAAAGAGCCATCTGCTGGACAATGTCCATATACTCTACATCATGTGGACTGAAGCACTCAAGGTCATCAAAGCAATATTGAAAATCACCAGAGTGTCCACTTCCAGAGACAAAGGCACAACTATCCTGAAAGGAGTTGTGTTGAGCCTGTTGAGACCTTGGAGTCTCAGGTAGAGTAATATAGGGTCCATTTTGTGAGTTGTCAGGGTAGCATAGCAACTGATGTTATGGTTCTTGCTTTCCCTTTCAACCACATGAAGGGATGAACTCAGTTGGTTATTGGAGTTACCAGAGGAGTTCTGCATGTTCATCTCCATCTGGAATGCACTGAGGATACCATACAACCCTATGAGAGTAAGAGTCTTAAGGTCTGAAGTTCTCTTGATCACAACACAATAGTGTGTCCATAGTTTAGGAAGGGAAGACATGAACTTCCTTACTATGTCCCTGTTCTCAAGAGTTACTCCAATATCCACCAGAGTATCCACTATCTCAACATACCTCAAGTATTGTTGAGTCAAGGTCTCACCAGCCCTGAAAGTGAAGTTTTCAAACTGTTGCATTAAGAGATCCTTCTTGTTCTCTTTAGTCTCCTTGGATCCTTCATACATGAGCTTCAGTGCATCCCATAAGTCTTTAGCTGTCTTGCACTTCTTGAAGACTCTGTAGATGGAGTTTGGAAGAGCAGTTTGAAGACAAGTCATATCCCTTTGATCAAGCTCTATTCTTTTTCTATCTTCTTCTAAGTAATCATCCACATCTTTTGGAATGATACGATTACCAGTAGCAGAAGTAGTGCTTGGTATGAAAGGACCATTAACAACGGAGTCCCACATCCTTGAGTCTTGATACTTGATGAAGCCTTCCATTATTGTGCACCGTGCGTTAAAATCTTCAGGGGTGATCAGTGGGGACTTCGTCATGGTACCAGTTTCCATATCAGCTTTAGTGAGAGCGGCCATCTGAGTGAGTGGGTTGTAGGGAGGAGTGAAAAACAAGTTGATTTGGATGGTTATATCACACAATCAAGAGCCTAAGAAGCTCTAATACCAATTGCAGGATCGGTATTGGTCACTTAACAAGTGGTTTTTCTCTCATACTCACCTAGAACAACACTCAAAACGAGTCTAACAAGAGTTGATCACAATATAACAAGTAACAAATGATAATTAACACAGGAAGTAATTTTCAAGGTACTTTTATATATTGATTCTCAACTCAAAGAATTACAAGACTCTTGCAAGCACAATCTCTATCTAGTGAGTTACAATGAGAACTATATATATAATACTACCTACAGCCGGATATACTTTGATTCCATTTGGAAACCTATAACCAAAAGCCTATACTACAAGACTATAGGTTAAGGTTTCTTAGATATTTTATCTGAGATTTGGTAGTCAAGACATGTCCCTGACTTATCTTTTGTTACCAACTAAGGTTAGTAACATGTACTATCATAAAAAGGTAAACAGTGGAATAAAGTATGGTTAACTACGTGGCTCTTTAGGAAGAAGCCATGCTGTATCAGAAGTCTACAGGGAAATGTCAGAGACCATACGTATGTCTACTGGTTTATAACAGTGTCTTCCAAAGGTTAAATTGCTTCGGAAGAATAACTTCTTCCGAAGCCACTTATACTTCGGAAGACTGCTTCTTCCGAGGCTTGGGAACTTCCTCTTTGTCTTGGAAAGTAGAGTTTGTCTTCGGAAGCTGATCTTTCACTTGTCTTTGGAAGAACTCTTCAACCTTTGGAAGTTCTCATACTTAGCTTCGGAAGCCTTTGAATGTAGCACCAAGATTGACTAAGTGAAAAGGTTTTGGTTGCACTAGCCTTTATCATGATCCAACAATAAGATTTCAAGTTTTGCTGATGGTCTGCCAGACAAATAGGATCCATTTGTGTCTAATCTGAGATAAAATGACATTCTTGCCACATTAGTCATAAATGATTTAATCCTGAAGTTAAGGGAGGAAGAACTACGTCAAAAATACAAGTCAAACAAAGGATCCTATGCTCAAAATCCTGCACTGTACAATTCGGTTTCAACTCCTGCTACTTTAGGCGCACCGCTACAAAAGACGTTTGTGTCTAACTCTTCTGCTCCTTCCCAAAGCTGTTCATCGGGAACCGAAACGTCAGGGTCATCTGGAATCCAATACACTATTCTTGAGGCTAATACTACCAAGTTAAAGACCAAGAATCTCGAAAATGTAACTATGGAAGTTGCTAAAGAACATATGGATCTTCTAGCTGCTGTTGTTCAATCGTATGATGGGTTAGTTGCTGGTAAGATTAGGAACTGTCATCTTGCTGACGAGGACTAAGAGCAAGTTGATGAAACTGAGCTGGAACGCATGGATATTATGTGGGCCTTGGCTAGTACTGTTAGAAGAGCCAAGAAATTTGTAAAGAAGATGGGACAAAACTTGGTTGCAACTAAAGACATGACTTTTGGTTTTGACAAAACTAAGGTCACATGCTTCAACTGTGGAGAAAGGGGCACTTGAAACGTGAGTGCATAAAGCCAAAGAAGACTGGGAATGGAAATCATTTTCTCACATTCAACCATCAAGATAAGGAGAAGGTTGGAGCATCGTCAAGTAAAGATTCTAAAGCTTTGGTTGCTCAAGGTGATGAAGGACAAGACTGGACCTTCCGATTCGTATCCGAGGGTGAATCCAATGTTGCATTAGTTGATACCTTGGATGATGGATCTGCAGGTGAGGGAGACATCATAGCTGAGCATGCTAGTTCAGATATAGAAGAAGATAGGGATTTCGTTGATCATATGGTTGAAAAAGAGTTAAGTGCTGTAAACTCAGAATCTCAAGTCACTGAAGACTACGACACTACACTGATGGCTGATTCGTCTGGTTCTACACAGGTATGTTCTAAAGACGAATTATTTGATAAACATGCATGTTCTGGATGTGAAAATTTAGAGAAAGCATTGATTTAAAGTTTGCTAGGTTATTAGAACATAATGATAATCTAGTAAATGATTTACAACTCCACACTGAAGCAAATCGAGTATTAAAACAAAATGAGGGCAGCTTCAAAGAAAAGATAGAAGCTAGGGAAACAATTAAGGGAAATCGAGGTTGTTGCTTTAAATCAATCTAATGATATTAAGTTCTATTTAAATTCTTTGGAAGAAACTAAAAAGGAAAAAGCAGTTTTGCAAGTCGACGTTGAATCTTTAAAACAAAAACTACACAGTTTGGCAAGTTCTTCTCACATAGTTCAAAACATAGTGAAAGAACGAAATGGTGGGGAAGTCTGGGTTATAAAGTAGTACCGCCATGACATGCTATCCTTTTGAACACTAAATGTAGACCAATCAATAATAACCCGGTAAAGGATCATGTGGTGTCTACTCCTCTAGTAAGTGATCCAGATTCTACGGGTAAACCTACGAAGTCTGTCACTGAACAGAAGAATACTACTTTGGGATCTAAAGATAAGATGCCTGTTGAGGACTTGACTAATAAAATTGAAAAGGTTAACTTAGGGTCACGATCAAAAGCGTCTATTTCAGAACCTAAACAGTCTAAATCAATGAACCCGAAACATGCAAGTCATCAAAATCAAAATAAAATGAAAGCAAAAGATGTTCAAAATGTCAAAACAATTAATTTTGTTAAAGAGGGTGAAACATCTAAAAGGGAAAAGAAACTACCCAGCCCCCGACCAAACTCAACCCCACATCAATGCTTTTCTCATACTATCGAAGGGAGATCCTGCTATAGTTGTGGAAAACGAGGACACATCTCTCCAAACTGTCCTTACTATCAGACACCTAAAAAGAAAATTGAACATTTTGATGATGAAAAACCGAGATTTTCTAAAATCAGATCTAATACTCCTCCAAAACACCAAAGTCAACACAGACAAGCTAAAAGCAAAGCTGTGTGTCGGACCGGGTGAAGGGGTTATGCACTTGTACAACACAACAACACAAAGAGGAGAGTATATTTCAACACTTAACAATTCAAATGGGGAACTGATAAGAAATGAGTTTAGAGAACTTAGAAACACAAGATGTAGAAATGAGACAGAAAACTAGAGCAATACACAAGCAGTTGGTTTTCAAGGTTAAAGTATATTGATCTTCTAGTTCCTTACAAAGTGGTTTACAAAGTTCAAATCAAAACTTACTTAGTTACAAGTACCAGAAAATACTTATACTAAAGCCTACAGCCGGCCATACTTTGAAGGCCAGCTGCATAAATGAACTAGACAACAAAATCCATGTACAGTGAAAAGGCAGATTGCCTTTTGACTAGTGACTATGACATGCCATAGCTCACATCCTAATATATTACAAAAAGGATAAAGTACATAAAATGGAAAGTTACAGACTCAAGACCTCAATGTACAGTTTACCAAAATCATGGACCTTTTCACCAACTCATGAAAAGGTTGGTGACTTATCAGAGTGGCAACGGAAAGTGGTAGAGCTTTAGGTTAAAATTACATCAGATAAAGCATGTCATATAAAAGTCTTCGAAAGAAATCTGTCTTCAATGGTTGGCTTCGGAAGACTTTGTCCTTGAAGCTTCGGAAGACTTGATCTTTTGGCTTCGGAAGATATTGGTCTTGGCTACGGAAGATTTCACACATAGAATAATTTCCAAGTCAGTGTGAATCTTCCGAAGTAATCCACTTCAGTGTACATGTGCATGCATGCAGGAAAGACTTTAAGTGTTTGGGTTGCATCAGCCTTACTAATAGCCTTACAAACTCCCCCTAGGCTGATGCTACCAAAACACCTTAAGACACTAGATATTGACAGTCCTCATTACGATGATGACCATCCCTTTCTTCATGAGATGGTCAGGATCACTTAGACTCTCATAGTATCTTCTCATGTCAAAGAGATAATGCAGAGGTAGATTGAACATATCCTACCATATGTAGACATGTTCAATACCTTGATCTCTTATGACATGCCATCTTTCTGGATTTGTGGTGTATGTCCAAGATAAGATGGGTCTGCCTGATGCTAGAGGAGCTGCTTGAATTGGAGTTGGTGGGGCATCCTCTTGTTGCACATCCTCAGGATGTTCGGACTCATCCTGAGGTTTGGAGGTGGATGTTTCCTTCTTCTTCTTCTTTGACTTTGGTTTGGAAACCATCCTTTTCCTCCTCTTTAAACTCTTTAACTTAGAAGACTGGCCTGCAGCACCTGATTGATCTTCTTTGTCCTTCTCAGTTGGGTCTTCCTCTCTCACGGGTTCAGATTGAGAGGGGACAGATCCCTGCTGTGGATCAGAAGTGGAAGTTTGCTGAGATTCAGCAGGAGGTTCAGGTTGTGTTGTCTTGGTTGTTTCAACCTTAACCTCTACTTCCTGAGGGACCTGACTTGGAGGGGAGTGTAAGTCAACAAGTTCACCTCTATTTATCTTCTGCTTGATCACCCCAATATGCTCATCCATGGTGGATAGAGACATGGGACCAAGTCTCCTTCATGAGAATCCATATAGCTTCAAGAAGCTCATCATCTTCCGTCTGTCAGCAGACTTCTTCAGATTCTTATGGATGATGTCTCTTGATTTTACAGCTTCTTCCCTTAACGTCCTTTTGGTGATCTTTCTTTCTTTGGCTACATCAAATTTTAGGACCGTGTACGGACGGAGTACTAACTGATTCAACGTGATACCGAATCAAATAGCGTGGAATTCTATTTGATTGGCGATCCAATCAGGGAGAACATTAACCGGATCAAACCTAACGATTAGAATACGTTATGAATGAAGTACGAATGATCTGAAACACTCTGTGAAGTTGGAAGGGTTGCTCTGTGCGAACTGGGACGGCTAGGGTTATTAATTATTGAAGTGTTCCGTTTTTCCACGAATTAAGTGGTATTTATAGGTTACAGCTTTCATTCGTACGACTGAGCCAAGCGACTGGCTCAGTCGTGCGACTGAGTCATACGATTGATTCATTAGTACGACTGAGTCAGTCTTATGACTCAATTGTGCGATTGATCAATCACCTGGTTCAGTCGTGCGATTGGCCCATTCGCATGGTCCAGTCATGCGACTGAATCAAAATACTTAGTTACATACATTCTTGAACCTGTAATGATTCAGAACTATGTCTAACAACTGTAAACCTATATAACATGTTTATATATGCGTGTAACAATAAATAATATTAATAGATATGACATTAAACAACCAATAAACATTCATAGAAGAGTTTTTCATTTTATTGATAAAACATTACATATGTGTTACAAGATGAAAGTCTATTACATTGAAGCTCACTAGACTAGAACTAGGGACATGTGTACCAACAAACTCCCCCTTGGACCTAGTTCTATCTAAACTTTGACTTCCTTCTTGAACTCTTCAAATCTCTTCACTTGTTCTTCTTTCGAAACCCCGTCATGGATATTGAGTGCAAAGCATAGACGTATGATATGCTGAAACTGTAGTGCTTGCACTATATCCTGCGTGTTAAAAAATAATGGCCACTTGTATAGCGTATAAACATCTGAATCTGACAAGTTTATAAGCCATATGGGGTCGAACACCCTATCCAAAACAATGACGGCCTCTCCAGAGCGCCAGTCATAGTACCACCACTTAAAATGTGGGAAAGTCCTGTGGCATCTCCCTCAATGGAATTCTGTACATCGTACGCGAAGGGCACCACTTCAGGAATATATTTGGTAGACCAGTGATGGGACACACTTCAGACCTACGGATGTACCTCGTCGCCTGCCGTGGTCTGAAGTTTACCTATCTCGTCTAGTATTCCCTTTTCTGGGCAGCCTCAAACCAGCCTGACATTTTCTTCGGATCAGCATATAGTAACTTCAGGTGTGCCAGCTGGTTGAGCTCAAACCCGGGGAGAGTCTTTAGATCATGAGGGAATCTGAAGTACTCGATTCCCCTCTCCCTTTTCACTGCATAAACTCCAAGGTCATCAAAATGAGCCCAAGCAATGATCTTCCCTGACACCTTCATGTTCTTCTTGACTTTGTATAGCTTGGTGTAGGTACTCTGAGTTGCTGTAGCACGTTGGGCTCGGACCTCAGTGAGGGAAGTAGCCCATTCAGCCTGTCGGGTATCTACATCAGCGTCCGAGGCTTGGGCTTGGCTAGTTGATGCTTCAGCTCCCCTTTCCTTCTCACTGAGTTTCTCCAGAATATCACTGCCGAGGGTGTTAACCAGATCTGTAAACACGTTGACCTCTCGGTCAGCGTATTCCGGATAATGCTGATCAGTGATGTCTTCTATCTCTATTTCTTCAACATCGTTGAGTTCGTCATCATCAGCATCATCAAAAGTTGGAGCATCCTTTATAATCTTATCCGGATTCAGTCGAAATATCTCAGCAAGTTGCTCGTCGGTTAGGTCGTGAATTATTTCTCCTTCTTCAGGAGTATAACTCACCGACCTTCTGACGATCCCCTGCAGATCAAGAATCATTGTGAGTTGAGACTTGATCTGTTGGAGTGGAGCAACATCGTGCTCATCTAGCTAAAATCCCGGATCTGTTTGATTTAGACATATAGAATAACAATCAATAGTAAGTAATCAAGATAATCAAACATTAATCATTAAACATTTACATAAGTTACATAAACATTGAAAGATGATTCAAGAACAAAAGTTGAAAAATAAAACATCTAATCTGTACTTTTGCGCTAAATCATAGCCGGATCTACAGCAGATGGGGAGGTCGGCGGGGCAGACGATGATGCTCCCTGGTCCTGTTTCCTCTTGGTCCTTTGCTCTTGACCAGGAGCAAAGGCGGATGCAGCTGCATCCCCTTTATCGTCATCACCATCCTTGCCTTGATCCTCGCCATCACCCTCCTCATCATCATCTTTACTTTCATCCTATTCATCATCATCCTCATCATCATCATCATCGTCATCATCCTCTCCTTCCCCTATCTTCAGTGGCTCAGCTTGCGACCCCTTTAGCTTTAGCAAAATCTTCTTATTAGCTGACTCCAACTCCTCAATCTTCTGAGTAGACAGGAAGAGTTAGGAGATCTGCTTAGCCTGCTGAGCAATATGCTGAGCTTGAGAAGCATTTTGCTCCTCAAGCTGACGAAGCCTAGCTGCCTTTTCCTCGTCTGCAGCTAACAACTTCAGCACCATTCTGTTAAGTGCTGCAAGCTGTTCCTCCACTCCAATAGGAGGGAGGGATGATCCTGTGGGGAAGGAGGATGGGCCGGCTTGGTGGCTCATGGTGGTAGTAAAGATTGGGGGTGGTATAGAAGTGGTTGGTGGTATAGTGGTGGTATTGAAGAATGGGGGTGGTATAGTGGTGGTTGGTGTTGTAGTAGTAGTGGGTGGAGGAGTGGTAATGGGTGGTGGAATGGTAGTAGGGGTGGTTGAGGTAGTGGTGATGGCTGTGGAGGTAGTGATTAGGGTAAACCTCATTCGCTTGGGCTTCAGCCCATGTGGCTGAGCCATCTGTTTCCTCCGAGTCCCCCTGGACCCGGAGGCTCCCCCTCGGCTGCTGGGAGAGTCTGGGATGTAAGATGGGTCAATGACAGTCTCCCCAGACCCTCCAGGACGTCCTCTAACCGTCCTAATGCCCCTCTCCGTGGCTACGACACGGCTTCCTACCGTTCGTCGGGGCTCATCATCCGACTCTTCTTCCTCATCAGGCTGAAATCCCTGATGGAAACCAGCACTCATTGCTCCTCCTTGGGTGGACGATGGAGATGTCACATCGGTAGTAGTGGCCCTAGATTGTGTGGTGCCAGTATCTCCACCATCATTGTCATCATCATCTGAATCATCATCCGGAACCGCTATCGGCTCCGAGTCCGAATCACTATCATCGTGACGCCACTTTTTCCTAGCTTGCGCCACATAATCCTCATGGGCCAAATGCCCAAACAATCTCCTCACCGGGGGCTTCACCTGCTTCCCCCGGTATACCTTCATTCTCCCTAGTGTCATATCATCCATAACTTCTAACACGACTGCATCATCGTTCTCCTTAGGCAGCTGGGGAGTTTCTGATCGATAATCATCTGAATGAACCTTGGGTACATACAGAAACTCTCCTTCCCCTTGGCCTCGATGTTCTCCACCAAGTAGGTGAAGATCATCCTGGAGAAGCTAAAAGGATGGTTCAGCACCAGAGCAGCATACGCATTCTGCATCTGGTCTGACAACTCATCAAAGCCGCCCTTCCTTGATGCGATGCATTTAAGAAATACATGTGCCAAGTATTTGAACTGGGGGCACAAGTTGCTCTTGTTGAGCATACTTGTGTTGATGTCCCCAGAATACTTGGCTCTCATGAAGCAGCCACGGACGGTAAGGGGATGTAATCTAGTGGGGCAATCTGCATCATCCCCGAACTGAAGAACCGTCCGTATATCCTCTTCGGTGATCCAGATGGCCTCCCCAAAAATCGAGCTCCTGATAGTGTAGGGATCGGTAGACCTGTCTACAGCAGCGTTTTCCCAAAACGCCTGCTGTATCGATCGGTAAGGAGTGCAAGGCGCTGAGATCGCACGAAAGATCCTCGAGCGTGTAGAAACGAGATGATCCCAGCAAACTCCGCAGAGTTGCGGGAAGTCAGGTCGAGATAAGCACAAATGCTGTGCTTAGAGCTCATAGGCCATCTGCTCGCCATCTGTGACACAAAATAAATAAACGTTAGTACATGTCAAAGTATTCCAGACTTGTTTCATGTAATTGAACATCTTGTTCAGTCGTGCGACTGAACTAAGAGATTGAATCTAGTCGTGCGACTGAGCTGGACGACTGAGCTCTAGTCATGCGATTGAGCTCATATGTGCGACTGAGTCAAGCGATTGGACTTAGTCGTGCGATCACTCATGCATTTACCTCAGTCATGCGATTGAGCTTAGACGCATGGTTCAGTCGTGCGATTGAACCATTCGTCCATCTCAGTTGTGCGATTGAGTCTAGTCGTCTTGCCCAGTCGTGCGATTGAGTCTAGTCGTCTTGCTCAGTCGTGCGATTGGAGTTCATCGGTGTGTCTAATCACATGACTGGCGGTTTGTCCATTCAAATTTGATTTTTGAGCGATCGTGATATTAAACGTTGAGGACTGGCTCATTAGTCTTGCAATGTCCGACTGAACACCTATTAACTTTAATTTGATCAATGAGCCTAGTTTTAGTGGTTAATTAGTCACTTTTTACTCCGCTTACTGTTAGGTCACATTTTAGATCCATTTGACGTGCAGGAACGGATTTTAGTGATACACCACATCGCGTAGTACCTGTATAATCAATACCAACGTCAGAGAGAAACAAACAAAGGTCAAAGTCGATCAAATGGAATTTTGGCAGAGTGCGGTTGTGTCGTACGATTTGGGGGCGATTTGAGTGAATGGGGCGAATGAGACCGACTCACCCTTAATTTATACTAGGGCAGCCTTCAGTTGTGCGACTGAACCTAGTCGCACGATTGAGTCGTGCGACTGAGCTTCAGTCGTACGACACGTCCATTCGGTCATCACCAGTCGTACGATTGAGGTTCATTCGTGCGATTGCTCACAGTAGGTTACCTCCAATCGTGTGATTGGGCTCTTTCGTACGGTGCATTCGTACGACTGGTCCATACTCATGGTCCAGTCATGCGAATGGGTTCATTCGCAGGGTCCATTCGTACGACTGGTCCATACTAATGGTCCAGTCATGCGAATGGGTCATTCGTACGAAACTTTGCCCTTTTGACCATAAACATATACCCTTGTTTCAATAGATAATACTTTTTGATCAATTTGATCATGTCAGACATGACCACTTTAAGATTAAAACAACATTTGATCACCTCAGACGTGATCCATTTATCCACCTGATCATCTCAGACATGATCCATTTATCCGCCTGATCATCTCAGACATGATCCATTTATCCACCTGATCATCTCACACATGATCCATATATCCACCTGATCATCTCAGACATGATCCATTTATCCACCCGATCATCTCAGACATGATCCATTTATCCACCTGATCATCTCAGACATGATCCATTTATCCACCTGATCATCTCAGACATGATCTATTTACTTTTTCAGAAACAATTGATTTTAGATTAACGTTAAGTTCATATTTGTGACATTTTCTACAATGAGTGGCATAGCACAGTCGGTCACTGACACACTTTACAAATAAATTAAAAGACTAAAGTAAGTAACAAAATAAACATGTTTTTGTGATTTTCTTAGGGTTGGGTAGACACGCCTATTAGCATTAACATCATTTCCAAGACAGATTCTTATGGAATCAGACAGGTATAAACTAAATTACTTGGAACTTTTATATATTTATTGAAATGGAAACTAGCATATTTACATATCACAGTATCTCATTCATCTGAGACTTCTAAATTCTAACTGGAAATCATGCTGGATCTGATACGTAACACACGTTGATTATCAACATCAGGCGGTGCATCCACGACGATTGTTAGTATACTTGTCCACTTAAATCCATGCACAGACTTTTGACACATATTGGTGATGTATTAGATTATTTTATTTCAACCAACATTTGTGGATCCCACGCGTATATGGTAATCAACATTCCTCGGGAGACTTTTGAGCGGTCTATGGGTATTTTGACAAGAAGAGACTATTCTTAGAATTTTCAAAGAGAAGCCAAGCCTCAGGTCAGTGCCACCGCACAGCAGAGAGGCGGCAAACAACAGTGAATTCTATAATATCTAGGTTATGCTTATCCTCAGGTCAGTGCCATCGCACAGCAGAGAGGCACACAACCTATCTCCTTGTTAGAGCATTTCTTATTTTCTTTTGCACATAACGCACCAACAACATATGTTATCAGCTTGATTGCGCTTAATTTCAATTTTTTTCGTGCTTTGCTCTTTTTATGGTCATCCGCACACTTTTAGTTGCGTTAATTTACTCGTCGTCCCTTATTGGAAATAACTGATTGTGTTAACCAGTGATAAGATGGGAACCCACAGTCGGTTGAACAGATTAGTTTAAATTGTGTTCACCAATGGTGTCTACTGGTCTATCGTATTTAATCTACCAACACATCGTATATTGAACTAGCACCTCCCTAGATCAACTTTCTCCGTGTAATTTCAGTAACACCCAAGCGTACTATCATTTTCTCATTTGTTAGACTTGGAATTCTCTGACCAATGATTTTCTGTGATTTAATTAAACTAAAATTGCAAAAATTAAAAATCTTTTTTTTTGGTGTTCCAGGTAACTAGACGCCTGTGTACTATCACTTTCCATTTGTGTAGAATCACAGTCTTATCTTTATTGTTTTTGCCTTTTAGCTTATCTGCCCTTCCCCTTTTTTTCTTTTTTTTAAGTAAATAAATACTGAAAGTAAATTAATCTCCCCCTAAAATTCTAAAACAATTTTTTTTGTGGTTTTGGATTTTTTTAAGACAAGGAAATTAAAACAAATAAAAATAAAAATAAAATTAAAAGCTAAACACGTGTCGGACTAAGCATCTGTTTCTTCTGAAATGATGTCACTTTTCTTTTTTATGCCGTTGACCTCTAACAGATAGAAAAATTTGGGTTTATCAAACGGTTTGGTGTAGAGGTCGGCTCGTTGAAAATCCGTGTTTATCTTAACCACATCAATTAATTGTTTTTCATAGCAATCACGTATGAAATGATACTTTATGCCGATGTGTTTTGTTTTAGGGTGTGGAACAGGATTTTTAGTTACAGCTATAGCAGCAGAGTTATCAACATATATAGGAGTGTTAGAAAATTGCAAACCGTAGTCCCGCATTTGCTGTTGGATCTAGATGATCTGAGAGCAGCAACTTGCAGCAGCAAGGTATTCAGCTTCACAGGTTGATAAGGCAACCGAGGTCTGCTTCTTGCATTGCCAGGTGACTAAACGCCTTCTAAAGAACTGACACCCTGCTGATGTAGACTTGAAGTTCATCTTGCAGCCGCCATAGTCTAAATCACTATATGCCGTTAGCTCGAAGTCATCATCATGAGGATACCACAACCCCAGTGTGGGTGTACCCTTCAGATAATGAAAGATCCTTTTCACTCTGATCAGATGATTTACTTTTGGTTTTGCTTGATATCTGGAGCATAGACATGTGGCATACATGATATCTTGACGCGAGGCAGTAAGATACATGAGAGATCCGATCATCCCACGATACATAGTGGCATCCACCAAATGCATATTCTCATCAGGAGCCACATCATGATTTGTGGCGAGTGGGGTACCGGTAGCAGTGACATTTTCCATATCAAATCGACTAAGAATGTCTCCGACATACTTAGTCTGATGCAGAAAAATACCAGTAGGTGTCTGATCCACCTGTAATCCCAGGAAGAACTTCATTTCTCCCATGGCGCTCATTTCAAATTCTGCCTTCATCATAGATTCGAATTCTTTACACAGATCTTCGTTTCACGAGCCGAAGATAATGTCATCGACATAAATTTGCACCATCAGTATATCTCCGTCTCTTTCCTTGATAAACAGCGTGCAGTCAATCACACCCCTGCGAAACCCGTGTTTCAGCAGGTGGGTGGAGAGCATTTCATACCAAGCTCGAGGAGCCTGATGTAGCCCATACAGAGCCTTGTCTAACTTGTAGACTCTGTCCTGATGATAAGGATCTTCGAATCCCTCGGGTTGACTGACGTAGACCTCTTCACAAATTTCCCCGTGAAGGAACGCACTCTTTACATCTAGTTGATATACTTTGATCTTCATGTAAGATGCGTAGGCTAGAAAGATGCGGATTGCTTCCATTCTAGCTACTGGTGCAAAGACTTCATTATAGTCGACTCCTTCACTTGTCTGAAGCGTTGAACAACCAACCGTGCCTTGTTTCTAATAACGACACCTTGGTCATCCGTCTTGTAGCGTAGCACCCATTTGGTGCCTATCACTTTCACTCCTTTCGGCCGGTCAACAAGTGTCCACACTCCAAGCTTCTTGAACTGTAGTAGCTCCTCTTGCATAGCATTGACCCAGGCCTCATCCTTTATGGCATCGCTTGTGTGTTTGGGTTCGACTTGAGATACAAAGCATTTGAATGCTCCATCATTCACGTAGCCCTTTTCCATAATTGCAACGTAATCAGCTGAGTACAACTGATTTCTCGTCTGCACACCAGAGTGTAAATCGCCAATAATAGCCTCCTGCGGATGATTCGTACTGATCCTAGTCACAGGTGTCGTAGGGACGACAACTTCAGTATCCAGATTACAGGAGGTTCAGTATCCGTATTTCCTGATGCATGTTCAGCAGCTGATGAGCTTTCCTCTTGATCAACATTATGCTCAATGCCTGTCTCAGCTGCTTCTTCATCATCTGATGAGTCATCACTCTCGTCCTGTTCAGCTGGTGAAGATCCCGATGAACCACTCGTAGGTGTTGTGTTGCTAGTATCCAGATTTGGTGTGTTTAGAACATCGTGCATCATCTGAGTAGCAATCTTTTCATCTGAATCTATCTGAGGAAGGTTGAATGATTTGAAAAAGCCATCATAGTCGAAGAATGACGATGGACCTTTTCCAGCAGGGGGGATGGTGAATCGTTCAACGTCGACATTGCACCATACTTCACCCTGACCAGTTGAGTTGTTGTAAACTCATTTATCTGGTATGATGTATCCTAGAAAGATCCCCTGGTCTGCCTTTTCACTGAACTTGCCCTCCGGAGTTTTCTTTAGTAGCGTACATGGAGCTTCGAATGGTTCCAGATACTCTAGCTTAGGTTTACGTTTCTGAAGCAACTCATAGCAAGTCTTCCCATGCCTCTTAACAACTGACACATGATTAAGTGTGTAGCATGCATTGGCAACAACTTCATTCCAGAACTGCACTGGCAGCTTTGAATCTGCCAACATAGTCCTGGCAGTCTTGATCAAGCTCCTGTTCTTCCGCTCAGTAACACCATTCATCTGTGGTGTGTATGCAGAGGTGAACTGATGAACAATTCCCTTTTCTTTGCAGAAAGCATCCATCCACTAATTCTTCAACTCTGTTCCATTGTCTGAGCGAATCTTTCTAACCTTCAGCTTGTAGAGAGACTCCAGTGTAGTAACGAACACCTTGAATGGCTCAAAGGTTTCTGACTTTGCTTTCAGAAACATCACCCAGGAGAATCGTGAGTAGTCATCTGTGACTACAAAGCAGTACCAGTCTTCGGCGATACTCTTCGTGCTGACAGGACCGAATAGATCCATATGCAATAGCTCAAGGGGCATCTCGATAGAATTGACGTGCTTGGTCTTGTGAGATTTCCTGGTCTGCTTTCCCTTTTTGTATGAGACACAAAAATCAGGATGTTTGAAGTTCTTTACAGGAACTCCATCAACTAAGTTGTTATGAATCAGATGATTCATCTTCCTGTGATTAATGTGTCCCATTCTCCTGTGCCATGAGATTAAATCCTTCTCTGTAGCTTTAGACAAAAAGCATTGAACAGTAGACACACTAGTAGAAGCATTAGACATATCTAGAACATGCAAGTCATTATACCTAGATGCTGACATTAATACCTGCTCCTCTGGAATCTCCATCTCTTTCTTCAGAATGTAACACTTCTGATTGTCAAACATAACTTTGAAGCCCTTGTCACATATCTGAGACACTAAAAGCAGATTGTTTTCCAATTGTTGAATGAAATTAACATTATCAAAGCTTACCTTTGCATTACCTACTTCTCCTTGTGCGGTAATGTATCCTCCTTTGTTTCCAGCAAAAGAAACGTGTCCCCCTTTAATTTGTTTGACATTGTAAAGGAGAGACTGATTTCCTGTCATGTGCCTGGATACTCCGCTATCTACTATCCATGTGTTGGTAGAAGCACTATAGCGAACAACCTGCACATAATATAAAATAATTAGTTAAGGAGGGGGACCCAAGCCTTGACTGGCTTGGGTTTCCCAGAGGCATCACATATTACGAACTCAACCCACTGTCCTTTATCAGTGGGTGGGACCTCAATCTTCAACTTATCCATGCTTTCAGACACTTCAGATGTTTTGGCTTTCCACAAACCATCCTTGTGAAAGGATTGTTTATGGTAAACCGATGACCGATTTACAGTTTGAACCTTAGGTTTAGTTTCAAAAACAGGTTTCACCTCAGGCATCACAAACTTGCAAGTGACTTGTCTGTGTTGTCTGTGGCGTTGAGGAGAGGTAAAAGACCTAGAAGGTGTTTTAGACCTAACAGGAGTTTTAGATCTAGCAGGAGTCTTAGATCTCTGTTTTGAAAACTGTTTAACTTCATTGTCTAGTTCAATTTTAATTTTGGGTGTCTGATAGCGTGGACAGTTTGAAGAGATGTGACCGCGTTGTCCACACGTATAGCATGATCTCCTTTCAATAGGACTAGGAGATTTCTTGTGGGGTGGTGAGTAAACTTCAGGTACTGACTTTTTGGTCTCAGTCCTTTGATATTCACCTTCCTTGACAAATTTTACTTGTTCAACGTTATGGGGGTTTTGCGTTTGAAGATGATTGTTATCTTGCTTAACCGATTTAGTTTGAGTGGTTTTGGAAATCTTAGATTGTGTGGTAGCAGATTTTGGACACAACGCAAGAGATGCTTGAACATTCTCTTCCACCCGGTCTTCAGTGATGGTTTTACGAGTTGTGCCGGATGTTGATGTTGTCTGATCAGCAACCGGAGGAGCAGCTTAAACTGTTGTGTCCGGATCGCTGACCAGAGGAGTAGTCACCACATGGTCCTTTATTGGATTATTATTAATAGGATGTTGTTTGGTGTTCAAAAAGATCTCATGTGGTGGAGGCACAACCTTATAACCCAACCCTACCCCGTTGTTGCGTTCATTAACCAAGTTTTTCAAAATATGAGAAGAACTAGCTTGACTGTGGAGTTTTTACTTTAAAGACTCATTTTCAACTTGCAAAACAGCTCTGTCCTTTTTAGTTTCCTCAATTGTCTTTAAGTAAAACTTTGTATCGTTTTCTTGGTTAAACGCGAAAACCTCAGTTTGTTTTAGTTGTTTCTTTAACGCTTCAATTTTCTCCTTATAACTGCTCTCGTTTTGTTTTAACACTCTATTTGCCTCAGTGCATAATTTTAAGTCATTTACTAAGTTATCATTATGATCTAATAACCTAGCAAATTTCAGATCAATGCTTTCCCTAAATTTATCACATTCAACACAAGCATATAAAATAAACAGATCATCCTTTGATTCTACCTGTGCAGATGTAGACGTTCCAGCCATGAAAGCATTTTGAGGTTCAGGTTGTGCTTCAGATTCACAATTTAGTTCATTTTCAACAAGTTGATTAACAGCAGCTAAGGTCTCATCCACATCAGCAGTGTCAAGCTCAAATGAGTTCTCCCCCTCACTCGCTGAGTCTTCATTCAGATCTTCAACAGATGCAATGTTGGCTTCACCAACAGTTAAGAATCGGAAGGACCAGTCCTGTCCTTCATCACCTTGAGCAACCATTTCCTTTGAATCACTGCTTGTTGAAGCTGTCTTTTTCTCTTTATCCTGTTTGTTGAAGGACGAGAACGGGTTCCCATTGCCAGTCTTCTTCGGTTTAAGACATTCCCTCTTGAAGTGGCCTTTTTCACTTCAATTGAAACATGTGACTTTAGACTTGTCGAATCCGAAAGTAGTATCTTTGGTAGCCACCAGATTCTGTCCCGTCTTCTTCACAAACTTCTTTGCTCGTTGCACAGCACTTGCGAGAGCCCACATTATGTCCATTCTTTCCAGTTCATTTTCATCCACCTGCTCATAGTCTTCATCAGCCAAGTGGCAGTTCCCAATCTTCCCTGCAACTAAACCATCATAAGAATGAACCACAACAGCAAGTAGGTCCATGTGCTCCTTAGCCACTTCAACAGTTACTTTGCCCAGATTTTCTGTCACTAACTTCTTCGATTGAGCAACTGTAGGACTTTGTTGAACCCCTGATGAAACATGTGACTCACCACCAGACGATGAGCTTAGACCAGATCCAGATGATGCATTAGACACAAAGGCAGTCTGCAGAGGGGCACTAGAGGATTTAGCAGTTGGAGTAGACGTAACGTTGTAGAGAGATGGATCCTGAGTGTATGCTCCTTTCTTTGCCTTGTACTTGTGTCTCACCTCTTCTTCTCTCAGTTTCAGGATGAAATCATTTACATCCAAAGTCTCTAGCACTGAGTTATATCTTAGAGTGGAAATGAATGAATCCCACTTCTCTGGTAGCCCATCAGCCAAACTTGCTACTTTTTCTTCTTTAGACGTTGTAACACCATGAGTGTGAAGTTCACTCATCAAATGATAGAAGCTATCTATGATATCATCCAAGCTTTCATTCCCAATAGAAGAGAAGTTGTCAAATTCTTTCTTCAACGCTTTCGCCTTCAGTGACTTGAGTGTTGAATTACCTTCATATCTCTTCTCAAGAGCCTCCCATAACTTTTTACTCTGCTTATGTTCTGAATATTGATGAAAGATGTCTTTGGCAATTGACTGGGTCAACATAGCATAGGCTTTCTTCTCTGTATTATAAGCAATCTTTTGTGCATCACTTAGTCCACTCAAAGTAAGGGGTATACCATCAGCACCAACTGGCATATGGTAGCCAGTTTCAATAGCATTCCGGAGATTTGTATCCACTCCATTAAGATGAATCTCAAACCTTTGGTTCCATTGAGGAAATTCATCAAGAGACAATAGCTTAGGTAGTTTATTATGGTTCCCAATCTCATTTTCCAATAGCAAAAGGTTCTGGATCCTGGAGTCCTTCCCTGCTGAGAATGCAAAGTTCTCTGAGTCCATAATGAAGTAGTCTTAAACTTGAAAAACAAACTGTGTATGCGACTGAGAGAGGCGACTGAAGGACGACTGAGACAATCAATGTGCGATTGAGCTGAGTCGTACGACTAGGCAGATGATTAGGGAAGTTGTGCGAATGAGTAGAACGACTGGGACAATCGTGCGATTGAACGAGCGATTGGTCCAATAGTGCGATTGAACTGGGCGATTGGAGTTCAATCGTGCGATTGAGTCAATCGTGCGACTGAGACTGCTGACTTCGAAATTTTCAACCTTTTTCACACAATTCGACCTAAAACACAATTTTGAATACCCTAGACGGCTGCAACTCGAAAAAGACTCAATTTTCAAAGCATGCACACGTAAAAACTAGATTTTGAGCAGAAAGAACGGATCTTTTCGCTTAAAAACGTTGACTTTTTCAAAAACAAGATTGAATCCACGAAGAATCAAGAGCCAAAGCTCTGATACCACTTGTTAGGACCGTGTACGGATGGAGTACTAACTGATTCAACGTGATACCAAGTCAAATAGCGGGGAATTCTATTTACTTGGCGATCCAATCAGGGAGAACGTTAACCGGATCAAACCTTACGATTAGAATACATTAAGAATGAAGTAGGAATGATCTGAAACGCTCTGTGAAGTTGGAAGGGACGCTCTGTGCGAACTGGGATGGCTAGGGTTATCAATATCGAAGTGTTCTAGTTTTTCCACGAATTAAGTGGTATTTATAGGTTACAGCTTTCATTCATACGACTAAGCCAAGCGACTGGCTCAATCGTGCGACTAAGTCATACGATTGGTTCATTCGTATGACTGAGTCAGTCTTATGACTCAATCGTGCGAGTGACTCAATCACCTGGTTCAGTCGTGCGATTGGCCCATTCGCATGGTCCAGTCGTGCGACTGAATCAGAATACTTAGTTAAACACATTCTTGAACCTGTAATGATTCAGAACTATGTCTAACAACTGTAAACCTATATAACGTGTTCATATATGCGTGTAACAATAAATAATATTAATAGATATGACATTAAACAACCAATAAACATTCATAGAAGAGTTTTCCATTTCATTGATAAAACATTATATATGTGTTACAAGATGAAAGTCTATTACATTGAAGCTTACTAGACTAAACTAGGGACATTTGTACCAACATCAAAGGGTAAGGGGAGAAGTGTATCAGCTTGATAGAGGCCTGTGGCACTCAGGTAGTTGATCATGTTGATCCTATCTTTTTCTTTGTCTACCTGAGGTTCTTGTGGTACCACATCCTCTTGTTCCTGAGTTTCTTGAACAGGTGAGAGAGTAGGCGTGTGCTTATAGAGCCTATTCCTTCTTCTTTCTTCTTTGATTTTCAGAAGAAGCTCTGCATCCTCTTCTTCCTTTCTCTCTTTTGATAGTTCTATGTCAGTCAGTTCATTCAACTCATCTAAGGGGAGAGAAATGATATTATCAATATCATAGTTCCTAGTCTGCAAGTAGTTTATCCTGGCTGCCCTTAACACATCATCCAGAGTATTTGGTCTGCGGGCAGCCCTGATAGCACTTTCCATGAGCCTTGCAGACCCAGCAGATTAACTTTCTCCCCTTAGCTTCCTTTTCCTCTCTCTCTCCTCCTCCTCAATCTACTTAGGAGTTAACTTCCTTTTCCCTTTGTCACTCACAGACCTTTGTGACTTGGGGTGGAGAGAGCTTTGGCCTTCATTGCTTGGTGTAGCTTCCAAGCTCTGGCCAGAGAGAGGTTGAGATGCACCTACACCAGCAGGTGTCTCACCAAGGGTTTGAACATCTGCATCAGTTTATGGTGAGACAGGGCTCTCAGGTTCTACCACTGGACCTTCAGTCAAGGTTTTCCCTTTGAAGCTAATGTCAGGGTCTGCCTCAACATCCAGTTGACTGATGGTATTGCCTGATTGCCTTTGTCTTTCTCTAAGGCTGAACTCTGCAGTGTTCCTTTGTTGAACTCTTTTAAGAATAAGAGTTCTTCTAGCAGTATCATACCTGCACCTAAAAGTGTGAGCTAGAGTTGGTGGAGATGTTACTGTTCTTGGGATGCCTTTCTCAAATAGACTGCTTATGACTAAGTCTATGATGTCCATATCAATATGGACTTGAGAAAGTTGCTGAGTATGCACAACTGCAAGTGAGGATGGTGAGTCCTCAATGTCCATACTCCTAGAGGAACTCCTAGGTTCTGTGATTGTAATGACTTCCTCCCCCTTGTTGGTAGCATCACCCTCTTACGCAGGGGAGCTAGGAGTTAAGTCAATTACATCCATAGGTTCTTGTATTCCTGGTTGAGTTTCTCTTAAGGGTCTCCTAGCTAGTTGTTCCTTGAGATGAGATATCTCAAGTTGCTTATCATTGATCCTGTGTTGCAAGGTAGTCACCTGAGATTCAAGATGACTAACCTTGGAGACTAAATTGGTGCATGTTTTGGATAGTTTTTGCACCTTTAGTCTCAAGTTCCCCTCATCTTCATCAGAAGAATCACTGGGGGATGAGAGAATGGGACCAAAGTCCCCTTCCTCATCACCAGCATGGTGTTCTTGGCTGGTGCATTTCCTCTGCTCAGTGACAACCTCAGTTGAAGTGTCAATGGGCTGAGTTGCCATGGTTGAGGTCTAAATGATGTAATCACTTGCTGAGGTGAGAGCCTCTTCCATATGGATATCCTGAACATGTTCAGAGGTATCCACCTCAGTGATAGGTGACTGATATGGGCTAGACTTAGATGACTAAGGAGCACTCATCTCCCTTTGAGAGGAGGTGTAGTAGGAAGACTAATGATACTCGCTGGCATCTAAGTCCTCATCAGTATTGAAGTCAAGGTTAGGTATTGGTTGGTTTAAATCTAAAGGCTGGGTATGGTAGCTGTCCCCTGAAGGTTGTTCACTTGAGTGTTGAGACTCAGAGTGAAGGCTTAAGTCTGTTGGGCATGTGAGCTCATCGGGCTGAGCATGAGGAACCTCAGCACTGATTCTTGAAGTGATGGGAGTGGTTTGCTCCTCAAGGGAAGTGGGAGCTCCAGTGTCCACTTCCTCCTGTGTAGGTGAGTATATGGGGGCCTGCACAGACTCAATAGCTTGTGAAGGGGTTCGTTTGTGTTTTCTTTGGTAGGTGAGGGTGATTTGTGGCTGTTTTGATGGTTGGGATGTAGAAGGTGTGGGTTTAACACTAGCTTGTGTTGCTAAGTTGTCACCTTGAGCAATGAGCTCTAACATTTTAGAACAAGGGTTGTTTCTACCCCTGAGAAGCCAACAGTTTGCTTCTTCAAGATTTTAAAGATGCCGGGCTTCATCTGTCCCAATTTATGAATATTACCTGTTTCCCTCAACTGTGAGCCTAGTTCACAGATGAGAATGTATTGAACATATCTAGGTAACATGTAATATTCTAAGGAGTCTAAGTTTGCTATTAAATTTGTATATACGAATTGAGACTACCTTAACTTGACCCCTTGAACCATTCCATGAACTATGAAGGAGAGATCTTTAGGAATCTGGTCCCATCCTCCATGCTTGTTAGACAAGCTGTGGATAACCACATGAAGTAAATACTTGTACTTAGATGAGACCTTCCTTTTCCTGAAGGTCTTTACAGAGAAATCTCCTTCATAACCCATCTGCTCAAAAGAATGGTTGACAGCTTCTTTTGGGAAGAACACCTCACCTTCTTCGTCATCCAGCTGAAGATGAGTGTTGATAATGGCCGGAGTGATGAAGACTGTTCTTCCCTGCACTGTGGCAGACAGTGCCTTCTCCCCATCCAAAATGACCTCTTAGCAGGTCTTCCAGAATTAAAGCAAATGATCCTCATAGAGAGGAGGATCAATGGTAAGGGAGGTGAAGTAGTTAGATAGGGCCAAGAATTGGCATACCTCTGAGAAATGGGGATCTTTCTCAGAATTCAACAGTGCAACCTGATTGTGTTGCCTGTGTAACTGCGTAGAAAAATCTGGGTCATTTTGTCTGTCAAGGTTGGCCATTTTGAGTAAGCTTAAATGTGAAGGGAGGATGAACGAAGGCGGTTTTAGAGAGAAATCTCAGAATTTAGGTTTGGAGAGAAGATGAAGATGATAAAAACAGGGGGAACTGACATGGTTTATATGTGAAAAGGATTTGAGACAAAGTTAATGAAAGAGGATAAACTTTGAAATCCGGAAGACGGTCCCACCTCTGAAAAAGTAGTTTGCTTTTTGCTCAAAAGTTGTTTACTTGGAATTCGAAAATCTTCCGAAGGTAAATGTCTTCGGATGTTTTAAGGAAAAAGCTTCCGAAGCCAAAATGGCTTCGGAAGAATTTCTCAAAGAGTTTTGACAAATTTGCTTCGGAAGATAATTGTTAAACTGGGATGCTTTGTTCCATAAAAACAAAGCTTCCGAGAGTTAATATCTTTCGGAAGAGAAATGATCCTTAAAAATACATACAAGTGCCTAAGAGTTTTTTTATTCTTCGGAAGATATTTCAGAAATTTCTTCCGAACGTAAATTTCACTTAAACAATTATTTGTCTTGAAGGGATATTTTCTTCCGACGATAAAAGCATATCTTCCGAAAGATGAAAATTTGTCAAAAATCTATGAAAAACTCTTCAGTCAGTTTTTATCCCTAGAAAACGTGAGCTTATGAAGGTGATAGACTAGACAACTTAGGACACATAGATTTTAAGAAATAAAATGAATTAGTTATTAGAAAAAGTTACTCAAGGTTAATCATCCCAATAGCTGATATAAGATATTTAAATCTCTGTTCATCAAAAGCTTTTGTGAACAAATCAGCATATTGTTCATTTGTGTTAACCTTAACTAGTTTAATTAATCCTTTTTTAAAGTTATCTCTAATTAAATGATACCTGATGTTTATGTGTTTTGTCCGTGAGTGTTACACAGGATTCTCTTTGATAGAGATAGCACTATTGTTGTCTATGTGAATAGGAGTCTCCTTGAAGTTGAACCTATAGTCAAGCATCTGATTCTAAATCCAAAGCACTTGAGCACAGCAACTTGCAGCAACAATGTATTCAGCCTCAGCAGTTGATGCAGAGACACAGGATTGTTTCTTGCATTGCCATGAGACAACCCTTCCACCAAGGAACTGACATCCCCCAGATGTAGACTTTACAGTCATATTGCAACCACCATAGTCACTATCTGTATATGCATACAGAATGAAGTCATAATTTT
Source organism: Flaveria linearis (assembly GCA_024085815.1). NCBI lineage: Eukaryota > Viridiplantae > Streptophyta > Magnoliopsida > Asterales > Asteraceae > Flaveria > Flaveria linearis. The sequence continues at coordinate 52,544,937 of CM044008.1, read as the reverse complement.
TGGGATACCAGAGGCCCAGTGTTGGAGCACCTTTAAGGTATCTTAGAATTTTCTTGACAGTGATGAGGTGAGACATCCTGGGGTTTGCTTGATATCTTGCACAAATGCATGTGGCAAACATGATATCAGGCCTGCTAGCTGTAAGATACATAAGAGACCCAATCATAGCCCGGTAAAGGTGTTCATCCACACACTCCCCCTCAAGATCAGGCCCAAGGGAGTGGTTTCTTGCTATGGGTGTCTTAGCAATCTTACAATCAGTCATGTTGAACCTTTTGAGTATGTCCTGGACATACTTTGACTGGCTTATCAAGATTCCATCTTCAACTTGCTTCACTTGAATGCCCAAAAAGAAATTTAGTTCCCCCATTGAACTCATTTCAAATCTGTCTTTCATCAGCTTCTCAAAGTCTTTATAGAGCCTTGGATTAGTTGAACCAAAAATGATGTCATCTACATATACTTGAACTAGTAGTAAGTCATTTCCCTGTCCTTTGATGAAATGAGTTACATCTATAGTACCTCTCCGGTATCCGTGCTTGCAGAGATACTGAGATAGAGTCTCATACCACTTTCTTGGTGCTTGGTGTAGCCCATAGAGAGCCTTATCAAGCTTGCAGACATAATCAAGGTGATCGGGATCTGCAAAACCAGGTGGTTGTTTGACATACACCTCTTCATCAATCACCCCATATATAAAAGCACACTTGACATCAAGTTGATAGACCTTGAAGTTCTTGGATGCAGCAAAGGCGAAGAATATCCTAACGCCATCTAGTTTTGCTACAGGAGCAAAGACATCAGTGTAATCAATTCCTTCTTCTTGTGTGTATCCTTGAACAACTAGTCTAGCTTTGTTCTTGATGACAATACATCTATCATCTTTCTTATTCCTAAATACCCATTTGGTTCTTATAGTAGTCTTCCCATGTGGAAGAGGACATAGGTTCCTAACCTTCTGTCTCTTGAATTGAAGTAGCTCCTCCTGCATGGCTTCAATCCGACTTCCATCCTTCAGAGCCTCATCAACTTTCTCAGGCTCTATCTGGGATAAGAAACAAAAGTGTAGACAAACATTTGCTTCATGGGTTTGTCCTCTTGTCCTTGCCCCGGTGTCAACATTTCCAATGATGTTTGTGGTAGGATGGGACTTGTGGATCCTTAACTGAGGGATCACAGCAAGCTGCTGAGACAGATTTGAATTAGAGAAATTTAGATCTGGCATAGATGCTCCATCCACCACTTCAACACACTTATCAAGAGAAACTTGATCCAATGAATGTGTGACATCATTGATATGTTCATCTATGGGGTGGTTATCAGCATCCAGAAATTCTTGATCACTGTCACCACCACCATCATCTTCTTCTGCATTTGAAGTTTCTTTGTTTGTCTGTTGTGCCTCTGAGCTGGAACTTGATGGCATCTCAGATGGATCAGTTGTAGTTGTCATTGTTCTACTGATAGAAACCTCATTTGCTAAAGTAGTTACAACTGGAGCTGAAAATGTATAACTTGAAGGTCTTCTTAGCTCAAATCTTGGATCAGGATCAACTGGAGGTAGAATGTCCGTAGACCCTGAAACATTCTCACAAAAAGCCAATCCGGACCAGAACCTTTCACACTGGGAGTGTACTCATTGAAAGTAACATTGGCTGACTCCTCAACTACTCTAGTTCTGAGATTGTATACTCCATGAGCTTTAGCTTGGGAAGAGTATCCAATGAAGTGTCCATCATCTGATTTCTCAGCAAACTTGGCAAATTTATCTTTGGTATTCAAGATGCTGCATGGACATCCAAATGACCTGAGAAAACCAATGAAAAGTTTTCTCTTGTGCAAAAGTTCATAAGGAGTCTTACCATGGGTCTTAACCACTAAAACTCTGTTCTGCACATAGCAGGCAGTGTTGGTTGCCTCTGCCCAGAAGGTGATGGCAGTTTAGAGTCAGACAACACGGTTCTAGCAGCTTTAATCAATGTCCTGTTTGTCCTCTCTGCAACACCATTTTACTGAGGAGTCCTGGGAGAACTGTATTGTCTTGTAATACCCTTTTCATCACAAAATGTATCAAGAATTTGATTCTTAAATTCAGTTCCTTGATCACATCTTATGGTTTTGACCTTGTGATCACATTGATTCTCAATTCTTAAGATGAAATTCTTTAGAGTCTCAGGGGTCTCATCCTTAGTTCTAAGGAAGAAGACCCATGTGAATCTTGTAAAGTCATCTGTGATCACCAGACAGTAAGAGGTCCTTCCTAAACTCATTACACTGGTGGGGCCAAAGAGATCCATATGTAACAAGTGTAGGGGTGTAGTGATGGAGTTTCTTTCCTTAGGCTTGTGAGATACCTTATGTTGCTTCCCTTTCAGGCATGCAACACAATGGTCATCACTTGTAAACTCTTTCCTTGGCATTCCAGTTACCAAATCATTCTTAATTAGCTTATTTATGTTCTTAAAGTTTACGAGGCATATTCTTTTATGCCAAAGAAAAGACTCATCACTATTGGCTTTAGATAAAAAGCATGAAACTTCTCCTGAGGGAGATGTTTCCTGCAAATCCATCTTATACATGTTCCCTTTTCTGGGGGCTCTAAGCAGAATATGCTCATGAGGAATAATCACCCCAGGCTTTAGAACAATGCACTCATGCTCAGTAAAGAGAATGTTATGACTCTGATCACAAAATTGGGATACACTCAGAAGCTTGTACCCAAGCTCCTTGACAAAGTTTACCTTCTCAATGTTGAGCTTACCATTTATGACCTTGCCCCTTCCAGATATGTAACATCCTTCATCTCCTCCAAAAGCAACTGGTCCTCCATCAATCCTTTCAAAGTTCTGGAGTAGTGACCTATTGCCTATCATGTGCCTGGAGCAGCCACTATCAATGATCTAGACATTTTTTTTGTCTTGAGCTGTTCCTGCACACAGAAAATGATTAGTTACATTTTGAAACCCAAGCCTCATTGGTCTTGGGCTCATCAATGGAGATAGAAGGTAATGAAACAGTAATAGATCCTATGGTTGTGCTCTGAGAATCTGCTGCTGTTGTTGATGGAAAACTTTCAGTCACTTGGTCTTTCCTTGATTTCCACACCACCTTTGGAAGTTTGGACCCGACCTTTATCACTTCAGAAGCTTTTAAGACTTTGGAAGTTTTGATGACTGAACCTTTGGAAGATTCTGCTAGCACTACAACAGACTTTAGTGCTTCAGAAGTATTCCTTTCTTCCCAGACCAAATTTTCTTCCGAAGGCAATTTTCCACTTACCTTCTTCTTTCCTTTGGAGCTTCCGAAGGAGACAGAGTTTCCTTCTGAAGCTGAGTTCTTCTTAGATCTCATGGGAGTCTCCTTCTTGGTCATATGAAAAGTACTTTTTGGATTGTATGGACTATCCATAGCAAGATGAGAAGTACTTTCACACATAACACAACTTATCTTCTTCTTCCAAGAGTTTTCTTCTGAGAACAAGGATGAATTTGATCACTTCCCTTTTCCACCTTCATCTTTACAGATGATGAGACATTCCCTTTGGACTTAGGACTGTTCTTGGAGTTAGATGGTTCAGGCTGTGTAGCAGTGGTACACAACGAATCAGCCTTCTTCTTGATGCTGAGATGATTTGAACATGAAACAGAACTCTTTGTAGAAGAATTGAGGTTCAAGTTTTCAGTCTTGACCATATCAAATCCTACAAAAATAAACACTTGTTTCTGCTTAGAGTTGAAAGTGGCCTTGATCTCTTGAGCCCTCCTGGCCTTTCTTTTGCTCTTTCTTATCAAGTTCTACCTCATAGACTTGGTCATCTCAGGCTTCCTGCTCTCCTCAGAAGGATAGTGACCCTTCTTAGAATCCTCCTCTTCACTCTTCTCAGAGGAATTCTTCACTATCACTTCTTAATCCTCTTCACTCAATGGGTCTATGTAAGGAAGCTCTTCTTCACAAGTTCCACACCTAGGTGATCTTACAGACAAGATTGTGTGTAGAGGAGCTATCTCACTAGATCCCAGTCCCTGCCTATTTTGATAACAAACTTTTGCATGCAAGGATGAGGATATGCACTTCTTGAAGGTCTCTTCTTCAAGAACACATTTTTCTACCCTAGCTTTGCTGATCACAAGCTCAGGCTGGCATTCAGTTAACTTAGTTATGAGATCTTTGATCTGAGTCCTATAATTTGTATGCTCATGTTTTAAAACTGAAATGGTTTTCTCTAGGTCCTCTATTTTTAACTTATAATCATTTTCAGTCTTTCTAAAATCAGATTTTAGTATGTTCAAGGACTCAAGATCAGATCTCATCTCTAGGTTATAGGACCTATATCTATTGACTTTAGCAATACATTCAGGAGTGCAAAGATGTTCCAATACCTTGGCTTCATCATGGTCAGCCATTAATACTTGATTTGGAGATGCATCTTCCACCTGAAATCTCCAGTCAAAGCCTCCTTCTTCAATAGCAACTGCAGCTTGCTGCTTTGACTTCTCATTCTGGGTAGCTTTATCAGTGTAGTTTGGTCTGGATTGTGCGTGTCCACCATTTGTTCTTGGTGCTTTGCACTCCCTAGCAAAGTGACCCATCAAGTTACAGTTTTAACACTTAACTTTGCTTTTGTCAAGTCCAAACTTTCCACTGGCTGTATTGCTGGGAAACTTCCTTCCTGTCCTCTTGTAGAATCTCTTGGCTCTGTGAGTGAGAAGAGCCATCTGCTGGACTATCTCCATATACTCCAGGTCGTCTGGATGGATACAGTCCAGATCTTCAACGGTGAATAGGAAGCTGCCACAACTTTCATCAGAGGACACAAAGGCTTAAGAAGAACCTGTCTCTTGGGATGGGCTTCCTTGAGTATAGTTCTCCCTTGGTGTCTCCGGAAAGGTGATGAAAGGACTCTTTTGTGAGATGTTAGGGTAGCATATGAGATGATGTTGTGGTTCTATGCTATCCCTTTCAGTCACATGAAGGCTGAACCCATTTGATTGCTGGAGTTACCAGATGAACCTTGCATGTTCATCTCCATCTGGTATCCACTGAGAATGCCATACAACTCTGTCAGAGTGCGAGTCTTAAGGTTCTCAGTTCTCTTGATTACAACATAGTAATGTGTCCATTTCCTAGGAAGAAAGGACATGAACTTCCTTACAATGTCTCTGTTTTCATGAGTTACTCCAACATCCACTAGGGTATCCACAATCTCAACATACCTGAAGTATTGTTGAGTCATGGTCTCACCTGCTTTGAAGGTGAAATTTTCAATCTGCTGCTTTAGAAGATCCTTCTTATTTTCCTTGGCTTTAGTAGAACCCTCATACATTAGTTTCAATGCATCCCACAGCTGCTTAGCTGTTTTGCATTTCTTGAAACCTCTGTATACAGAGTTTGGAAGAGAAGTCTGAAGGGCTGTCATGGCTTTTTGATGAATCTCTACTCTCTTTCTATCTTCTTCTGAGTAGTCAGCCACAGCCTTGGGGATCATACCACCTCCAGCAGCAGCTGAAGGAGTTTTTGGTATGTAAGGTCCAGAGACAACAGATTCCCACATTCTTGAGTCTTGACACTTGATGAAACCTTCCATTATTTGGCACCAAGTGTCAAAGTCATCAAGAGTGATCAGTGGGGACTTTGTCATGGTTCTAGTTTCCATATCAGCTTTAGAGATAGCTGCCATTTGAAGGGTTAAGTATTTTGTGTGTGTGAGGGATCTTAATATGGTGAGATCTTATATCAAGAGCCTGAGATGCTCTGATACCAATTGCAGGACCGGGTGAAGGGGTTATGCACTTATACAACACAACAACACAAATAGGAGAGTGTATTTCAACACTTAACAATTCAAATGGGGAACTGATAAGAAATGAGTTTAGAGAACTTAGAAACACAAGATGTATAAATGAGACAGAAAACTAGAGCAATACACAAGCAGTTGGTTTTCAAGGTTAAAGTATATTGATCTTGTAGTTCCTTACAAAGTGGTTTACAAATTTCAACTCAAAACTTACTTAGTTACAAGGACCAGAAAATACTTATACTAAAGCCTACAGCCGACCATACTTGAAGGCCGGCTGGATACATGAACTAGACAACAAAATCCATGTGCAGTCAAAAGACAGATTGCCTTTTGACTAGTGACCATGACATGCCATAGCTCACATCCTAATATATTACAAAAAGGATAAAGTACCTAAAATGGAAAGTTAAAGACTCAAGACCTGAATGTACAGTTTATGAAAATTATGGACCTTTTCACCAACTCATGAAAAGGTTGGTGACTTATCAGAGTGGCAGCGGAAAGTGGTTCAGCTTTAGGTAAAAAGTACATCAGATAAAGCATGTAATATAAAAGTCTTCGGAAGAAATCTGTCTTAAATGGTTGGCTTCGGAAGACTTTGTCCTTGAAGCTTCGGAAGACTTCATCTTTTGTCTTCGGAAGATATTGGACTTGGCTTTGGAAGATTTCACACTTAGAATAATTTCCAAGTCAGTGTGAATCTTCCGATGCATTCCACTTCAGTGTACATGTTCATGCATGCAGGAAAGACTTTAAGTGTTTGGGTTGCATCAGCCTTACTAATAGCCTTACAAACTCCCCCTAGGCTGATGCTACCAAAACACCTTAAGACACTAGATATTGACAGTCCTCATTATGATGATGACCATCCCTTTCTTCATGAGATGGTCAGGATCACTTAGACTCTCATTGTATCTTCTCATGTCAAAGAGATCATGCAGAGGTAGATTGAACATATCCTACCATGTGTGGACATGTTCAACACCTTGATCTCTTAAGACATGCCATCTTCCTGGATTTGTGGTGTATGTCCAAGATAAGATGGGTCTTCCTGATGCCAGAGGAGCTGCTTGAACTGGAGTTGGTGGGGCATCCTCTTGTTGCACATACTCAGGATGTTCTAACTCATCCTGAGGTTTGGAGGTGGATGTTTCCTTCTTTTTCTTCTTTGACTTTGGTTTGGAAACCATCCTTTTCCTCCTCTTTGAACTCTTTAACTGAGAAGACTGGCCTGCAGCACCTGATTGATCTTTTTGTCCTTCTCAGTTGGGTCTTCCTCTCTCACAGGTTCAGATTAAGAGGGGACAGATCCCTGCTGTGGATTAGAAGTGGAAGTTTGTTGAGATTCAGCAGGAGGTTCAGGTTGTGTTGTCTTGGGTGTTTCAACCTTAACCTCTACTTCCTGAGGGACCTGACTTGGTGGAGAGTGTAAGTCAACAAGTTCACCTCTTTTAATCTTTTGCTTGGTCACCCTAATGTGCTCATCCGTGGTGGATAGAGACATGGGACCAAGTCTCCTTCCGGAGAATCCATATAGCTTCAAGAAGCTCATCATCTTCTGTCTGTCAGCAGACTTCTTCAGATTCTTATGGATGATGCCTCTTGATTTTACAGTTTCTTCCCTTAAGTTCCTTTTGGTGATCTTTCTTTCTTTGGCTACATCAAAGGGTAAGGGAAGAAGTGTATCAGCTTGATAGAGACCTGTGGCACTCAGGTAGTTGATCATGTTGATCCTATCTTTTTCTTTGTCTACCCGAGGTTCTTGTGGTACCAAATCCTCTTTCTTGAACTGGTGAGAGAGTAGGCATGTGCTTATAGAGCCTCTTCCTTCTTCTTTCTTCTTTGATTTTCAAAAGAAGCTCTGCATCCTCTTCTTCCTTTCTCTCTTTTGATAGTTCTATGTCAGCCAGTTCATTCAACTCATCTAAGGGGAGACAAATGATATTATCAATATCATAGTTCCTAGTCTGCAAGTAGTTTATCCTGGCTGCCCTTAACTCGTCATCCTGAGTATTTGGTCTTGGGGCAGCCCTGATAGCACTTTCCATCAGCCTTGCAGACCCAGCAGAGGAACTTTTTCCCCTTAGCTCCTTTTCCTCTCTCTCTCCTCCTCCTCAATCTCCTCAGGAGTTAACTTCCTTTTCCCTGTGTCACTCACAGACCTTTGTCACTCAGAGTGCAGAGAGCTTTGGCCATCATTGCTTGGTGTAGCTTCCAAGCTCTGGCCAGAGAGAGGTTAAGATGCACCTTCACCAGCAGGTGTCTCATCAAGGGTTTGAACATCTGCAGCAGTTTGTGGTGAGACAGGGCTCTCAGGTTCTACCACTGGGCCTTCAGTCAAGGTTTTCCCTTAGAAGCTAATGTCAGGGTCTGCCTCAACATCCAGTTGACCGATGGTATTGCCTGATTGCCTTTGTCTTTCTCTAAGGCTGAACTCTGCAGCGTTCCTTTGTTGAACTCTTTGAAGAATAATAGTTCTTCTAGCAGTATCATATCTCCACCTAAAAGTGTGAGCTAGAGTTGGTGGAGATGTTACTGCTCTTGGGATGCCTTTCTCAAATAGACTCCTTATGATTGAGTCTATGCTGTCCATATCAATATGGACTTGAGAAAGTTGCTGAGTATGCACAACTGCAAGTGAGGATGGTTAGTCCTCAATGTCCATACTCACTGACGAACTCCCAGGTTCTGTAATTGTAATGACTTCCTCCCCCTTTTTGGTAGCATCACCCCCTTGCACAGGGGAGCTAGGAGTTAGGTCAATTACATCCACAGGTTCTTGTATTCCTGGTTGAGTTTCTCTTAAGGGTCTCCTAGCTAGTTGTTTCTTGAGATAAGATATCTCAAGTTGCTGATCATTGACCCTGTGTTGCGAGGTTGTCACCTGAGATACGAGATGACTAACCTTGGAGACTAAATAGGTGCATGTTTTGGACAGTTTTGCACCTTTAGTCTCAAGTTCCCCTCATCTTCATTAGAAGAATCACTGGGGGATGAGAGAATGGGACCAAAATCCTCTTCCTCATCACCAGCATGGTGTTCTTAGCTGCTGGATTTCCTCTGCTCAGTGACAACCTCAGTTGAAGTATCAATAGGCTAAGTTGCCATGGTTGAGGTCTGAATGATGTAATCACTTTGCTAAATTGAGAGCCTCTTCCATATGGATATCCTGAACATGTTCAGAGGTATCCACCTCAGCGATAGGTGACTGATATACGCTAGACTTAGATAACTCAGGAGCACTCATCTCCCTTTGAGGGGAGGTATTGTAGGAAGACTCATGATACTCACTGGCATCTAAGTCCTCATCAGTATAGAAGTCAAGGCTGGGTATTGGTTGGTTTAAATCTAAAGGCTGGGGATGGTAGTTTTCCCCTAAAGGTTGTTCACTTAAGTGTTGAGACTCAGAGTGAAGGCTTCAGTATGTTAGGCTTGTGAGCTCATTGGCTGAGCATGAGGAACCTCAGCACTGATTCTTGAAGTGATGGGAGTGGTTTGCTCCTCAAGGGAAGTGGGAGCTCTAGTGTCCACTTCCTCCTACGTAGGTGAGTATATGTGGGCCTGCACAGACTCAATAGCTTGTGCAGGGGTTCGTTTGTGTTTTCTATGGTAGGTAAGGGTGATTTGTGGCTGTTTTGATGGTTGGGATGTAGAAGGTGCGGGTTCAACACTAGCTTGTGTTGCTAAGTTGTCACCTTGAGCAATGAGCTCTAACATTTTTAGAACAAGGGCTGTTTCTACCCCTGGGAAGACAACAGTTGGCTTCTTCAAGATTTTAAAGTTGTCGGGCTTCATCTGTCCCAATTTAAGAATATTACCTGTTTCCCTCAACTGTGAGCCCAGTTCACAGTTGAGAATGTATTGAACATATCTAGGAAACTTGTAATATTCTAAGGAGTCTAAGTTTGCTATTAAATTTGTATATACAAATTGAGAATACCTGAACTTGACCCCTGAACCATTCCATGTAGTATGAAGGAGAGATCTTTAGGAATCTGGTCCCATCTTCCATGCTTGTTAGACAAGCTGTGGATAACCACATGAAGTAAATACTTCTACTTAGATGAGACCTTCCCTTTCCTGAAGGTCTTTACAGAGAGTCTCCTTCATAACCCATCTACTCAAAAAAATGGTTGACAGCTTCTTTTGGGAAGAACACCTCACCTTCTTCATCATCCAGCTAAAGATGAGTGTTGATAATAGTCGGAGTGACAAAGACTGTTCTTCCCTACACTGTGGCAGACAGTGCCTTCTCCCCATCCAAAATGACCTCTTGGCAGGTCTTTCATAATTGAAGCAAATGATCCTCATAGAGAGGAGGATAAATGGTAAGGGAGGTGAAGTAGTTAGACAGGGCCAAGAATTGGCATACCTCTGAGAAATGGGGATCTTTCTCAGAGTTTAACAGTGCAACCTGATTGTGTTGCCTGTGTAATTGCATAGAAAAATCTGGGTCATTTCGTCTGTCAAGGTTGGCCATTTTGAGTAAGCTTAGATATGAAGGGAGGATGAACGAAGGCGATTTCAGAGAGAAATCTCAGAATTTAGGTTTGGAGAGAAGATGAAGATGATAAAAAGAGGGGGAACTGACATGGTTTATATGTGAAAAGGATTTGAGACAAAGTTAATGAAAGACGATAATCTTTGAAATCCGGAAGGCGGTCCCACCTCTGAAAAAGTAGTTTGCTTTTTTGCTCAAAAGTTGTTTTCTTGGAATTCGAAAATCTTCCGAAGGTAAATGTCTTCGGAAGTTTTAAGGAAAAAGCTTCCGAAGCCAAAATGGATTCGAAAGAATTTCTCAAGGAGTTTTGAAAAATTTGCTTCGGAAGATAATAGTTAAACTGGGATGCTTTGTTCCATAAAAACAAAGCTTCCGAGAGTTAATATCCTTCAGAAGAGAAATGATCCTTAAAAAAACATACAAGTGCCTAAGAGTTTTTTTATGCTTCGGAAGATATTTCAGAAATTTCATCCGAAGGTAAATTTCACTTAGACAGTTATTTGTGTTGAAGGGATATTTTCTTCCGAAGATAAAAGCATATCTTCCGAAAGATGAAAAATTTGTCAAAAATCTATGAAAAACTCTTCAGTCAGTTTTATCCCTAGAAAACATGAGCTTATGAAGGTGATAGACTAGACAACTTAGACACACAGATTTTAAGAAATAAAATGAATTAGTTTTTAAGAAAAAGCTACTCAAGGTTAATCATCCCAATAGCTGATATAAGATATTTAAATCTCTGTTCATCAAAAGCTTTTGTGAACAAATCAGCATATTGTTCATTTGTGTTAACCTTAACTAGTTTAATTAATCCCTTTTCAAAGTTATCTCTAATTAAATGATACCTGATGTTTATGTGTTTTGTCCTTGAGTGTTGCACAGGATTCTCTATGATAGAGATAGCACTGTTGTTGTCTATGTGAATGGGAGTCTCCTTGAAGTTGAAACCATAGTCAAGCATCTGATTCTGAATCCAAAGCACTTGAGCGTAGGAACTTGCAGCAGCAATGTATTCAGCCTCAGCAGTTGACGCAAAGACACAGGATTGTTTCTTGCATTGCCATGAGATAACCCTTCCAGTAAGGAACTGACATCCCCCAGATGTAGACTTTGCAGTCATATTGCAACAACCATAGTCACTATCTGTATATGCATATAGATTATAGTCAGAATTTTTGGGATACCAGAGGCCCAGTGTTGGAGCACCTTTGAGGTATCATAGAATTCTCTTGACAGTGATGAGGTGAGACATCCTAGGGTTTGCTTGATATCTTGCACAAATGCATGTGGCAAACATGATATCAGGCCTGCTAGCTGTAAGAAACATAAGAGACCCAATCATAGCCCTGTAAAGGTGTTCATCCACACACTACCCCTCAAGATCAGGCCCAAGGGAGTGGTTTCTTGCTATGGGTGTCTTAGCAATCTTACAATCAGTCATGTTGAACCTTTTGAGTATGTCCTGGACATACTTTGACTGACTTATCACGATTCCATCTTCAACTTGCTTCACTTGAATGCCCAAAAAGAAATTTAGTTCCCCTATTGAACTCATTTCAAATCTGTCTTTCATCAGCTTGTCAAAGTCTTTACAGAGTCTTGGATTAGTTGAACCAAAAATGATGTCATCTACATACACTTAAACTAGAAGTAAGTCATTTCCCTGTCCTTTGATGAAGAGAGTTCCATCTATAGTACCTTTTCGGTATCCATGCTTGCAGAGATACTGAGATAGAGTCTCATACCACTTTCTTGGTGCTTGGTGTAACCCATAGAGAGCCTTATCAAGCATGCAGACATAATCAGGGTGATCAGGATCTGCAAAACTAGGTGGTTGTTTGACATACACCTCTTCATCAATCACCCCATACAGAAAAGCACACTTGACATCAAGTTGATAGACCTTGAAGTTCTTGGATGCAGCAAAGGCCAAGAATATCCTAATAGCTTCTAGTCTTGCTACAGGAGCAAAGACATCAGTGTAATCAATTCCTTCTTCTTTTGTGTATCCTTGAACAACTAGTCCATCTTTGTTCTTTATGACAATACCTCTATCATCTTTCTTATTCCTAAATACCCATTTGGTTCCTATAGTATTCCTCCCATATGGAAGAGGACATAGGTTCCAAACCTTCTGTCTCTTGAATTGAAGTAGCTCCTCGTGCATGGATTCAATCCAACTTCCATCCTTTAGAGCCTCATCAACTTTATTGGGCTCTATCTTGGATAAGAAACAAGACTGTAGACAAACATTTGCTTCATGGGTTTGTCCTCTTATCCTTACCCCGGTATCAACATTTCCTATGATGTTTGTTGTAAGATGGGACTTGTGGATTCTTAACTGAGGGATCATAGCAAGTTGCTGAGGCAGGTCTAAATTAGAGAAATTTAGATCTGGCATAGATGCTTTGTCCACCACTTCAACACACTTATCAAGAGAAACTTGATCTAATGAGTGTGTGACATCATTGATATGTTCATCTATGGGATGGTTATCAGCATCCAGAAATTCTTGATCACTGTTACCACCACCATCATCTTGTTCTGCATTTGAAGTTTCTTCGTTTGTCTGTTGTGCCTCTAAGCTGGAACTTGAAGGCATCACAGATGGATCAGTTGTAGTTGTCATTGTTCTGCTGATAGAAACCTCATTTGCTGAAGTAGTTACAACTGGAGCTGAAGATGTATAACTTGAAGGTCTTCTTAGCTCAAATCTTGGATCAGGATCACCTGGAGGTAGAATGTCCATAGACCCTGAAACCTTCTCACAAGATTTGTTAAAACAGTTTGTAATTAAGTCAAGATCAAAAAGCCAATCTGGACTAGAACCTTTCACACTGAGAGTGTACTCATTGAAAGTCACAGTTGTTGGGTTTGTTAGAACAAAAAACATAGTTTAACCACTTAAACTTTCTAAAACGCAGCTGAAGTTAACCATTATAACATTGTTTATAGACTGAAATTTCAGGTTTATTTTGATGTTATAAGTTCTAAACAAACCCAAGAACAAGAGGATCTTCCTTATGTGAATGATGCTAGCTATGAAATATACAAACAACACATTATGGACAGTTATAAAGAAGCTGCCATAATCTACCTTTCAGCAGCAAGAGGTTCGAAATGGAGGATGTTCTTGACCAAGAAAAATGAACAAAGGCACCAAGGGAGGTCCTCTCAAGTTAGTATACCCCAAGCTTGATTGCAAAACACCTTCTTGTTAGGAAGAATCACCACCAAAAGCACCTAAAACCCTCAAAATGCTGCTGCTTGTGCCGTGAGTTTTTGAGAGAGAGAGTAGTCTTTTGTGTTTTGCATGTATTGAGAGTAGAGAGAAAATGAAGTCTCCAAGACTAGTTATGATGTTTTTGTGTTTTACAAAGCAAAGGAACCAAAGATAATAAAAGGGGGGGGCGGCCGAATTTTCATTTCAAAAGGGGTTTCCCCCTTTAAATCAAACACACACATATTTTAGACTAGTCTTGTGACTAGTTATACAATTAACCATTTAATTGTATAAATTATACATTCTCATTATTATTTGGTGTTATCTAACTTAATTAAATAACAGTTCAAATAATGTTATTGAACAAAATATTCTAATAAGTTGTTCCTTCTCATATGCAACTTATTTAGAAGTACCCATTTTCTAAATTGGTGTATATATTTAATTGCATGATCATATCATCAATTAAATATCAATTGGTGTTTGCTAAGCTTGTTATTGGGTATAACCCGACTTGGATCATAATGTACTAACCGTATCAATATTCTACGTGTCTTGGGCATATAGAATCCTACAATCTCCCACTTGCACAAGATTCATAGAAGATTGATACAAGCAGTAAATACCACCTAACAACGGTTTGCTACCCTTAATACGTATGACTTATAGCCGTTCAATAACATCATCCTATTCAAGTATCCTACTTGAAATGATTTAGGTGAATTAATCATTTATCCTTTTGTTACAGATGTCATGTTAAATCCAAGGACACAGAATGATCATTCCTTGTTGATTTAACTTAATCAGGCCTTAGACATCTTTCTCTCAACGAATAAGAGGAACAAATCCCATCTTGACTACATACGTTTCTCACAGACACCTCGTGTCATACCTGAACATAGCCTTACGTACTGTCCATTATTTCGAGACAGTGAAGAACTAGCTCAAGGTATAACACTTGGTGAATATCAAAACCCAATATGTATCTCAGGTCTGAGGATACCAAATGATATTCGCCTTTTTTTTTAAAATTACTTATCATCAATCTAGAAGATTCCATGTAGTAAAATTTGAGATGTGGGTTAATCCAATATTTATATCCCATAAATATCTATGAACTTTGGTACCAACCAATTGCTCTATATTCATCCTTATGAATATCCACCAATCCTAATTCATAATAGTCTTACCCTCATACTTGTTCCTACAAGTATGAACGACTACGGACATTTAGAGTAAACAATTTACCCATGGATTTAAACATGCTAAATTGGAACATATATTGAAATATTATAACCAAATAATTTTATTCAAGTAATAAGGAAGTTCCAAATATCCAAATACGAAATTACAGATCAAATCCAATCACTAGAATATCGAAGTCCCATGGCACAGGTATGACCTTCATGCTTTGCCTTTTCTAGGAGCTTCGTGAGAGGATCCGCAATATTTTGATTTGTGTGAACTTTACGAATACGTATCTTTCCTTTCTCAACTTCATCTCGTATGTAGTTGAATCTCCGCTCAATGTGCCTAATCTTTTGATGAGCACGAGGTTCCTTGATTTGAGCAATCGCACCCTCGTTATCACAAAAGATCTCTAGGGGGTCCTGAATGGAAGGGACAACCCCTAGATCGGCAATGCATTTCTTCAACGATGCAGCTTCTTGAGCTGCTAATAAGGCGGCGACGTATTCAGATTCTGTAGTTTATAAAGCCACCAAATCCTTTTTAGAGCTCTTCCAAGAGACCGCTCCTCCATTCAGAATGAAAATGTATCCCGATTGTGATCGTGAATCATCACGAGCGGTTTGGAAACTCGCATCCGTGTAACCTTTTACAACGAGTTCCTCATCACAAGATACATAGATTAGGAACATATCTTTAGTCCTCCTTAGGTACTTAAGTATGTTCTTAACAGCCATCCAATGACTGTTTCCAGGATTTTGCTGGTATCGGCTTGTCATGCTTAATGCGCATGAAACGTCCGGCCGAGTGCATATCATTGCATACATGATGGATACAATAGCAGATGCGTATTGGATTTCCTTCATGTTATCTTGCTCATCCTTTGAGCTAGGACATTGAGTCGTACTCAATATCATTCCTCTTTAAATAGGTACAGTACCTTTCTTAGAGTTATCCATCTTGAACCTTTTCAAGATCTTATCAATGTATGCACTTTGATTTAAACCAATCAACCGCCTTGATCTATCCCTATAGATCTTTATTCCCAGAATATAGGCGGCTTCACCAAGATCCTTGATGGAAAAACAACTTCCAAGCCAGGTTTTTACACCTTCCAAGGTTGGAATGTTATTTTCAAATCGTAGTATGTCATCAACATACAATACTAGGAAAGTGATGATGCTCCCACTAGCTTTCTTATATACACAAGCTTCATCAGCGTTTTTGATGAATCCAAATTTAATTCCTTCTTCATCAAAACGGTGATTCCAACTTGTCAATGCTTGTTTCAATCCATAGATTGATTTCTTAAACTTACATACTTTGTTAGGATGTTTTGGATCGACAAAACCTTCAGGCTGAACCATATAGACATCTTCCTCAAGATATCCATTTAGGAAAGTGGTTTTGACATCCATTTGCCAAATTTCATAATCATAATGAGCAGCTATGGCAAACAATATCCTAATGGACTTCAGCATTGCTACAGGTGAGAAAGTTTCATCATAGTCAACCCCTTGAGTTTAAGTGAAACCCTTTGCTACAAGTCAAGCTTTATAAGTATCCAAGTTTCAATGCATATCGATTTTCTTCTTGAAAACCCACTTACTTCTAACTATTTTAGAGTTAGGTGGTGGTACAACCAAGTCCCATACTTGATTGTCATACATGGATTGCATCTCAACGTTCATGGCTTCAAGCCATTTGTCACAATCCACATTGGACATTGCATCATGATAGGTGGTAAGTTCATCGGAATCTACCACATAGCATCCATCTACGAAAAATCCATATCTTTCAGGTAGATTACTAATTCTACCAGATCTGCGAATGTTTTGTTTGTTTTGATCAACCACTTGATCATTCTTAATATTTTCATGTTGAGTGCCAGTGTTAACCAAACGTGTATCGGTTTATGGTTTTTGATACTCCTCAAGATCCACAGTTCTATTGCTAGTTCCTTCCGTAAGGAACTTAGCTTCTAAGAACTCAGCTTTTCTGGCAACAAACTCCTTTTGTTCTAATGGATCATAGAAATAGTATCCCATAGAATATCTAGGATATCCAATGAAGATACACTTAGTGGAACGACTATCTAGCTTGTTCGAGTTGGGAGTCTTAACATAAGCCTCATAACCCCATACTTTTAAATATGAAAGCGATGGAACCCTTCCATGCCATATTTCAAAAGGTGTTGTTTCCACTTTCTTGGTTGGGGCCATATTCAAAATACGGGCCGCAAAGAGTAGAGTAAAACACCAAAATGACAGAGGTAATGAGCTTCTAGCCATCATTGATCGAACCATATCCAATAGAGTTCGATTTCTCCACTAGGACACGCTATTATGTTGTGGTGTTCCCGATGGAGATAGTTGTGAGACAATCCCACAACTTCTAAGATGGTCTCTTAAAGCATCATTCAGGTATTCACCTCCTCTATCAGTGCGAAGAATTTTAATTGACTTATTGAGTTGATTTTGAACTTCATTCTGAAAGATCTTGAACATTTCAAAAGCTTCATCTTTATGACTTAACAAGTACACATACCCATATCGACTATAGTTGTCAGTAAAGGTAATGAAGTATCTTTCATTGTACCTTGTCATAGGTTTAAAAGGACCACATACATCCGAATGTATGATACCTAATAAATCTTTTGCCCTTTCGGCTTTGCCACTGAAAGGTGCCTTGGTCATTTTACCTTGTAAAAAAGATTCACATACATCAAATGAATCACATTCACTTGTTGTTAAAAGACCATTCTTTGTAGTGGTTGTATTCTTTTCTTGTTTATGTGACCAAGACGGCAATGCCAAAGGTAAGTTTCACTCAAATCCGATTTGAGTTTCTTGGTACTAGCTTGGTACAATAAGCTATCATTCAATGTATTTTCTCGAACCAATTCATATATACCATTGATGGGAATAGCTTTAAAGTAAAACATGTCATTCATAGTAACATGGATTTCATTTCCAATAAATGATAATACATATCCAAATTGTTTTAATAGGGCTACAGAAATAATGTTCCTAGTCAAACTAGGAGCATACAAAACATTGTACAAAATTACTTCCAAACCATTTGGAAGTTTCAAGATGTAGTCACCATGGGCTTCAACTTGAACCTTAGTCCCATTGCCCATGTAGAGGCTAACATCCCCTTTGTTGAAGTTGCTACTTCTTTTGAACCCCTGTAACAAATTGGAAATATGAGTTCCACATCCGGTATCTAATACCCATGTGTTAGAGGATATTATGTTTAAATCAATATGGATCATGTATATTGTACCTGAGGTTTGCCCGGCATCCCTCTTTGCTTTCAACTCTTGGAGATGGACAGGACAATTTCTTGCCCAATGTCCGATCTCCCCACACTTGAAGCATGGGTCATTAGTAGCAACCTTTTGCTTCTTCTCTTGTGGTTTGGGTGGCACCCTTGCCACCCCTTTCCCCATACGGGTCCCTTACCCTTGGCAACTTTTGCCTTGGGTGCGGGATGAGGCCTTTTCTTGTTCCCACCTTCATTGATGGTGAGAACGGGTAAAACCCTATTACCCATGGCTGCCTCGGCTGTTTTGAGCATTGAGTGAAGCTCACCAATGCTTTTGTCCCAAGAATTCATGTTGTAGTTCAACACGAACGTCTAGAACTTCTTGGTAAGGCCATTTAGGATCAAATCCGTGGCCAATTCCTTCGAGACAGGACAATTAAGCCTTTTGAGGCAGTCAATGTGGCTTTTCATCTTAAGCACATAAGATGAAACCGATTGGTTGTCGTCCATACGACATGCATGGAGTGCTCGAACCGTTTCGAAGCGCTCAACCCTTTCTTACTGTTGGAACGTTTCCTTCAGCTGGGTTATCATGTCATAAGCTCCGTGATGTTCATATTCCGTTTGGGATCCGGTGTCATGCTCGCTAGCATGAGACAAGACACTTGGACGGAGTCCTCAGTGTACTTCATCCAATCGTTATAGGCCTCCTCATCATCCTCAGTAGGTTGATCGGGGATAGGGTCGTCTAAAACATATGATCGTCTCTCTTACTTGAGAATGATTCTCAAGTTTCGATACCAATCAATGAAATTGTTATAATTTAGATGTTCCTTTTGGAGAATCGCTCATAAAGATTGGGCGGACGTGGATAAGTTATCATGATTATCATTATTGGTGGCCATCTACAAAATTTAACAAAGATCTATTTTAGTATTTTCGATATTGCTATTTTTAATAATTAATACCTTTTAAGGTCATTTTCATATTAAAATCTAGAACCCAACATTACATTTAAATTGTGGTTAGGTGACCTTTATCCCACGATTTAAATTAATAAGGTGGTCAACGATTGACGGTTGCAACCATTTGCAACTTCTAGAGGTATGGGATCGACTTTAAACATCATATGTAAAGTCGGCATGTTAATCCCATCAACACCATTTGGAAACCATATTGTAGGTGATCCATTTAACATTGTTTGCAAATCAAGTTACCCTACTTGCACACACATGTGAGCTTTCCAACATATGTGGTTAGGTGATCTTTATCCCACAAATGTGGTATCCCCACCTCAAATCACAAGTTCCCTCAAAATGGTTAGGTGACCTTTATCCCATTAAGAGTTTCCAAGTGACTCAAGTGTTATGAAAAAGGATGGTGTTAGACTTGTTATCAAAGAAATTTATAGTTTTCATAATCTTAGTTTAGAAAACTCTATGTACCTTATATTTGCATGCTTTCAAATACAAGGTACCCTATGGTTCACTTTTAATAAAACCTCTTTTATTAAACCATTAATCCTTTTAATAACCTTTTATTAACCACTTAATGAAAAAGAACCATCAATTTTCAGCTTGTTATGTTTGTTAATGAGTTTGTAATGCATGTCCAAATATCAACCATACAATCAAACAACAAACATTTAAACAAGCATAAACATAAACAACCACATGTGCATAACCATAGCCACTATGTTGACAACACTTGTTTGCCATCACAAGTGTTGTCATTAGGTCTTTCCTAAGGGTTGAATACAACACAAAGATGAGATCTTCATAGACCCCCACTTGAACGTGCATCCATATGCTTCAAGTCCTTCTCTTTGTGTCTTCCTCTTGTGCTTCCATCTTGTGCATCTTCATTTACAAAATTTATATCCTAATACAAATTTCCTAATAAAGAAAATACACTTGATCTATCTATTACATTACAAATGAATGAATAAATAAATTACATCCCAAAACTAGCACAAAAGAATAATATTACAACCCAAATGAAAACAACCAAAACAAACATCCATTCCAAACCAAATCAACACAAGGTCAAGGCTAGGTTATACACCAACATGAACAAAGATTATATCATCCAAAGTAATAATGAAGCCCCACTAAAACCACGAAATTTCAGCCAACATAAACTGAAATTTCGGGTTTTATTTTTTGTCCAAACAAAACAAACAATACAACATGCATATCTTTCAAAGTTTAATCACAAGCATGTGTGATATGACTTTGAAAGTTTGGGGTTTCATAATATATGAACATAGCAGCCCCTAAAGGGGTTTTAAAGTCCATAATACGAATTTTTTAAGAAACAAAACAAGCTAGCTATCCACATAACCGGCTCTGATACCATTGTTGGGTTTGTTAGAACACAAAACATAGTTTAACCACTTAAACTTTGTAAAACGCAGCGGAAGTTAACCATTATAACATTGTTTATAGACTGAAATTGCCGGGGGTCTCTTTGGAAGCGGTCTCTCTACCTAAGAAGATAGAGGAAAGACTCGCCTACACCAACCCTCCCCAGACCCTGCTCTTGAGTGGGATATACTGGGTTTGTTTGTTTGTTTGTTTATAGACTGAAATTTCAGGTTTATTTTGATGTTATAAGTTTTAAACAAACCCAAGAACAAGAGGATCTTCTATATGTGAATGATGCTAGCTATGAAATATACAAACAACACATATGGACAGCTATAAAGAAGCTGCTATAATCTACCTTTCAGCAGCAAGAGGTTCGAAATGGAGGATGTTCTTGACCAAAAAAACGACCAAAGGCACCATGGGAGGTCCTCTCAAGTTAGTATACCCCAAGCTTGATTTCAAAACACCTTCTTGTTAGGAAGAATCACCACCAAAAGCACCTAAAACCCTCAAAATGCTCCTGCTTGTGCCGTGAGTTTTTGAGAGAGAGAGGAGTCTTTTGTGTTTTGCATGTATTGAGAGTAGAGAGAAAATAAAGTCTCCAAGACTAGTTATGATGTTTGTGTGTTTTACAAAGCAAATGAACCAATGATAATAAGGGGGGCGCGGCCGAATTTTCATTTCAAAAGGGGTTTCCCCCTTTAAATCAAACACACACATATTTTAGACTAGTCTTGTGACTAGTTATACAATTAACCATTTAATTGTATAAGTTATACATTCTCATTATTATTTGGTGTTATCTAACTTAATTAAATAACACTTCAAATAATATTATTGAACAAAATATTTGAATAAGTTGTTCCTTCTCATATGCAACTTATTTAGAAAACCCATTTTCTAAATTGGTGTATATATTTAATTGCATGATCATATCATCAATTAAATATCAATTGGTGTTTGCTAAGCTTGTTATTGGGTATAACCCGACTTGGATCATAATGTACTAACCGCATCAATATTCTACGTGTCTTGGGCATATAGAATCCTACAACATTGGCTGACTCCTCAACTACTCTAGTTCTGAGATTGTATACTCTATAAGCTTTAGCTTGGGAAGAGTATCCAATGAAGTGTCCATCATCTGATTTCTCAGCAAACTTGGCAAATTGATCTTTGGTATTCAAGATGCTGCATGGACATCCAAATGACCTGAGAAAACCAATGAAAGGTTTTCTCTTGTGCCAAAGTTCATAAGGAGTCTTACCATGGGTCTCAACCACTAAAACTCTGTTTTGCACATAGCAGGCAGTGTTGACTGCCTCTGCCTAGAAGGTGATTGGCAGTTTAGAGTCAGACAACATGGTTCTAGCAGCTTCATCCTATTTCTCCTCTCAGCAACACCATTTTGCTGAGGAGTCCTGAGAGCACTGTATTGTCTTGTAATACCCTTTTCATCACAAAATGTAACAAGAATTTGATTCTTAAATTCAGTTCCTTGATCACATCTTATGGTTTTGACCTTGTGATCACATTGATTCTCAATTCTTAAGATGAAATTCTTTAGAGTCTCAGGGGTCTCATCCTTAGTTCTAAGCAAAAAGACCCATGGAAATCTTGTAAAGTCGTCTGTGATCACCAGACAGAAAGAGGTCCTTCCTAAACTCATTACAATGGTGGGACCAAAGAGATCCATATGAAACAAGTGTAGGGGTGTAGTGATAGAGTTTCTTTCCTTAGGCATGTGAGATACCTTGTGTTGCTTCCCTTTCAGGCATGCAATACAATGGTCATCACTTGTAAACTATTTCCTTGGCATTCCAGTTACCAAATCATTGTTAATTAGCTTATTCATGTTCTTAATGTTTACAAGACACATTCTTTTATGCCAAAGAAAAGACTCATCACTATTGTCTTTAGATAAAAAGCATGAAACTTCTCCTGAGGGAGATGTTTCCTGCAAATCCATCTTATACATGTTCCCTTTTCTGGGGCTCTAAGCAGAATATGCTCATGAGGAATAATCACCCCAGGCTCGAGAACAATGCACTCATGCTCAGTAAAGAGAATGTTATGACTCTGATCACAAAATTGGGATACACTCAGAAGATTGTACCTAAGCTCCTTGACAAAGTTTACCTTCTCAATGTTGAGCTTACCATTTGTGACCTTGCCCCTTCCAGATATGTAACCTCCTTCATCTCCTCCAAAAGTAACTGGTCCTCCATCAATCCTTTCAAAGTTCTGGAGTAGTAACCTATTGCCTATCATGTGCCTGGAGCAGCCACTACCAATGATCTAGACATTTTTGTTTGTCTTGAGCTGTTCCTGCACACAGAAAATGATTAGTTGCATTTTGAAACCCAAGCCTCATTGGGAAAATCAATGGAGATAGAAGGTAATGAAATAGTAATAGATCCTATGGTTGTGCTCTGAGAATCTGTTGCTATTGTTGATGGAAAACTTTCAGTCACTTGGTATTTCCTTGACTTCCACACCACCTTTGGAAGTTTGGACCTGCCCTTAATCACTTCGAAAGCTTTTAAGACTTTGGAAGTTTTGATGACTGAACCTTCGGAAGATTCTGCTAGCACTGCAACAGACTTTAGTGCTTCGGAAGTAATCATTTCTTCCGGGACCAAATTTTATTCCGAAGGAAATTTTCCACTTACCTTCTTATTTCCTTTGGAGCTACCGAAGGAGACAGAGTTTCCTTCCGAAGGCAATTTTCCACTTACCTTCAGGCTGTGTAGCAGTGGTACACAATGAATTAGCCTTCTTCTTGATGCTGAGATGATTTGAACATGAACCAAAACTCTTTGTCGAAGAATTGAGGTTTAAGTTTTCAGTCTTGACCATATCAAATCATGCAGAAATAAAGACTTGTTTCTACTTAGAGTTGAAAGTGGCCTTAATCTCTTGATCCCTCAAGGCCTTTCTTTTGCTCTTTCTGATCAAGTTCTTTCTTATAGACTTGGTCATCTCAGGCTTCCTGCTCTCCTCAGAAGGATAATGACCCTTCTTAGAATCCTCCTCTTCAGTCTTCTCAGAGGAATTCTTCACTATCACTTCTTCATCCTCTTCACTCAACGAGTCTATGTAAGGAAGATCTTCTTTACAAGTTCCACACCTAGGTGATCTTACATACAAGATTGTGTGTAGATGAGCTATCTCACAAGATCCCAGTCCCTGCCTATTTTGATAACAACTTTTGCATGCAAGGATGAGGATTTGATGTTCTTGAAGGACTCTTATTCAAGAACACATTTTTCTGCCCTGGCTTTGCTAATCATAAGCTCAGTATAGCATTCAGTTAACTTAGTTATGAGATCTTTGATCTGAGTCCTGTAATTTGTATGCTCATGTTTTAAAACTGAAATGGTTTTCTCTAAGTCCTCTATTTTTAACTTATAATCATTTTCAGTCTTTCTAAAATAAGATTTTAGTATGTTCAAGGACTCAAGATCAGATCTTATCTCTAGGTTATAGGACCTATATCTGTTGACTTTAGCAATACATTCAGGACTGCAAAGATGTTCCAATACCTTGGCTTCATTATGGTCAGCCATTAGTGCTTGATTTGGAGATGCGTCTTCCATCTGATAGCTCCAGTCAAAGCCTCCTTCTTCAATAGCAACTATAGCTTGCTGCTTTGACTTCTCATTCTGGGTAGCTTTATCAGTGTAGTTTGGTCTGGTTTGTGCTTGTCCACCATTTGTTCTTAGTGCTTTGCACTCCCTAGCAAAGTGACCCATCAAGTTACAGTTGTAACACTTAACTTTGCTTTTGTCCAGTCCAAACTTTCCACTGGCTGTATTGCTGGGAAACTTCCTTCCTGTCCTCTTGTAGAATCTCTTGGCTCTGTGAGTGAGAAGAGCCATCTGCTAGACTATCTCCATATACTCCAGGTCGTCTGGATGGATACAGTCCTGATCTTCAATATCAGAGGACACAAAGGCTTGAGAAGAACCTGTCTCTTAGGATGGGCTTCCTTGAGTATAGTTCTTCCTTGGTGTCTCCGGGAAGGTGATGAAAGGACCCTTTTATGTGATGTTAGGGTAGCATATGAGATGATGTTGTGGTTCTATGCTATCCCTTTCAGTCACATGAAGGGCTGAATCCATTTGATTGCTGGAGTTACCAGATGAACCTTGCATGTTCATCTCCATCTGGTATCCACTGAGAATGCCATACAACTCTGTCAGAGTGAGAGTCTTAAGGTTCTCAGTTCTCTTGATTACAACACAGTAATGTGTCCATTGCCTAGGAAGAGAGGACATGAACTTCCTTACAATGTCTCTGTTTTCAAGAGTTACTCCAACATCCACTAGGGTATCCATAATCACAACATACCTGAAGTATTGTTGAGTTATGGTGTCACTTGCTTTGAAGGTGAAATTTTCAAACTGCTGCTTCAGAAGATCCTTCTTATTTTCCTTGGCTTCAGTAGAACCCTCATACATTAGTTTCAATGCATCCCACAGCTGCTTAGCTATTTTGCATTTCTTGAAACCTCTGTATACAGAGTTTGGAAGAGCGGTCTGAAGGGCTGTCATGGCTTTTTGATCAATCTCTACTCTCTTTCTATCTTCTTCTGAGTAGTCAGCCACAACCTTGGGGATCATACCACCTCCAGCAGTAGCTGAAGGAGTTTTTGGTATGTAAGGTCCAGAGACAACAGATTCCCACATTCTTGAGTCTTGACACTTGATGAATCCTTCCATTCTTTGGCACCAAGTGTCAAAGTCATCAAGAGTGATCAGTGGGGACTTTGTCATGGTTCCAGTTTCCATATCAGCTTTAGAGATAGCTGCCATTTAAAGGGTTAAGTATTTTGTGTGTGTGAGGGATCTTAAGATGGTGAGATCTTATATCAAGAGCCTGAGATGCTCCGATACCAATTGCAGGACTGGGTGAAGGGGTTATGCACTTGTACAACACAACGACACAAAGAGGAGAGTGTATTTCAACACTTAACAATTCAAATATGGAACTGATAAGAAATGAGTTTAGAGAACTTGGAAACACAAGATGTAGAAATGAGACAGAAAACTAGAGAAATACACAAGCAGTTGGTTTTCAAGGTTAAAGTATATTGATCTTCTAGTTCCTTACAAAGTGGTTTACAAAGTTCAACTCAAAACTTACTTAGTTACAAGGACCCGAAAATACTTATACTAAAGCCTACAGCCGGCCATACTTTGAAGGCCAGCTGGATACATGAACTAGACAACAAAATCCATGTACAGTCAAAAGGCAGATTGCCTTTTGACTAGTGACTATGACATGCCATAGCTCACATCCTAATATATTACAAAAAGGATAAAGTACATAAAATGGGAAGTTACAGACTCAAGACCTCAATGTACAGTTTACCAAAAGCATGGACTTTTTCACCAACTCATGAAAAGTTTGGTGACTTATCAAAGTGGCAGCGGAATGTGGTTCAGCTTTAGGTAAAAAGTACATCAGATAAAGCATGTAATATAAAAGTCTTCGGAAGAAATCTGTCTTCAATGGTTGGCTTTGGAAGACTTTGTCCTTGAAGCTTCGGAAGACTCATCTTTTGGCTTCGAAAGATATTGGTTTTGGCTTCGGAATATTTCACATTTAGAATAATTTCCAAGTCAGTGTGAATCTTCTGAAGCATTCCACTTCAGTGTACATGTGCATCCATGCAGGAAAGACTTTAAGTGTTTAGGTTGCGTCAGCCTTACTAATAGCCTTACACTATGCTGCCTAAGGTTAAATCTAGGATTATTAGTGAACCGAAAGTTCAAACCATAAGCCAGTCGTCTGTTTACCACAAACAGGCCTTACACAAAACTGGTTTATGGAAAGAAAAATCAAGTAATGTGTCTGATAGTGAAGATAAGAAAGAGAAAGATGTGCCCTCATCCTCTAAAGGTCAGTGGGTTGAGTTCATGATGTGTGATACCTCTGGGACACCCAAGCCAGTTAAGGCTTGGGTCCCAAACCTGAACTAATCATTTCCATTGTATGTGAGGGTGACCGTTACAGCGTTATCACTAATACCTGGATTATTGATACTGGGGTGTCCAGGCACATGACTGGGAATTCATCCCTCCTTTTCAACGTCAAGCAAATTAAAGGGGGACACGTATCATTTGCTGGGAATAAAGGAGGTTACATCACCGCACAAGGCGAAGTAGGAAACGAGAAAGTGAAGTTTGACAAGGTCAACTATGTTCAGCAACTGCAAAACAACTTACTTTCAGTCTCCCAAATCTGTGATAAAGGACTTAAGGTTGTTTTTGATAACAAGAAGCGTTACATACTGAAGAAGGAGTGTCATCCCGGAGGAGCAAGTTCTAATGTCGGCTTCAAGATACAATGACCAGTATGTCTTGGACCTATCCAAAGCATCAACAACTGAGTCTACTGCTTAGTGCTTCTTGTCAAAAGCAACAGAAAGAGATTCAGTTTCCTGGCACAGGAGAATGGGACATATCAATCCCAGGAAGATGAATCATTTGGTTCAGAATGATCTGGTGGATGGAGTTACAAGAACTTCCAGCTTCCAGATTTCTACATAGCATGCATGAAAGGGAAACAGACGAAGAAGTCTCACAAGTCAAAGAAAGTTAATTTGATCGACTTTCCTCTCGAGCTTCTACACATGGATCTTATTGGCCCAGTCAGCACAAAGAGCATAGCTGGAGATTGGTACCGCTTTGTGGTGACGGATGATTACTCAAGATTCTCTTGGGTGATGTTTCTGAAAGCTAAATCAGAGACCTTTGAATCATTTAAACATATTGTTACCACATTGGAGTCTCTCTGCAAGCTGAAAGTCTGAAACATACATTCAGACAACGGGACAGAATTCAAGAATCAGTGGATGGAGGCATTCTGTTATTAGAAAGGGATTATTCATCAATTCACTTCTGCCTACACTCCACAGACGAATGGGGTTGCTGAACGGAAGAATAGGAGCTTGATAGAAACAGCAAGGACAATGCTAGCTGACTCAAAACTGCCAGTTCAATTCTGGAACGAGGTAGTGGCTAATGCATGTTACACTCTAAATCAGGTCTTGGTAGTCAAATGTCATGGAAAAACCTGTTATGAGTTGCTTCAACAACGTAAACCCAATTTAGAGTATCTGGAACAATTTGGTGCACCCTGCATGCTGCTAAAGAAAAATCAGACTGGAAAGTTCTGCGAGAAGGCGGAAGAAGGTATCTTCCTTGGATATAGTATACCAGACAAACGGGTTTATAATAACTCAACTGGTCAGGTAGAAGTGTGGTGCAACGTTGATGTACAAAGATACACCACCCCCTTTGCGGGGAAAGGACCTTCCTTTTTCTTTGACTATGATGGATTTTTTAAATCCTTCAATCTACCTCCTTCCCATTCTTATGATGACTTAGCTGCTCGAATGACGTACGATGTTCTGAATGCTCCTACACTGGACTTGACATCATCGGTTCCATTAGATGATACTTCTAGCCCTTCAGGGGAAGCTTGAGGTAAGTGATTCTTCCTCGGATGATGAAGCAGTTTAAACCACAAATGTGGAACAGGAGGAACAGGTTCACACTACCAAAAGTACTCCAGCCTCTGATCATGATGCAGCTGAAACTTCTGAACCGCATACTCCAACAGTTCAGAATCTGGATAATGTAGTAATTGTACCCACCACTCCCGGAACTCGAGTTAATGTACATCCCCTAGACAACATCATCAGGGATATTCTATCGAGAGTTCAAATAAGAAATCAGCTATACTCAGCTGATTATGCTGCAGTCATGGAAAAGGGATATCTACATGATGGTGCTTATCGATGTTTTTGTCTCAAGTTGAGCCAAAGAATGTCAACGAGGCTTTAAAAGATGAGGCATGGGTAAGTTCTATGCAAGAAGAACTCCTTCAGTTTAAGAAGTTAGGAGTCTGGACACTTGTGGACAGACCAAAATGTGCAAAAGTAATTGACACGAAATGGGTTCTTCGGTGTAAGAAAGATGACCAAGGGGTCATAATCAGAAACAAGGCTCGGCTTATTGTTCAAGGGTTTAGGCAAGTCAAAGGCATTGACTACAATGAAGTGTTTGCACCTGTGGCAAGGATGGAAGCAATTCGTATCTTCTTAGCCTATGCATCCTATATGCAGATTAAAGTCTATCAACTGGATGTGAAAAGTGCATTCCTTCATGGTGAAATCCGTGTAACAGTGTACGTCAGTCAACCTGAAGGATTTGAGGATCCTTATCATCGGGATAAAGTTTATAAACCGGACAAGTCTTTGTACGGGCTTCATCAAGCCCCTCGAGCCTGGTACGAGAAACTCTCTACTCATCTGCTGAAACATGGTTTTCGTAGAGGGGTCATTGACTGCACATTGTTCATCAAGGAAAAGGGCGGTGATTTACTACTGGTGTAGATATACGTGGATGACATAATCTTCGGTTCCAAGAACGAAGCATTATGTAAAGAATTTGAGTCTGTGATGAAAGCTAAGTTTGAAATGATTACCATTGGAGAGATGAAGTTCTATCTCGGTTTACAAGTAGATCAGACACCAAATGGTATCTTCCTGCATCAGACCAAATATGTAGGAGATATCCTTAGTCGGTTCGACATGGAGAATGCAACGGTTGCAGGTACACCACTTGCCACGGATCATGATGTGGCACCCGACGAAAATGGTGATCTAGTTGATACCACTATGTATCGAGGAATGATCAGATCTCTCATGTACCTCACAGCTTCTCGTCCTGATATTATGTATGCCACGTGTCAGTGTTCCAGATATCAGGCAAAACCTAAAGTAAATCATCTAATTAGGTTAAAGAGGATATTTCATTTATCTGAAGGGTACTCCAACACTGGGTTGTGGTATCCTCATGATGATAACTTTGAGCTTACAGCGTATAGTGACTCGGATTACGGTGGTTGCAAGATGAACTACAAGTCAACATCAGCGGGATGTCAGTTCTTTAGAAGATGGTTAGTCACCTGACAGTGTAAGAAGCAGACGTCGGTTGCTCTATCGACATATGAAACCGAATACGTTGCCGCTGCAAGTTGTTGTTCACAAATTATTTAGATTCAACAGCAAATGCGAGACTATGGTTTGCAATTTTCTAACACCCCTATATTTGTTGACTAGGTTAGAACCCATGTATTACATGGGTGGAATAAATTTAACTTTTTAAAATCATCTTCCTACTCTAATAAAAATGTATCTTGGATGACAAGTGTCAACACCACAATCATTCTCACCAAAAATTTCCCGTCTCTCTCTCCAACTAAATAATTACCTTAATTACTAATAATACTATTTAACACTTTTTTAGATTTAATAAATTAATAAAGAGATCTATTTATTAATATTATTTCTAAATAAACATTTTTTTATAAAATAATAAATTTATTTAAAGCATAAGACTTTTCTTTAAAAAATACAAACTATTTAAAATTGGTATTTTTAAAAATTTATTTTTTAAAACCAAAAATAATTAAATTTAAGGGTTATAATAAGAAAATTTTTAAAAATATCATTTTTATACGGTTTGATTTAGAACAAAACGTTTATTTTTTTGAAAAAAATAAAGTTTTAAAAAGTTGATATCACTATTTTATAACTTACAGTCATTTCTAATACATAATTTTAATGATATTATATCTTAAAATATTATTTTATAATTAATAAATTTTGTTATATTAATTTTTTATTTATTCAACCCGTGTAACACACGGGTTACTATAGCTAGTTATATTTATAATAGATGTTATCAACCATTAAAGTTAAGAAATAATAAATATTTAAAAATTATAAATGACATATAATTAAGATTAAGATTTAAAATTATATTTTAATATATGATAGAATTTAGATATTATAATTTAGTAAATGTTAATAAATATGTGCATAAAAAACTTACATTCTAGATATGTAATTGTTTAGCTTATTTACTTAAAATCCTTATCAATTAATATCTTAAAAATTACTTACGAGTTATTAAATCATTCAAACAAAATCATATAAATGATTTTAGAATTTATATTGGAAATTTTTAGGTTGTTTGACTATATTAAGAAATAAAAAATATTATTAATCTAATATGAAAGAAAGAAATACAGGAAAGAAAAATAAAAATTCAAATAAGTAAAGGAGAATATGATTGTAATAATTGTTGAAATTATTTAATTAAAATGTGTATATGCGTTTAGTTAGAAAATTCAACACGAGAATGCATAATATTGTATCATGCGTCCTCAAAAACCTTAGTTTATTAGAATAGATGATCTTAGGATCCATCTAGCACCTACATATCAAGTTCTGTAATTTTTATCTCCTTAATAAATAGCTCCAGTTCATTGAGCTTGGATTGTTAAGCTATGAACGGTTCCATATCAAGTATGATTAACGATGTAGGTGGTATAATTCCATGAGTAGTTGTTGATCAGGTTAAAAGTTACTTAATGATCATATATAAAACTTAACTAATTAAATACTAATTAAAAGATAACATCCATGATATGTACATTAATTTAGTCCCTAGATCACAAAAGTGTGTTACATAGTGTAGCAACTTCCTTTCAACACATCTGAAGGCCATGCAACATACAAAATAGAATGAAGTTTTGTTTTCTTTATAATACGAGTCCTGGCGTAAAGAGATTGCAAAAAAAAACCTATGCAACATTAAGAATTACAGAGTTATAACTCCAATATATTTCTAATCTATTATTAGAAAAAACCTATGTAAAGAGATTGAGAGTTATAATTAATTAATACTTCATTTATAATGTGTAAATTGAGAGTTATAACTCCAATATATTTCTAATCTATTATTAGAAAAAAACAATTGATTTTTTCGTTAAATTTGATTTAGGGTTTTGGTTTAGAAAGATTTATTTTTACTATGTTTTTAATATTCAATACTAACTAAGAATAACTCAAATCTTTCTTTTTTTAAAGGAATTTTAAGTTCTAAAATAAGTCCCTATTTACTCTCAGTTTTAAATCACGAAACCATACCCCATGAAATTGATTTACGAAATATAATTTGTTTAGCTTTTATATGAGTTTGAATGTTTTCTACGCTATTAATTAGTTTATGAAAAAGAAATTGTGTTGTTAGATTTCATATAAATTCCTCAAGAAAATGTCAAATTTATATATCATTTAAATTTTTTTTATTATAACTCTTAAATTTAATTATTTTTGGTTTTAAAAAATAACTTTTTAAAATACCAATTTTAAATATTTCTTATTTTAAAAAAGTCTTATGCTTTAAATAAATTTATTATTTTATAAAAAAAATATTTATTTAGAAATAACATTAATAAATAAATCTCTTTATTAATTTATTAAATCAAAAAAATGTTAAATAGTGTTATTAGTAATTAAGGTAATCATTTAATAGGAGAGAGAGGCGGGAATAGCAAATGGATGTTGGCTGAGAGAACGACACGTGGCAGATGGGTGGTTTAAAAGAGTGACATGTGGCATAAAAAACCTTTGTTTATTAGATAGGATAGATAACTTTGCTGCAATTGTTGTCACTAAAAATCCGGTCCAACACCCAAAGACTAAGCACATCGGTATTAAATATCACCTTATACGTGTTGGGTCTGAAGGATAGTCTAATATTATCAACATAGTCAAAGTCAACAAAAGTCAACATCACGGTCAAAGTCAACAAAAGTCAAACGATGCGTTCGGTACGAAGATTAGAGACAAGACGTTGAAGATATATTTGTCTAGGATGTTTATTGTTAATAAATATATTTTGTGTTGACAAAATATATTTAATCTTGTTTTTAGACATTTTGGGTTTTAATTGTAAATTCTAATTGTCATAGTTTAGGGTCCTAAGTGTCATTAGTAAATTGTCATTTACTATAAATATTAAAGTATGACAATTAGGGTTTTAAGCTTGAATGAGCTAAGTGATTAGGGTTTCCACTTTCAGCTTATTTTGTAATCACATTTTGAATCAAACAAGGGATTTTGAGTTGTTCGTGGTGTTCATCTTTGTTCATCATATTTTATGTGTTTGATCCAAATCTTCATTGTTGTTTGATTGATTCAAGTGCTCCTGGACTAATAATTTGGTATCAGAGCCAACTTGAATCAATTTCTATTGCTGATTTGAAGATTTTATTGCTGATTTTTGAAATTTTGTAGAGAGAAAGTGGGGGTTTAGAGAGAGAAAGTAGATCTGAAATTCAAAATTCATCCCAAACATAATCAATTCATCAGATCTACAACAATCTACTATGAATTTGAAGATATACAACATAAAATCCTAATCTACAACATATTTTTTACAAGAAATCGAAAGAAAAGTTGCAGATCTGAGATTTTATCTCACACACACTAGTGTATGTGTTCTTGGTGTTCTTCAGATCTTCAAATCTTCATTCAGAGAAGTTACCCCGCGAATTTGTACCATTTTGAACGAAAGTTCACATTTCCGAGCGAACTTACGCATTCCGGCGAAGTTGCCGGCGAACTTACTGTTCCAGCGAACTTGCCGGCGAACCTACCGGCGCACTTTCCGGCGAAACTAAGTCCAAAACCAACGAAACTACAGCTTGGTTACTGCCACCACTCAGCACCACCATCACCGCTGCGACCACAACCACAACCGTTGACAAACACACCCGCTGTC
This sequence comes from Flaveria linearis, assembly GCA_024085815.1. NCBI lineage: Eukaryota > Viridiplantae > Streptophyta > Magnoliopsida > Asterales > Asteraceae > Flaveria > Flaveria linearis. The sequence continues at coordinate 52,511,939 of CM044008.1, read as the reverse complement.
ACTACACCACCAGCGAAATTAACAACAAACACAACCAAGATTCACAATCTACAGCATCAGAACAACCTACACAACCACCTACACAACAATCATAAACCTGCTACCACCGAGACCACCTCCTCCTGCAACTACAGCCTTCGCTTCCTACCACCATCTCCATCGGAAACCCCAAACCGCCACCCACAGACAAACCTGCTGCCACACCTTCACCCGACATCCTCACCACTATATCAACACCAAACGTCCACCTTCCCCCGACATCACCCTCACCACAACAGAACCACAGATCCACCACCGTACCCACAACCATAACCATCGCCGCTCAACCTCCACCCGACAAACCCCATCTCATCAGTCACCATCATCAAAATCAAACCAAAAGAGAAAAGAAAGGTAGAAGAAGAAACCAATCCCTCGCGAACCCCTCCTGACCAACCTGCATCTTGTGAAAATCACCTGTTTCTGCTGTTTGGGCGTCTTCAACGACGGATCGGCGGTAGGGTTACTCCGGCGACGGGAACTGGTGGATCCAATTCGGCAAGACATCGAACGTTCGAAACATTGAGACAATTGATGGTGTTGAATCGCTAAAGATAGAGCTTGAAGGTGCAATAACTCCTCATCCGACTGCAATTTCCTCTGCGATCGATTCCCACCGCCGAACCGCTTTCGTAATTCCGTCGCCACCAGCCACAACCACCACCGCCACCATCACCAGTACCACTACCATCTCCGCCATCACCTAACCACAACCACCCCAACTCTGCCGAACCACCACCTCCACCAGATCCCAAATCGCCACCCGCCGCCTCACAACCGTTGCCCCTCTTCGCACAACCACCACCAACGACCGCGACCCCAACATCACCACAGTACCACCATCCCACCTTCACCTTTGTCGGCCATCGGAAGTTTTTGAGGAGAAGAGAACCGAGAGAGAGGCAGAGAGTTCGAGAGAGAGAGTTCGATTTTTGAAAGTGTCTTGTGTTGTGTTTGTGTGAGTGTTGTGTTTTGTGTTAGGGTTTAGAAGTTTTATGTGTGTGTTTGTGAGTATATTGAAGTCAGATAGGACTTAGGAGTGTGTTTGAAGTTAAAGTGAAATTTAAGTTGTAGATCTAGGGTTAGGGTTTGGAAGTGGTTAATGGGTTGGGTTGTGTAAGATAATTTTTTTTTATTGGGCTGAGTTTTGTTATAAAAAAAAAACAAGCTGACCTGGCAGCTTGACCCCAGTTGCTAAGATTTGTTAGCGTGACATTAAAAAAATTATTTTTTCCGGGGGAGAATTATTCTAAATGTTTTGGGAAAAATATTTTTGTGGCGTTTAATTGTTCAAAATTATTAACAGATTAAAAAATGGCTTTTGCAGAACTGTATAAATCCTTCGAATCTGATGATCTCACAATTGCACAATGTCGGTTTGATAATTTTGCAGCTTTAAAGAATGAAAAGATGTCTGATTTTGTTGATCGTTTTCTGTTGGTGGCAAGTAATCTGAAGAAGTTTGATGCTCAATTGGGAAATCATGAACAAGTTTGGAGATTCCTTGATTCCCTCCCACCAGAATGGAGTTCACACGACAAGTTGATTAAACGAGATAGAAATTTTCAGGATTACAAACTGATGGAGGTGGTCAACGAACTAAAAGAAATGGAGTTGGATATCAAACGTCGTGAGTACTATGAAGCAACATATCTAACTCCAATGATCACTTCAAACTTCAAAGAGAAACCAAAAGAGAGATCAGTTTCTAGCATCAATTCTGACGGTTTACCGAAACCTAGAATTGAAGAGGTTCAAGAGGAGCTTAAACAGACATCAATAGGTAAAAGTGGAGCTGAGTTGAATGATGGAGTTTTTGTTGCTGAGAAGGAAGAGGATTGGAAGCGAAATATAAGAGTTTGCAACTGCGAGAAGGCTCTTGCTACTGAAAAAGTCATCCTGGATCTTCCATACGAGACAGTTCAGGATATGTGTTCTTCTGCTTGTAAAATCGTTTATTTGGTGTGTATAAAACTAATAGGTTACTTTTAGATAACCAAAAGGAATTAACCACCATAAACGCGGAACTTAAAAAGAATGAAGCCAAGTATTTCATAAAGTTAAATGAAGCTTTAAAAGAAAATGATCATTTAAAATGAACTCTTCTTGAAAGAAACGTTGAAATCAATCTTTTAAACGAAAGAGTCACTTTGGCTGAATTTGAAACAAGCAAGCTTAAAACAAAGCTTGATAGATGGACCATATCTGGAATGAAACAGGAAGAGCTACTGTGTAAACAGAGGGGAGCTAGGATTAAAACGGGAGTGGGTTATGGTGAAAATCCATATGTTTATCCTCCTCCTAGCACCCATTGTTACTCTCCTATGCCTCAACCTCATCCATCTAATGATTTAATTAAAGCTGCAGAAACTAATAGTTTAAATGCAGGTTTAAGCAACGTTAATCTTAAAGAGGTTAGAGATGAATATGATTCTCCTGCAGGTTTGGGACTCATCAAGCAAGGATCTGATGCGCAAAATGATAATTCTACATCTGATGCTCCAAAACCAGTATCAGTTGCTTCTCCAATCTTCTTTAACAAATTCAAACAGGTAACATTCCTTCGTTTGTTCCTGTCAGGTTTGTCAAAGAAGGAACAGTTTTGCATCGTCAGGAAATCAGAATCCTATAACTGAAGCCGACACAAAAGGAGGTGTCAATCAAGATCCGTTGGAGAAAGATCTGTTTATTCGAGACTGGATAAGCTCCGATGATGAATCAAACACAGAGGAGCGTGTTGGTTCATCACAGGTCAAGATATCTCCTGAAAATGTCAAGTCTGAAAAGTTTCCAAAAGCTGAATCAAGACCTATCCGGATCTCATCCCCAACTGCTAAAGAAATCAACAGTTCCTCCAAAACTCAGCAGAAGCACTCACCATATTCATCTTCTATCCATCAAGCTTGTCACAAATCTACCTCCAAGTCTACCAAATCACCAGTCTTACAAAAGGGTGAAACTCAGCTGAAACTCTCTCTGTCCTCATCTGTTACATCAAAAGGTTCTCATAAGAATGTCCAGTTCTCATCCTCTGGAACAACATCAGAGCAGGCTCCACCCTCTTCTAATTTCCACGGGACTACAAAGAACCAAAACCCTTTCAAGGCTTGTTTTAGATGTGGAAAAGAAGGTCATGTGGTGAAGAAATGTCCTCAAAGACTTGCTAAGGATGGTAAAGGCAAAACGAATTGCTTCTCCGGATGTAAGCCTACAAATAATGTTCCAGACGGTAAAGGCAACACGGGTTGCTTCTCTGGATCAGGAGGTAAAAAACACACATCTTTGAATGGTTGGATGAGAAACCCTCCATCCAAACCTTTTCATGTGAAGCCGGTTTCACATGTGTCAAAGATGAAAATGACCAAAGGTTCAAAACCAAATTTGTTTCCTTCCGGTCTTAAACAGAAAATAATTTCCAAATTTAATTCATTCAAATCCAAATTAATTGAACCAAAACAAATTTGGCAAATTAAAAAGAAGGATCCAGCAATCCCCGATTGTTTAAACGGTTGTGTGCAGAAGCTTGTAACTTATATTGATGAAAAAGGAACTCCCAGGACTTTGATGGCCTGGGTTCCCCTTTCTAACTAATCTGTTTATGAGTGCAGGAACAATTCAGGAGGACTGTTAGTAATCCAGTTTACTGACAGAGATTGTTCCTAATTCAAATTTGAGGCGGAACAAACAGGTTAAGGTCATGGTATTATATCTACAATCTGGATTTTTATCTGCATTCTCACAGTTCTTACTTCACAATCACTGCATATTTCTTGATAATTCATTTCTTCTCTTGATAATCAGTGTAGTTTGGAAGACCTTCTTTTGTAAATTTCTATTTTTGTACAGTTTAAAAATATTAAAAAAACATAAAAAATATTAACAAAAAGTAAAAAAAATTATAATAGGTTTGCTAAAATAAAAATTTAGGGGGAGAGTACACCAAAAGTAAATAAAAAGGAAAAGAGAACTGGGAACTTGATTCGAGATGATTGAGAAATGATTGTATATCTTCTTGAAATGTTTGTTTTTGCATGACTTGCGTTTTTAAAATGAGAAATGATAGTAATTGATGCTGTTATCTGATTTACTCTTATTTTTAATTGCAAATAATAGAAAAACAAATAGATTCTTTAATGATATGCTTGGTAGGCTCAGCCTGAAGAATAAAGTAGACAGCAGCATGATGATTTAAATTAAATATATGCTTATAGATGTCTGGATTTACGCAATCATTTTGGCCTGCGCGAAAACTGAGTCCCGACAAAAATTGGATTGAGAATTGATCTTTCGCCCACCATGATGCAAATCATATAAGCTATATCTCTATCTCTTTGCCATGTTTGGTGTATTTATAAGTCTTGTGTTTGTGCTAATCTCCTCTGCTGTACGGAAGTACTGACCTGGAGTGATGATCACCTTTGCTGTACGATAGTACTGACCTGGAGCTCTCATCGGCACATGATTAAATGGTCATCTCCTTTGTTATACGTGAGTATAGACCTGGAGCTCTTACCATTTTGATCTAGGTTGTGTCAAATCATCTAACCATGAATTCATCACAGAATACAATATTCTGTTGATAATCACTTGCACACTAATGCACAAGCCTTGTTCCATAAAGATCGTAATAAAATTCAAGAAATCCTGAGGTTGGGTGAGGGTTTTTGCCAAATGATTGTGGGTTCCTAGCATTCTAAAGTGCTTAATCGAACCTTAACGAATCATCTGCTGCTTGTTGAAAAAGATAGGGCATGGGTTTAAGTGGACAAACATATCAGTAATCGTTATTGTTCTGTTTGAGAATTTCAAAATCATTCAAAGACTGTAATTAGATTCAGTTATCAGTATGATCTCATAGCTTGTCGATGATTAATTTCATCTTTGTGCTAAAGTATATCTTGAGGATGTGATCTCATGATCGATTCAGTTCTTGGTAATTAAAAAAAATTAATTAATTAAAAATAATAATATAAAATACAAATATATATATATACATAAAATAAAATAAAAAAAACTATATTAAATTTTTCATTTCAAAATTCTTTGAGGTCTTCCATATTATACTGTTACAATTTTATCATTTTCATGCATTTCACGGGAAATTGCACACACAAACGAACACGGGTTCGCTTGTTTTCATACACATATAAACACGGGTTTATCTTGTTAAAATGAAATGATCTAATTAGAAATGTCGAGATTGTGTTTGTGATTGTCTTGCAGATTTTGCTACAAGTGGTGGCCGATCATCACATGAGCAATGAACCAGACCAGAGAACCTGTTCCTAAATTTACAGAAGATACCGAGCTAGGAATCCTCCTCCTACATCTTCTGAAGCACTCAGAGATTCAAGAAAGGGTTTCCATTATAATCAAGAGGATGCACACAACAAGGGGGAGCATGCAAAAAGGGGGAACTTGTGAGATAAAGATCTTCAGCAACAAAATTTGGGAAGCATCAGTCTAGGAGGAATATTGTTGGACCTCAACATTGAGACTGAAACTTACCAAATTGAAGATCAAGTTCAGTTGACTTATCGGTACTGATCATGATGAAAGACGTTGATAATAGTAGACTAAGGGGGAATATTGTTGGGTCTGAAGGATAGTCTAATATTATCAACATAGTCAAAGTCAACAAAAGTCAACGTCACGGTCAAAGTCAACAAAAGTCAAACGATGCGTTCGGGACGAAGATTAGAGACAAGACGTTGAAGATATATTTGTCTAGGATGTTTATTGTTAATAAATATATTTTGTGTCGACAAAATATATTTAATCTTGTTTTTAGACATTTTGGGTTTTAATTGTAAATTCTAATTGTCATAATTTAGGGTCCTAAGTGTCATTAGTAAATTGTCATTTACTATAAATAGTAAAGTATGACAATTAGGGTTTAAGCTTGAATGAGCTAAGTGATTAGGATTTCCACTTTCAGATTATTTTGTAATCACATTTTGAATCAAACAAGGGATTTTGAGTTGTTCTTGGTGTTCATCTTTGTTCATCATATTTTATGTGTTTGATCCAAATCTTCATTGTTGTTTGATTGATTCAAGTGCTCCTGGACTAACAATACGTGACTGTTTTGAAAAGCAATTAATCGATGTTGTTAAAATTAATACAGATTTTCAACGCGTCGACCTCTACACAAAAGTGTTTGATAAACCTCGGTTTTATATCTTTTAGAGGTCAATGGCTTTAAAAAGAAAAGTGTTGTGATTCTAGAAGAATCGAGTTCTTAATCCGTCTTTATGTTTTATTTTTTTAATTTTTCTTTATTTTATTTTCCTGTCTTTAAAAATCCGAAAACACATAAAGATTTTCGGTTTTAGAATTTTAGGAGGAGAATAGTTTAGTTTCAGTATTTAATTACTTAAAAAAATGAGGGCGGGCAGAAAAGGTGAAAAGCAAAGAAATCAAATCTGTGAGTTTGATTCAAAACTATGGAAAATGATAGTACACAAGGAATTAATTGTTTAGGACATCAAAAAGACTTAAATGTTCAACATGTTAAATCAAAAACACAAGTCTGAGAAGGATAAGCCAAATAAAGGAAAAATGGCAGTAAACTAGTCTGTTACTGAGGTTACATAGAGAAAGTAGGCCAAGAGGTTGCTAGTCCATTATATGATGTGTCGGTAGATTCAACACAATAGACGAGTAGATTTCATTGGTGAAACAAATTAAAACTAAATAGTTTAACTAGCTGTGGGTTTCCATCTTATCCCTGGTTAACACAATCAACATATTTCTAATAAGGGGTGACGAGCAAAATAAACGCCACAAATTTGTACGGATGACCATAAAATGAGCAAAGCACATGAAAAAAATTGTTAAATGCAATGAAGCTAATGACTAATGTTGTTGGTGCGTAATGTGTAAAAGAAAAGTGCTCAAACAAGAAGATAGGTTGTGTGCCTCTTTGCTGTGCGATGGCACTGACCTGAGGATAAACATAACCTAAATATTCTAGAATTCATTGTTGTTTGCGCCTCTCTACTGTGCAATGGCATTGACCTGAGGCTTGGCATCTCTTTGAAAGCTCTTAGAATAGTTTCTTCTTGTCTAAACCCGTAGACCGCTCAAAAATCACCTGAGGAATGTTTATTACCATATAAGCGTGGGATATACAAATGCTTGTTAAAATAATAAACCTAACTTATCACCAATGTGAGTCAAAAATATGTGTGTGGATTTAAGTGGACAAATATACTGACAATCATCGTGGCTGCAATCCTCGACAGTCAAAATCATTGTGTTCTTCTTACAGTTCTAGTATGATTTCCTGTAAATGCTTTAGACTCTCAGACAAACAAGAATAAGTTTAACAAATATATACAAAAGGGTCCCAAATGATTATGTTTACATCTGTATGATTCCATAAGAGTCGTTCTAGATAAGATGTAAATGCTTGATGCTGTTCTGTTCAGGGAAGAAATCTTTTAAGGAAAGCTAAAATGTTTTCAACCTACCTCAAACAAAAACACAAAAATATGTCCTGTTTTATTTCAATTCAAGTTGTTTTCGGTCTTATTTATCAATTAGGTGTCAATGCCCGACTATGTAACTAGATGAACTCTGTGAATCATAAATTAAAAGGGTCACGTCTGAGGTGACCAAACTGTTGTGAATTTAAAAGGATCATATCTGAGATGATCAAGGTTTGAAAATTAAAAGCTTCACGTCTGAGGTGACCAAATGGTTGTCAAGTAAAAGGATCACGTCTGAGGTGATCAATCGGTTTTTAAATTAAAAGGATCATGTCTGAGGTGATCAAATTATTTCTGTTAAAAGATCATGTCTGAGATGATCATTGGTCATAACGTTATATATCAAAAGTTAAATTTGAGTGTGTCGAAATGGATGAAGTCAAACTCATAAGTATGAATCAATCGCAAGATTGGATCATAAGTATGAACTAATCGCACGATTGAATCATAAGTATGAGCCAATCGCATGATTGGACCATAAGTAAGGACCAATCGCACGAACGGACCATGCGTATGAGCAAATCACACGAATGGACCATTAGTATGAGCAAATCACACGAATGGACCATGAGTATGAGCAAATCACATGAATGGACCATGAGTATGGGGCAAACCATGCGATTGGATCATAAGAATGAACCAATCGTACGACTGGATAAAGGAGTCTGAGTCAGTCGCACGACTGAACCCCAGTCGCACGATTGAGTCATGCGCATGGGTCCAGTAGCATGACTGAACCCCAAAACAGTATAAAAGGAGGCTCAGTCGGTCGTAAACCCTACGCGACTTAAAAACTCACAAAAACAACCCAATACCCAGACACTCTGCCCAAATTTTTCATGTTGTGATTACTCTCCAATTGTGTTACTGACCACTGATTGTTCATCTTTAGGTACTTTGCGGACGAAATCGGGACAAATAAATAGTTTAATCGAACCAACAATGACCGAAATTGTTAAAATCAATAACCGGGACTAAAATCCTAAAGTAAACCACTTAAATGAACTTAAACGTTGATTTAAAAGACACTAAGTGCTATTTCGAGGCCTTGCAAACTAAATGAATCTAAACACGAAGTGTAATTTAACGTTTTGACAAAGATTTAAATTTATGGTGTCGAACAGTGCAAGATATGAAAGGACAGGCTAATGAACTTCAGTCGCACGATTGAGCCAGACGTATGATTTAATCGCACGATTGAATCAATCGGTGACTCAGTTGCACGACTGACTCAACCGCATGGTATAGCATACGACTAAGTTCAGTCGCAGGCTCAATCGTACGACTGAACTCAGTCGTATGGTTCAATCGCACGATTGAACCAGTTGGTCAAAATCAATTCGAATTCAATGGTTATCTCTTATGAATGGATCTAACGTATATGTTTCTTGTGTTGTAGCAACATTCAATGGTTATCTCTTATGAACGGATCTAACATATATCTCTTATGAACGGATCTAATGGTTATCTCTTGTGTTGTGCTCATCTTGATGCTACATCCCGGAACGCGTCTGAGTTTGCTGGGATCATTTCTTTTCTACGTAGATCGAGGATCTACAAGGCCATCTCCACTCCATGCACAACATACAGATCGATTCAGCATGCATTTTTGGAGAATGCCACCATCGACCGTTTTGCTGAGCCCTACTGTATCCGGAGTTCTATCTTCGGATAAGATATTGAGATCAGGGAAGACGACCTGAGGCGAGTCTTGGATTTGGGTGAGGACAGAGCCCACACAACCAAGCTGCATCCCCTAACGGTTCGGGGATGTTTCTTAAGGATCAAGTACGTCGGCGACATTAATCCCGGCGTGCTGAACAAGAGTAACATGTGCCCTCAATTTAAGTATTTGGCACATGTGATCCTTAAATGCATTGCCTCCAGGTGTGGAGGGTTCGACGAGATGTCAGACCAAATCCAGAACGCATACGTTGCGCTGGTACTGAACCATCCGTTCAGTTTCTACCGCATGTTCTTTACATACTGGACAGAGAACATAGAGGCCAAGGGCAAGGAAGGCTTCTGTATGTATCCACGATTGTTACAGATGATTATAGATGAGAAGCTTCCTCTGCTGCCCAAGGAGAAAGTCAATGCTGTGATTTTAGAGGTGATGGATGACACCACCTTAGGTAGGATGAAGGTATACCGGGGAAAGCAGGTGAAGCCCTAGTGAGGAGACTCTATGGCCACCTAGCCAACAAGGGATACGTGGTGCCAGCTCGTAAGAAGTGGCATCATGATGACAGTGATTCCGACGTTGAGCCCATTGTGGTTCCAGTTGATGAAGACGACGACGATGATGACGACCATGATGATGGTCAGGGTGGTGGAGATGATGGCCCCAGTAAATCACGGGCCACCAACACGTCTACTATATCTCCACCACCTCGACATTGTACATCTGCTTCCGGTGGATCTGAGTAGGCTGCCATCCACCGGGACTTCCTGGTTGGTGAAGAGGAAGATGAGTCTGATGAGGAGCCTCTGACGAGGACAGTCGGTAGCCGAGTCATGGCTACTGAACGGGGCAAAGAGGCGGTTGGGGGACGCCAGGCTGAGTCTGAGGGTGCTGATACTGATGACCCTTCTTATACACCCACCCAGCCAATTAGCCCAGGGGGAGCCCAAATTGCCAGGGGCTCAAGGAAGAAGAGAATGGCCAAGCCCCACGGCAAGACGGGCAAGAGACGGATGATTATACTGATTAACACCTCCACTACCACAGCTACTACTCCCACCACCACTACCACCACTCTTATCACCACTACTACCACCACTCCTATCACCACCCCTACCACCACTTCTACCACCACTACAGCCACCACTATTCCCACCACCACACCTACCACACCCACATCTATTCCACCACAATCCACCTACATTCCCACTCCCTTATACACCACATCCACCACCACACCTACCATACACCAACCGGGCCCTTCCACTGCATCTACACCTCCATATGTAACGCTCGATTATTTTTAACAAAAAAAAAAGAAGAGAAGAAGAAAAGATATTTTACCCAAGTTGAGGGGTAAAAAGTGTCAAAAAGGACAAAAGGTTGGAAAAGTGGGTATAAAGTGGGCATGGCTGCCCACTCTCTTCATACAACCCCAAATCATTCGATTATAGAGAGTGAAAGAGTAGAATCCGGGTTTTTGAAGGAAGAACAAGAAGAAGTCGAATTCGAAGTGCTTGAGCTCACAGCAAACGGTTTTGAAGAAGTCATACTCAAAGTTGCATAAGGTGAGTTCTAATACCCCTATTTTACACATTTTCGAATGATTTTAGGGCTGGAACACATCTGAAAACTATTTTCGGGAATTTGGGTGAAAAACCCATTCACGAATGTATGTGTAATTGTATGATTCGTTTAGGGCTGTTATGAACATAAGGTTTCTAAGGCAAACTATGAATTTCAGCATGATGTTCGACTAAGTACTGTTGATGTATGTTTTTAGGTGTTTTCATATGATGTGTATGATGTTTAGTTATTCTAAGTGTGTAGTATGGTAGATATGTGCTAAGGATATGTTAAGATGATGATTGAGATCTGAAAATGGCACAAGTTAAGTTGCAGGTCCATTTACTCAGCCATATTAACTAATGCGGATAGCTAAGGAAATGTGGCTAAGGCATTTACTCAGCCGCATTAACTAATGCGGATAGCTAATGAAATGCGGCTAAGGAAATTACTCAGCCGCAATAACTAATTTGCACAGCTAATGAAATGCGGCTAAGGCATTTACTCATCCACATTAACTAATGTGGATAACCAATGAAGTGCGGACAAGGCATTTGTTCACCCGCATTTGCTATAGTTCATCGACATTTGCTACAGTTCGTCCACATTTGCTACAGTTCATCAGTATTTCTTGGCCTTCGAGTTATGTTAGGCATGATGATGATAGTGTTGCATGTTTATGCATGATGTTTGTATGTTAAGTATAATGAGGCCCTATATAATGCTGATGACTAATGACTTGTAAATGTCAGTGACCGATGTATGTTCATCTTTACCGAATGTATGTTAAGTATGATGTAGCCCTGTATGATGGTAATGATTGATGACTTGTAAATGTCGATGTTCCTTGTTTCGATACGTGTTTATCTTTCTGTGTCTTTACGTGCTGCATTAATGAAATGAAATGAAAATAATAAGAAACGTAAAGTGAAAGATAATGAAAGAGGAACATGATGAATGGATGCATGCATTAATGAATGAACGAATGAATGTAAGAAAAGGCTTGCAAGCAAATGTATGGAGGTGCACACCCAATGAAGGTGTTAGCTCAACGGTGTGCGGGTTAACTACCCCGAAGGATGCACACTGGGGTTCAATCTTTGTGATTGACCATATGTATGGGATCCTTGCCGCTTACCCAAGGTGACTGGATCAGCTTCGTGCACAATGTTCGTGATTTAATTACCACAGGTCCAGCACCAGCACTCGTGCACAATGTTCGGGGTATAGCGCATGGCATTGATCCAGAATAAAAGAGGAAAGATAAGTGGTGCATGTACTTGCCCTAGGTAACTGGATCAGCTTCATGCATAATGTTCATGATTAATTACCACAGGTCCAGCATCAGCAGTAGTGCATAATGTTCGGGGTATTGTACATGTCACCGGAAGTAATGAACGTACCAACGAATGTAATGAACGTATGAATGAACGTAACGCATGTACGAATGAATGTAATGAATGTATGAATAAAATTAAGAGACATACGAACGAAAGAAAGAGTTTATGAATGAATGTGAACGAAAGTAACGAATGTGAAAGTCAACAATGTACGGTAAATGAAGGAAAGCTAATGAATGAATGATGAAGATAAAAATGATATTATGTGTACGTATATTGTGTGACCGCATGTATGTAAAGAACGGTTTAACGAAACAAAAGTATGTTTTATTATAAAACTAGAACTCACTTAGCAACGCTGACTTTTTATGTGTTTCCAGTTGACAGGTAGTGTTGCTGTGGATGGCACGAGGCGGCTACTCAGCTCTTTTGGGATGGCATTCTTTTGTTTAATGTTTTGCAATGTAATATGATAGGAGATATTTTGAAATGGGCAAATGTATTACGTTGCATGCATTTATAAAACAAAATGATGTTTGCAGAGGATTCGGATAAACGGGATTACTTAAGGAATACTCTTAAAATAAAGATGATTTTTTTAATGTTTCTGCTGCAACGATCTCTATGTAATGTAATGAAAATTATGTTCTAGTGCGATGAATGACTAGTTGTAAGCGTCCCGGGATCGGGGCCTTACAAGATGGTATAAGAGTCAAAGTTTAAGTGAAACGGGTAAATTTTCAAAATAAACTTTAACTTAAACTTAAAATGGGACGGAAAGGGAAGGTATGTGTTTATGTGTTGCTGGTAGATTTAGATACTGATATAGTCAGGACAGGTAATGCTTGGGGTGCGAAGAGTAAAGTAAGTGGCTTATCACAACTGGCCACTGTAATTAGGGACTTACTATACTTGACATAAACTGAGCTTCCCTTAAATGACCGTGTTAGTGTTTGAATCTTTCAGTGAGTGTTAGAGGATGGTAGGTGGTAGATCATCTAAAGCTTCACATGGTGGAGGTGGTGGCGGACGTGGTACTGAACCACGGGCCACAAGAGGAAGACATAGGGTGGACAAAGTGGTTCCTGAAGAACCCGAGACCCCTCATCCGGAGGGTGTAGACGAGAGTGCCAATTTGAGAGCCTCGGTAAAATAGGCAGTGGTTGAAGAGCTGCATCAGGTCATGCAGACGATCTTACCGTCTATGGTGACCGAATTGATAAAGGCTGTCGTGGAAGGAGAAAGAAAAGAGAGGAATAGGTCCTCAAGAAGACAGGAGCAACCAGAGCCGGAAACGATTCTTTCTGATGATGAAGAGGAAGAGGAGAAGGAGCCTGTGCAGGAGTCGGCATGAGGCTGTAATAACGGGGCGTTTATGAGTGCAAGCCCCCTACCTTTGACGGTAATGGCACTGCTGCTGCTGCTCACCAATGGGTGAGGGAAATGGAGGTTGTTCTCGATATCAGCGAGGGATGGGAGGACCAATAAGTGAAGTTCGCTACCTACTCTTTCGCGGATTCGGCTCTATGCTGGTGGGACAACATAGTCCAAGCCAAGGGTAGCAGGGCCATTGGAAGAATGAAGTGGTCCGAGCTGAAAAGATTGGTGATCGAGGAGTTCTGTCCTCATCGAGAGATGGATAAAGTTGAGAGTGAGTTCCTGCAGCTGGAGGCGGGAACGATGACCCACCAACAGTACACGACAAAGTTTAACGAAATGGCACGTCTGGTGCCGGATAAAGTGACACCTTTGTCGCGAAAGATCAAGAGGTATATTCAGGGTTTGCCGGCGGATATTCATAGGCATATGATCGCCGACCGACTGAGCACCTTTAGGTCGGTGGTGGACTTGGCGGGGAGACTGTACGATGAAAGGGCAGTGGTGGTGGTGGCTGAAGGTAGTAGGAAGGGTGGTGGTGACAGGAATTGGAATGGGAAGAGGTTTGTCGGGGTAATGCCTCGACGAGCAACAAGAAGGCACGGGTGGATGACCGTCGTGTAGCCACACCGGGTACGGGACTGAAAAGGTGTGGTAAATGTGGGAAGGAGCATAGCGGGGAGTGTAGACTAGGGTTGAACTTCTATTTCAAGTGTGGAAAGCCTGGTCATATGGCTAGAGATTGTAGGGGCGCGAGGTGCTTCAACTGTGGGGAAAGTGGTCATATGAGTAGAGATTGTAAGAAGCCCAGAGCCGAGGGTTCTGGGGTGAAGTAGATGGGGAGTGAAGGACCGAGCATGAGCGCCAGGGCATTCACGATGACACAGGAGGAGGCTAGGACGGACCCTGATGTTGTGTCCGGTACGTTTCTTGTGAACCAAACTTTAGCCTCTGTATTATTTGATTCGGGTGCCAGTAGGAGTTTTATTTCTGCTGCTTTCTATGCTAAACTGCCTGTGAGTAGTATACGTGTTGACATACCGTTTGATGTAGAAATTGCGATAGGTAAGTCTACCAGGATTTTCGAGGTGATAGAGGGTTGTGATGTGGAATTAGAGGGCCATAAATTTCCGGTTAGACCATTTGTGATGACCTTAGGTGGTTTTGATTTGGTGCTTTAGATGGTTTGGTTGGCGGACTTCGAGGCGAATATAGTGTGTCGAAAGAAGATGATTCGTTTGATAGTGCCTGACGGGAGTTTGGTAACGCTTTATGGGGATCGGGTCACGACGATCCCGAAGGTGATCTCAACGGCGGTGGCGGGAAAATGCATGAGGCGTGGATGTAGCTCCTACTTATGTTATGTATAGGATGTGAAAACGTCAACACCATAAATATCTGATGTTTCGGTTGTGTGTGACTTTCCAGACGTGTTTCCCGAAGACTTATCGGGAATGCCACCTGACCGAGAGATTGAGTTTCAGATTGATCTGATACCAGGCGCCCAACCTGTTGCCAAAGCACCGTATCGATTGGCTCCGACGGAAATGAAAGAGTTGACGGAGTAGTTGCAAGAGCTTCTAGATAAGGGGTTCATTAGACCGAGTATGTCACCTTGGGGTGCTCCGGTCCTGTTTGTAAAGAAGAAAGACGGTAGTATGAGGATGTGTATCGACTACCGTGAGCTGAACAAGTTAATGGTGAAGAATCGATACCCCTTGCTGAGAATCGATGATTTGTTTGATCAACTTCAGGGTGCCAGTTGGTTTTCAAGGATATATCTTCGATCGGGCTACCATCAACTAAAGGTGAAAGAGCAGGATGTCCCTAAGACAGCTTTTCACAAGCGCTACGGTCACTACGAGTTTCTTGTCATGTCTTTTGGTTTGACCAATGCGCCAGCTGCTTTTATGGATCTGATGAACCGAGTGTGTCGGCCGATGTTGGATAAATCAGTGAGTGTGTTTATCGATGACTTCCTGATTTATTCGAGGAGTGAGATAGAGTATGCCGGACACATTCGAGAAGTGTTGGAGACGTTGAGAAGGGAGAAACTGTATGCCAAGTTCTCCAAATGCACGTTCTGGTTGCGTGAAGTTCAGTTCTTTGGTCATGTAGTGAATCCGGAGGGAATCATAGTTGATCCGGTAAAGGTGGAAGCGGTGATGCAATGGAAGTCTCCAAAGACGCCATCCGAGATCCACAGTTTCTTGGGTTTGGCGGGCTATTACAGGAGATTCATTCAAGACTTCTCCAAAATTGCTTCTCCAATAACCAAGTTGACCCGGAAATATGTAAATTTTGTATGGGGTCAAGCTCAAGAGAAGGCGTTCGAAGAATTGAAGGCGAGGTTGACCCAAGCTCCTGTATTGTCATTACCCGATGGAAGCGAAGATCTGGTGGTTTATTCTGAAGCTTCCTATTCGGGATTGGGGTGCGTGTTAATTCAGAGGGGAAAATTTATAGCCTATGCCTCCCGACAGTTGAAAGTTCATGAGGTTAACTATCCTACTCATGACTTGTAGTTAGCAGCTGTGGTCTTTGCATTAAAGATTTAGAGGTACTATCTCTACGGGACGAAGTGCACCATCTTCACCGACCATAAGAGCTTGAAGTACTTCTTCGAGCAGAAGGATTTGAATATGAGGCAAAGGCGATGGTTGGAGCTTATAAAGGATTATGATTGTGAGATCCTTTACCATCCGGGCAAAGCCAATGTGGTGGCGGATGCCCTTAGCCGAAAGGAGAGGCCCGAGCCGATTCGGGTGAAGGCGTACCAGCTAATTATGACCTCGGATGTGATGAAGCAAGTAAAAGAGTTCCAAGATGAGGCCCTGAAAGATGATCATCTTAACTCCAAAAGAATGAGAGGTCTGGTCGTAGAGTTGGGTGAAAACACATTTGGTGTTAGAACCCGGTTTGGACGTATGTGGATTCCTCATCTTGGGGATCTACGAGTGAAGATTATGGATGAAGCTCACAAGACTCGATACTCTATTCATCCCGGTGCTATAAAGATGTATCAAGACATGAAGAAAGATTATTGGTGGCCGGGTATGAAGCGTGACGTGGTGGAGTATGTGAGTAAGTGCCTTACTTGTTTGCAAGTGAAGGCCGAGCACCAGAAGCCATATGGAAAGATTCAACCTTTTGATATACCGGAATGAAAGTGGGAGCACATCACCATGGATTTCATTATGAAGTTGCCGCGTACTCCGAAAGGGTATGATGCTATATGTGTGATAGTTAACCGCTTAACGAAGAGTGCTCACTTCCTACCGATGCGCAAGACGTATTCATCTGAGAGGTTGGCCGATCTTTTCATCAAGGAGATTGTGACCCGTCATGGTGTGCCAGTGTCGATTGTGTCTTATTGCCACACCCGGTTTACCTCTAAATTCTAGAAGAAATTCCATGACGCCATGGGGACGAGGTTACACATTAGCACGGCTTATCATCCCCAAACTGATGGTCAGTCAGAAAGGACCATTCAGACACTAGAAGACATGCTTCGGGCATGTGTGATTGATTTGGGTGAAGTTGGGATGACCACTTACCGTTAGCTGAATTCTCATATAACAACAGCTATCATGCCAGCATTGGTATGCCACCTTATGAGATGCTATACGGTAGGATATGCAGAACACCCACTTGTTGGGGTAATATTAGTCAGAAGGAATTAGGGAGCGTCGAAGTGATCGAGGCTACTACTGAAAAGCTTGAAAAGATCAAGGCCTACATGAAGGCAGCTAAAGACAGACAGAAGTCGTATGCTGATAAGTGACGTAGACCGATTGAGTTCCAGGTGGGTGATAGAGTTACGTTGAAAGTCTCACCATGGAAGGGCATCATTCGGTTCAGAAAGCGAGGCAAGCTGAGCCGAAGATACATAGGGCCTTACTGAATCATTGCTCGAGTAGGAGAGGTGGCCTATAGACTAGAGTTACAAGAAGAGTTAAATGGAATTGATCCGACATTCCATGTATCTCATCTGAGGAAATGTTTGGCAGACGAGGACATGGTTGTACCACTGGAAGACATCGAGGTGGATGAACGACTCAATTATGTGGAGCAACCAGTGGCAATCATTGACCGAAAAGAGAAGAGATTGAGGAATAAAGTGGTCCCACTTGTGCACGTATAGTGGAAGCACAGAAAGGGATCTGAGTCTACGTGGGAGACTGAAGAAGAAATGAGACAGCATTACCCATGTTTGTTTGCGGAATAACAGGTTTCAGGGACGAAACCTATTTAAGGGGGGTGGACTTGTAACGCCAGGTTATTTTTAACAAAAAAAAAGAAGAGAAGAAGAAAAGATATTTTACCCAAGTTGAGGGGTAAAAAGTGTCAAAAAGGACAAAAGGTTGGAAAAGTAGGTGTAAAGTGGGCATGGCTGCCCACTCTCTTCTTACAACCCCATCATTCGATTTTAGAGAGAGAAAGAGCATAATCCGGGTTTTTGAAGGAAGAACAAGAAGAAGTCGAATTCGAAGTGCTTGAACTCACAGCTAGGGGTGTTCAAAAATATCCAAATCCGAAACCGAATCCGAAATATCCGAAAATCCGAAATTCGGATATCCGAAATTTCGGATATCCGAAAATTCGGATATCCGAACTTCGGATATCCGAAATTTTGGATTCGGATTCGGATAGTGATTTTGAGAATTTTCGGATATTTCGGATATCCGAAATATCCGAAATATCCATATAAAAATTTAAAAGTATTAAATATTAATTAAATATTTTAGATATTTTCGGATATTTTGGATATTTTAACAAAACCTTTGGATATATAAATAAATTTCAATAAAAATTTATTATATTTTTATAAAATTTATTAAAAAATATAATTTTTTTTTGAATTTCGGATATCCGAACGGATATCCGAATCCGAATCCGAAATTTCGGATATCCGAATTTTGGATATCCGAAATTTCGGATTCGGATTCGGATAGTGAAATCCACTATCCGAAATTTTCGGATATCCGAAATTCGGATATCCGAATTTCGGATATCCGAAAATGAACACCCCTACTCACAGCAAACGGTTTTGAAGAAGTCATACTCAAAGTTGCATAAGGCGAGTTCTAAGACCCCTATTTTACACATTTTTGATTGATTTTGGGGCTGGAACACATCTGAAAACTATTTTTGGGAATTTGGGTGAAAAACCCATTCACGAATGTATGTGTAAGTGTATGATTCGTTTGGGGCTGTTATGAACATAAGGTTTCTAAGGCAAACTATGAATTTCAGCGTGATGTTCGACTAAGTACTGTTGATGTATGTTTTTAGGTGTTTTCCTATGATGTGTATGATGTTTAGTTGTTCTAAGTGTGTAGTATGGTAGATCTGTGCTAAGGATGTGTTAAGATGATGATTGAGATCTGAAAATGGCACAAGTTAAGTTGCAGGTCCATTTACCCAACCGCATTAACTAATGCAGATAGCTAAGGAAATGTGGCTAAGGCATTTACTCAGCCGCATTAACTAATGCGGATAGCTAATGAAATGCGGCTAAGGCAATTACTCAGCCGCAATAACTAATGCGGACAGCTAATGAAATGCGGCTAAGGCATTTACTCATCCGCATTAACTAATGCAGATAGCCAATGAAATGCGGACAAGGCGTTTGTTCACCCGCATTTGCTACAGTTCGTCCGCATTTGCTACAGTTCATCAGTATTTCTTGGCCTTAGAGTTATGTTAGGCATGATGATGATAGTGTTGCATGTTTATGCATGATGTTTGTATGTTAAGTATGATGAGGCCCTATATAATGCTGATGACTCATGACTTGTAAATGTCGGTAGTCCTTGTACCGATGTATGTTCATCTTTTCCATATGTATGTTAAGTATGATGTAGCCATTCATGATGGTAATGACTGATGACTTGTAAATGTCGATGTTCCTTGTTTCGATACGTGTTTATCTTTCTGTGTCTTTACGTGTTGCATTAATGAAATGAAACGAAAGTAATAAGAAACGTAAAGTGAAAGATAATGAAAGAGGAACTTGATGAATGAATGCAAGCATTAATGAATGAACGAATGAATGTAAGAAAAGGCTTGCAAGCAAATGTATGGAGGTGCACACCCAATGAAGGTTAGCTCAACGGTGTGCGGGTTAGCTACCCCGAAGGATGCACACTGGGGTTCAATCTTTATGATTGACCATATGTATGGGATCCTTGCCGCTTACCCTAGGTGACTGGATCAACTTCATGCACAATGTTTGTGATTTAATTACCACAGGTCCAGCACCAGCACTCGTGCACAATGTTCGGGGTATAGCGCATGGCATTGATCCAGAACAAAAGGGGAAAGAAAAGTGGTGCATGTACTTGCCCTAGGTGACTGGATCAGTTTCGTGCGCAATGTTCGTGATTAATTACCACAGGTCCAGCACCAGCAGTAGTGCATAATGTTCGGGGTATTGTACATGTCACCGAAAGTAATGAACGTACGAATGAATGTAATGAACGTATGAATGAACGTAACGCGCGAACGAATGAATGTATGAATAAAAGTAAGAGACATACGAACGAAAGAAAGAGTTTATGAATGAATGTGAGCGAAAGTAACGAATGTGAAAGTCAACAATGTACGGTAAATGAACGAAAGCTAATGAATGAATGATGAAGATAAAAACGATATTATGTGTACATATATTGTGTGACCGCATGTATGTAAAGAACGGTTTAACAAAACAAAAGTATGTTTTATTATAAAACTAGAACTCACTCAGCAACGCTGACTTTTTATGTGTTTCCAGTTGACAGGTAGTGTTGCTGAGGATGGCACGAGGCGGCTACTCAGCTCTTTTGGGATGGCATTCTTTTGTTTAATGTTTTGCAATGTAATATGATTGGAGATATTTTGAAATGGGCAAATGTATTACGTTGCATGCATTTATAAAACAAAATGATGTTTATAGAGGATTCGGATAAACGGGATTACTTAAGGAATCCTATTAAAAGAAAGATGATGTTTTTAATGTTTCCGCTGCAACGATCTCTATGTAATGTAATGTAATGTAATGTA
The DNA here is from genome assembly GCA_024085815.1 of Flaveria linearis. Taxonomy (NCBI): domain Eukaryota; kingdom Viridiplantae; phylum Streptophyta; class Magnoliopsida; order Asterales; family Asteraceae; genus Flaveria; species Flaveria linearis. The sequence continues at coordinate 52,491,396 of CM044008.1, read as the reverse complement.
ATGTAATGTAATGTAATGTAATGTAATGTAATGTAATGTAATGTAATGTATGTAATGAAAATTATGTTCTAGTGTGACGAATGACCAGCTGTAAGCGTCCCGGGATCGGGGCCTTACACCATAGGGATCTTCTCTACCCACCGTTGGGTTAGAGGAGCAGTTGGCTAGCCTCAACCGACTGGTGCTCAAGCTGCTCGTGACAGATGATATGAGAGCTAACTAGCTAAATCAGTTGATGGTTGTCAATACTGCTCAGGGCAAACAAATAGCCCATCTGACGGAGAGAGATGCTTCTCATGAGAGAGCATTAGCTAGAGCTCATCGTGCCCACACTGCACAGAATAAGATATTTATGGCTTCGGTGAAGAGGATTGAGGAGGTTGAGAAGAAGAATATGAAGCTTATGCTAAGACTGAAAGGGACAAAGGGTGAGCCCTTGAAGATAAAGGGTGACGGTGATGGTGGAGATGATGATGATGATGATTCCTCTGATGATGAATCAGATGAATCGGATGATGATGATGATGATGAGGTTGAGGCGGAAGGAAGCGGGAAGGTTAAGGATGGAGATGATGAGGATGAGTATGATCATGAAGGTGATGCATCAGCATCAGCCTCAAATCCATCTGCTCAGGAGAGGCGCACAAAAAGGAATCAAGATCAGCGACCATCTTCGTCAGCTTCTCAAGCTGAAGAATCGAGCGATCAAGGCAAAATTAATGATTAGATGTCTTAGTACTTGATAAACTTTTGTACTTGAATTATGTATTACATTGATGTAATTAATGATTATTAATGTTTATTAATGTTTAAATATCTTGATTACTAATTTAGGTGTGATGTGTTTTGAATGTTTCATCAAACAGATGAAGCTCAACAGACGGATGACTATGATGTCACCCCCTTCAGCAAATCAAGACTCAGCTAACCATGATTCTTGATTTGCAAGGGATCGTAAGGCGCTCTGTGAGCTACACCCTGAGGGGGGAGAGATCATACATGATCTTACTGATGAGCAGCTAGCCGACTGTTTAGACTCAATCCTAATGAGCTAGTCAAAGATGCTCCCGAGGTCGATGTTGTGAGTGATGAGGAGCTGCAGGATGTGGATGAAATTGATATTGAGGATATCACTTCCGAAGAGTATCCTCAGTACACTTACCAACAGGGCAATGTTATCCCCAACTTGGGTGACACATTTGGCAGTGCTACTTTCGAGAAGTTAGATGAGACGGAGAAGGAGAAAGAGAAAGAGAAAGATGAAGGAAAAGCCCAAGCCACGGACGCAGATGTCGAGCTAAAGAAGGCTGAGTAGGCAGCGTGTTTAACTGAGATGAAAGCCCAACGAGTTCCTCCAAAGTTGAACGCCTACACCAAACTCTATCGAGTGAAGAAACATCAGAAGGTGTCAGTTAAAATTATCAGTTGGGCATATTTTGAGGACTTGGATGTTTATGTAGTTAAGAGAGAAAAGGGGATTGAGTACTTCAAATATCCTCATGATCTGAAGACTCTTCCCGGTTTTGAGATGAACAGGCTTGCCAATTTAGACCTTTTGTACGCCAACCCGAAGAAGATGTCGGGATGGTTTGAGATGGCGCTCAAGAAGGAATACCACACCAGATGGGTCAACTTCAGGCATCAACAGCCTAAACGGTTCATACATAAGACCGAAGTTGATCCTATCACTGGAAGGCCTAAAGTCGTGCTGAAGTGGAGTCCTCCGCGTACAATGTAGAAGATCCCACTATGGAAAATGCCTCTGGACTTCACTCCACACTTCAAGTGGTGGTATTATGACTGGCGGGCGGGTGAAGCGGTCATAGTTATACATAAGGAAGGAAAGATAGAGACTATTCGGGTATTTGACCCTATGTGGCTCACGAACTTGTCTGCAGATGATGTTTACACTTTCTACAAGTGGCCACTATTCTATGACATGCAGGGCATTATATAAGCTCTACAGTTTCAACATGTGATAAGACTCTGCTTTGCGTTCGAGATACACGCTGGAGTCATAAAATAAGAGAAGTACAAGAAGTTCCAAGAGCACGTGAAGAATGTTAGACATTAGGCTAAACTAGGTCTAAGGGGGAGTTTGTTGATACATCTTGATGTACCTAGTTTATGATCTCAATTGTAAAAGTCTTTCATGTCTTACACTTATGTAATATGATGTAATGTAATGATCTTAATGATATATGAAATGCATTGTGATGTTTATTTGTGATTGATTATGTCATGTTATCATTATATTGAATGTGATTCACGTGTATGAACTAAATATATAGGTTTGATGTTGTTTACATAAGTCTAAGTCAATAAGAACTTAGAAATGTGTTTAACTTAGTCATGTGGACACTCTTGCTACTGGACCATACTTATGGCCCATATGCATGGATGAACCATACTTATGGACCAGTCGCACGACTGAACCAGGTGACTGGATCAATAGTATGATTGAGACATAAGATTGATTCAGTCGCATGACTAAACCTTCAGTCGTGCGTATGAGTCAACCACATGAGTCAGTCGCACGACTAAACCATGCTAATGGTTCAGTTGTACGACTGAACACTAAAAACCTATAAATACCACATAATTAATGGAAAAACATAACACTTTGAATACCTTCATACCCTAGCCGTCCAAAGCGTCCCAATTCGTCAATCCAAGTTCATAGTTCATTCCTGATCGATTCCAATTTGTTCTTAACGTTTGTTACATCGTTAGATCGATTAGGTTATTCATTCTCATTGATTGGATTGCCAATCAAATAGAATTCTGCGCTATTTGATCTGGTTTCACGCAGAATCAGTTAGTACTCCGTACATTCAACAAACATACATTTAATTAAAACATCACAGTGGAAATTAATTAAAACCATTTCATATATATTAATGACAACTTTTGCAAAGTAATACAATATAGTTAACTATTACAAAATGTCATAATTGCATTACATCACAAAAACGTCATTGTTATACTAATGGATGTCATCCCGAAAATGCCAAGTAGCTGCCCCGTGCCATCCTCAGCAACTCTTACCTACCAACTGGAAAATACATAAAAATCAGCATTGCTGAGTGAGTTCTAGTTTTATAAATAAAATACCTTACTTTCGTTAAAACCTTTCTTTACGTTCATACGCGATCATGCATCATACGTACAGATAGAAAATATTATTTTTAACTTTCATTATCATTCATTTTTCATCACCATCATATTCATACATTCTTTCATTTCATGCTTTTCATTAACGTTCTCTTCTGTACACAATCTTTTATTACATACTTTACATTATCTTTTACTTCTGTTTTCATTCTTTCGTAACGTACTTTACATCATTCTTTTACTTTCTTACTTTTTTTTACTTTCTTACTTTCTTACTTTCTTTCGTACGTTACATCATTCTTTTACGTTCATACGGATCGATGAACAAAACCCCGAACATTGTGCAGGAAGCTGATGTTGGGCCTATGGTAATTAAACCACGAACATTATGCATGAAGCTGACCAAGTCACCTAGGGCAAGTCATCTCTCCCATTCATTCAAACTGATTGGTAATATCCTGAACACGGTGCACGAAGCTGATGGTAGGCCTATGGTAATTAAACCACGAACATTGTACACAAAGCTGACCCAGTCACCTAGGGCATACCAAAGTTCTTGTCAATCTCAGTGATTGACCCTGTGTGCATCCTTTGGGGTAGCTAAACCGCATCACTGTTGAGCTAACGACAACATGGTCATGCACCTCCTTTTTATTTGCTTGCAAGCCATTCTTTCATTCATTACATTTTACTTCTCATCTTTGTTATCTTTCACTTCGTTATGTTATTCTTTACGTTCTTTCGTTCATCGTCATATTACGTAAAGCAATAACATAATATTTAACGTATTTTATAGTATAATATAAATACGTTTGAATGCTATTAAAAGATAACACATTATACATACCATACATCATTCATACATACAATAACCCTAAACCATTCCATTATCATGCTTAAAATGAGTAATCATAGCCCATAGGTCAAATCAGGTCAAACCCTATAAATTTTGGTTTTCTTAAAAATTCAGAAAATAATTCTAAGTGTTTAGGCGCATGGGCACTATTTGGGCGTTTCTGCCCTGTTTAGGCAATTTGCCACTATGCGGGCGTCTGATCTTACACCATCAACACTTAGGCGTATGGGCCTTTTTGGGCGGTTGGGTACTATTCAGGAGCATGCCTTGACACTTAGCCAATCTGGGAAAACCCCATATGCTTAGCTACTATTCAGGCGTTTGGGTTCCTGGGCGGTTGGGCACACTTAGAAAATTTGACAGTTGGGCGCATGGGCCACTGTTTAGGCGCATGGGCAACCAACTTGTACCTAATCAACATAATTCAGTTCTCATTCAACCTATTTCATAATCTAAGCTTAGTAGTAACATTCTAAGCATCATCATACAAACATATTCATATATAAATCCCAGATTTACACCTACCCACATACACATTCATACATACTCATACGGGTAATAACCCATTTTCATAAAAACATTCACACATGTATTTCCAGCCCCAAAATTAGTGAAAACATGTAAAAAGGGGTTTTAGAAACTCACCTTATGCAGCTTTCGTGTATGACTTCTTCAAAACTCGAATGCGATGAGTTCAAACGCCTAAAAACTCACCAAAAACACACAACCGAACATACAAACACATGTAAGCATGTAACCAAGGTTAAGTCTAGCCAAGAACACCTTAATAACACAAATTCTTACCTTAAATTTCAAGTTCTTCTTCTTCTTCTCTCTAGAATCCGAATTCTCTGCTCTTTCTCTCTCTAAAAACCGAATAAAAGTTGGTGTGCAAGCTAGAGTGGGTGGCCATGCCCACTTTTGTACCAACTTTTGATACTTTTTGTCACTTTGACACTTTTAACCCCTATACTTGGGTTAAATTACATTTTTCTCCTTTTTATTCACGTTTATTATTTCTTTCTCATCTATAAAGATATCCGGGTGCTACAAGTCCACCCCCTTATATAGGTTTCGTCCCCGAAACCTGTTATTCCTCAAACAGATAAGGGTAATGTTGCCTCATCTCTTCTTCAGTCTCCCACGTAGACTCTGATCCCTTCCTGTGCTTCCACTGTACACGCACAAGAGGAACCACTTTATCCCTTATCCTTTTCTCCTTACGACCAATGATCGCCACTGGTTTCTCCATATAATTGAGCCGTTCGTCTACTTCGATATCTTCCAGTGGTACAACCATAATTGAGCCGTTCGTCTATTCGGAAAGGTCCTATATACCTTGGACTCAACTTACCCTACTTTCTAAAGCGAATGATACCCTTCCAAGGTGAGACTTTCAACATAACCCTATCACCCACCTGGAATTCAATTGGTCTATCTCTTATCAGCATACAACTTTTGTCTATCCTTAGCTGCCTTCATAAAGGCTTTGATCGTTTCTAGTTTCTCCATCGTAGCCTCGATCACCTTAATACTTCCAAACTTTTTCTGACCAATGTCACCACAACAAACGGGTGTCCTGCATCTACTACCGTATAGCATCTCATATGGTGGCATGCCAATGCTGGCATGATAACTGTTGTTGTACGAGAATTTTGCCAATCGAAAATAATCATCCCAACTTCCTTCAAAATCGATCACGCATGCTCGGAGCATGTCCTCGAGTGTCTTGATCATCCTCTCAGACTGACCGTCCATCTGAGGATGATAAGCCGTGCTAATGTGAAACCTCGTTCCCATCAGATCGTGGAATTTCTTCCAAAACTTTGATCTAAACCGAGTGTCACGATCAGATACAATAGACACCAGTACGCCATAACGAGCTACAATCTCCTTGATGAATAAATCTGCTAATCTCTCGGAGGAATACGTCTCTCGGATCGGTAGGAAGTGAGCACTTGTAAACAAGTAAGGTACTTACTCACGTATTCCGCTACGTCACGCTTCATACCCGGCCACCGGTAATCTTTCTTCATATCATGGTACATTTTGGTAGCACCGGGATGAATGGAGTACCGAGTCTTACGAGCCTCATCCATGATCTTTCCACGTAAGTCCCCGTAACGAGGAATCCACATCCGCCCATATCGGGTTCTAACACCGAGAGTGTTTTCACCCAACTCTGCGACTAGGCCTCTCATCCTTTCAGAGTTAAGATGATCTTCTTTCAATGCCTCATCTTGAAACTCCTTGACTTGCGTCATCACATTAGAGGTCATAATCAACTGATAAGCCTTCACCCGAATCAGCTCGGGTCTTTCCTTTCAGCTAAGGGCATCTGCCACCACGTTAGCCTTCCCCTAATGGTAATGGATCTCGCAATCATAATCCTTTATGAGCTCCAACCATCGCCTCTACCTCATATTCAAATCTTTTTGCTCGAAGAAGTACTTCAAGCTTTTGTGGTCAGTGAAGATGGTGTTAAGCTCAATAATTGGATAAACTGAAGCTTTCCAAATCACAATCACACCCGACTGAAGATCTCATTATACAAGTTCAGAGACCAAGTTGATTACAACAAAAACAACAATACAAGACAATACAACGTGACAAAGTCAAGATCAAGACAATTAGAAAATCAAAATTAGGTCATGTTGTACTAATAATATAAATAGACCCACTAGTGCATTTTTGCAAGTGTGGCTTTTTGTGTGTGTTTCTCATGGTGTAAATCACCACCCAAGGAGAAATCCTCTCCTTTGGGTGGGTTTGATTTCACCAGCCATTTATGAATCTCGTTATAACTTGTTATCAACATCAATTAAATCATAACATTATTATTATCCATGTCTTTGTTTTTTGATTCACACACGTCCACCCATCTTAATTTTGAATTTTCAGATCTAAAAGTGATGAATCCTAAGATCCAAGCTTAATGAATCTGAAATATTGATTTAGTAGATGGTGCACTTCGTCCCGTATAGAGAGAGAAAGAGCAGAATACGGGATTTGAAGGAAGAATGAGAGAGGAAGAAGACTGATTTGAGGAACAAGATCTCACGGCGACCGACTTTGAAGAAGCCATACTCAGCAACACAAGGTGAGTTCTAAGACCCCTCTTTTACGCGTGGAATACCTATTGGTGGTGTAAAAGTTGATGAACAAGCTAAGCCTAATGCTAATGATTCAGTAATAAAGGAGTGGAGAAGTTTTTTGAATGAATTTTTAGGGCTGGAACACATCGTGACACTGTTTTCGAGCTTTGAGTGCTTAATCCGTGTATGTATGTACGAGTATGCGTGTGTATGGTCCGTTCAGGTTGCGATGCATACTGTATATAAGATTTCTAGGGCAATTATATGAATTACAGCATGTTGTTCGTGTGCGTACTGTTAATGTATGTTTTAGGAGTCTTTCCTATGATGTGTGCGCGGTGTAGCCTGTTTAAGAAGATGGTATGATAAATCTGTACTAATGAGGGTGTTATGATGATGAATGAATTATGGAAAAGAGCACAGGTTAAGTTGCAGGTCACTTACTTAGCCGCATAGGCTAATGCGGGTAGCTAAACGAAATGTGGCCAAGGCAGACTTCAACCGCATTGACCAAACGCGGATGACTAAGGAAATGCAGCCGTGGCATTTGCTCAGCCGCATTGACCTAATGCGGACAAGTCGGGAAGAATAGCCAAGGCATTCTTCATCCTCATTAACTAATGCGGGTAGAATATGAAATGCGATTGAGGCATTCCTTAGTCGCATTGTCTAATGCGGACAGTATGGAAATGCGGTTAAGGCATTTCCTCATCCGCATTGCCCAATGCGGATGGCCAAGGAATGCGGATGAACCAAGGAGGGAAATGCAGGTACACACTTAGCAGAATTCTGACTTCTGGGAAATTAAAATGAGTAAGATAGGCTTTGACCTAGAGGGTTCCCGGGGGTTATGTAAGTTGACTTTTGAGGTCCTAAATGGTATGACAATGTGTGCTTAATGGTCATGCTTGGTGTATGTTATGTATGTATGATGCCTTGTATGACGAAGCATGGATGATATGTGTATGCTCATATGATATTGTATGTTTATCTTTCCAAAAATTTACGTATTATGATAAGGAATGAACAAGTATTATGTAACGTAAAGTGAAAGATAATAAAAGAGGAACATGATGATGAATGCATGTAGTGATGAATGAATGAAAAGGAAATATGATGATGAATACATGCATTAATGAATGAACGAAAGAATGTAATAAAGGCTTGCAAGAAAATGTATGGAGGTGCACACCCCTAGCAGGTGTTAGCTCAACGGTGTGCGGGTTAGCTACCCCGAAGGATGCACATTGGGGTCAATCTGTGTGATTGACCATATGTATGAATGGGATCCTTACCGCTTACCCTAGGTGACTGGATCAGCATTAGTGCACAACGTTCGTGATTGATCATCACAGGTCCAGCACCCGCAGTAGTGCACAATGTTCGGGGTATAGCATATGGCATTGATCCAGAATGAAAGTGGAAAGATAAATGGCGCATGTACCTACCCTAGGTGACTGGATCAGCATTTGTGCACAACGTTCATGGTTGATTACCACAGGTCCAACACCAGCAGTATGGCATGATGTTTGGGGTATTGTACATGTCATCGAATGTAATGAACGTACGAATGAACGTATTGAATGTATGAATGAAGTAAATGAACGTACGAACGAAAGTAAACAATGAATGAACGAACGTGAATGATAACGATGAATGGTACACGAATGAAAGTTAATGAACGAATGATGAAGATAATAATAATATTATCTACGTGTACGTATGTTGTGTGACCGCATGTATTTAAGAAAGGTTTTTATGAAAGAAAAGTATGTTTTTATTATAAACTAGAACTCACTCAGCAACGCTGACTTTTTATGTGTTTCCAGTTGGCAGGTAGTGTTGCTGAGGATGGCACGAGGCGGCTACTCAGCTCTTTTGGGATGGCATTCTCCTTTTGATAATGCTGCCAGGCAATGTGTTGTGGGCTCATAATGCACGCAACACATTATGTTGCATGCAAGTGCAAGATTCCTTGAGGATCCCGATAAACGGGATTACTTAAGGAATCTTCTTTAAATTAGTTTTAATGTATTTGTAATAGAGGTCACTGTATATGACCTTGTGTTTGTTGAGGATTCAGATAAACGGGATTTCCTAAGAAATCCTCAGATTTATATGCTTCCGCAACAATCATAGTAAAGTTAGGCAATGTAAAGAAAGCTTGTATTTTGTATTCGAATCAACAATGTAATGCATTGTAAAAGCTTTTATGATGAAATGAGAATGTACTTCTTATCAATTTTGTTGCGTTATTTTACTTAGTGTATGTAAACTATATGTTGAAGTGCGATGAATGACCAACTGTGAGGTGCCCGGGAACGGGACCTTACCTTTTTGATAGTGTGCCAGGTGCCTAGGAGCTGCCGGATGAGAGGGGAGATCATGCTTGATCTCCCCTTGCCAAGAGTCTTGATTCTTAAGTTGTAACGAGCTTAACATCGTTAGGTTTTATCAATGAAATCATTCGATTATTGTCCGTACTATTGTTTATCTTTTGGTTTATCACCTTCCGTCAAGAACATGCTCGGATGTTTACCGATCCAGTGACTTCACATAGGCCAAATAGGCACTATATCCACGCCTCATGCACTTTCCCGCTACTGCCATTGAAATCACCTTCGAAAGTGTCGTAACTCAATCACCATATATCGTCACCGAACTCCCGTCAGCCGTTGTCAATCTAATCATCTTCTTGCAACATACAATGTTCGACTCGTAGTCCGCTAACCAATCCATTCCTAGGACTACATCAAACCCTCCTATGGTCATCACAAACAGTCTAGCAGGAAACTTATGACCTTCTAGTTCTATGTCACAACCCTCAATCAAGTCAGAAATCCTTGTAGACTTACCTATGGCAGTTTCTACATCAAAGGGCTCATCAATGCATATACTACTAACAGGCAAATTAGCATAGAAAGCAGCAGAAATAAAACTCCTACTACCCCTAGAGTCAAATAACATAGAAGCAAGAGTTTGGTTTACTAGAAACATACCTGACACAACATCGGGGTCCGTCCTAGCCTCCTCCCTGGTCATTATGAATGCCCTGGCGCTTGCCCTTTGCTCCTTATTTGGAACTCTCTTCCCTTGGCTTCTTGCACTCCCTGCTCAGGTGGCCTACTTTACCATAGTTAAAGAACCTCACTGCTCTGCAATTTCTAGAGATGTGGTCGGGCTTCCCGCACTTGAAACAAACATTTATCCCCAGCCTGCACTCACCAGCATGCTCCTTCGCACACTTACCGCACTTCTTCAATCCCGATCCTGTTGCAACCACCCGTCGATCATCCACCCTAGCCTTATTATTATTGGGGGCAAAGCCACCATGCCCAAACCGTTTCCGGTTCCAGTTCCAGTCATCGCCACCAATCTTCTTCCCTTCAACCACCATCACCTCCCTCTCATCGTACAATCTTCTACCCAAATTAACCACCGACCTAAACGTACTCGGTCGGGCGGCGATCATGTGCCTACGGATATCCGCCGGCAAGCCCTGGATGTATCTTTTGATCTTCTGTGAAAGGGGTATCACCTGATCCGACACCAGCCGTGCCATCTTGTTGAACTTGGTGCTGTACTGTTGATGTGTCATGGTTCCCGCCTCCAGCTGCAGGAACTCTCTCTCCACCTTGTCCAACTCCTGATGAGGACAGAACTCCTCAATCACCAACTTCTTCAGCTCACTCCACCTCATTCTACCAATCACCCTGCTACCCTCGGCTTGGACAATGTTGTCCCACCAACATAGAGCTGAGTCCACAAATGAATGAATGGCAAACTACACCTTCTAGTTCTCCCGGCACTTGCTAATTTCAAGAACAACCTCCATTTCCGTCACCCATCAATGAGCAGCAGCAGTAGTGCCATTACCATTAAAGGTAGGGGGCTTGCATCTTTGGAATGCCCTATAGTTACAGCCTCATGCTGCCTCCAGCACAGGCTCTTCTACCTTCTCTTCCTCATCAGTAGGGATAACCATCTCGGTCTCAGGTTGTTCTCTCCCTCCTGAGGACCTGTTCCTATCCTTCCTCTCTCCTTCTCTAACAGCTTTAATCACTTTGGTCACTACAGACGGCAAGATCGTCTCCATGACCTAATGAACCTCCTCCACCACGACCTCCTTCACCGAGGCTCTCAAATTAGCACTCTCATCACCACTCTCCAGATGAGGGGTCTCAGGACCCTGTACCTTCCTCTTGTGACCCGTGGTCCAGCACCACGTCCACCACGTACTCTACCACGTGAAGCCTTAGAAGATCTACCTCCAGCTATCCTCTAACACACTATAAGATTCAAACACTAACACGGTCATTCAAGGTAATAGCTTAGTTTATATCAAGTATAGTAAGTCCCTAATTACAGTGGCCAGTTGTGATTAGCCACTTACTTTACTCTTCATACCCCAAGCATTTCCTATCCTGACTACATCAGTATCTAAATCTACTAAGGGCAAACAGACCAAATAACATGCGCACATAATACCGGTTAACATTAAAGAAAATACCTGATGGCACGTAGCTACTTGGACTGGCATCCCTTCCCTTTGTCCTATTCTCAGTTTAAGTTTACGTTTCTTTTGAAAATATTTACCCATTTCACTTAAACTTTAGCTCTGATACCAACTTGTAAGGCCCCGTTCCCAGGCATCTCACAGTTGGACTATCATTGCACAAAACACATAAACATACATTTAAGTAAAACATCGCAAGGGAAATTAATTAAAACCATTTCATATATATTAATGACAACTTTTGCAAAGTAATACAACACAGTTAACTATTACAAAATATCATAATTGCATTACATCACAAATACGTCATTATTATACTAATGGATGCCATCCTAATGATGCCAAGTAGCTGCCCCGTGCCATCCTCAGTAACTCTTACCTACCAACTAGAAAATACATAAAAGTCAGCGTTGCGGAGTGAGTTCTAGTTTTATAAATAAAATACCTTACTTTTGTTAAAACCTTTCTTTACTTTCATACGCGATGATGCATCATACGTACAGATAGAAAATATTATTTTTAACTTTTACTATCATTCATTTTCCATCACCATCATATTCATACATTCTTTCATTTCATACATTATCTCTTACTTTCGTTCTCATTCTTTCGTAACGTACTTTACATCACTCCTTTACTTTCTTACTTTTTTTACTTTCTTACTTTTTTTCGTACGTTACATCATTCTTTTACTTTCATACAGATCGATGAACAATACCCCGAACATTATGCATGAAACTGATGCTGGGCCTGTGGTAATTAAACCGTGAACATTGTGCATGAAGCTGACCCAGTCACCTAGGGCAAGTCATCTCTCCCATTCATTCAAACCAATTGGTAATACCCCGAACATTGTACACGAAGCTGATGCTGGGCCTGCGGTAATTAAACCATGAATATTGTGCACGAGGCTGACCCAGTCACCTAGGGCATACCAAGGGTCTTGTCAATCTCAGTGATTGACCCTGTGTGCATCCTTTGGGGTAGCTAACTCGCATCATAGTTGAGCTAACAACAACATGGTCGTGCACCTCCTTTTTATTTGCATACAAGCCATTCTTTCATTCATTACATTTTACTTCTCATCTTTGTTATCTTTCTGTAATACCCAGATATTTTTATAGACGAGATAGAAACAATAAACGTGAATAAAAGGAAGAAAGTGTAATTTAACCTAAGTAGAGGGGTTAAAACTATCAAAAAACTAAAAGAATAAAAAGTTGATGCATAAAGGGATATGGCCGCCCATAAATCCCCTGCACACTTCATCCTCTTCGATTTTAGAGAGAGAAACAGCAGAGAATTTGAATTTCTAGAGAGAGAGGAAGAAGAGGAGTTCGAATTCAAGGTAAGACTTCCTTGTTTTGAGTTGTTCTTGGTCGACCTATGCCTCGGTTATATGCTTATATGTGTTATTGTATGTTCAGGTTGTGTGTTTTAGTGGGTTGTTGGTGTTAGAAACGTCTGAGAAGCTCAAGTGAAGGGTTTAAACTCAAAGGCAGCTAAGGTGAGTTTCTAGAACCCCCTTTTTACATGTTTTAAACGATTTGGGGTTGGAAAATGCATGTAAACATGTTTTCATAAAAAATGGGTTTTGTACCCGTATGTATATATATGAATGTGTATGTTATAGGTGTAAGTTCGGGATTTATTTTTATTATGTTCATGCTATAATGTTTATAATGTTAGTACTAAGCTTAGATTATGATATAAGATGTTTGGGGAATTATTTATGTCGAATAAATGAAAGTTAGTTGCCCATGCGCCTAAATAGTGGCCTATGCGCCCAACGATCAAATTTCCTAAGTGTGCCCAACCGCCCAAAAAAATCCCAAATTCCTAAATAGTGCCCAACCGCCTAAGTGTCCATGCGTCTAAGTCAGGCCCATGCGCCTGAATAGTAACAGAACGTCTGGAAAATTTCCCAGAATGACTAAGTGTCAGGTCCAAGCGCCTGAATAGTGCCCATGCGCCCAAAAGGGCTCATGCGCCTAAGTGTAAATGACTGAGTGTAAGTCCAGACGCCCGTATAGTAGCAAAACGCCTGAACAGGGCAGAAACGCCCAAAAGTGTCCATGCGCCTAGACACTTGGAATTATTTCTGAAATTTTTGGAAGACCCAGAATTTTAGGGTTTGACCTGATTTGAGTTATGGGCTATGATTACTTGTCCTAAGCATGATTATGTGATCTTTTAGGGTTATGGATGTATGATTGTTATATGGTATGTATAATATGTTATCTTTTAATGGTATGCATACGTATTTATTTTATGCTATAAAATACGTTAAATATTATGTTATTACTTTAAGTAATATGACAAATGAATGAAAGAACGTAAAGAATAGCATAAAGAAGTAAAAGATAACAAAGATGAGAAATAAAACGTAATGAACGAAAGAATGGCTTGCAAGCAAATAAAAGGAGGTGCATGACCATGTTGTCGTTAGCTCAACTGTGATGCGGGTTAGCTACCCTAAAGGATGCACACAGGGTTAATCATTGAAATTGACAAGGCCCTTTGGTATGCCCTAGGTGACTGGATCAGCTTCGGGCACAATATTCGTGGTTTAATTACCACAGGTCCATCATCAGCTTCGTGCACAATGTTCTGGGTATACCAATTGGTTTGAATCAATGAGAGAGATGACTTGCCCTAGGTGACTGGATCAGCTTCGGGCACAATGTTCGCGGTTTAATTACCACAGGTCCAGCATCAGCTTCGTGCACAATGTTCGGGGTATTGTTCATCGATCCATATGAAAGTAAAAGAATGACGTAACGTACAAAGAAAGAAAGAAAGAAAGAAAGAAAGAAAGAAAGAAAGAAAGAAAGAAAGAAAGTAAAAGCATGATGTAAAGTACGTTACGAAAGAATGAGAACGAAAGTAAGAGAATGTTAATGAAAAGCATGAAATGAAAGAATGCTATGAATATGATGGTGATGGAAAAATGAATGATAATGAAAGTTAAAAATCATAATTTCTATCAGTACGTACGATGCATGAACGCGTATGAAAGTAAAGAAAGGTTTTAACGAAAGTAAGGTATTTTATTATAAAACTAGAACTCACTCAGCAATGCTGAATTTTATGTATTTTCCAGTTGGCAGGTAAGAGTTGCTGAGGATGGCAGGGGGCAGTTACTTGGCGTTTTTGGGATGGCATCCATTGTTGGAGCTGTAAAAGATAGTCTATATTATCAACACAGTGAAAGTCAACAAAAGTCAACATCACGGTCAAAGTCAACAAAAGTCAAACCCGACACGTTCAAGACGAGAAACCAAGACGAGACTTTGAAGATTTAGATGACTAGGAGTTTTATTGTAATAAATATATTTTGTGTGAAGAAAATATATTTTATCTTGTTTTTAGTCATTTTTATGCTTAATAAGTAATTTTGCATTAATTAGGCTAAGTCTAGGGAGTTAAGTGCAATTAGCAAATATTAGTCTAGACTATAAATAGGTTAATTGTCATTAGTGTTGGGTATGGTTGGATGACCAATAGATTGAGGGATTACTTGTAAACACATTATTAGTAATCTAATTGAAGATCAAAGGGGTTTTGATTGTGATTATCATATTTTGATCTATAATCTTCATGATTTGATTCAAGTGTGCTTATTCCTCGATTTACAATTTGATATCAGAGCCATTTTGGATCAAATTCTGTGAAGATTTGAAGATTTTTAGAGAGAGAAGTTGAGGTTTTGGTTGTTTTTGTTCAATATCAAGTTTTCATCAATTTTAGATCAAATTCGTGTGTATTTGATATGAAATTTGCTTGAATTTTGTTGGTTGTTGGTTGGGGAAGCTCTGTTAATCATTAGATCTCAAATCCATTAAGTTTTTGATGATTTCAGATGATTTCGTGTTGAAAAAGTTTTTCAGCTTCGTTCAGCAAAATTATCTGTTCATCCAGCGAAACTACGAGTTCTTCCAGCGAAACTACGAGTTCTTCCAGCGAAACTACATCGGTTATCCTCATTGAAGTTGTTTTCTGCTGTCCTGCGAAACTAGTTTCATTGAACGAAAGTTCAACAGTGCTTGTGGGTGATTTACAAGCGAAATTGCTGCCGAAAGTATCATTGAACGAAAGTTCAAGCTTATTTCGTGCGAACTTGTCAGCGAAACTAAGCTGTTTTAGGCATTTGGCTAGCGAAACTGCTGCCGAAATTTCCAGCAAAACTACTGTCGGCTCAGCGAAACTAGAGTTCACAGCGAAACTAGCTCTGCGAAACTATAATTTCAGCGAAACTATCATTTCTTCAGCGAAATTCGAATGTTAAAGATGACTTTTTTCCCTTAGTTGGGATTAATTGAGTTCATCCTGATAAAGAAATTTTCATCGATTTTGCAAGATTTATAAAAAAAATACAAACTGACCTGGCAGCTTGACCCCAGTTGCTAAGATTGTCTAGCGTAACACTTAAAAAAATTAATATTATTCCCGGGGGAGAATTATTTTACAAATATTGGGAAAAATATTTTTAGAGGGGTTAATTGCAAAAAAAATAAATAAAAAATGGCTTTTGCAGAACTGTTTAAATCCTTCGAATCTGATAATCTCACAATTGCATAATGTCGGTTTGATAATTTTGCAGCTTTAAAGAATGAAAAGATGTCCGATTTTGTTGATCATTTTCTGTTGGTGGCAAGAAATTTGAAGAAGTTTGATAACCAATTGGGAAATCATGAACAAGTTCTAAGATTGCTTGATTCCCTTCCATCAGAATGGAGCTCACACGTCAAGTCGATTAAACGAGATAGAGGTTTTCGGGATTACAAACTGATGAGGTGATCAACAAATTGAAATAAATTGAGTTGGATATCAAACGTCGTGAGTACTATGAAGCGACATATCTAACTCCAAAGATCACTTCAAACTCAAAAGTGAAACCAGAAGAGAGATCAGATTCTAGCACCAATTCTGAAGGTTTACCGAAACCTGGAATTGAAGAGGTGCAATAGGAGCTTAAGCAGACATCAATGGGTAAAGGTGGAGCTGAGTTGAATGATGAAGTTTATAATGTTGAGAAGGAAGAGGAATGGAAGCGAAATACCCGAGTTTGCAACTGCGAGAAGGTTCTTGCTGCTGAAAGAGTCATCCTGGATCTTCCATACGAGACAGTTCAGGATATGTGTTCTTCTGCTTGTAAAATCCATTTATTTGGTGTGTATAAAGCTAATAGGTTACTTTTAGATAACCAAAAGGATTTAACCACCATAAACACGGAACTTAAAAAGAATGAAGCCAAGTATTTCATAAAATTAAATGAAGCTTTAAAAGAAAATGATCATTTAAAACGAACTCTTCTTGAAAGAAATGTTGAAATTAATCTTTTAAACGAAAGAGTCACCTTGGCTGAATTTGAAACAAGCAAGCTTAAAACAAAGCTTGATAGATGGACCATATCCGGAATGAAACAGGAAGAGCTACCGTGTAAATAAAGGGGAACTAGGATTAAAACAAGAGTGGGTTGTGGTGAAAATCCATACGTCTATCCTCCTCCTAGAACCCATTGTTACTCTCCTATGCCTCAACCTCATCCATCTAATGATTTGACTGAAGCTGCAGACACTAATAGTTTAAATGCAGTTTTAAGCAGCGTTAATCTTAAAGAGCTTAGAGATGTGCAGGATTCTCCTGTAGGTTTGGGATTCCTCAGGCAGGGATCTGATGAGAAGATTAATGATGATTTCACCTCTTGTGTTCCAAAACCAATATCAGTTGCTTCTCCAACCTTCTTCAACAAATTCAAAACAGGTAATATTCCTTCGTTTGTTCCTGTCAGGTTTGTTAAAGAAGGAACAGTTGTCGAATCATCAAGCAATCAGAATCCTATAATCAAAGCCGACACAATAAAAGGTGTCAATCAAGATCCGTTGGAGAAAGATCTATGTATACGAGACTGGATAAGCTCAGATGATGAATCAAACACACAGGAGCGTGTTGGTTCCTCACAGATCGAGATATCTCCTGACATTGTCAAGTATCAAAAGCTTCCAAAAGCTGAATCAAGACCTACACGGATCTCATCTCCAACTGCAAAACAACCCAGTCAATCAGTAAAGATTTCATTCACTGCTCAGCACGGGAAACTTCAGAACAAGCAAGAATCTGCTATGAGCTCAAAGCAATCCTCATCCCCACCTGCACCATACGGGACTACAAAGAATCAAAGGCCTTTCAAGGCTTGTTTTGAGTGTGAAAAAGAAGGTCATGTGGTAAAGAAGTACCCTCAAAGACTTGCTTCGAATGGTAAAGGCAAAACAAATTGCTTCTCCGAATGAAGTCTAAAAAGAATGTTCTAGATGGTAAAGGCAACACGAGTTGCTTCTCTGGATCAAGAGGTAAAAAGCATACATCTTTGAATGGTTGGATGAAAAACTCTCCATCCAAACCTTTTCATGTGAAGCTGGTTTCACATGATTCAAAGATGAAAATGACCAAAGGTTTAAAACCAAATTCTTTTCCTTCTGGTCTTAAAGAGAAAATGATTTCCAAATTTAATATATTCAAATCCAAATTAATTAAACCAAAACAAATTTGGCAAATTAAAAAGAAGGATACAACAATCCCCGATGGTTTAAATGGTTGTGTACAAAAGCATGTTTCTTATATTGATGAAAAAGGAACTTCCAGGACTATGATGGTCTGGGTTCCCATTTCAATTTAATCTATTTATGAGTGCAAGAATAATTCAGGAGGACTGTTAGTAATCCGGTTTACTGACAGAGATTGTTTCTAATTCAAATTTGAGGCAGAACAAACAGGTTAAGGTTACGGTATTTTATTCACAATCTGGATTTTTATCTACACAATCATCGTTCTCACTTCACAATCACTGCATATTCCTTGACAATTCATTTCTTTATTCCTATCAGTGTAGATTGGAAGACCTTCTTTTGTAAATTTCTATTTTTGTACAGTTTTTTTAAATAATAATAATACATAAGAAATATAAAAAATATAAAAAATATAAAAAAATAAAAAAAATAAAATAAATTAAAATAAAAAATAATAATAATAAACTAAAAAAATAAAAAAACAAAAAAACAAAAATAGGTTTGCAAAAATAGAAATTTAGGGGGAGAGTATAGTAAATAAAAATGAAAAGAGAACTGGGAACTTGATTCGAGATGACTAAGAAATGATTGTATATCATCTTGAAATGCTTGTTTTTGCATGACTTGCGTTTTAAAATAAGAAATGATAGTAATTGATGTTGTTATCTGATTTACATCTTATTTTTAATTGCAAATAATAGAAAAACAAACAGATTTTTTAATGATATGCTTGATAGACTCAGCCTGAAGAATAACGTAGACAGCAGCATAATGATTTAAATTAAAATATATACTTAAGGACGTTTGGATTTACTTAATCATTTTGGCCAGCACAAAAACTGAGTCCCGACAAAAATTGGATTTGTCACACCCCAACCTTGACGGCGGAATCGTCGAGGCGTGAGAGTTACGATTGTTCATAGCCACATAACGCTATTGCCTGAAACATTTTAAAAATAAAAGGTCAACATATTGTTGGTGAGCATTCTATAGCTTTGATTACATAAGTATATAAAAGATGGCAATTCATGTTGTAAATTAGAGAACAAGGTAACTAGGGATGTAAGACAGAATGCACAATCAAACCTTGACAAAGTTTTACAAGTCTCAAACGTGTACTTGGACCAACCAAGTTATAAGTATATACGATTAGCTAAGTGTACTTGGATCAACCAAGCAGGCTTGTCAGGCCCATAGATCTATGACGTCGCCAGGCTAACAATAGTTAATGATTGTACATGTATTCGACATTACATGTTAGCTACAATATTCAACTAATCACAACACACAAGTAAATTGCCATAAGTTTACAAGAATCAAACGTTTACAAGTGCAATGATTAATAAGTAACATGTTTCACCCCAAAGTGTGAAAATATGAAAAAGGGGTATAGAAGTACTCACATGACGTATAGGTGTATATTGGATGATGATTATTACGAATATGAATAATCGTTCCAACGAAATCCCTCACAAGGTACCTAAGAATATATATATTTACAGGTTTAAGTTCAATATTAAGTTTGACATTAGACGTGCACTAGGGTTTTAGGATTTTTGAGGTTTTTATATTTAAATTGTAACACACATAAGTTTTAGAAAAATATATGTATTACTTAAATATTAAATTTTAAAGAAACAACAAGAATAAAATTTATTTGTAATAATTGATAACGTCTAAATAAACTTCTGTAATTATTTGAAATACTCATGATTAATAAATTAAATGATGATTTTTGCTATAATAATAGTTTAGTAGTTTAAACTATTATTTAAGGTTTATTTTTACAAATTAATCTAATTATAACTTTTGAAAAATAATTAATTTATCAAAATATTTTTATAATAAATAATTTGGTAGCTTTAAAAAAATATACTAAGTTTATAAAACATTTTTTTATAATTTTTAGAATTTTTCTTATATTTTTTAAGGCTGAAAAAGCTATTAAAAAAATAATGGGGTGGCCGGGTTTCGAACCCGTGACCTCTGAGTTTGCAAGTGAACTGTGAACCAGTAAACCGAAGGCCTGAGTCGCGTTAGAGAATGGTTTTTAATTGTTTTAAACACAGGTTCAATCAAACCCCCGATTCATCCGAGCCCTAATTCGATCGAAGCCCCAATTGAACCACCAATCGAATCAGTTAATGTTTATGATCATGGGGCTTTTGTTCCCCTAATGAAATCGAGTGTAAAGATGTAAACAATTACCCATATGATGTCGATTGGGTGTTGAACCCAACAAGAATAGATCCGCGATGAAGGTGTTGATCGATTGATGCTCAAACCTTGATTATAATCAGATTAATTTCAAGGGAAGCTTCGTATGATGATCTGGAAACAAAACCCTTTGCCAGTTTAAGTTAAAACAGCTCGGGGATTGGATTTCAAACAGGTTGCAGGCCGACGGGTTCGAGTGGTTCGAATGGTGGTGCTTTGTTGTTTTTCGAATCGAATTGAAAGAAATGGATACTTGTAAATGATTAAAGTTTGATAATGCGTGATTTAATTTGATTATCTTCGAGGTTTTAATGCGATTTATGCGTGTAAAGTTGCCGAGAGACATGGGATCGAGAAAGAGGACAAAGGTCGATGATGGGTGGTGGGGTTGGAGAAGAAAGTGTTTTTTTTTATATTTACACCAATGGTCCCTGAGGTTTCCAAAAGTTTACACCAGCGATTTACAGTTTTGTTTTAGTTTTAGTTTAATTACAATTTAGCCCCTTGAAGATTTGTATTGTTATTATTTCATGTAACAATATTATTAGTCATAAGTCTTAATATATTAAAACCTATATTATTATTATTAATGTTATTATTATTAACAATATTAGTATTTGTATTAGTATTATTATTAATAATATCAATTATTTTTAAGATTTTACAAAGTTAATTTTTTTTAACGGAAATTACGAGATGTTACAGTCTCCCCTACTTTAAGAAAGTTCGTCCCGAAATTTAATTTCAAGGAAAACTTATGATGAAGGATGAGTATACCACCGTGATTGACGTTTGATTATGGGTGAAATACGATAGTTATCGGCAAACTAAATCTTTAGGTTTTGACCCATGAAACGTTGGGAAACGATGATGAGTTTCTGAGGTGTATTAGACTTATAGGTCACACAACTCTCATTATCTAGAATGAGTTTATGTAATAAGGTGATGTCTTGAATCCAATGAAGTATCCCCAAGTGCCACTATATATAATGACACAAGCTTAAAGCATATCTTGTGAATATGTATTTCACCTTTGACCAACTATTGGTCTAAGAATAATACACCATGCGATGATCTTGGAAAAAGTTTACAACGATGGTTAAGAATATTATTAAAAATAGAAAATGAATCAATCGTTCAAAGTAACGATCGATGTTTTAACGCCATACCACATTATACGAATATTTGAAACAGATACAGGTCAATTTCTCGACGTTGTGAGATAATGGGTCGAATTGAATTTCTAGCCAATCAGTCATTAATACACCTATTGTCATCATGACCGCTAAGATAAAATGCACTTAGTGAATGAAAAGTTAAACAGGAGATTCACGGGAACACGGTTTTGTCGTATGTAAAGGTAAGACACTTGGGCACATACCAAGTTACGTCTTTTCCTTTATGCCAAACCCATGACTACAAATTACGAAGGTTTATGAACCATTATATCCACGTCACAATGAGGATAATAACGAGTCTTGTTGATCGAATCAAGATGGAGTTTTAAGGATTTCCAAGGTTACGGATTCTAAATCGATTCAAGAAGTGATACAAACAATAAGAAAGGTATGTGTAACCATGTTTTGCAAGGTAACAAATTTCCAAATGCAGATTTGCATACGTAATTCATCAAAATTAAAGTTGATAAGTAAGGAATAAACGGTTCGATGTAGCTAGATCGAGTCAAAACATGAAGATAGAGGGAAAGAAATCGATTTAAGAATTTAAATGCTCTAAACTGGGAATCAAAATCAACCTAAAACGATCGGGTCTCATTTCAAGTTCAGAGATCATGCTTTGGCTTGATAGGTCAAAACACTAACATTGATTCATCCTTCAAGTTACTACATGTTTCTCGTCACTTGATTACAACCTTGGTAAGTTGAAGATCAAGAAATGAGAATAGTCATTAAGGTGTGGTTTTCACTCCTAACTTGATGGTGTATTCCCAAGGTATGTCCACCAACTTACCAATCAACCAGTTTGATCCCAACCAATTATTGAGGATTCACATAAATAAGACGTGGTAACTCACCATTAAGGTAAGGAAAATCACTCCTATCTTAACGGTGAAGTTCTTACAAAAACAAAATATAACAAAATGAACTTCTTCATCAAAATCCAGAATTCACTCCTACTTTGACGAGGTCGTTTCATTTGAGAAAATTACAATCTATAAAAATGAAATTATCATCAAGGTATGGAATTATGCCTATCTTGATGATTGAGTTCCATAATAACAAGAAAACAATCAAAGATTAACATTTGTCACCAAAGTACGGGTTTCAATCCTATTTTGGCGAGATCATGTCATTTGTGAAGTGCAAGTTACAATGAGAATAATTAAAGTCAATCCTCAGGATGAGGAATTTGCCCTAATCCAGAGGGTGAAATTTCATAAAACACACAGTTGGAAACCATTTATCGAAACGAATAGAGAATCATCAAAGTAAGGGAATCACCCCTGTTTGATGAGTTAGAATTGTTTAGGAGATATGAGTGTTCGTAGTCATAGGTTGACTTACAAACTCTTACATCCCCCACAGTGCAAACGGTACGAAGTTTGACAAAACAGCGAAAAGAACAAAATATCAACTTAGAAATTCAAGAAATTTCAAGTTACAACAATGTAACAAAAGGGAAAATCATGATTACAAGCTTAAGATCAAAGTTCGAGATAACATAATTTGTTGTGGTGTTCAAATCTAGGTGGTTTAAATCGGGAAAACGAAATCAAGGACAGTAATTATTCCACACCACAATGAGATGTGAACATTTAATCGAAAGGAAATACATGGACTTCTCAGGATAGGAGCTCAACCATAGTTTAATTGAAGACACGCGTATTTTTAAGTGATAACAAAGTTATAATTAGTTTATTTGATCATTGAGGTGAGTGACCACTTATAATATTTGAGTTAACAAAGTTAACATTCAATTAGCAAAGTATCCCGAGATGTAGGAATTTCGTCTACAGCATTGCATGTTCTTAGTTATAGGTCACCTCATTAAAAGGATTTAAGAACCATAAGTAACGGTTTAAAGTTTCGAAGACCATACGGTTTAGATTCCCAATATCTTTGGGTATACTAAGAGTCATGTTTACGTTGGTCGAGGTATAGGAATAGTCACAAACGCTGAGTTCAATACCGTTACACGTTACACGTTAAGCGTTTAAACGTAAGAGTTGCAATGTAGGATGAGTTTAATATTAAGAGGAACATTATTTAGGTTAAGAATGAGAAGATATTAAAACTTTGGTGATAAACCCGTTTAAGGATTCAAGGATTTTTAGAATGCAAAAAGGATGGTTCCATTTGGTAACTCATTACCATTTGGAATCGTTGACACGTCAAGGTAAATTGACTCATTTGCCTTAGAGATTTGTGTATTTTGACCATAGTTTATCACTCATCCCAGAAATCCCCAGGTAGCGTAACGGGTCTCACAATGAGATTTATACGAATACGCTTGCCTTAGCCCTAAGGCCTTTTGCCAGGAAATCCAGAATACAGGTGTCTATGTATCACACAAATTTCTTTGGTTCATGAAATCAAAACCTTGATGAGATTGATATAGATTAGACATAGGGTCTAAGGATGCAGATCATAAGTAATAGTATACGATTCCACGTGTCGTCGAGAATAAGATTGAGAGGTTTTATGTTCGGGGAGAGTCAAAGATAAGTTTAGGGAGACAAGTAACTAAGTTTAGGCAATCCTATGCTAAGGCATCAAATTGCACATAAGAAGGCATAGCATTATGTAACATGCAAACCATGTATTAACAAGATAAAAATACTATAAGGTGCATGCATAAGCTATAGTCTAGGTCATCATTTCTAATAACCTAAATCCCTATAGTTATGGGCTCTGATACCAATCTGTCACACCCCAACCTTGACGGCGGAATCGTCGAGGCGTGAGAGTTACGATTGTTCACAGCCACATAACGCTATTGCCTGAAACATGTTAAAAATAAAAGGTCAACATATTGTTAGTGAGCATTCTATAGCTTTGATTACATAAGTATATAAAAGATGGCAATTCATGTTGTAAATTAGAGAACAAGGTAACTAGGGATGTAAGACAGAATGCACAATCAAACCTTGACAAAGTTTTACAAGTCTCAAACGTGTACTTGGACCAACCAAGTTATAAGTATATACGATTAGCTAAGTGTACTTGGATCAACCAAGCAGGCTTGTCAGGCCCATAGATCTATGACATCGCCAGGCTAGCAATAGTTAATGATTGTACATGTATTCGACATTACATGGTAGCTACAATATTCAACTAATCACAACACACAAGTAAATTGCCATAAGTTTACAAGAATCAAACGTTTACAAGTGCAATGATTAATAAGTAACATGTTTCACCCCAAAGTGTGAAAATATGAAAAAGGGGTATAGAAGTACGCACATGACGTATAGGTGTATATTGGATGATGATTATTACGAATATGAATAATCGTTCCAACGAAATCCCTCACAAGGTACCTAAGAATATATATATATTTACAGGTTTAAGTTCAATATTAAGTTTGACATTAGACGTGCACT
The DNA here is from genome assembly GCA_024085815.1 of Flaveria linearis. Lineage (NCBI taxonomy): Eukaryota > Viridiplantae > Streptophyta > Magnoliopsida > Asterales > Asteraceae > Flaveria > Flaveria linearis. The sequence goes on along the minus strand of CM044008.1, from coordinate 52,466,465 downwards.
AGGGTTTTAGGATTTTTGAGGTTTTTATATTTAAATTGTAACACACATAAGTTTTAGAAAAATATATGTATTACTTAAATATTAAATTTTAAAGAAACAACAAGAATAAAATTTATTTGTAATAATTGATAACGTCTATATAAACTTCTGTAATTATTTGAAATACTCATGATTAATAAATTAAATGATGATTTTTGCTATAATAATAGTTTAGTAGTTTAAACTATTATTTAAGGTTTATTTTTACAAATTAATCTAATTATAACTTTGAAAATAATTAATTTATCAAAATATTTTTATAATAAATAATTTGGTAGCTTTAAAAAAATATACTAAGTTTATAAAACATTTTTATAATTTTTAGAATTTTTCTTATATTTTTTTAAGGCTGAAAAAGCTATTAAAAAAATAATGGGGTGGCCGGGTTTCGAACCCGCGACCTCTGAGTTTGCAAGTGAACCGTGAACCAGTAAACCGAAGGCCTGAGCCGCGTTAGAGAATGGTTTTTAATTGTTTTAAATACAGGTTCAATCAAACCCCCGATTCATCCGAGCCCTAATTCGATCGAAGCCCCAATTGAACCACCAATCGAATCAGTTAATGTTTATGATCATGGGGCTTTTGTTCCCCTAATGAAATCGAGTGTAAAGATGTAAACAATTACCCATATGATGTTGATTTGGTGTTGAACCCAACAAGAATAGATCCGCGATGAAGGTGTTGATCGATTGATGCTCAAACCTTGATTATAATCAGATTAATTTCAAGGGAAGCTTCGTATGATGATCTGGAAACAAAACCCTTTGCCAATTTAAGTTAAAACAGCTCGGGGATTGGATTTCAAACAGGTTGCAGGCCGACGGGTTCGAGTGGTTCGAATGGTGGTGCTTTGTTGTTTTTCGAATCGAATTGAAAGAAATGGATACTTGTAAATGATTAAAGTTTGATAATGCGTGATTTAATTTGACTATCTTCGAGGTTTTAATGCGATTTATGCGTGTAAAGTTGCCGAGAGACATGGGATCGAGAAAGAGGACAAAGGTCGATGATGGGTGGCGGGGTTGGAGAAGAAAGTGTTTTTTTTTATATTTACACCAATGGTCCCTGAGGTTTCCAAAAGTTTACACCAGCGATTTACAGTTTTGTTTTAGTTTTAGTTTAATTACAATTTAGCCCGTTGAAGATTTGTATTGTTATTATTTCATGTAACAATATTATTAGTCATAAGTCTTAATATATTAAAACCTATATTATTATTATTATTAATGTTATTATTATTAACATTATTAGTATTAGTATTAGTATTATTATTAATAATATCAATTATTTTTAAGATTTTACAAAGTTAATTTTTTTTAACGGAAATTACGAGATGTTACAGGATTGAGAATTGATCTTTCACCCATCATGATACAAATCATATAAGCCATATCTTTGAGCCATGATTGGTGTATTTATGTGTCTCGTGTTTGTGCTAATCTCCTCTGCTGTACGGAAGTACAGACCTGGAGTGATGATCTCCTTTGCTGTATGATAGTACTAGCCTGGAGCTCTCATCGGCACATGACTAAATGGTCATCTCCTTTGTTATACGTGAGTATAGACCTGGAGCTCTCACCATTTTGGTCTATGTAGTGTCAAATCATCTAAATGATTAATTCATCACATAATGCAATATTCTATTGGTAATCACTTGCACGCTAATGCACAAGCCTTGCTCTATAAAGATCGTACCAAAATTCAAGAAATCCTGAGGTTGGGTGAGGGTTTTTGCCAAATGATTGTGAGGTCCTATCTTTCTAAAGTCTTTAGTCGAACCTTAACGAATCATCCATTGCTTGTTGAAAAAGATAGGGCATGGATTTAAGTGGACAAACATATCAGCAATCATTATTGATCTGTGATGTGTTGTAAACGCATCTGATTTTCCCATGTATTTTATTTTAATTTCTAGTTAATTCACGTTTTATTTTCGTAGATTTTACTTAATTTGCTTCATTTCGTATTTTGCCGGTTCACGAGAACTTACGGGAGGAAACCGAGCAATTATCGAGCGATCAGGAGTTAAAAGCGAAGAAAAATCCCAAAAGGTGAAGATCCTGCGGTCCGTAGGATCCTTCCCTGCGGTTCGCAGGATATGTCAATGCGGCCCAGGAAACGCTGAAGTTCCTACGGTCCGCAGGACTTACTCCTGCGATCCGTAGGAGCTCGCGAAAAAGTCAAAGTTCATTTCTTTTATAAGTTAAGGTCAGGGTTATGACGGGGGAAGTTTTGGACGGCCCTTTGAGAGTTCCAGAAGCATATTGGAGGCGATTTGGAGCAGCTAGGTCGTGGGGTTGAAGAAAAGAACCTTACTTTCAGCTTTTCAAGCGTTTGACCATTCGGTTTCTCTTCGTTTCTCCGTTTCCATTCATGTTCTTCACTGTTTAGTCATGGTTTATCATTGTAAATCTGATTTGAATATGATTAGTGGCTAATTGTTCTTTATCTACCTAGATTAGGTGATGGTTGACTTTGTTTGACTTGTTTTTTGGGTTATTTGCGTAACACCCGAAATTTTTATTTGACAAAGAGAAATAATAAGAAGAAAAGAAAATAAAGAAAATAGGAAGGAAGGGAAAAGAAAGGAAAAGTGGAAGGGGGTTTTGTGTAAAAAGTACAAAGAAAAGTAAATATCTGATATACATAAGGATGGCTGCCCACTCTCTTCCCACAACCCCAAAACATCGAACGTTTTAGAGAGAGGAAGAGCAGACCACGAGATTTCGGAGAAAGAACAAGAAGAAGAAGAAGACCGATATGAGGAACAAAACCTCACGGCTACGGATTTTGAAGAAGCCATACCCAGCAACACCAGGTGAGTTCTAAGACCCCTCTTTTAAGCATTTTGAACGATTTTGGGGCTGGAACGCATCGACGAACTGTTTTCGGGATTGTGTGCTTAATCTGTGTATGTATGTATGAATATATGTGTATACGGTTAGTTTGGGCTGTAATGCCTACTGTATGTAAGATTCTAGGACAGGCATGAGGATTTCAGCATGTGTTCGCATGTATACTACTGATGAATGTTTTAGACCTTTTCCATGATATGTGTGATGTTTAGTTGTTCTAAGTAAATATTATGATAAACCGGTGCTAAGGGTGTGTTATGATGATAAATGGGTTATGGAGATAGCACAGGTTAAGTTGCAAGTTACCGCACTCAACCGCATTGTCCAATGCGGACTGTCGAAGCAAATGTGGTTAAGGTGGTCAACCGCATTAACCAATGCGGGTGACCAAGCAAATGCGGTCAAGGCATATTCTCAACCGCATCGACCTAATGTGGAGAGGTCAGCGAATGCGGATAAGGAAATACTCAACCGCATTGACCAATGCGGACAAGTCCGGAAAATGCCCTAAGGCATTTCTCGGCCGCATTAACCAATGCGGGTAAATCATGAAATGCGGATGAAGTGTTCCTCATCAGCATTGACTAATGCGGATGACCAGACAAGTGTGAATGAACTAGATTGTGAAATGCCGATTAAGCTTAGTAAGATCTGATTTAGTTGGGTAAACGAGTAGCATAGGCATGATGATGATGATGATGATGTTGCATGGGTATACCTGCTGTATACCATATATGTATGATGCCTTGTATGATGATGAATGAATGTTATGTGTATGTTCCTTATGACTATGCATGTTTATCTTTCCGAATCTTTACGAATTATGGAAATGAATGAATGAAGTATTATGTAACGTAAAGTGAAAGATAATGAAAGAGGAACATGATGATGAATGCATGTATTAATGAATGAATGAAAAGAAAGATGATGATGAATACTTGCATTAATGAATGAACGAATTAAATCTTGCAAGCATTGAATAAGGTCGATTGGTCTTTCTTTGTGATTGACCATGGTTATGGTACCTCTACCGCTTACCTACTAGTACTGTGGCATACGTTTGTTGTTCATTTGTTGACTTCGGCCCAGTAGCTAAGACTGATCGGGGTATAGCATATGGTATTGGTACAAAAACATTTCAATGTGCAAGCGAAGATGAAATGGGATCCTTGTCATTCAACCAGAGTAATCATAGCCGAGTGCTATGAAGTGGGTAAAGCCTGACAGGATCCATATGAGAATTTAAAGATAATAAGGTATAACAAATGATGAAGATAATAATGAATATTATCTTTGTGTATGTACGATGTATGATCATGTGAAAGAATGGTTTATAATGGAAATTAACTATGTTTATTATAAAACTAGAACTCACTCAGCAACGCTGACTTTTATGTGTTTCCAGTTGGCAGGTAGTGTTGCTGGGGATGGCACGAGGCGGCTACTCATCTCTTTTGGGATGGCATTCTCCTTTTGATAATGCTGCCACGCAATGTGTTGTGGGCCCATAATGCACGCAACACATTATGTTGCATGCAAGTGCAAGATTCCTTTAGGATTCCGATAAACGGGATTACTTAAGGAACCTTCTTTATGATGAAAATCATAAAGCGTCTATACTAGAGGTCACTGTATATGACCATTTTGTAATCAATAACGATGTAATCTTTTGTATAATGCTTTTGTGATGTAATGCAACATTAGATGTTTTGTAATTGACGTACGTTGTATTAAATGACAAAAGTATTTATAGTAAAGGAAAAGTTTATCTCAGAAATTCCGCTGCATGATTTTATTAAGTTTATGAAAATATATGTTTTATGTGCGATGAACAACCAACTGTGAGGTGCCCGGGAACGGGGCCTTACAAGTTGGTATCAGAGCCAAAGTTTAAGTGAAATGGGTAAATTTTCAAAATAAACCTAAACTTAAACTGAAAATGGGACAGAAAGGAAGAGAATGCCATCTGAGTAGTTTCGTGTCATCAGGTATTTTCTTAAAGATTAACTGGTATTATGTGCGCATGTGATGTGATTTATATGTACTGTTAGATTTAGATACTAATGTAGTCAGGACGGGTGATGCTCGGGGTGCGAAGAGTAGAGTAAGTGGTTGATCACAGCTGGCCACTGTAATTAGGGACTTACTATACTTGACATAAACTGAGCTATTCCCTTGAATGACCGTGTTAGTGTTTGAATCTTTCAGTGTGAGATAGAGAATGGCTGGTGGTAGATCTTCAAAGGCCTCACGGGGTGGAGGTGGTGGCGGACGTGGTGCTGAACCGCGAGCCACAAGAGGAAGACCTAGGGTAGAGAAAGTGGTTCAGGAGGAAAACGAGACCCCTCCTCAAGAGGGAGTAGACGAGAGTGCTAACTTGAGGGCCTCGGTAAAAGAGGCAGTGGTTGAAGAGGTGCATCAGGTCATGCAGACGATTTTACCGTCTGTAGTGACCGAAGTGATAAAGGCTGTACGCGAAGATGAAAGGCAAGGGACGAACCGGTCCTCGGGGAGACCGCATCGACAAGAGCCGGAAACGGTTCTATCTGATAATGAAGAGGAAGAGGAGGAGGAGCCGGTACGGGAGACAACACGGGGTTGTAACTACGGGGCGTTTATGAGGTGCAAGCCCCCTACTTTTGATGGTTCTGGTACTGCGGCTGATGCTCACCAATGGGTGTGAGAAATGGAGGTTGTCCTCGATATTAGTGATTGCCAGGAGGACAAGAAGGTGAAGTTTGCTACCCACTCTTTCACGGGGTCGGCTTTGTGCTGGTGGGACAATATAGTCCAAGCCGAGGGTAGCAGGGCCATAGGAAAAATGAAGTGGGCCGAGTTAAAAGGGATGGTGATCGAGGAGTTCAGTCCTCGTCGGGAAATGGACAAAGTTGAGAGAGAGTTCCTGCAGTTGGAGGCGGGGGCAATGACCCACCAACAATACACCACCAAGTTCAATGAAATGGCGCGGTTGGTGCTGGATCAGGTGACGCCGGTGTCTCGAAAGATCAACCGGTATATTCAGGGGCTGCCAGCTGACATCCGTAGGCATTTGATTACTGCTTGACCGAGCACCTTTAGGTCGGCAGTGGATTTGGCTGGGAGATTATATGATGAGCGGACTGTGGTGGTGAAGGCTGAGATTAGTAAGAAGGGAGGTGGTGAGAGAAACTGGCAGGGGAAGAGGTTTGGTCGAGGTGATACTTCGACGAGTAACAAGAAGGCAAGGGTGGATGACTACCATGTGGTCATGTCAGGAGCAGGGCTGAGGAAGTGTGGCCAGTGCGGAAGGGAGCACTCGGGGGAGTGCATGTGGGGATTAAACATCTGTTTCAAATACGGGAAGGCAGGGCATATGTCAAAGGATTACCGGTTAGGCAAATGTTTTTACTGTGGGAAAAGTGGTCATATGAGCAGAGACTGCAAGAAGCCGAGGGCTGAGGGATCAGGGGCAAAGAAGACGGGAGGTGAAGAACCGAGAGGAAAGGCCAGGGCGTTCACGATGACGCAGGAGGAGGCCAGGACGGACCCTGATGTTGTGTCCGGTATGTTTCTGGTGAACCAAACTTTAGCCTCTGTATTATTTGATTCAGGTGCCAGTAGAATTTTTATTTCTGCTGCCTTCTGTACTAAGCTGCCTGTTAGTAGTAGACGTGTTGATGTGCCCTTTGATGTAGAAACTGCCATAGGTAAGTCTACTAGGATCTCTGAGGTCATAGAGGGTTGTGATGTTGAATTGGAGGGCCATAAATTTCCAGTTAGACCCTTCGCTATGACTTTAGGTGGTTTTGATTTGGTGCTTGGGATGGATTGGTTGGCGGACTTTGAGGCGAACATCGTGTGTCGCAAGAAGATAATTCAATTGACAGCGCCCGTGTGGTTCAGTGACAGTTTATGGTGATCGGGTTACTACGATTCCAAAGGTGATCTCAATGGCTGTGGCGGGAAAATGTATGAGGCGTGGGTGCAGTGCCTACTTATGTTATGTGAAAGATGTGGAAATGCCAACACCACAACTATCTGATGTCCCGGTGGTGCGTGATTTTCCAGACGTGTTCCCGGAAGACTTATCGGGATTGCCACCTGACCGAGAGATCGAGTTCCAGGTTGACCTGATACCAGTTGCTCAACCTGTCGCCAAGGCACCGTATCGATTGGCCTCAACGGAAATGAAAGAGTTGATGAAGCAGTTGCAAGAGCTGTTGGAAAAGGGGTTCATTAGACCGAGTATCTCACCTTGGGGTGCTCCGGTCCTGTTTGTAAAGAAGAAAGATGGTAGTAAGAGGATGTGCATCGACTACCATGAGCTGAACAAGCTGACGGTAAAGGACAGATACCCCTTGCCGAGGATCGATGACTTGTTTGATCAACTTCAGGGTGCCAGTTGGTTTTCACGAGTAGATCTTCGATCGGGCTACCATCAGCTGAAAGTGAAAGAACAAGACATCCCTTGTGAATCCAAGGATCGCAATTCAGGAATTATCAGTATTAAAATAAATCAATTTAATGATCGCGGAATTATCACTAATTGACGTTTAATTGTTTATTATGATCAATGATGAACACAACCACAGAAACACAATAAACACGAAATCTATAATAATTCAAATGTATTTCATTAACTATAATGTAATGATTACAAAAGAATAATGAATGACTATGAACTATCGAATTCTGTGTATCGAATGATGTTTGATGTTGATGTGACGGCGATTAGGGTTGCACAATGAACTCTTGACAGCCGTATATTGATTGATTGTGTTCGCCCAGATGTGAAACCTAGGACTCATATTTATAGATGATTTGAGTCGGTTAAGGAAACACCGGATCTCTCGGGATTTGTTATTGATTGTGTTGACTTGTTTGACTTCTTGGAGTTGTAATCGCACAAGTATAATGTTCTTCCTCAGCAATCTTCTCATCCGCAGAACATTTGTTCTTCCGTAGATGACTTAGTCTTCCGTAGCAAAGTTGTTCTTCCGTAGGAAATTCTTCTTCCGTAGGAGTCTTCACTTCATGGTATTTTATCATCCGCAGGAACATGTACTTTGTCATTTGGTCTTGTAAGAAACATATCTACGGATTAACAAAGTTGTTCATCCGTAGATGTTTCCTACACTTGGTCAATTTCAGTAAATCCATCCAAGTAAATTGTTTTTCCTGTCAAGACACAAATCAACACACATACATATATGGGGTTAACCTATAGATTAAAATCACATATATATATATTTTGACTGTTACAAATGTTAATTACAAGACTTGATTTTCAAGTACTAAGCCTATACAAAATTGATCTAGCCCTATACAATCTAGACCTAACAATACTCCCCCTTAGGCTTAGCTTCTTGTAATCAGTCCTTCAAAACAGCAAGCTCCTTAACTCTTGCTATCATTTTATTGTAGAAGTAAGATACAGCAGTTTTCTGATCATCGTACTTGTACTTGATCTGCATCCTGCTGATCTTCTTCAATGTGTCATAGCTCAGGCCCAAAACATCTTCTTCCGTAGTGAGTGTTTCCACTACACTATCATTATGTACAATTTCTAATTCATCTTCTTCGGAGATTCTGAGCTCAGACACTTCAGCTATGGTTGTCCCCTTCAGTAGCCCAGCCTCATGTTTCCTTCTCTTGTGTGCCTTGGCATGCAGTTTATCAATGACTTGTATCATGTGCACGTACAGGCAGAGATCATTTTGGGCTTTTTCATCTGTTAGCTTTGGGAAGAATTTGTCGTGAAGGTATGAAGTGTAACTGGGATGCAACATCTTTAGCTCCATTGGATCAAAGATTCTTATTTTGTCTCCCTTCTTCCCTTCAACATTTCTCAGCAACACCATCTCTTTATTCTTTTCAACGTATCCCCATTCTGAGATAGGACACGTGAATTGGTTTCCAGTGATGCATTTGATGGTGTGTGAGTTTCTGGTACATCCCACTCTCTTCAGCAGTTCATCATCTACAAGGGATGAGACTTCAGCTACTTTTCTTTTCTGATTTTGTATCATTCTTTTGTGTTCCTTATCATTTCTCTTTGCTTGCATGAGCACATCATCAGTAAAACTGGTCTTCATACCATTTACAGCTGCAGAGAAGTCTCTCCCCCTGAGATGGATTAGGTAGTTGAACATGGGATGCTCTGTAGATCTCTCATATCTTGCTCCGGAAGGCTGAGCATGTCTTCCACATCATGGAAGTATTGAATCCTTCCAGATGTCCTCTTGATTATTGCACAATCCCAGTCTGGATCATATTTCCAGGCCATAATCCTGTTGTCTTCCACAGAACTGGGAGTTGTGATATGATCATACAACTGTACGAGAGTTGATTTCTTCTCGGTGATTTCTCGAACAGTTGTTCCCAGAGGCCATACTTTTCCGGGGATCACCGCCCTTGGCTCTCTGATGAGTTTTTCCTTTTCCTTGTGCTGATCTTTTGATTCAACAGTTACTGGATCAGCAGCAAGTTTGCTTTGTTCTTTTGGATGTGGAGCAGTGGTTCTGAACTTAACTCCCGTTTCCAGTTCCACTTTCATCACATGCTCCATCATCCTCCGCAGCTCACCAGTAGTTCTACCTTTAAGTTCATGCGGCTTGTAATTGTGACCCTGTAACCAGCAAGTCATATTGTACTTTGAAAGTTTTGCTGTGTCACAGTGGCCCAAAACGTTCCTTATTTTCTCCAATGATTGAAAAGTGGTAAAGGCTTCATAATCACAATTTGGGATTATGAACCTTGCAAATTCAAATTCTTTCAATGCATTGGCCATTTCTGTTCTGTTCATCCTCTCAACCATGTCATACGGAAACCCATGGTTGATGAGGGTCATAAACATGCTGGAATCAGGCCTCTCTTCCAAGATATCAGCAGTTGTTAGAAGGTCATCGGCCTTTCCACCCTTATCAGCAGTGGGAGACTCCATCCTCGTTAATTCCTCCCACTCTTTATCACTTTCTTCTTCTTCTCCGGAGGATATCTTCACAGCAGAAACTTCTACTGAAGGTGTAGGATCAGGAGATGGAACTTTTGATTTCTTTGGGGAGCTTTCTTCTTCTGGTTTCTTTTGTGTGGCTCCAAAGTATTTTCTTTTTCGGGTGTAGGATATCAGCGGCTTAGTAGCTCTACCCGATTGTTTTTCTGGTTCAGCACTTGAATCCACTTTTGTTTTCAAATCAGAGAGTTTTCTTTTCAGGCTCTCTATCTCCAGATCCTTTTGCTTTATTAGCTCGGCCTTTTCATTTTGCTCTTGTTTTAAAGTTGCCTCCAGCTCCCGTTTTGTTTGGAACAATGCATCAATAATTTCATTGTTGCATTGTGCATCTTCTCTCAGTCTTTTTAAACTGGCATCCTTCTTTGTCAGTTCTTCATCCTTTTCTTGGATAACCCCGTACAGCTCCACAATTCTTTGTTTTCGCTTATTGGATTTAAGTACCAGCTTGTTGTACTTAGCAACCAAAAAGCTTTTGCTCACAGGAATGTCACTGTCACTTAAGTCATCTTCATGGTAAGCAGTGACATCCTGAGCAGATTCTTGAACTTCCCCATGTTCATCAGCATGTTGTACATCTTCCAATGAAGGTATTAGCTCGGTATGAGCTGATGAAGGATGTTCTTCTGTGTGGGTTGGTGAGAAAGGAACAGTGCTGGCTTCAGATAACAATTCTGTCTCTCCTGAGTGTACGGAGTGTACAGACTCAGTTACCTCAATAGGTTCAGTTCCAGCACTTTCCGGGGATTGATGTTTGGGAGATTCTGGTGGTGGTTGTATGAGGGATTGGATTTGTTGTGGAGAGAATGGTTGAGTGTGATGAGATGATGATTGAGAGGATGATGAAGATATTGGTACTGGTGATTGATGGTGGTGAATTGGGGAAATTGGTTGGGTGTTAAGGCTTGATGGTGATTGGCTTGATGAATGATGTTGTAGCAGTGGTGATTGGAGTGGTGATTGCTGTTGGTGTTGTGGTGTTTGGTGTGGAGAGTGAGAAGATTGTGCAGAATCAGCAGATGATTCTGCTTCATCTGCCCATGTCAACTCTTGTGGCATGTCAGCTTGCGGATCTATAACATGAGCGAACATTGGCATATCCGGTCCTTCATACTTTCCACTAAGTTTGTTCAGCACTGATTTGCTCAGGTGTGCTTGAACAAACACATCGCCAACTCTATTCAACCCCGGAAGTTCTGAGTTGATTATCAGTTGTAGGAATCTTGAGAACATATACATCTTGTCATTCTTCTGCAATTTGACTTGTTCACTCATGCAGTTGAAGATGTATTTGGCATAGTTGTAAGTTCTCCCCTCGAACACTCCAATAATTCCGGATGATATATGCCGAGAGAATCTATCTAGTCCCGATTTCCTGTTCGACATGCATTTCAGGTAGGTGTGACACAGGAATCTGTATGGTTTGCACAATCTACCCTTCTTGATTTCACCTTTCTCGTAATCACCATCGTAACCCATGAGGTTAAATACCTTTTCAATGTATTCATTCTCGAATACATCTGGGTTCCCCATTTCTCTATCTCCCAGTTCCAGACATCTTCTTATGGTGCTTTCAGTGATTCGAAGCCGCCGACTCAGAATCTCAGCCACAATTACTTCCTCATCGTTTTGTTCTTCCACTCGTGCTGAATTCCAGAATCCGATTATGTGCGCCTGATGGATCACAGGCTCAGCCGTCAAGGCGTAGAAGAGCCTGGATCGTCGTAGATATCTGATGATATCTCGACATCCTTCCGCGGCTGGATCATCAGCGTTCAAGAATGCGCACACATTATGCTCCTTAGCAAATCTATTTGCCATCTGCAAAGAAAATCAAGTTAGAAACCACTCAGTTGAATCGTTTGAATGACAATAATCGATTAACCAGTTCCGTATTGATGTTTAAGACATGATTTACCTTTGCAGTAACAGTAATCGGTTACTGGATAATGTTGATATTTTGAAATTTTGAAAAGGGGGAAAAAGTGCGATTTTCTAGGTTAATCTGAAAAAGTGCTCTGTAAAAGTGAGAAATGAATTTTAAGAGTCAGACACCTTATTTATAGTCGAACATAATTAACATCTTTTATTAATTATGTTGGGCTCACATTATGTTGGGCCCACTTTCATTTATTCCTATGTTGTGCCCACTTTCATTTATTCCTTTCCCTATTCCAAGTGTTTAGTATGCATTATTTCTTCCGCAGAACATCTGCGGAACCTTGACATCTGCGGATGTCAACATCTGCGGAACCTTAACTTCTGCGAATGTCAACATCTGCGGAACTTTACATTGGATGTAAGTTCAAATAATGCATTTGTTTTGTTTTGCTTGTTTTGCTGCTGAATCAGAAACCACATAATACTTCTACGGATGAGCGGTATTACTGTGACTTCTGCTGATGCAGAAATTTCACTGTTACTTCTACGGATGAGAAGTATTACTGAAACTTCTGCGGAACTTAAAGTTTTGAGAACTTTAAATGTATGATATCTACAGAGTAGAATCAAATGTTGATGTTGGACATTGTTGACTTTATTTGCATGGCAATTAAGTACAGGGAAGCAAGTTTCCTGTATCCTGTATTCAAGTTAGTGCTCAAGTTCCAATTCCTTCAAAATAATTCAGATCAATTATCAGCTTTTATTGTTTGTTTTTCATGCATGAACTACTCCCCCTAAATTTGTGATTAATGTGAAACTGTTGCATTCATCATAAATTTAAGTTGTGAACAGGCATGACAGGCTTATGACATTCTAAATGAGAGAAATTCTGTTGAGATAACAATTAAGCATCTGTCAAACAGGTACATGCATGCATATATATATAGAGGGATCATACTATAAATTGGCTTCTGCTGATGTTGTTAGTTGATTCAACACATATCTGATTGCAAGTATATAAATCCACTTAAATTCAAACATGAGTGTTGTATCAACTAGGCATGCAATTTATCATGTTGTGAAGTTTGTTAATCAGTAGCAATCATGAGTCCCACATTCAAATATCGTTAGAGTATGTCTTCCGTAGGTGAGGCAAATCACTACATTCCACACTTAATGACTATGTACATTAAGTTATAAGTTCTATCTTGAGACAATGTTCAGTCTCATGAATGCTTTGATGTTATAGCTCTTGAGCTTGATGTTCAATGGATCACAAGTGATTCCTTTTTAGAGCTGAAATATGATCTTCATAGTCACCAGGTCTTTACTTTCGTAAAACAGAGGTGAACTTTAACCCAGGTCTTTGTTGACACAAAACAGAGGGAGAATGAAGATCACACTTATTAATCACATTCCCAGGTCTTTGTTCACACAAAACAGAGGGAGAATGACTTTGCAAAGATAGAATATTATAAAGTATTTTACATAGTGTGCTTGTATAAGTGATTTGATCACATCAGGAGAGAACATACCTTCTTGATTCTCAAATGGAATCTTCACAGACAGTTACCTCATGTTTTTAGTTTGGCATGCTCTTAGCTTTGTTTCCACTCAAGTTGAACCTACTCACATATCAGATGATATAAGTCAGATTGAGTTTTTGTTTAATAGCCAAGTATAGTCTACTATCATTTCCCATATATAATGCATGTATAGATGTTCTAACAGACACTTAAGTTATCCTCAACGATTACTCTTCACAAAGTCAATCATATGCTTTTGTTGATTTATTCTAAGTTAATCATCCCTAAAGATTCTATCAGAAAATTGAATCTAACAGAATCAAATGCTTTAGTAAACAAATCAGCAAGCTGATTGGTTGTGTCTACTTTGACTAACTTGATTAGACCCTTTTCAGAGCAATCTCTCAGAAAATGGTATCTGATTTCTATATGTTTTGTTTTACTATGTTGAACTGGGTTAGCAGTTATAAACATAGCAGCTGAATTATCAATATGAATTGGTGTATGAAGGAAATTGTAACCATAATCAAGTAATTGGTTTTGCAACCAAAGTACTTGAGAGCAACCTGCTGAAGCAGCTATGTACTCTGCTTCAGCCGTGGATACAGATACATTTGTTTGCTTCTTGCACTGCCATGAAACAAGTCTTGGTCCTAAAAATTGACATCCACCAGTTGTGGATTTTCTGTTGTTGTTGCACCCTCCATAGTCACTATCCGAGTATGAGTAGAGGCTAAAATCTCCATCTTTGGGATACCAAAGTCCCAATGCAGGTTTGCCTCTCAGATATCTGAAAATCCTTTTTACAGCAGTCAGATGTGACTCCTTTGGGTCAGATTGGTACCTGGCACAAACACAAACAGCAAACATGATGTCAGGTCTACTAGCAGTTAAGTACATTAATGAACCGATCATTGATCTGTACAATCTTTGATCTACGGATTTGCCAGCAGGGTCAGGCACAATCTTGTCTATAGTTGATGCTGGTGTCTTGCATGAAGTGGAATCAGCAAGATTGTACTTCTTCAAGATTTGATGAATGTACTTCTCTTGATTGATGAAAATGCCATCTGATTTCTGATGAACTTGTAAGCCAAGGAAGAAAGTCAATTCTCCCATGGAGCTCATCTGAAATTCAGATTTCATTAAGTCTTCAAAGCTTTGACACAGCTTCTTGTTGGTTGATCCAAATATGATGTCATCAACATATATTTGAACCACCAAAAGATCTTGATGTTCTTGTTTGAGAAAGAGTGTCTGATCAATAGTTCCTCTCTTGTACCCATTCTTCAGCAGGAAGGATGATAGGGTATCATACCACTTTCTGGGTGCTTGATGAAGACCATACAAAGCTTTATCAAGCTTGTATACCCTATGTGGATAATTAGGGTCTTCAAAACCAGGGGGTTGAGCCACATAGACTTCTTCATCAATTTTCCCATAAAGGAAAGCACACTTCACATCCATCTGATAGACGGTGAACCTCTTGAAAGCTGCATAAGCGAGGAAGACTCGTATAGCTTCAATCCTTGCAACTGGAGCAAAGACTTCATCATAGTCTATTCCCTCTTCCTGAGTGTATCCTTGAGCAATAAGTCTGGCCTTGTTTCTCACTATGATACCTCTGTCATCCAGCTTGTTCTTGAAAAGCCATCTTGTGCCAATTGGATGTTGACCCGTAGGCAGATCTACAAGAGTCCACACTTTCTGCTTTCTGAATTGTTGTAGCTCTTCTTGCATAGCCTCAATCCAGCTGTTGTCTTTTAGTGCAGCTGTAATGTTTGCAGGAACTGTTTGGGACAAAAAGCAGGTGAACAAACAAATGTTTGCCACACCTCCTTTGCTCCTTGTGGTTCTAGCATGCAGGTCCCCAATGATATTGTCTGTTGGATGAGACTTGTGTACTCTGCGTGTTGAGACAGCATCAACTTGAACTGTGGAGTCCAAGTTAGTGAAACCCATTGAAGAAGAAGGTGTCAGCTGAGAAGTTGAGTCAATGAAATAATCAAAAGGCTCATGGTCGTTCGGATCAGCTTGTGTTTGATTGGGTGCTTTTTCTTCTGCAGGAGGTTCTACGGAAGCAGTATTTTGTTCTTCCGTAGGAGGAACTGCAGCATCGATGGAGGCATTTTGTACTTCCGTAGGAGGTACATCACCATTCACAGATGAACAATGTTGGTCAGCTTGCAATGGTTGTTGAGTGAATACCTCCTCTCCATCTCTAGCATCAGTAGTTGCACCAGTATTTATATCTACGGATGTGGGAACATCTGCTGATGAATTTACATGTGCTGGGGATGAAGAGTTTACTTCTCCAGAAGTAGCTTCATGCTGCTGACTTGATCTCTGCTATGGTCCAGGTGACACTTGTGCTCTTGGTGGGTCAGCTGTTAAAGGCACTTCATTCACACTTGGGGGCACAAAGGGATAACATGTATCCGCAGCACCTGCGTTGATCAAATAACCAGTGTTAAATGATTCAGTTAATGCATCTATATCAAATAACCAAGATGATCCTTTTACATTGGTAGTAAACATGGATTCATCAAAAGAAACATTGGGAGTCTCTTCAACTATGTTATGTTCTGGAATGTACACCCTATATGATTTAGAAGTGGATGAATATCCAACAAAGAAACCATCATAGGCTTTTTCAGAAAATTTTCCCAATTGTTCTTTAGTATTTAACACGGACACATGACACCCAAAAGCTCTAAGATATCCTATAAAAGGTTTTCTTTTAAATAAGAGTTCGTAAGGTGTTTTATTATGTTCTTTGACTATCAAAGTTCTATTTTGAACATTGCAAGCTGTATTCACAGCTTCTGCCCAGAATGTAATGGGCAACTGAGAATCAGCTAGCATTGTTCTGGCTGCTTCTATCAGTGTTCTATTTCGCCTTTCAGCCACTCCATTTTGTTGTGGAGTTCTTGGGGCACTGAATTGTCTAGCTATTCCTTTAATCCTGCAAAAAGAATCCAAATCAGCATTAACAAATTCAGTTCCATTGTCACTCCTAAAAATTTTAACTTTTAAATCAAGTTGATTCTCAATCTTGATCACAAAGTCCATTAATGTTTCAGATGTTTCACTTTTATGTTTTAAGAAAAAGACCCATGTAAATCTAGTGAAATCATCAACTATCACCAAACAATATTGCCTTTTTCCAATGCTCAGCACATTGGTTGGACCAAAGAGATCCATGTGAAGCAATTTGAGTGGTGTAGTGTTTGTGTTGATTGTTTTGGATTTATGAGACACTCTGTGTTGTTTTCCTTTATAACAGGAAGAACAGTGATTAGAACAATAAAATTCTTTCTTTGGTAATCCAATGACTAAGTCATTTTTCACCAATTTATTCATGTTCTTCATGTTGGAATGGACAAGCCTTCTATGCCACAATTGAGATTCATCTTCCGAAGATTTGGACAGCAGGCATGTCTCATGATCTGTGAGTGTTGTGTTGTTCATATCCAATATGTATGTGTTGCCTTTTCTTGATGCTTTAAGAAGTATCCAGTCTGCTGGAACTGTAAACCCTGGCTTAAGAATGTAACAGTTAGTGTTATCAAAGAGTGTTAAATAATTTTGATCACAAATTTGGGAAACACTAAGTAAATTATACTGCAAATTTTCACAGTAATTTACTTTTTCAAATGTTAACACACCGTTAGTTACCATTCCTTCACCAACAATTTTACCTCCCTTCTTATCCCCACCAAATGCCACATAAGAGGCATGTTTATGTTTGAAGTCATGGAGAAGTGCACAGTTGCCTGTCATATGTCTGGAACAACCACTGTCAACATACCACTTGTTGTCAGCTCTCCATGATTGTTCCTGCACACAAAAAGAAATTAGTTAGTCTTGACAACCCAAGGCTTAATTGTCTTGGATTTGCCAGATGTGTCAACTATAGTTACTCCTTCATGAATTAATCTTGAAGTTTCATTATTAGTTGTTTCTTTTTGATGTGATGGTTGTGAGGATGATTCTGTTGAAGATGATTCAGGTTTCTGAGTATCTTCAAGCTTATTCGAGTCATTCTTCAACTTGGCTTGTTTTGGTTTGTATTTTAACTTTGAAGAGAGTCCTGTAGACTTGAACGTTTCTTCATCTTTCTGCTTTGATTGAGACACAGGAGTTCCTTTAGCAAAGTTATCAAAGAAACCATCTGCTGCTTCACTTTGTTTATCTGTCAAATCCACCTTTTTGTGAGGTGTCTTAGACTGTATTGGTGCTTTCTTTTTCAAAGTCTTTTCCGCAGCAGAGGGTCTTTTCTTTGACTTTTGTTGTTCTTTCTGAATCTTTGTTTCTTTGTCACTTTCTGAGGCTTGAGAATCTGATTCAGATGATGTATCTTGTGACTTCTTTTTGCTCTTTTTCTTGTTCTTCTTATTAAAATAACATTCCTGAGTGGAATGGTTATTTTTGTCACAAATGGCACAGTGTTTGTTGAAGAAACAATCATCAGTCATGTGATTGTTCATATTGCAAATGGAACAATAGCTGCTGAAATAGCATTCATCAGTATTGTGATTCTTCATATCACACCATTTGCAATATTTTTCTGAATTTTCTTCAGATTCAGCCTTCTTTTTGTTGTTCTTTTTCTCATTCGCTGAAGCTTCAGTTGATTTCTTCTTGTTTTTGTTTGGAGCATCATCAGCTGTTACTTGTTTGCCTTTGGCCGCCATTTGTTGATTCATATTTTCCTTTTTCTTTGCATGTGTGTGAGGCTCTCTTGTTACCTTGTCCGCTGGATCAGCTTCTCTTTTCCTTTGCTTTTCTGCGGATTCAGTGGTTTTTGTCTTCCGCAGATGATTTACGGACTTGGCAGATTTTGCTTTCCGCAGATGTTCTACGGAATCCTCATTCGTTTTCCGCAGGTGTTCTACGGATTCTTCAGTTGGTGCTTTCTGAGGATTCTTGTTTGATTGTTTCTTACCTTTATCAGGAGATGACAAAGGTACCTTTGTGCTTGATCTGCAGCTATCAGTCTTGTGAAGATGCAGTTCTTGTAATCCTTCATTAAGTTCAGCAATCCTCTTGCAAATGGTCTTCAGCATATTCCGTTGCTTTGGCGGGTATTGCAACTTTGATTCTTCAAGGACTCGCGGAAGACCAGTTTCAACTTGAACATTCTTACCAATGTTCAGTTGATCAGTATCATGTTCATCAGAATCATCCAGGTCATCATAGTTATCTAAATCTGATTCATTATATTTAGTTGATTCTGATTCAGTAGATTCAGTTTCACTCATCTCAGCTTTATTGTTGTTTGTTTGACTATCTTTGATGTCAACTTTGGTTCTTTGCACAAAATGATTTGACAAATTGTTAGTCATTGTATCAGGTAAAGGTGTGTAGTTATCATTAACAGGTGGTGCAACAGCATTATAACCCAACCCGTACCTGTTCTTTGATTCAATATGAGAATTTAGCAACTTCTCATATTGCTGAGATGATAGTTGAAACTTCTGAAGTTTCACTTCAGTGGATGCATGATCAGCCATGGATTTTGTTAAGGAAGTGGTCAGATGCTCAACTTGGGCTTTTAGGTTGTAGTTTTCAGAAACATATTTTTCTAAATCTTTTTGTAAAGAGTTTATTTTGATTTGATATATCTTTTGTTCTCTTAAGTGTGATTCATTTAAAAACATAGTTTCTTTTATTTTATCAGCCAATTGTTGAGCATGAACTCTATATCTCTCAACTTCCTCAACACATGTTGATGAACATAACCTGTCTTTTACCTCTCTGGCCATAGGAGGGACTTTGTTTTCCATATGTGCCATCAGTGCTTGATTCTCCTCTATCACTTCCTTCTCATACAGGCTCCAGTCACATGTTCCATCCTGAAGTATGATCAGACCTGTCTCCTTAGAGTTGCTTGGTCCTGCTGATGTATTTGTGGTTGGTGGGGATGTGAGCTGAGGTTGTCTATGTAAAGATCTTTGAGAGGTTGGATGCTGATTCTGATAGTGTTGTTGCTGCTGATGTTGTTGTTGCTGCTGCTGATGCTGTGGAGTTGATTGTTGGTTGCATTCTCTAGAAAAGTGACCATAGAGATTGCATTTGTAACATCTGACTTTAGACTTATCAACTCCAATCTTCGATGTTTTGTTTGCTGCTGCCAGATTTTTATTTCGTCAAGATATTGCTTGGCTCTGTAAGCAATCATCGCCATCTGCCATTGTAGATCCATCTCTTCTACAACATCAGGAGGGAGTTCCTCCAAATCTTGTTGGCAGATGTTTGCTGCTGTAAGGGAACTTCCAAGATATGCTTGAAAACTAGAACTAAAAGCTGCAAAGGCTGCTTTTTGTTCTTCAGAATCCAATATCACAGTTATTGGTTCTGAATTTGCTGTTGATGATGGCTCTCTTTTCTCTGTAGATTTAGCCTTTTCCTTTTGATTTTTACTCTGAGATGACTTTTTAGTGGGTTTGGAGGCATAAAAACTTACTTCCTCCTCGTCATCACTCAAAGCACAAGAGTTATCATCTTCATTATTAGAAATAAATGCACTTCCAGCATTCTTTGTTTCCTTGAAGTGATAAGGTGAGACATGAGTTCTCACACTCTTGTTTCTTGATTGTTCATCCAGTTCAAGTGCTTCTACTTTAGCAACCAATGTATCTAGACCAGTTGTCTTGAGATCAATGGTGTTCTTGAACATGGAGACGGTTTGCTTCCAACTTTCAGGCAAAGTATGGAGCATCTTCTTGTTAAGTTCCTCAGTTGTATATTTCAACTCCAAGATGTTCATCTCCGTAACAAGTTGCATAAATCTATGGAGTTACTGAGGAATTGACTCACCCTCAATATGATGAAAAGTTTCATATTGTGATCTAAGGGTGTCTTTCCTTATGCTTCTGATCTCATCACTCCCTTCACAGAGAGTGTGAAGTATCTTCCACAGGGAATTGGCTGTTTTATAGTTCTCGCACCTGATCAAGATTTCTTCAGGTAAAGCCATACTAAGCAAACTGTATGCTTTAATATCGACTTTGACCTTCTTGACATCATCAGGTGGCAAGTCCTTAGTGCTGATTGGCTGATTTTTGTCATTATAATCCGGCCCAAGAGTGGGTGGAATATAAGGACCTTGTGTGATGGACTCCCACAAGTCAGAATCTGTGTAGTTCACATGATTCCTGAACTTGATCTTCCAGGATTTAAAATCAGCTTTTGTTTCTAACTTTGGTGGTTGATAAGATCCTCCTCCAAAATTACTCATGTTTAATTCAAACGAATCAATAAAAACTCAAAAGCGAAAATTGACAGATCTATCAAAGACCCAGATCTAGTATTCAATTGATTTGAATATAGATTTAAATCAAACAAGCAATGAGAGAGTGCTTGCTGAAAAATCAGTCGTTGATTTAATTGTTTGAAAATCAATTAAACAATTTTAATACTGATAGATCAATTGATCTAAATCAATGAGCACCAACAGCTCTGATACCACCTGTGAATCCAAGGATCGCAATTCAGGAATTATCAGTATTAAAATAAATCAATTTAATGATCGCGGAATTATCACTAATTGACGTTTAATTGTTTATTATGATCAATGATGAACACAACCACAGAAACACAATAAACACGAAATCTATAATAATTCAAATGTATTTCATTAACTATAATGTAATGATTACAAAAGAATAATGAATGACTATGAACTATCGAATTCTGTGTATCGAATGATGTTTGATGTTGATGTGACGGCGATTATGGTTGCACAATGAACTCTTGACAGCCGTATATTGATTGATTGTGTTCGCCCAGATGTGAAACCTAGGACTCATATTTATAGATGATTTGAGTCGGTTAAGGAAACACCGGATCTCTCGGGATTTGTTATTGATTGTGTTGACTTGTTTGACTTCTTGGAGTTGTAATCGCACAAGTATAATGTTCTTCCTCAGCAATCTTCTCATCCGCAGAACATTTGTTCTTCCGTAGATGACTTAGTCTTCCGTAGCAAAGTTGTTCTTCCGTAGGAAATTCTTCTTCCGTAGGAGTCTTCACTTCATGGTATTTTATCATCCGCAGGAACATGTACTTTGTCATTTGGTCTTGTAAGAAACATATCTACGGATTAACAAAGTTGTTCATCCGTAGATGTTTCCTACACTTGGTCAATTTCAGTAAATCCATCCAAGTAAATTGTTTTTCCTGTCAAGACACAAATCAACACACATACATATATGGGGTTAACCTATAGATTAAAATCACATATATATATATTTTGACTGTTACAAATGTTAATTACAAGACTTGATTTTCAAGTACTAAGCCTATACAAAATTGATCTAGCCCTATACAATCTAGACCTAACATCCCTAAAACAGCTTTTCATACGCATTATGGTCACTATGAGTTTCTTGTCATGTCTTTTGGTTTGACCAATGCGCCGGCTGTTTTTATGGATTTGATGAACCGAGTGTGTCGGCCGATGTTGGATAAATCAGTGATTTTATTTATTGATGATATCCTGATTTATTCAAGAAGCGAAACGGAGCATGCCGGTCACATTCGAGAAGTATTAGAGACGTTGAGAAGGGAGAAATTGTATGCCAAGTTCTCCAAGTGCGCATTCTGGCTACGCGAGGTTAAATTTTTAGGTCACGTGATTAATCCGGAGGGAATTATGGTCGATCCGGCAAAGGTGGAAGCAGTAATGCAATGGAAGTCTCCAAAGACGCCATTCGAGATCCGTAGTTTCTTGGGTTTGGCGGGCTACTACAGAAGATTCATTCAAGACTTCTCCAAGATTGCTTCTCCACTGACCAAGTTGACCCGGAAAGATGTGAAGTTTGTATGGGGTCAAACTCAAGAGAAGGCGTTTGAAGAATTGAAGACGAGGTTGACCCAAGCTCCTGTGTTGGCATTACCCGATGGAAGTGAAGACTTGGTGGTTTATTCTGATGCTTCCTACTCGGGGTTAGGATGCGTATTAATGCAAAGGGGAAGGGTGATTGCCTATGCATCCCGACAGCTGAAAGTTCATGAGGTTAATTATCCTACACATGATTTGGAGCTAGCAGCTGTGGTCTTTGTATTAAAGATTTGGAGGCACTACCTCTACGGAACGAAGTGCACCATCTTCACAGACCACAAGAGCTTGAAGTACTTCTTCGAGCAAAAAGATTTAAATATGAGGCAGAGGCGATGGTTGGAGCTGATAAAGGATTATGATTGTGAGATCCATTACCATCCGGGCAAAGCCAACGTGGTGGCTGACGCCCTTAGCCGAAAGGAGAGGCCCGAGCCGATACAGGTGAAGGCATACCAACTGATTATGACCTCGGATGTGATGAAGCAAGTCAAAGAGTTTCAAGATGAGGCACTGAAGGAAGAACATCTTAACTTAGAACGAATGAGAGGTCTGGTCGCGGAACTGGGTGAAAACACGTTTGGTGTCAAGACTCGATTTGGGCGGATGTGGATTCCTCGTTTTGGGGATCTACGAATGAAGGTTATGGAAGAAGCCCATAAAACTTGATACTCCATTTATCCCGGTGCTACCAAGATGTACCACGACATGGAGAAAGATTACTGGTGGCCGGGTATGAAGCGTGATGTGGGGGAGTATGTGAGTAAATGTCTCACTTGTCTGCAAGTAAAGGCAGAACATCAGAAGCCGTATGGGAAGATTCAACCTTTGGATATATCGGAATGGAAGTGGGAGCACATCACCATGGATTTCGTTACGAAGCTGTCGTGTACTCCGAAAGGGTATGATGCGATATGGGTGATTGTTGATCGTCTGACGAAGAGTGCTCACTTCCTACCGATACGCGAGACATACTCATCTGAAAGGTTGGCCGATCTTTTTATCAAAGAGATTGTGACTTGTCATGGTGTACGGTGTCCATTGTGTCGGATCATGACACCCGTTTACATCCAAATTCTGGAAGAAATTCCATGATGCTATGGGGACGAGATTACATATTAGCACTGCTTATCATCCCCAAACTGATGGTCAGTCGGAAAGGACCATTCAGACCTTAGAGGACATGCTCCGGGCATGTGTTATTGACTTCGGGGGAAGTTGGGATGACCACCTGCCATTAGCTGAATTCTCATACAATAACAGCTATCATGCCAGTATTGGCATGCCACCTTATGAGATGCTATATGGTAGGAGATGAAGGACACCCGCTTGTTGGGGTGATATTGGTCAGAAGTAATTAGGAAGCGACAAAGTGATCGAGGCTACGACTAAAAAGCTTGACAGGATCAAGGCCTACATGAAGGCAGCCAAAGACAGACAAAAGTCGTATGCCGATAAACGACGCAAGTCGATCGAATTCCAGGTGGGTGACCGGGTTATGTTAAAGGTCTCGCCTTGGAAAGGAATCATTCGGTTCCGAAAGCGGGGCAAGTTGAGTCCTCGGTACGTAGGCCCTTTCCGAATCATTGCCCGAGTAGGAGAGGTGGGCTATAGGTTGGAGTTGCCAGATGAGTTAAGTGGAATCCACCCGACCTTCCATGAATCTCATCTGAGGAAATATTTGGCAGACGAAGACATGGTTGTTCCACTGGAGGATATTGAAGTAGATGAACGGCTCAATTATGTAGAGCAACCAGTGGCAATCATTGACAGAAAAGAGAAGCGGCTGCATAATAAAATGGTTCCCCTGGTGCGTGTACAGTGGAAGCACAGAAAAGGATCTTAGTCTACGTGGGAGGCTGAGGAAGAGATGAGACAACATTACCCACGTCTGTTCGAGGAATGACAGGTTTCGGGGACGAAACCTTTATAAGGGTGTGGACTTGTAACACCCAAAATATTAATTTGACCAAGAGAAATAATAAGAAGAAAAGAAAAGAAAGAAAATAGGATGGAAAGGAAAAGAAAGGAAAAGTGGAAGGGGGTTTTGTGTAAAAAGTACAAAGAAAAGTAAATATCTGATATACATAGGGATGGTTGCCCACTCTCTTCCCACAACCCCAAAACATCGGTCGTTTTAGAGGGAGGAAGAGCAGACCACGAGATTTCGGAGAAAGAACAAGAAGAAGAAGAAGACTGATACGAGGAACAAGACCTCACGGCTACGGATTTTGAAGAAGCCATACCCAGCAACACCAGGTGAGTTCTAAGACCCCTCTTTTAAGCATTTTGAACGATTTTGGGGCTGGAACGCATCGACAAACTGTTTTCGGGATTGTGTGCTTAATCTTTGTATGTATGTATGAATATATGTGTATACGGTTAGTTTGGGCTGTAATGCCTACTTTATGTAAGATTCTAGGGCAGGCATGAGGATTTCAGCATGTGTTCGCATGTATACTACTGATGAATGTCTTAGACCTTTTCCATGATATGTGTGATGTTTAGTTGTTCTAAGTAAATATTATGATAAATCGGTGCTAAGGGTGTGTTATGATGATGAATGGGTTATGGAGATAGCACAGGTTAAGTTGCAAGTTGCCACACTCAACCGCATCGTCCAATGCGGACTGCCGAAGCAAATGTGGTTAAGGTGGTCAACCGCATTAACCAATACGGGTGACCAAGCAAATGCGGTCAAGGCATATTCTCAGCCGCATCGACCTAATGCGGAGAGGTCAGCGAATGCGGATAAGGAAATACTCAACCGCATTGACCAATGTGGACAAGTCCGGAAAATGCCCTAAGGCATTTCTCGGCCGCATTAACCAATGCGGGTAAATCATGAAATGCGGATGAAGTGTTCCTCATCCGCATTGACTAATGCGGATGACTAGACAAGTGCGAATGAACCAGATTGTGAAATGCGGATTAAGCTTAGTAAGATCTGATTTAGTTGGGTAAACGAGTAGCATAGGCATGATGATGATGATGATGATGTTGCATGGGTATACCTGCTGTATACCATATATGTATGATGCCTTGTATGATGATGAATGAATGTTATGTGTATGTTCCTTATGACTATGCATGTTTATCTTTCCGAATCTTTACGAATTATGGAAATGAATGAATGAAGTATTATGTAACGTAAAGTGAAAGATAATGAAAGAGGAACATGATGATGAATGCATGTATTAATGAATGGATGAAAAGAAAGATGATGATGAATACATGCATTAATGAATGAACGAATTAAGTCTTGCAAGCATTGAATAAGGTCGACTGGTCTTTCTTTGTGATTGACCATGGTCATGGTACCTCTACCGCTTACCTACTAGTACTGTGGCATACGTTTGTTGTTCAGTTGTTGACTTCGGCCCAATAGCTAAGACTGATCGGGGTATAGCATATGGTATTGGTACAAAAACATTTCAATATGCAAGCAAAGATGAAACGGGATCCTTGTCATTCGACCACAGTAATCATAGCCGAGTGCTATGAAGTGGGTAAAGCCTGACAGGATCCATATGAGAATTCAAAGATAATAAGGTATAACGAATGATGAAGATAATAATGAATATTATCTTTGTGTATGTACGATGTATGATCATGTGAATGAATGGTTTATAATGGAAACTAACTATGTTTATTATAAAACTAGAACTCAATCAGCAACGCTGACTTTTATGTGTTTCCAGTTGGCAGGTAGTGTTGCTGGGGATGGCACGAGGCGGCTACTCAGCTCTTTTGGGATGGGATTCTCCTTTTGATAATGCTGCCACGCAATGTGTTGTGGGCCCATAATACACGCAACACATTATGTTGCATGCAAGTGCAAGATTCCTTTAGGATTCCGATAAACGGGATTACTTAAGGAACCTTCTTTATGATGAAAATCATAAAGCGTCTATACTAGAGGTCACTATATATAACCATTTTGTAATCAGTAACGATGTAATCTTTTGTATAATGCTTTTGTGATGTAATGCAACATTAGATGTTTTGTAATTGACGTACGTTGTATTAAATGGAAAAAGTATTTATAGTAAGGGAAAAGTTTATCTCAGAAATTCCGCTGCATGATTTTATTAAGTTTATGCAAATATATGTTTTATGTGCGATGAACGACCAACTATGAGGTGCCCGGGAACGGGGCCTTACAATTTGACTTGTTGATGAATTCTATCGTATAAAGATTGTTGATGTATGAGTAATGATGCTGATTTACTTGTGTTGAAATTGATTTGATTCATAATTAGGCTTCTCGTGTATTTTGGTTGATTTACTTGTGTGTCAATTGACTAGAATTGCATGTTAGGATCATTAGTTGGTGTTTTGACCTAGATGGATTGATCACCCACAGGAGTTTTATGTTTAAAATCAATTTTCAGAAGTTAGCTTATCTTGAGTCTGAGAGGAGAGAGATAATTGATTGATCTTGGGGGTTTTTGGTTTGGGTAACGAGTGCACCAGAGTGACTAGTCCTAAAATTAATAACTTTTCTTGTCAATTCAAGTCATTAATCATATTCTTCAATTTACTCCGTGTGTCTAGTGTTGCTTAGGGTAACCTATTTCACATTGTGCTGTTGAGACTGAGAGGTAAAATATTTTTCGAGTACGTAGAGTTTCAGGGAATTTTGAGACCGAGAGGTGAGAAATAACCTGTTCAGTGCTACAATTGATTTTCATGGCATTTAGAGTGTGTCAGTGAGTCCGAGAGGAGATCTGATATGTTTCAGGTGTCTAATTCAGAAACTAGAGTCAAACAGTCAGTCAACCCGAGAGTCAGTCAAACCGGTCAACCTGATACCGAGTCTAGGTAGTGCTTCCTATTATTTGTTTTTCCTTTCCATTTACAGCGATTTGCGTTAGTCTCCTTGTTTAGATTTTAGTTCTTTTAATTTTCAGTATTATTGCATGCTTTATTTAGTTTCGTGTTTTGTCTTATTATTTGTTTGTGTTGCTTAGTTGGTTTACTAATTTTCTTGTCCTCTTCCTAATTATCAAAAATCCCTTAAAAATTTTCGGTTAGGATTCGACAACAGCTCAGTAACAAAGGGCCGCCACCCATTCGTGTCCATGGTCGATACTCGGTTTACATTCCATACTACACACGACCGGTATGCTTGCCGTGAGTGTGTGTTTGAGAAGTAATTCTTTTTAAAAAATTAAAACTTGGTCTTTATAATTTAAACTACATTTTCACACCATCAAGTTTTTGACGCCGTTGCGGGGGACACGATTTTGGCGACTTTGAGAACCACTGTCGTCGGGGTCGAACCACCCTTGGTTGCTTGTCTAGTGCTTAGTTGTTTTTATTTGCTATTTTTAGGTAATTTTTGCAAATTTTATGAACTTTTCTGTTATGTGTTTCTTAGGTTTAATTTGTTAATTGCTTGCTTTAGGATAAATTTCAATTAATTATTTTTATTTTATTTTATATTATTTTATTTTTCATTTATTTTTATCAGTATATGCACAATATCCGGCGGACCCGATCTGCAGGATCTGCCGAGTTCGAGGGACTTTCTGACCCAGAGCAATTATTTCGTAGGAGGCATATTGCAGCTGAAGAGATGGCACAACCACAACCCCGAAAGACTCTTTCCGATTACGCGAAACCTGCTACTGGAGGCGTGCGAGCACCTGTGGTACCACCAGTCATCGAGGTAAACAATTTCCAAATCCCTTTTCATGTGATGACCACCATTGCCCCGTCTGTCCAATTCCATGGTCTTTCTCACGAAAATCCACCCATGCACATTAACCGCTTTCAGCGTGTCTGCGACACGTTCAAAATCAATGGTGTAACTGACGACGCACGTCTGACACGTTTGTTTCCCTTCTCCCTGACAGACAAAGCCGCCACCTGGCTTGAATCTTTGCCACCTGGCTCTATCACCACCTGAGATGGCATAAAAGAGAAGTTCCTTGCTAAATACTACCCTCCTTCCAAATCTGCCCATCACAGAAGCCTTATTCATTCTTTCAAACAGAAGTCGGGAGAGTCGTTTCATGATGCATGGGAGAGGTCAAGGGTCTCTGCAATGATTGTCCATATCACAGTATTGAGGATTGGCAGCTAGCTGAGAAGTTCTACAACGGTTGTGTTTACGTCTATAGAGAGATTAAACACTGCATTGGGAGGAAGCATGTTTAACACCAAAACACCTGAGGAGTTTTGGAGCGTTTTGAGGATCTGGCCATGTCCAGCTATCAGGATCCAGCTGAGGGATCACACAGGGGCGTGTTGCAGGTGGACTCTCGCACAGCTTTAACAGCATAGGTGGAGGCACTATCTAGGATTATGAAGGATCTGCAGTTGAAGACAGACAGAGTTTGTGAGATCTGTAGAGGTGGACATAACACGGCTGATTGCATGGTTACTCAGGAACAGGTGGACTTCATGGGGAATCAGCCCAGCAGGAGTTTTTTTAGGAATAATCAGGGTTGGAAGAGAGATCAAGGCTCAAGCTGGAGGGGACAGTAGAATCAAGGACCGTATCAGAGCTATGCACAGCCCAGCAGTGAGAAGAAGACACCTAGCATCGAGTCTATGCTTGCACAGTTCTTAAAGAAGGATGAGAGGCGTCATGAGCAGATTCAAGCTAAGTTTCAGGAGCAAGGCACGATGATTCAGAATCAGGGAGCAGCACTGCAGAATTTGGAGCGTCATGTTGGTCAGATAGCTGAGATCCTTTCCAGCAGGAAGGAGGGTACCCTACCGAGCTCCAGTGACACGAATCTTGAGGGGTTCGTGAAGGCAGTCACTACTAGGAGCAATCGGGGTGGAGTGGTGGTTTCACCACCTGGGACTGAAGATGAGCCTATGGATGAAGAAATTGAGATGGAGGTGAACCCTGGCCAGGTGCAACAGAGGCTGCGCCCAGCAAGTACAGCACAGCCAGATGTCACGTATCCAGCTTGCTTGAGGAAGAGCAAGGACGACGAGCAGTACAAGAAGTTCCTCGACATACTTTGTCAGATTCACATCAGTATTCATTTCGTCGAGGCACTTTCGAACATGCCTAAATATGCGAAGTACCTCAAGGACATGCTGTCTAACAAGACATAACTTGAAGCATTGTCTACTATGGTACTCAATGAGGAATGTTCTGTGGTTTTAAAGCCAAATCTACCTAAGAAGATGGATCCTGGTAGCTTTACCATTCCATGTGTTATTGGAGGTACGACTTTGAAGAATGTCCTCGCGGATCTAGGTGCTAGCATCAATCTGATGTCGTATTCTTTTTATCTGAAGCTAGGCCTAGAGGAGCCCGCACCCACCAGGATGAGTATCTAGCTTGCGGATAGATCTGTGAAGTACCCACGCGGGATTGTGGAGAACATGCTGGTGAGGGTCGACAAATTCATCTTTCCAGTGGATTTTGTCATTCTTGATATGGACGAGGACGATCACGTACCTTTGATTTTGGGTCGTCCATTCTTAGCTACCGCGCATGCGCTGATTGACGTGTACAGCGGTAAGCTGACCCTCAGCGTGGATGATGAGCGAGTTACCTTTGATGTTAATTGAGCCATGAAGCATTCGCGCGGTCAGGACGACATTTTATATTTTCTGGACACTATCATTTCTCATGTTGGAGAGTGCTTGAGCGACATTTGCGGGAGTGATGCGTCCGATGTTCAGATTTTAGATCAGCAGGAGTCGAAGAGAGATTGCATGATAGTTGCAGTAGAGGAGGTTGCGAGTGTTGATCGAGTCGATCATATCCCAGTCGCTGAGGGGTTTGAGGAGATTGAGAGGTTGGAACCCAAGGAGAAGCCGTCTATTGAGAGCCCACTATGACAACCGGCCTCAAGGTCACTATTCTAAACCCTAATTTACTTGCATCATCACCAGTCTTATGAATACTAATGATAGAAACAATTTAACTCTATTAGTGAATTTAGAATCATCAATTGCTATTATTTGCATTTTATGATTTTATGTGATTTTTGTGAATTTTAGTTATTTCAAGTCTTATCTTTTAGAAACTTAGTACCCGGGAATGTTAATTAGTCACCCTAAGTAGAATTCGAAATGCTAATTAAAACAATTAAAAGATGTGAATTTGCACACACACTTGTAATTTCGGCTAGTGCATGCACAACCATGCACATGACAACAACTAACACTATCTACTAACTAATATTTATACACTACATTACAAATTAATACCACCTAATATACATTTTTATTTAAAAAGCTTAAAAGAACTCCCCACTACAAGACAAGGCTCGGTCGCCCCCATGACCACCAATCCTCTCCCTTGCTTACCACTACACACCACCAACACCTTCACCACTCACTTCACATGCAAGATTCCAACCTCACTTCACACTCCTCTCATTTCTCCTCCTCTCTCTCTCAGATTCTCTCCAGAAAACACACACACACACCACAATTTGAACTCCATTTCAGCCCCAAAATCGTGAACAACAACAACACTAGCATCGGCCAACATCAAAACCGCAAGAAGGAGAAGCTTTGTGAGCCTTTGAGTGCACGTATCCACCTTGTTCGACCTTTCCAGAACTTGTTCGAGATTATACAGCTTAGTCCAAGGATTTTCAAGCTGTCCACGACCAACAACACCCTCCAAACCGTGAGTTACATCAAGTGTAAGCTTCATGTTGCCGGTTTTGGTCATTTCTCATGTTTTCATCATTTTTCACTTAAAAAACTCTCCTTTCCTTGTTGTAGCAGAAACCCAACACCATCACCTTGTTCTTGAGGAGTTCTTAACATTCTTGAAGGTATATCACTTGATATGATAACTATTCTAACGGGTAGAACCCGATTTACCTCTTGAAAACCCTCATTTTGGGTGTTTTGCACCATTCAACTTGTAAACCTTGTAACATTTGGAAACAAAACTTGTAACCTGCTTTCTAATGGTTCATAAGACTTATAATAACCTGTTTTTAATGTTACAAATGGGTGTACACCATGAATGTGAGGTTATAGCATAAGTACACCTTGAAAATTCCTTCTTTCTACATGTAACAACACCCTTTAAGCATTTGTTTGTAAACCCTCTCAAACAAGGGTCATAACCTGCACAAGAACAACTTTTAAACACCCTAATAATCTGATTTTTGAGTTAAATGAAGTTTTGGTAATGTTTAAACTCAAGTTACAATGATTTACACATGTGTAATGGTCGGTTATGACATTTTCACCATATTTGTAGTCTATGGATGTGTAGAACAACTAGGCCACGATTTGGGACAGAAATTTCAGAAAGTTTTGATGAATTTTAAGTGTGTTATTAATGGTTAATCTCTGGAAATGAAAGACATGTTAAGATTATACCCATTTTAGTCACTTTCGGGACCCGAAAACATGGAAAAACAACTTAAAAACAAGAAAGCTTGGGCTATAAACTTTTTAAAGAGAATTACACATTCATTAAGGATTAATAAAGTTTTCTGGAGTCAATGGGAAATTTTAGTGGTCAAATGGGTAATTTAAATGGATTTTTAAGTAAAAACGGGTACTAACCGGGTGACGTTTTTGAGGAAAATCTAAGAAATATGGGTATAGAGTTAAAAATTATAAAAACCATGTTATTTCATTAGGTTAAGTGAGAAAATAACTTATAAAGTAGAAAAGTTGGTCAAACGAGCTTTTAAATGGTCAAATTCGGTTAAAACGCGTTTTAACGGGTTAAACACAAAAACGAGGCTTTCAACTACTAGAGGCAAAAATTTCATAATCAAATGACTTGAAACTTA
Source organism: Flaveria linearis (assembly GCA_024085815.1). NCBI lineage: Eukaryota > Viridiplantae > Streptophyta > Magnoliopsida > Asterales > Asteraceae > Flaveria > Flaveria linearis. The sequence goes on along the minus strand of CM044008.1, from coordinate 52,434,582 downwards.
GTAAAATGTCTTTAAAATGTTATATACTAGTCTAAGACTCAAAAACATGAAAGTTCAAAGGTAACCGTTAAAACCCTTCGGTTTTACCGTAACTGGGAACGTTAAACACGTAAGTAATAACCGAACCTGTAATCTAAAATTTGTGTACATTTTCTTAAAAAAGTTAGTTTAAGGTCATGAACCTGATTTTTGGTTATAAAAGTCATCTAATACAAGAAAACCAAACTTGAGTGTAGAAACTGTCAATTTTGAAACTTTAGGGGCTAAACTGTAAAATTTTGCCAAACTTCATAACCGACTAAAATGAGCCCAATAATCACTTGAAAAGCATATTTACCCTATATTCTTAACTTAATAGTGTAAAATCCTTGATTGTATAAGAAAACTGGACTTTCCATAAAAGGAAACTTTTTATGCAAACCCTAATCGAATCAAAGCCGAATCCGACAAAATAAGAATTAGACACACTTGTTGCACCTTAAATAGGTTTAGAGCAGTAGCTAATCACTTAATATATTCATGTTAGGGTACTAGACTTGAGACACTCTCGGCACACGAAGAGTACTTTTGCTTCACACCTAAGGTGAGTTCTAGTGATCCCTTTTTACTACTGTTTTAGGATGAAACATGCTCTGTTATTTTATGAACTATAAATGTGCTTTACTTGATTCTTGTATGTGGGACTTATGGATACCTGCTGATACTTACATCATGATCATCAATTGTTTTGTGAACCGCTTGTTTTATGTGGATAGATCTATTTGGGGAAACCCCCACACACAGTGGCTCCCCCCACAGGGAGGTAACCCACTGAGATCCTGAGGGGTCGTTTGTGGAATGTGACAGGTTTTCCTAAGAAACTATGGTGAACCATCCGGGCAGGTAGGGTTCACTGGTTTGGGGCTCAGTTCCCCTTTTTAGGGGTTAACCGGTTAAACACAACTTTCGAAGAGGCTAACCGGGATTGAGTGCAGGGTTGATTATGATACTCCCACGAAAATGAACTATGATTCTTTCCTTCTTATCAAATGAAAATTTTGTTAAGTACAATTGTTTTTAAATCTTTAATCACTTGAATTCACTAACTTTTTAGTTGACATAAATTTCTTTTTGAGCATGTTTCAGGTAATCCATGAAGAGATCTTAGCTACTGTTGAAGACCTAGACCTATCCCCGAGACCATGGCATTGGCTTAATTTCGCTTATTGAACGATTTTAATGATTGAAAATTTTTGTTAAACAATACAATCTGTTTTTATGTTGACTGTATAACTAATTTGGGGGCTAGATCTGTTTCTAGCCCCGGTACCTTTTGAAACTTTAAATGCCATGTGATATTCGCTCCTCTGAGCTCTTGTATTGGTTTGTTTCCGCTGCCATATATTGTTGCTAGTCTGTGACGTCCCACCCTACCTGGGCCCGGGGTGTGACAGATTGGTATCAGAGCCAAAGGTTGTAGAGAAATCGGGAATACCATAGTAGACCTTAGGCTACAACCCTGATACCCTTGTAATGTACTTGTGGGAAGTGTTGGAATGATCGGGTTGGGTAAATTGATGATTACACTTAATCAACGTAATCATGAATTTACCGGACGTGTAATTTCCAACACGAACCTTTAGGTAATGTTTGGACTTTTCTGATTCACATTGATGACTTTGAAACTTATTTTAAAAGAAAAGGGAGATTTAAATGATTTTTATGGTAACTTGTGTTGTCTGATACTATTTAAAGTAACTATTGATTCTTATATCATTGACAAATAATATATTGAAATTTTAGATACTACTGCGATTACTACTATTACTAGTACTATTAATATTATAATCATGAGCTATGAGAAACCAAATTACTCATGATGTTTCTATACAGGGCACAAGTACTATGGCAGACAAAGGTAAGGCGCCCACACACCCAGACAATAAGACTACCCCTACTAGAACCCTTAGAAGAGCGAAGCCTCAGACTGAGTACGAGACATACCTCCGGAGATGCGGACACCCAGGATGGATATCCGTCACATCAGACGACACCGAAGCTTCTGAGGACTCTTCCTCAACGACACCTTCCAGGAGCCGGACACGCTCCCACTCTCCACACGTTGCTGCTTCTGCTCACTCGCCTATCCCACCTATCGGGAATATGGGAGCACGTGTTGTCACTCGTCCATGCAAGAGTGCTAGGCCTGGACCTTCAGTCTCATTTAGGATGCCACCTCCTCCTCCACCACCTGTTAGGACTCCTATACCCCCACCACCGCCGTTTGACCCACTCCGACGCCACCCATATGATGAGCCCTGGATGCCATCGAGGCACAGTATGTATGACGGCCCTAGCATACTAGCAGGTGATAGGTACTCCCAGTCCAGCCGTCGGGCAAGTGACGTAGGACCCTCTGATGCAGCACTGGATGAGATCTTGAAGACCGTTTATCGCCACGAGATGACTCTTCAGCACGCTACCCGGACCTCCCAGTCTGCTCAATTCCAGGCTATGATGGCTTCACATGGGGTGCAGAGGTTAGAACAGGAACAGAAGAAGAAGAACATTGGATGGCTTGGATGGCTGAAGAATAGGTGGATGTGAGAGCAGGGATGAGAGGTGGAACTATCTGTCTGTAGACAGTTGAAGGAAACAATCTTGATTAATGTTTGATACTATTATTATTACTATCATGGGGGTAATGGCACCTTCCAAATTGTAAGAACATGACTCTGATTCAACTGGCTTGCTGACACCACTATCACTGTTTAACTATGAAACTACTTGTTTGGAATTTGGTTATTGGATTATTTGTGCTAAGTTATGCTTTGAAATTTGTCTGTATCCATACTGATTGATTGCCTAAACTGCTATTATCTACTTTGAATTAAACCTTGTAAGAATTTCATAGTGGGCTGTGTATATGCATATGAATATATACACACCCCGATCTCTCCTCCTAAGGCTAGGTATAATAGGGTAATGATGCATGAACTATTCGAAACAAACTTTGAGATGCTAAACGAATTTATCTGTGATACTATCAGAATGCCAACTAGGAGGGGAACAAAATTTGGGAGGCGAGGAGCTACAAGGGGCCGCCATGAGGAGGCCAGGAAAACGAGAACCCAACCTACCCCACCGGGAACTCCCCGCAGGGAAAATGCTAACCAAGAATATGACGAGAGGATGACTAACCTAGTAGCATAACAAATTGCTAACGCCATCCCAACAATTATCCTCAGATCAATGCTGATCGGAGTAATACTAATGGGAATGATGGACCTGAGAACCACGAAGACCGCAACGAAGAAGCCGAAGCGATAAGGAATGGGTGCTCCTATAAGACCTTTATGGCATGTAAACCCAAGGACTTCTATGGCACGGAGGGTGCTATAGAGACATACAGATGGATTGACGAGATGGAAGCTGTTTTGGATATCAGCGAATGCAAAATGGACCTTATGGTGAAATTCGCTTCTCAGTCACTGAACGGGTCGGCATTAGAGTGGTGGAAGTCGATCACTCAAGCACGTGGAAGGAATACTGCAAGTCGAATAAGCTGGGTAGAACTTAGAGAGCTGTTAACCAACAAGTATTGCCCCATCAATCAACTTGACAAGCTAGAGTCAGAATTCTTAGGTCTGGAAATGAAAGTTCCAATTACACCGAGTACATCAATCGATTCTTAGCCCTATCTCGACTGGTTCCTCATCTGGTGACACCTGAATCTAAAGGCGTAGCACGTTTCATATGGGGACTACATCCTAGAGTTAGGGGAATGGTCTGCTCCTCCAAGCCCTTGACTCTACAATCCGCAGTTGACCTCACTAGCAGTTTGACTGACGACATAGTTAGGGCTGGATGGACCGAGCAAACTAGGACTGATGAAAAGAGGAAGTTTGTTGTTGAGAATAGAAGGTGGTTTGAAGCAAAGAAAGCAGTTGGAAGTAGTAGCGGGTCAGGAAGAAAGAGTTTTGAAGGTGCGAGACGCGAAGATCAGGGAGGCAAGACCCGAAGACTATACTCGGGGACAAACCCATCTTGCAACAAGTGCAAACTACACCATCAAGGGGAATGTAACCCGATGCCCTGTTTCAGATGCAAGAGGACAGGTCATTTAATCAAGGATTGTACTTACACACCAGGAAAGCAATGCTATGAATATGGGGATCCAGGACACATGAGGAGCAAGTGTCCTAAGCTGGGTAGAGATAAGGATGCCAAGCCCAACAAGCCTAAGGGAAGAGCATTCGTGATGGATCCGGCTGGAGCTCGAAAGGAACCTGATGTGGTTAACGGTACGTTCCTTGTAAATAACCATCCTGCTACTCTTTTATTCGATACTGGAGCAACTGCTAGTTTTATCTCTAGTGCTTCTAGATCTTTGATTGACTTAGATGCGTGTACCTTAACAGACGTGTTTACCGTTGAATTAGCTGACGGTAACATTTTAGAAACTAATGAGATCATCAAGGATTGCTCATTGAATCTTGAGGGAAGTACATTTAGAATAGATCTGATGCCCATTAAGCTTGGAGGATTTAACGTGGTGGTTGGTATGGACTGGCTAGCTAAGAATAGAGTCAAAATTGTATGCGATGAACGCCTACTCAAAATACCGTTGAACGACAAGGAAGTGTTAGTGGTGCAAGGAGAAAGGAGTAACACTTTATGCCCCATGATATCCCATTTAAAAGCTACCAAGAGCTTAAGGAAGGGATGCTCAGCTTTCATAGTCTACGTGATGAAGACCAAAGAGGATAAGAGGATTGCAGATACCCCAGTGGTTTCTGAATACCCAGAATTGTTTTCGGAAGACCTACCGGGACTTCCCCCGAATCGACAAGTTGAGTTCCATGGGGTACCCCGGTGCTATTTGTGAAAAAGAAGGATGGAACCTTACGCATGTGCATTGACTACCGGGAGTTAAATAAGTAGACCATAAAGAACCGTTACCCTCTTCCGAGGATAGACGACCTATTCAATCAACTTCAAGGGGCAAGCTACTTCTCCAAGATAGATTTTAGATCCGGTTACCACCAACTAAAGATAAGAGAAGAAGACATACCCAAGACGGCCTTTCGAACTAGGTATGGACACTATAAGTACTTAGTCATGCCTTTTGGACTGACTAATGCACCAGCAGCGTTCATGGATCCCATGAACCGTGTATGCCGCCCTTATCTCGACAAATTTGTGATCGTGTTCATAGACGACATCCTAATCTACTCCGGTAGTAAGGAAGAGCACGAGAAGCATCTCAGACTAATTCTTGAGTTACTCAAGAATGAGCGACTATATGCCAAATTTTCTAAATGTGAATTTTGGATGCGAGAGATCCAATTTCTAGGGCATGTAGTGAATGAGAATGGGATTCAAGTTGACCCTTCCAAGATTGAAGCCATAAAGAATTGGAAGATTCCTGAAACTCCCACTGAGATTAGGCAATTCCTAGGATTGGCCGGATACTACCGACGATTCATAAAGGACTTCTCACGCATTGTGCAACCCTTGACTGCACTAACCAAAAAGAACAAAACCTTTGTGTGGGAACAAGAGCAAGATGAAGCATTTGAGACGCTTAAGGAAAAGTTATGCAATGCACCTGTTCTGGCCCTCCCAGAAGGAGTCGAAGATTTCATAGTCTATTGTGACGCCTCGCGTCAAGGGCTGGGATGTGTGCTAATGCAACACAACAAGGTCATTGCCTATGCATCTAGACTGTTAAACGATCACGAGAAGAACTATACTACGCGTGATCTGGAATTAGGTGCCGTGGTGTTTGCTCTTAAAATGTGGAGGCACTACCTCTATGGCACGAAGTGCATCATCTACACTGACCATAGAAGTTTGCAACACATTCTTGACCAGAAGATGCTAAACATGCGTCAGAGAAGATTGGTTGAGCTGTTAAACGACTACGAGTGTGAAATCCGTTATCATCCCGGTAAGGCCTATGTTGTGGCAGATGCTTTTAGCAGAAAGGAGAGAGAAAAGCCTCTTCGTGTACGAGCCTTAAGGATGAGTGTGTACACCGACCTGATTGCAAGGCTAAAAGAAGCTCAAAGTGAAGCATTAAAGGAAAAAAATTTAGCAGGAGAAACTCTAACAGGAATGGAGAAGCGGTTAGAGAGGAACGATGATGGTACATATAAACATGAGGGGAGAACATGGATGCCGAAGTACGGAAGAATTAGAGAGGTAATCCTTGATGAAGCATATAAATCTAGGTACTCGGTTCACCCCGGAAGCGACAAAATGTACCAGGACCTAAAGGCACTTTTTTGGTGGCCTGGAATCAAGAAAGCAATCGCTGTTTATGTCGGAAAATGTCTAACTTGCGCCATCGTAAAAGCTGAAAACCAAAAACCTTCAGGGACGTTGCAACAGCCCGAAATCCCAGAATGGAAATGGGATAACGTCACGATGGATTTTGTTACTAAGTTACCAAGAACATTTAGAGGTCATGATGTTATTTGGGTAATAGTGGATAGACTAACTAAATCAGCTCACTTCTTGCCAATTCGAGAAGATTATGACATGTCAAAACTAGCTCAACTGTATATCGATGAAATAGTGACTAGGCATGGTGTGCCACTGTCGATAATCTCCGACCGTGATAGCCGTTTCACTTCTCGTTTCTGGAAATCACTCCAATAAGCCTTAGGAACCCGTCTGGACTTAAGCACTGCTTTCCACCCACAAACTGACGGTCAAAGCGAAAGAACCATTCAAACTTTGGAAGATATGCTGAGAGCTTGCGTGATTGATTTTGGTGGGAACTGGGACAACCATCTCCCGTTGGCGGAGTTCTCTTATAATAACAGTTACAACGCGAGTATCAAGGCAGCTCCGTATGAGGCGCTCTATGGTAGGAAATGTCGATCACCACTGAGTTGGAACGAGATTGGTGATAGCCAAGTATTGGGACCCGACATCGTGTTGGAGACCACCAATAATATTTTCAAAATCAAGGAGTGTCTACGGGCAGCAAGGGACCGTCAAAAGAAATACGCTGACAGGAGACGAAAGCCATTAGAATTTCAGGTAGGTGACAAGGTAATGCTGAAAGTAGCACCATGGAAAGGGACAGTGAGGTTCGGAAAGAGAGGAAAGTTAAGCCCGAGATACATTGGACCATTCGAAATACTTGCAAGAATTGGTCCTGTGGCGTACAAATTGAAACTACCACAGAAACTGAGTTGTATACATGACACCTTCCATGTGTCAAACTTGAAGAAGTGCATGGTAGACAAAACCCTAGAGCTACCATTAAAGGAAGCAAGGATCACTGACAAGTTAAACTTCATGGAAGAGCCCATAGAGATCACGGACCGCTTGGTCAAGCAACTCAGGCGAAGCCGCATACCCAAGGTCAATGTCAGATGGAATTCGAAAAGAGGACCTGAGTTCACTTGGGAGCGAGAAGACGAAATGAGAAAGAATTATCCACGCCTCTTCAAACCCACGCGTTCAGATTCTAATCAAAGCTAAAGTTTCGGGAGGAAATTTCCTAAACAGTGGGAGAATGTGACAACCGGCCTCAAGGTCACTATTCTAAACCCTAATTTACTTGCATCATCACCCGTCTTATGAATACTAATGATAGAAACAATATAACTCTATTAGTGAATTTAGAATCATCAATTGCTATTATTTGCATTTTATGATTTTATGTGATTTTTGTGAATTTTAGTTATTTCAAGTCTTAACTTTTAGAAACTTAGTGCCCGGGAATATTAATTAGTCACCCTAAGTAGAATTCAAAATCCTAATTAAAAAAATTAAAAGATGTGCATATGCACACACACTTGTAATTTCGGCTAGTGCATGTATAACCATGCACATGACAACAACTAACACTATCTACTAACTAATATTTATACACTACGTTACAAATTAATACCACCTAATATACATTTTTGATTTAAAAAGCTTAAAAGAACTCCCCATAACAAGACAAGGCTCGGCCGCCCCCTTGACCACCAATCCTCTCCCTTGCTTACCACTACACACCACCAACACCTTCACCACTCACTTCACATGCAAGATTCCAACCTTACTTCACACTCCTCTCATTTCTCCTCCTCTCTCTCTCGGATTCTCTCCAGAAAACACACACACACACCACAATTTGAACTCCATTTCAGCTCCAAAATCGTGAACAACAACAACACTAGCATCGGCCAACATCAAAACCGCAAGAAGGAGAAGCTCTGTGAGCCTTTGAGTGCACGTATCCACCTTGTTCGACCTTTCCAGCACTTGTTCGAGATTCTACACCTTAGTCCAAGGAGTTTCAAGCCATCCACGACCAACAACACACTCCAAACCATGAGTTACATCAAGTGTAAGCTTCATGTTGCCGGTTTTGGTCATTTCTCATGTTTTCATCATTTTTCACTTAAAAACCTCTCCTTTCCTTGTTGTATCAGAAACCTGACACCATCACCTTGTTCTTGAGGAGTTCTTAACGTTCTTTAACGTATATCACTTGATATGATAACTATTCTAACGGGCAGAACCCGATTTACCTCTTGAAAACCCTCATTTTGGGTGTTTTGCACCATTCAACTTGTAAACCTTGTAACCTTTGGAAACAAAACTTGTAACCTGCTTTCTAATGGTTCATAAGACTTCTAATAACCTGTTTTGAATGTTACAAATGGGTGTACACCATGAATGTGAGGTTATAGCATAAGTACACCTTGAAAAATCCTTCTTTCTACATGTAACAACACTCTTTAAGCATTTGTTTGAAAACCCTCTCAAACAAGGGTCATAACCTGCACAAGAACAAATTTTAAACACCCTAATAATCTGATTTTTAATTTAAATGAACTTTTGGTAATGTTTAAACTCAAGTTACAATGATTTACATATGTGTAATGGTCGGTTATGACATTTTCAACATATTTGTAGTCTATGGATGTGTAGAACAACTAGGCCACGATTTGGGACTGAAATTTCAGAAAGTTTTGATGAATTTTTAGTGTATTATTAATGGTTAATATCTGGAAATGAAAGACATGTTAAGATTAGACCCATTAGTCACTTTCGGGACCCGAAAACATGGAAAAACAACTTAAAAACAAGAAAGCTTGGGCTATAAACTTTTTAAAGAGAATTTCAGGATCATTAAGGATTAATAAAGTGTTCTGGATTCAATGGGAAATTTTAGTGGTCAAATGGGTAATTTAAATGGATTTTTAAGTAAAAACGGGTACTAACCGGGTGACGTTTTTGAGGAAAATCTAAGAAATATGGGTATAGAGTTAAAAATTATAAAAACCATGTTATTTCATTAGGTTAAGTGAGAAAATAAGTTATAAAGTAGAAAATTTGGTCAAACGAGCTTTTAAATGGTCAAATTTGGTTAAAAACCGTTTTAACGGGTTAAACACAAAAACGAGGCTTTCAACTACTAGAGGCAAAAATTTCATAATAAAATGACTTGAAACTTAGTAAAATGTCTTTAAAATGTTATCTACTGGTCTAAGACTAAAAAACATGAAAGTTCATAGGTAACTGTTAAAACCCTTCGGTTTTACCGGAACCGTGAACGTTAAACACGTAAGTAATAAACCGAACCTGTAATCTGAAAATTTGTGTACATTTTCTTAAAAATAATTTAATTTAAGGTCATGAACCTGATTTTTGGTTATAAAAGTCATCTAATACAAGAAAACCAAACTTGAGGGTAGAAACTGTCAATTTTGAAACTTTAGGGGCTAAACTGTAAAATTTTGCCAAACTTCATAACCGACTCAAATGAGCCCAATAATCACTTGAACAGAATATTTACCCTATATTCTTAACTTAATAGTGTAACATCCTTGATTGTATGAGAAAACTGGACTTTCCATAAAAGGAAACTTTTTATGCAAACCCTAATCGAATCAAAGCCGAATCCGACAAACTAAGACTTAGACACACTTGTTGCACCTTAAATATGTTTAGATCAGTGGCTAATCACTTAATATATTCATGTTAGGGTGCTAGACTTGAGATACTCCCGGCACACGAATAGTACTTTTGCTTAACACCTAAGGTGAGTTCTAGTGATCCCTTTTTACTACTGTTTTGGGATGAAACATGCTCTGTTGTTTTATGAACTATAAATGTACTTTACTTGATTCTTGTATATGGGACTTATGGATACCTGCTGATACTTACATCATGATCATCAATTCTTTTGTGAACCGCTTGTTTTATGTGGATAGATCTATTTGGGGAAACCCCCACACACAGTGGTTCCCGCCACAGGGAGGTACCCCACTGAGATCCGGAGGGGTCGTTTGTGGCATGTGACAAGTTTTGCTAAGAAACTATGGTGAACCATCTGGGCAGGTAGGATTCACTGGTTTGGGGCTCAGTTCTCCCCTTTTTAGGGGTTAACCGCTTAAACACAACTTTCGAAGAGGCTAACCGGGATTGAGTGAAGGGTTGATTGTGATACTCCCATGAAAATGAACTATGATTCTTTCCTTCTTATCAAATGAAAATTTTGTTAAGTACAATTGTTTTTAAATCTTTAAGCACTTGAATTTACCAACTTTTTAGTTGACATAAATTTCTTTTTAAGCATGTTTCAGGTAATCCATGAAGAGATCTTAGCTACTATTAAAGACCTAGACCTATCCCCGAGACCCTGGCATTGGCTTAATTTAACTTATTGAACGATTAGAATGATTGAAAATTTCTATTAAACAATACAATCTGTTTTTATGTTGACTGTATAACTAATTTGGGGGCTAGATCTGTTTCTAGCCCCGGTACCTTATGAAACTTTAAATGCCATGTGATATTCTCTCCATTGAGCTCTTGTATTGGTTTGTTTCCGCTGCCATATATTGTTGCTAGTCTGTGACGTCCCACCCTACCTGGGCCCGGGGTGTGACAGATTGGTATCAGAGCCAAAGGTTGTAGAGAAATCGGGAATACCATAGTAGACCTTAGGCTACAACCCTGATACCCTAGGAATGTCCTTGTGGGAAGTGTTGGAATGATCGGGTTGGGTAAATTGATGATTACACTTGATCAACGTAATCATGAATTTACCGGACGTGTAATTTCCAACACGAACCTTTAGGTAATGTTTGGACTTTTCTGATTCACATTGATGACTTTGAAACTTATTTTAAAAAAAAAGGGAGATTTAAATATTTTTATGGTAAACTATGTTGTCTGATACTATTTAAAGAGACTATTGATTCTTATATCATTGACAAATGATATATTGAAATGTCTGATACTACTGCCATTACTACTATTACTAGTACTATTAATATTATCATTATGAGCAATGAGAAACCAAATTACTCATGATGTTTCTATACAGGGCACAAGGACTATGGCAGACAAAGGTAAGGCGCCCGCACACCCAGACAATGAGACTACCCCTACTGGAACCCTTAGAAGAGCGAAGCCTCAGACTGAGTACGAGGCATACCTCCGGAGATGCGGACACCCAGGATGGATATCCGTAACATCAGATGACACCGAAGCTTCTGAGGACTCTTCCTCAACGACACCTTCCAGGAGCCGGACACGCTCCCACTCTCCACACATTGCTGCTTCTGCTCACTCGCCTATCCCACCTATCGGGAATAGGGGAGCACATGTTGTCACTCGTCCACGCAAGAGTGCTAGGCCTATACCTTCAGTCTCATTTAGGATGCCACCTCCTCCTCCACCACCTGTTAGGACTCCTATACCCGTACCACCGCCGTTTGACCCACTCCGACGCCACCCATATGATGAGCCCTGCATGCATAAGATTCTGATGGAGGAGGACTACAAGCCAAAGGTGCAAGGGCAGCGTAGATTGAACCTGAAGATGCAAGAAGTTGTGAAGAAGGAAGTGCTAAAGCTACTGGATGCAGGTTTAATCTACCCGATCTCTGATTCCCCGTGGGTGAGTCCTGTTCAGGTTGTCCCTAAGAAGGGGGCATGACAGTGGTGACTAATGAGCGTAATGAGTTGATCCCGACTAGGACCGTCGCCGGTTGGCGTGTGTGTATCGACTATCGCAAGTTGAATGATGCTACACGCAAGGACCACTTTCCGTTGCCTTTCATCGATCAGATGCTAGAGCGTTTGGCAGGCCAGCAGTATTACTGCTTTCTGGATGGTTTCTCGGGGTATTTCCAGATACCGATCGCTCCAGCTGATCAGGAGAAAACCACATTCACGTGCCCCTATGGCACTTTTGCCTACCGTCGCATGCCCTTCGGGTTATGCAACGCTCCAGCTACATTTCAGAGATGTATGGTCACGATTTTCCATGACATGATCGAGGATTTTATTGAAATATTTATAGATGATTTTTCTGTATTCGGTCGTTCGTTTGATCATTGTCTTAGGAATTTAGAAAGGATGTTATCTAGATGCGAGGAGACGAATCTGATGCCGAACTGGGAGAAATGCCATTTCATGGTCAGAGAATGCATAGTTTTAGGTCACAGAGTGTCTCAGGCTGGTATTAAGGTGGATAGAGCTAAAGTGGAGACGATCTCGAGACTCCCTCCACCCACGAGTGTGAAGGCCATTCGTAGCTTGTTAGGTCACGCGGGTTTTTATAGACGCTTCATACGTGATTTCTCCAAAATCGCACGACCGATGACCCAGCTGCTTGAGAAGGATGTGCCTTTCTTGTTCTCTGAGGATTGCGTTGGAGCTTTTGAATTGCTAAAGGAAAAGCTAGTAAACGCACCTATTATGGTTGCCCCGATTGGGCTGTACCTTTTGAGTTGATGTTCAGCAAACAGGATGCGAAACCGCGTCTTATTCGGTGGATTATGCTGCTTTAGGAGTTTGATATCGAGATTAGAGATAAGAAGGGAACAGAGAATGTAGCAGCTGATCACTTTTCACGCTTAGAGAACGTAGATGGTGGAGCCAAAGGAGTTCAAATCGACTACAGGTTCCCAACCGAGAGTTTGATGCGCGTGAGCGTGCGTGAGGGGGAGTGCCCATGGTTCGCAGATTTCACGAATTACTTGTGCAATGGGACGTTAGCACCAGACCTGACTTATCAGCAGTGAAAGAAATTCTTCGCTGATGTTAAGCATTACATTTGGGACGATCCGTATCTTTATCGGGTTGGTGGGGGTGATTAGGACATGTGTTCCTGAGAGTGAGTTTGAGAGCATACTACATGCGTGCCATGAAGGACCGACTGGTGGACACAATGCTGCGGGTTATACAGTCAAGAGGGTTTTTGATAGTGGTTCTACTGGCCGACGATTCATCAGGATGCTCAGGAGTTAATCAGGCGATGTGATGCATGTCAGAGGAGTGGAAACATCTCGCGCCACCATGAGATGCCCCAGAATCCTATTCAGGTTGTTGAGGTTTTTGATGTCTGGGGCATCGACTGCATGGGCCCATTCCCCGTTTCTCGTGGGAATAGGTTCATCCTGGTGGCTGTGGATTACGTGTCCAAGTGGGTTGAGGCTGAAGCTCTGCCCACTAATGATGCGAGAGTGGTCGTGAGATTTCTGCGGAGGCTATTCGCGAGATTCGGAGTGCCTAAGGCACTAATCAGTGATCGGGGGACATATTTCTGTAATGCTCGGATGGAGAAGGCATTGCAGCGATATGGGGTGACTCATAAAACTGCAACTGCCTACCACCCGCAGATGAGCGGGCAAGTGGAGGTGAGTAATCGAGGAATCAAGCGAATACTAGAGAAGACGGTGGGCATTAACGGGAAGGAATGGTCAGCTAAGCTAGATGACGTGCTCTGTGCATTTAGGACGGCATACCGGACTTCCATAGGTACTACGCCATTCCGAATGGTTTACAGGAAGGCGTGTCACTTACCAGTCTAGTTGGAGCATCGAGCTTACTGGGCACTTCAGACAGTTAATCTAGACGAGCCTAAGGCAGCACGACATCAGATGCTTGAGTTGCGTAGTTTGGAGGAGCTTCGTGATCATGGCGTACGCGTGTTCCTACAACTACAAGTTGGTACCAAGGAGCTACATGATTGTCACATTCGTCAAGATAGAGAATTCAAAGTTGGTGATCGAGTGCTGTTGTTCAATTCTCGTCTGAGGTAGTTTCTAGGGAAATTGAAATCATGATGGTCGGGACCGTTCACAGTTACAAATGTTCATCCATATGGTACGGTCGAGGCAGCTGGGAATGATGGCGAGAGGTTCGAAGTCAATGGACATCGCCTGAAGCATTACATAGGTGAGTCAGAGGGGCAGAGAGTGCTCGAGGTGTTACACCTCGACCCGTTTCACTAATAAGTGTGGGGATGAGTCGGCTGAGGACTCGTTAAACTTAGCACTACCAGGAGGCAGCCCAGAGTGTACGGTTTGATTTCTTTCCTTTCCTTTTGAATTTTCAATCATTAGTAGTTTTTCTTTTTATTTTCTTGTTTATTTTTATTTCCAGCTGTCTGTTGAGTGTTTCAGGAATCTGAGCCTGGGGAATCATTGCATACACGTACAGGTACGTAACCCTATTTTTTCAAAATTTTTGGTGCCCCGTTTCAAAAATTGGCGGTGGTTTGGTCGGTTTACGGCAAAACAGGAAAATTCCATTTCTGCACAGACCTACGGTCCGCAGGAAAATGTCCTGCGGTGTGCAGGACATTGGTAAAATCCCTGCGGTCCGTTGGCATGACCACAGGACCTCGAGACTGAAAAATTAACAGGTGTTAAAACCCCTGTTCCCTTGGCTATCTCCACCCAAAACAAACAATCCTCCGGCTACCTAAAACACCATCTGCACCACCCACATCCCTCAGCCACCTCTCCCGACCACTGCTCCACCGCCCTACGACCGCTCACCACCATCACTACACCCTCATCTCTGCCTTTTCCCCCTCTACCCGAAACCACCATTTCCATCACCCTTCGCCACCACCGCCGTGCACCTCACCGGAGCCGAACCAAAACCACCGCATTCCGGTTACATTGTGTCCCCGACACTCGTCAACGGTTCGTTCCCATGTCTTTTATACGATTTAATAGCAATTTGTCAATCTTTGTTCAAGTTTCTTTCTAGGTTTTCTTTTCATCTTTGTAAATCTGGGATTGGAACCATCTTAGGTTGCACATTCTACTGATTATTGTTGGGTTCAAGTTTATCGAGATACTTGTATAGGATTAGTGACAACTTTGGTTTTTCGCCAACTGCTAGTCGAAATTGCTGATTCAGTGACCTCCTGCGGTCCGCAGGAGATCCTCCTGCGGTCCACAGGACCCCCCTGTCTTCCCCATTGTAGTACATTTTTAGGTTTGCACCTGTCAGGGGGCTCGTGTCAATTTAAGGTTTTTCTTTCTTAGGCCGAGACATCTGTTTGTGTGAGGTTTAGACATGCCTAGGCGATTAACATGTAGCTCACCCATTACCCACTGAGTTGCATGCAAGCAACATTGGTAGGAATTGTTTGCTCCTAGATCTTAGGGTTTCTTCTCTTTAGTAGCTTCAGTTAGGATCAGGTTCCCACCTCAATTCTTAGTCTAAGTTTTCTTTTTGCTTCTTCCTATCTGATATTTCTGCCTGTCTTGTGTTTGGTAACTTGTTTTTGCAGCAATGTCAGACGGCGGAAGGCAGCGTCGTGTTCGAGGACGCACCGAAGGACGGGGACCTGCCCCAGCTACAGCCCAGCACCAGGAGGACGAGGGACCTCCCGTAGTCTTACCAGGCTTATCCTACATTGGTTCATCTACTGCCGATGTCGAGGAGGACATCCGCCAGACCGTAGCTGCTCACAATTATGATCCCGACAGAGCTGAACCTTATGCACCCGGTCCAGTCCACCCACTGCTAGCCTTCTCCTACGGGACCCAGTACCACACTACCTACTCACGCCTAGCCGCGTACGCGCTACTGATCCCGCGGACGCTCTGCTGGGACCTACTGCGAGAGTTGGGGGCCGATCCGCGATTGAGAGACTTGTTGGATGACCGATGGATACACGTGCTCACACCGACTACACCCCAGTACCTCGAGCTTACTCTGGAGTTCATGTCCACCATTCGGTGGAACATGATATCATTACAGGACGAGTATGTGGTTCGCTTCAGCCTCGGTAGCCGCCAGTACCATATGAAGATCGGGGAGTTCGCTGTGCGTATGGGTTTGCATACCCAGGCAGAGGTTGATGACCCGTCCTTCCACGAGAGATTGAGGGGCATCCTGCGAGGCCAGTCTGACACCGCCCTGACATCCCAGCAGCTGACTACCTTCTGGCCCACCATAGGGGACGGGCGTTTCAGCATCGGTATTCCTGCGTCTCAAAATCCGAGACCCCGCCATCAGACTCATTCATTGTGGCATCTCCTGCACACTAGTTGGCCGGTTTATGGGGATCGAGAAGGTCACCCAGCAGGATTTGTTCGTTCTTTAGTGCATTCTTCAGAGGCGGCCGGCCAATCTCGGCACGATCATGGCGTTCTCGATGCAGCGTCCCGCCCCCCACGGTTCTGGTGCCAGGTTGGCGTTCGGACCGTACATCTCAGCTTTGGCAAGGAGTTTGGGGGTATTCACCGGATACCCAACGTTGGTTTTGACTACAGGACCGGCTAATCGACAGTTCACCTACAGAGACCTCCAGTACATGGAATGTGTGTCGGTGGATGGCCCGGGGAGGTTCTTAGAGCCTTGGGCCATGGTCGTAGAGCCCCAGGCGCGAGGAGTTGACCCTCCAGAGGTTCAGTTTGGCGTGCATCCTCCCATGCGCGGCAGAGCCCGCGCCCAGCTTCGAGATGCTCCTGCACAGCCTACGTTGGAGCAGATACATCAGGAGCAACTGGCTCAATGCGCCATACTTACGCATCAGGGCGCTAGGATGACCCGAATGGAGAGTATGATGGTCTCCCTTCTCCAGCACTACCACCTGGACGTTCCTCCAGAGATCCCACCACCGGATGATCACGACGACGAGCCTTAGCCGCTTTCATCATTATCACCCTGTCTCACTGTGCATGATTTTGTTATTCGATTTGGTTGTATTTACGCTATTTGATATGGTTGTATAGTGAGATAGCATATCTGGACAGACGCTGATTTCTTGTATATTATTTTGTTTCAGTTTATGTATGTTAGTTATGCGTGGTTGTTTAATTTGGCCTTTGAGATAATTTGCAGGATAGATCACATGCGTTGCAGGTTGGATCCCACAGTCTGCATGCGTGTGTACTTACACGAACGCCTCAGTTTCTGCAACCGGTTCTTTTGTCCCTTTTCTTTGTTTTCTTTTTAAGTTACTTTTATTTTTTACTTTCTTTCTTTCTTGTTTCACATGCTGCACATTAGGGACAATGTGCATGACAAGTGTGGGGATGCTGAGGACGTGGCCAGGTTTTACGTTCCACTTTTAGTTCATTATCTATTTATCCTTAGTTATTTTTCATTTCGCTAAAATGATTTAAAAAAATTGAAAAATTTTAAAAATGCCCTTGAAAATAAAGTTTGCAACTAGAATGGAAAATGATAAGACTTTATGGGAACTTGATTTTGATTTCAAGAAAAGAAAAAAAAAAGTGGTTAGGTGCGCGTCTGATTGGGGATATGTTGGTAGGCCCATTTAACTGTGTTAAATTCTCACAAAGTGTTTAATAAAGTAACTTTAATAAACGTATGGAATCTTTTGGGTGTACATCTTAGGGGAGGCGATTAAGCTGAAATGCGTTAACAAAGTTTTAGGGATGCCACCGCATATTTAAAAACAGATTTGTCTGATAATTAATCTCACAGTTCGGCACACCGCTCCACTATTTATGAGAATAAATTCGAGGTGTGGTGGCGCCCCGCTAATCCATCCAAATAATTAAGTGTGTTATTTGCTGAGTTATTAAGACTAGTCTACGTGTCACATGCCGAGTTACAGCTTGGTTGAAACACCACTGGGTCGAAATCTTGAGAAACTTATTAGAAAAAAGAACTACACCCTACGTGTCATATACCGAGTTACAGCTTGGTTGAAACACCAATGGGTATGGTTCAGCTGAAATAAAGTAGAATACCAATATCGCAGTCCATCTTCCATCAGTGAGTTTAATTATCAGTTCAGATTGGTTTCTGTGTGCAATAGTAGGAAAGTAAATTTAATTAATCTGTATCCTAAATGCTTGAAACGAACCTAGGCGAAATCGTAACCTCTCTAAAGCGTGGGACCCATAGATTTAAAATCGAGCACATGCACATAAAAGAATAACACTGAGTGAGAGTTTGATCAGCTAATGTGAGTTTAAGAGGACAAATATATCGGCAATCCCGGTTAATGCGCGTTGTTTTTAATTGTAATAATTCTTAATTGAAATCTAAGATCTTGGGGACCCATTTTGATTCCATCGTTGCATACAACTTTTTCAGGGGAGAAAAAGATTCAAGTGTGGGGATGTTTGATGTGTTGTAAACACATCTGATTTTCCCATGTATTTTATTTTAATTTCTAGTTAATTCGCGTTTTATTTTCATAGATTTTAGTTACTTTGCTTCATTTCGTATTTTTCAGGTTTACGAGAACTTACGGGAGGAAATCGAGCAATTATCGAGCGATCGGGAGTTAAAAGAGAAGAAAAATCCCAAAAGGTGAAGATTCTGCGGTCCGCAGGATCCTTCCCTATGGTTCGCAGGACAGGTCAATGCGGCCTAGGAAACCCTAAAGTTCCTGCGGTCCGCGGGACTTACTCCTGCGATCCGTAGGTGGTCGCGAAAAAGTCAAAGTTCGTTTCTTTTATAAGTTAAGGTCAGGGTTACGACGGGGGAAGTTTTGGACGGCCCTTTGAGAGTTCCAGAAGCATATTGGAGGCGATTTGGAGCAGCTAGGTCATGGGATTGAAGAAAAGAACCTTACTTTCGGCTTTTCACGCGTTTGACCATTCGGTTTCTCTTCGTTTCTCCGTTTCCATTCATGTTCTTCACTGTTTATTCATGATTTATCATTGTAAATCTGATTTGATTATGATTAGTGGCTAATTGTTCTTTATCTTCCTAGATTAGGTGATGGTTGACTTTGTTTGACTTGTTTTTCGGGTTATTTGACTTGTTGATGAATTCTATCATACAAAGATTGATGATTTATGAATAATGATGCTGATTTACTTCTGTTGAAATTGATTTGATTCATAATCAGGCTTCTCGTGTATTTTGGTTGATTTACTTGTGTGTTAATTGACTAGAATTGCATGTTAGGATCATTACTTAGTGTTTTGACCTAGATGGATTGATCACCCATAGGAGTTTTATGTTTAAAATCAATTTTTAGAAGTTAGCTTATCTTGAATCTGAGAGGAGAGAGATAATTGATTGATCTTGGGGGTTTTTGGTTTGGGTAACGAGTGCACGAGAGTGACTAGTCCTAAAATTAATAACTTTTCTTGTCAATTCAAGTCATTAGTCATATTCATCAATTTAATCCGTGTGTCTAGTGTTGCTTAGGGTAACCTATTTCACATTGTGCTGTTGAGACTGAGAGGTAAAATAGTTTTCGAGTACGTAGAGTTTCAGGGAATTTTGAGACCGAGAGGTGAGAAATAACCTGTTCAGTGCTACAATTGATTTTCATGGCATTTAGAGTGTGTCAGTGAGTCCGAGACGAGATCTGATATGTTTCAGGTGTCTAATTCAGAAACTGGAGTCAAACAGTCAGTCAACCCGAGAGTCAGTCAAACCGGTCAACCTGATACCGAGTCTAGATAGTGCTTCCTTTTATTTGGTTTCCCTTTCCATTTACAGTGATTTGCGTTAGTCTCCTTGTTTAGATTTTATTTCTTTTAATTTTCAGCATTATTGCATGCTTTATTTAGTTTCTTGTTTTGTCTTATTATTTGATTGTGTTACTTAGTTTGTTTACTAATTTTCTTGTCCTCTTCTTAATTATCAAAAATCCCTTAATAATCATCGGTTAGGATTCGACAACAGTTCAGTAACAAGGGCCGCCACCCATTCGTGTCCATGGTTGATACTCGGTTTACTTTCCATACTACACGCGACCGCTACGCTTGCCGTGAGTGTGTGTTTGAGAAGTAATTCGTTTTAAAAAATTAAAACTTGGTCTTTATAATTTAAACTACATTTTCACACCATCAATTTGTTTGAATATTTCAAAACTCATTCAAAGAATGTCATTAGATTCAGTTATCAGTGTGATCTCATTGCTCGTCGATGATTAAAATTCATCTTTGTGCTAAGGTATATTTTGAGGATGTGATCTCATGATCGATACAATTCTCGATTATATAAAAAATGAAAATTTTAATAGATAAAAATAAAAATATTATAATAATTTTCATTTTAGAATTCTTTTAGGTCTTCCATATTATACTGTTACAATTTTATCAGTTTTCATGCATTTCGCAGAAATTGCGTAGAAACGAACACGGGTTTGCTTGTTTTTCACACACAGATAAACACGGGTTTATTTTGTTAATTTGAAATGATCTAATTAGAAATGTCGAGATTGTGGTTGAAAATGTGTTTCAGATTAATGCTTTAAGTGATGGCCTATCATCAGTTGAGCAGTGAACCTGATCAGAGAACCTGTTCCTCAAGTTTGCAGAAGGTACCGAGCAGTGAAGCACTCAAGATTAGAGATTTTGGAAAGTTGTTCCAACATCTTTAAAATGATGCACTCGAAAAGGGGGAGCATATAAATAGGGGGAGCTTATGAGATGAATAATCTTTCTCATTAGATTTAGAAAGTTTCAATTTAAAGATCTTTCTACTGTTGACTTCTCGGTGCTGATTTCGCGTAAAGACGTTGATAATGATAGACAAAGGGGGAGTATTGTTGGAGCTGTAAAAGATAGTCTATATTATCAACACAGTGAAAGTCAACAAAAGTCAACGTCACGGTCAAAGTCAACAAAAGTCAAACCCGACATATTCGAGACGAGGAACCGAGACGAGACGTTGAAGATTTAGATAACTAGGAGTTTTATTGTAATAAATATATTTTGTGTGAACAAAATATGTTCTATCTTGTTTTTAGTCATTTTTATGCTTAATATGTAATTTTGCATTAATTAGCCTAAGTCTAGGGAGTTAAGTGCAATTAGTGAATATTAGTCTAGACTATAAATAGGTTAATTGTCATTAGTGTTGGGTATGGTTGGATGACCAATAGATTGAGGGATTACTTGTAAACACATTATTTGCAATCTAATTGAAGATCAAAGGGGTTTTGATTGTGATTATCATATTTTGATCTATAATCTTCATGATTTGATTCAAGTGTGCTTATTCCTGGATTTACATCCATTAGTATAAAAAATGACGCTTTTATGATGTAATGCAATTATGATCTTTTGTAACATTTAATTGTATTGTATTACTTTGCAAAAGCTGTCATTAATATATATGAAATAGTTTTAATTAATTTCCGCTGCGATGTTTGAATAAATGTATGTTTTATGTGCGATGAATGTCCAACTGTGAGGTGCCCGGGAATGGGGCCTTACAAGTTGGTATTAGAGCCAAAGTTTAAGTGAAATGGGTAAATATTTTCAAAAGAAACCTAAACTTAAACTGAGAATGGGACAAAGGGAAGGGATGCCAGTCCAAGTAGCTACGTTCCATCAGGTATTTTCTTAAATGCTAATCGATGTAATGTGCGCATCTTATTTGATCTGTTTGCCCTTAGTAGATTTAGATACTGATGTAGTCCGGATAGGAAATACTTGGGGTATGAAGAGTAAAGTAAGTGGCTAATCACAACTGGCCACTGTAATTAGGGACTTACTATACTTGACATAATCCAAGCTATTACCCTGAATGACCGTGTTAGTGTTTGAATCTTAAAGTGTGTTAGAGGATGGATGGAGGTAGATATTCTAAGGCTTCACAAGGCGGAGTATGTGGTGGACGTGGTGTTGGACCATGGGTCACAAGAATAAGGCCCAGGGTTGAGAAGGTGACCCATAAGGAGCCTGAGACCCCTCATCCGGAGGGTGGTGATGAGAGTGCTAATTTGAGAGCCTCAGTGAAGGAGGCCGTGGTGGAGGAGGTTCACCAGGTCATGCAGATGATCTTGCCTTCTATGGTGACCAAAGTGATTACAGCTGTTAGGGAAGGAGAAAGGAAGAGAGAAATAGGTCCTCAGGAAGGAGAGAGCAATCGAAGACCGAGACGGTTATCCTTACTGATGAGGAAGAGGAGGAAGAAGAGCCTGTGCCGGAAGCAGCACGAGACTGTAACTATGGGGCATTTCAAAGATGCAAACCCCCTACCTTTGATGGTAATAGCACTGCCGCTGCTGCTCACCGATGGGTGAGGGAGATGGAGGCTGCCCTTGGAATCAGCGAGTGCCAGGAGGACCAGAAGGTGAAGTTTGCCACTCATTTGTTCGTGGACTCGGCTCTATGTTGGTGGGACAACATTGTCCAAGCCGAGGGTAGCAGGGCGATTGGTAGAATGAGGTGGAATGAGCTGAAGAAGTTGATGATCGAGGAGTTCTGTCCTCATCGGGAGTTGGACAAGGTGGAGAGAGAGTTCCTATAGCTGGAGGCGGGAACCATGACACATCAGCAGTACACCACCAAGTTCAACGAGATGGCACGGCTGGTGCCAGATCAGGTGACGCCCCTATCATGGAAGATCAAAAGATACATTCAGGGCTTGCCGGTGGATATTCGTAGGCACATAATCGCCGCCTGACCGAGTACGTTTAGGTCGGTGGTTGATTTGGCTGGGAGGTTGTATGATGAGAGGGAGGTGATGGTGAGTGCAGGCTGGGGCTAAATGTTTGTTTCAAGTGCGGGAAGCCTGGCAAAATCTCTAGAGATTGCAGAGCAATGAGGTGCTTCAACTGTGGCAAAGTAGGCCACTTGGGCAGGGAGTGAAAGAAGCCGAGGGTAGAGAGTTCCAGAGCAGGGAAGAAGACCGGAACTGAGGAGCAAAGGGCAAGGGCCAGGGCATTCACGATGACCAGATAGGAGGCTAGGACGGACCCCGATGTTGTGTCAGGTACGTTTCTAGTAAATCAAACTCTTGCTTCTGTGTTATTTGATTCTGGTGCTAGTAGGAGTTTTATTTCTGTTGCTTTCTATGCTAAATTTCCTGTTAGTAGTAGATGTATTGATGAGCCATTTGATGTAGAAACTACCATAGGCAAGTCTACAAGGATTTCTGATTTGATTGAGGGTTGTGAAATAGAACTAGAAGGTCATAAGTTTCCCGCTAGACTGTTTGTGATGACCTTAGGAGGGTTTGATGTAGTCCTAGGAATGGATTCATTAGCGGACTACGAGGCGAACATTGTGTGTCGCAAGAAGATGATTAGATTGACGGTGCCTGACGGGAGTTCGGTGACGATATACGGTGATTGAGTTACGACGATTCCGAAAGTGATTTCGATGGCGGTGGCGGGAAAGTACATGAGGCATGGATGTAATGCTTATTTGGCCTACGTGAAGGATGTGGACACGTCAACACCATAATTGTTCGATGTACCGGTGGTGTGTGACTTTCCTGATGTGTTCCTAGAGGATTTATCAGGTGTACCACTAAATGGTGAAATCGAATTTCAAATTTACTTGATACCCGGTGCTTAGCCTGTAGCTAAGGCACCGTATCGGTTGGCTCCGACTGAGATGAAGGAATTAATGGAGCAACTGCAGGAGTTGCTTGATAAAGGTTTCATCAGACCGAGTATCTCTCCTTGGGGTGCTCCGTTCTTGTTCGTAAAGAAGAAGGACGGTAGCATGAGGATGTGTATGACTACCGTGAGTTGAACAAGTTGACAGTGAAGAACCAATATCCATTACTGAGGATTGATGACTTGTTTGATCAGCTGCAAGGTGCCAGTTGGTTCTTGAGGATAGATCTTCGATCTGGTTACCATCAGCCGAAGGTGAATGAGCAAGACATTCCAAAAACAGCTTTTCGCACGCGTTATGGACACTATAAGTTTCTCATTATGTCTTTCGGTTTAAATAACGTGCCAGCTGCTTTTATGGACTTGATGAATCGAGTCTGTCGGCCGATGTTAGATAAATTAGTGATTGTGTTTATCGATGATATCCTGTCGAGGAGTGAAGAAGAACATGCGGATCACATATGCGAAGTGTTGGAGACATTGAGAAAGGAGAAGTTGTATGCTTAGTTCTCCAAGTGCGCATTCTGGTTGCGCGAAGTTCAGTTCTTGGGTCACGTGGTAAATCCCGAGGGGATTATGGTAGACCCGGCAAAGGTGGAGGCGGTTATGCAATGGAAGTCTCCAAAGACGCCATCCGAGATCCGTAGCTTCTTGGGATTGGCGGGGTATTATAGGAGATTCATCCAAGACTTCTCCAAGATAGCTTCTCCGTTAACTAAGTTGACCCACAAGGATGTGAAGTTTGTATGGGGTCAAGATCAAGGGAAGGCTTTTGAGGAGTTAAAGACGAGCTTGACGCAAGCTCCTGTCTTGACATTACCCGAAAGGAGTGAGGACTTAGTGGTGTATTCGGATGCATCTTATTTGGGGCTAGGTTGCATGTTGATGCAACGTGGAAGGGTGATAGCCTATGCATCCCGACAGCTGAAGATCCACGAAGTCAACTACCCTACACACGATTTGGAGTTAGCAGCTATGGTTTTTGCCTTGAAGATTTGGCGGCGCTACTTATATGGGACGAAATGCACCATCTTCACTGACCACAAAAGCTTGAAATACTTATTCGAGCAGAAAGACTTGAATATGAGGCAGAGGCGATGGTTGGAGCTCATAAAGGATTACGATTGCGAGATCCATTACCATCCGGGCAAGGCCAACGTGGTGGCAGATGCCCTTAGCCAAAAAGAGAGACCTGAGCCGATTCGGGTGAAGGCTTATCAGTTAATTATGACCTCTGATGTGATGACGCAGGTCAAGGAGTTTCAAGACGAGGCTTTGAAAGAAGATCGTCTTAACTCTACGAGGATGAGAGGTCTAGTCACAGAATTGGGTGAAAACACTCTCGGTGTTAGAACCCGGTTTGGGCGGATGTGGATTCCTCATTATGGTGGTCTACGTGGAAAGATCATGGATGAGGCTCATAAGACTCGATACTCTATTTATCCTAGTGCTACCAAGATGTACCATGATATGAAGAAGGATTATTGGTGGCCGGGTATGAAGCGTGATGTAGAGGAGTATGTGAGTAAGTGTCCTACTTGCTTGCAAGTGAAGGCAAAACATCAGAAGCCGTACGGGAAAATCCAACCATTGGATATACCCGAGTGGAAGTGGGAGCATATCACCATGGAATTTATCACGGTTGTTGCGTACCCCGAGAGGGTATGATGCTATATCGGTGATAGTTGATCGTTTGACAAAGAGTGCTCACTTCCTACTGATCCGAGAGACGTATTCCTCTGAGAGACTCGCGGATCTATTTATCAAAGAGATTGTATCTCGTCATGGTGTACCAGTGTCTATTGTATCTGATCGTGACACTCGGTTTACATCTAAGTTTTGGAAGAAATTTCACGATGCGATGGGGACAAGACTACACATCAGCACGACTTATCATCCTCAGACAGATGGTCAGTCTGAGAGGACGATCCAGACACTCGAGGACATGCTTCGAGCATGCGTGATCGATTTTGAAGGAAGTTGGGATGACCATTTTCTGTTAGCAGAATTCTCATATAACAATAGTTATCATGCCAGTATTGGCATGCCACCATACGAGATGCTATATGGTAGGAGATGTAGGACACCGTTTGTTAGGGTGATATTGGTCAAAAGGAGTTGGGAAGTATTGAAGTGATTGAATCTACGACTAAGAAACTAGAAAAGATTAAAGCCTTTATGAAGGCAGCCAAAGATAGGCAAAAGTTGTATGCAGATAAACGGCGTAGACCGATTGAGTTCCAGGTGGGTGATAGGGTTATGTTGAAAGTCTCACCTTGGAAGGGTATCATTCGGTTTAGAAAGCGGGGCAAGTTGAGCCTGGGATATATAGGGCCATCCGAATCATTGCTCGTGTAGGAGAGGTGGCCTATAGGTTGGAACTACTAGACGAGTTAAGTAGAATTCACCTGACATTCCATGTATCTCATCTGCGGAAGTGTTTGGCAGACGAGGATATGATTGTACCACTGGAAGATATCTAAGTGGATGAACGGCTCAATTATGTGGAGCAACCAGTGGCGATCATTGATAGTAAAGAGAAAAGGTTAAGGAATAAAGTGGTTCCTCTTGTGCGTGTACAGTGGAAGCACAGGAAGGGATTCGAGTCTACATGGGAGAAATAATAAAAGGAAGAAAGTGTAATTTAACCCAAGTAGAGGGGTTAAAAGTGTCAAAAGGACTAAAAGAATAAGAAGTTGGTGCATAAAGGGATGTGGCCGCCCATAATCCCCTGCACACTTCATCCCCTTCGGTTTTAGAAAGAGAAACAGCAGAGAATTCAAGTTTCTAGAGAGAGGAAGAAGAGGAGTTCGAATTCAAGGTAAGAATTCCTTGTTTTGAGTTGTTCTTGGTCGACCTATGCCTCTGTTATATGCTTATGTGTGTTATTGTATGTTCGGGTTGTGTGTTTTAGTGGGTTGTAGGTGTTAGAAACATATGAGAAGCTCAAGTGAAGGGTTTAAACTCGAAGGCAGCTAAGGTGAGTTTCTAGAACCCCCTTTTTACATGTTTTAAACGATCTGGGGCTGGAAAATGTATGTAAACATGTTTTCATAAAAAATGGGTTTTGTACCCGTATGTATATGTATGAATGTGTATGTTATGGGTGTAAGTTTGGGATTTATTTTGGTTATGTTCATGCTATAATGTTTATAATGTTAGTACTAAGCTTAGATTATGATATAAGATGCTTGGGGAATGATTTATGTCAAATAGATGAAAGTTAGTTGCCCATGCGCCTAAACAGTGGCCCATGCGCCCAACGGTCAAATTTTCTAAGTGTGCCAAACCACCCAAAAAAAACCCAAACGCCTAAATAATGCCCAACCCGCCTATGTGTCCATGCGTCTAAGTCAGGCCCATGCGCCTGAATAGTAACCGAACGTCTGGAAAATTGCCCAGAATGACTAAGTGTCAGGCCCAAGCGCCTTAATAGTGCCCATGCGCCCAAAAAGGGCCCATGCGCCTAAGTGTAAATGACTGAGTGTAAGTCCAGACGCCCGCATAGTGACAAAATGCCTGAACAGGGCAGAAACGCCCAAATAGTGTCCATGCGCCTAGACACTTAGAATTATTTTTGAAGTTTTTGGAAGACCCAAAATTTTAAGGTTTGACCTGATTTGACTTATGGGCTATGATTACTCATCCTAAGCATGATTATGGGATGTTTTAGGGTTATGGAATGTATGATTGATATATGGTATGTATAATATGTTATCTTTTAATGGTATGCATACGTATTTATTTTATGTTATAAAATACGTTAAATTTTATGTTATTACTTTACGTAATATGACAAATGAATGAAAGAACATAAAGAATAACGTAACGAAGTAAAAGATAGCAAAGATGAGAAATAAAACGTGATGAATGAAAGAATGGCTTGCAACCAAATAAAAGGAGGTGCACGACCATGTTGTCGTTATCTCGACTGTGATGCGGGTTAGCTACCTCAAAGGATACACACAAGGTCAATCATTGAAATTGACAAGACCCTTTGGTATGCCCTAGGTGACTGGATCAGCTGGGCACAAAGTTCGTGGTTTAATTACCACAGGTCCAGCATCAGCTTCGTGCATAATGTTCGGGGTATACCAATTGGTTTGAATGAATGGGAGAGATGACTTGCCCTAGGTGACTGGATCAGCTTCGGGCACAATGTTCGTGGTTTAATTACCACAGGTCCAGCATCAGTTTTGTGCACAATGTTCAGGGTATTGTTCATCGATCCATATGAAAGTAAAAGAATGGCGCAACGTACAAAGAAAGAAAGAAAGTAAGTAAGAAAGTAAAAGAATGATGTAAAGTACGTTATGAAAGAATGGGATCGAAAGTAAGAGAATGCTAATGAAAAGAATGAAATGAAAGAATGCTATGAATATGATGGTGATGGAAAAATGAATGATAATGAAAGTTAAAAATAATAATTTCTATCTGTACGTACGATGCATGAACGCGTATGAAAGTAAAGAAAGGTTTTAACGAAAGTAAGGTATTTTATTATAAAACTAGAACTCACTCAGTAATGCTGACTTTTATGTATTTTCCAGTTGGCAGGTAAGAGTTGCTGAGGATGGCACGGGGCTGGTACTTGGCATTTTTAGGATGACATCCATTAGTATAAAAAATGGCGTTTTTGTGATGTAATGCAATTCTGATCTTTTGTAACGTTTAACTGCATTGTATTACTTTGCAAAAGTTGTCATTAATATATATATGAAATAGTTTTAATTAATTTCCACTGTGATGTTTTGAATAAATGTATGTTTTATGTGCGATGAATGTCCAACTGTGAGGTGCCCGGGAACGGGGCCTTACACTTTCACTTCGTGTTAGGACCGTGCACGTACGGAGTACTAACTGATTCTACGTGAAACCGAATCAAATAGCGTGGAATTCTATTTGATTGGCGATCCAATCAGGGAGAACGTTAACTGAATCAAACCTAACGATTAGAATACGTTAATAATGAAGTAGGAATGATTAGAAATGCTCTATGAAGTTGGAAGGGACGCTCTGTGCGAACTGGGACGGCTAGGGTTGTCAATTATCGAAGTGTTTTATTTTTCCACGAATTAAGTGGTATTTATAGGTTGCAGCTCTTATTAGTACGACTGAGCCAAGTGACTGGCTCAGTCGTGCGACTGAGTCATACGATTGATTTATTCGTACAACTGAGTCAGTCTTATGACTCAATCGTGCGATTGACTCAATCACCTAGTTCAGTCGTGCGATTGGCCCATTCGCATGGCCCAGTCGTGCGACTGAATCAGAATACTTAGTTAAACACATTCTTGAATCTTTAATGAATCAGAACTATGTCTAACAACTGTAAACCTATATAACATGTTCATATATGCGTGTAAAAATAAATAATATTAATAGATATGACATTAAAC
The DNA here is from genome assembly GCA_024085815.1 of Flaveria linearis. Taxonomy (NCBI): domain Eukaryota; kingdom Viridiplantae; phylum Streptophyta; class Magnoliopsida; order Asterales; family Asteraceae; genus Flaveria; species Flaveria linearis. The sequence continues at coordinate 52,405,635 of CM044008.1, read as the reverse complement.
GACCAATAAACATTCATAGAAGAGTTTTTCATTACATAGATTCAACATTACATATGTGTTACAAGATGAAAGTCTATTACATTGAAGCTCACTAGACTAGAACTAGGGACATGTGTACCAACAAACTCCCCCTTGGACCTAGTTCTATCTAAACTTTGACTTCTTTCTTGAACCTTCAAATCTCTTAACTTGTTGTTCTTTCGAAACCCCGGCATGGATATTGAGTGCGAAGCATAGACATATGATATGCTGAAACTGTAATGCTTGCACTATATCCTGCATGTCAAAAATAATGGCCACTTGTATAGTGTATAAACATCTGACTCTGAAATGTTTATAATCCACATGGGGTCGAACACCCTTATTGTGTCCATCGTGCCTTCCCTATCCAAAACAATGATGGCCTCTCCAGAGCGCCAGTCATAGTACCACCACTTAAAATGTGGGGTAAAGTCCTGTGGCATCTCCCTCAATGGAATTCTGGACATCGTACGCGGAGGGCGCCAGTTCAGGACTATCTTTGGTAGACCAGTGATGGGACTCACTTCAGACCTACGGATATACCTCGTAGCCAGCTGTGGTTTGAAGTTTACCCATCTCATCTGGTATTCCCTTTTCAGGGCAGCCTCAAACCAGCCTGACATTTTCTTTAGATCAGCATATAGTAACTTCAGGCGTGCCAGCTAGTTGAGCTCGAACCCGGGGAGAGTCTTCAGATCATGAGGGAATCTGAAGTACTCGATACCTCTCTCCCTTTTCACTGCATAGACTCCAAGGTCATCAAAATGAGCCCAAGCAATGATCTTCCCCGACACCTTCATGTTCTTCTTGACTTTGTATAGCTTGGTGTAGGTACTCTGAGTTGTCGTAGCGTGTTGGGCTCGGACCTCAGCGAAGCAAGCTGCCCATTCAGCCTTTCGAGTATCTACATCAGTGTCCGAGGCTTGGGCTTGGCTAGATGATGCTTCAGCTCCCCTTTCCTTCTCACTGAGTTTCTCCAGAATATCACTACCGAGGGTGTTAACCAGATCTGGAAACATATTGCCCTCTCAGTCAGCGTATTCCGGATAATGCTAATCAGTGATGTCTTCTATCTCTATTTCTTCAACATCGTTGAGCTCGTCATCATCAGCATCATCAAAAGTTGGAGCATCCTTTATAATCTCGTCCGGATTCAGCCAAAATATCTCAGCAAGTTGCTCGTCAGTTAGGTCGTGAATTATTTCTCCTTCTTCAGGAGTATAACTCACCGACCTTCGGACGATCCCCTGCAGATCAAGAATCATTGTGAGTTGAGACTTGATCTGTTGGAGGGGAGCAACATCGTGCTCATCTTGCTGAAATCCCGGATCTGCTTGATTTAGACATATAGAATAACAATCATTAGTAAGTAATCAAGATAATCAAACATTAATCATTAAACATTTACATAAGTTACATAAACATTGAAAGATGATTCAAGAACAAAAGTTGAAAAATAAAACATCTAATCTGTACTTTTGCCCTGAATCATAGCCGGATCTTCAGCAGATGGGGAGGTAGGCGGGACAGACGATGATGCCCCATGTTCTGTTTCCTCTTGGTCCTTTGCTCCTGACCAGGGGCAGAGCCGGATGCATCTGCTCCCCTTCATCATCATCACCATCCTTGCCTCGAGCCTCGCCATCACCCTCCTCATCATCATCTTCACTTTCATCCTCTTCATTATCATCCTCATCATCATCACCATCGTCATCATCCTCTCCTTCCCCTATCTTCAGTGGCTCAGCTTGCGACTCCTTCAGCTTTAGCAAAATCATCTTATTAGCTGACTCTAACTCCTCAATCATCTGAGTAGACAGGACGTTGTGCTTCTGGAGTTGGGAGATCTGCTCAGCCTGCTGAGCAATATGCTGAGCTTGAGATGCATTTTGCTCCTCAAGCTGACGAAGCCTAGCTGCCTTCTCCTCATCTGCACCTAACAGCTTCAACACCATTCTGTTAAGTGCTACAAGCTGTTCCTCCACTCCAATAGGAGGGAGGGATGATCCTGTCGGGAAGGAGGATGGGCCGGCTTGGTGGCTCGTGGTGGTGGTAAAGATTGGGGGTGGTATAGAGGTGGTTGGTGGTGTAGTGGTGGTAGTGAAGATTGGGGGTGGTATAGAGGTGATAGGTGGTGTAGTAGTAGTGGGTGGAGGAGTGGTAGTGGGTGGTGGAGTGGTAGTAGGGTGGTTGAGGTAGTGGTGGTGGCTGTGGAGGTAGTGAGTAGGGTAAACCTCCTTCGCTTGGGCTTCAGCCCATGTGGCTGAGCCATCCGTTTCCTCCGAGCCCCCTGGACCCGGAGGCTCCCCCTTGGCTACTAGGAGAGTCTGGGATGTAAGATGGGTCAGTGACGGTCTCCCCAAACCCTCCAGGACGTCCTCCAACCGTCCTACGGCTTCCTACCGTTCGTACCCGGGCCTCATCATCCGACTCTTCATCCTCATCAGGCTGAAATCCCTGATGGAAACCAGCACTCACTGCTCCTTCTTGGGTGGATGATGGAGATGTCATATCGGTAGTAGTGGCCCTAGATTGTGTAGTGCCAGTATCTCCATCATCACCATCATCATCGTCTGAATCATCATCCGGAACCACTATCAGCTCCGAGTCCGAATCGCTATCATCGTGACGCCACTTTTTCCTAGCTGGCGCCACATAATCCTCATGGGCCAAATGCCCAAACAATCTCCTCACCGGGGGCTTCACCTGCTTCCCCCGGTATACCTTCATTCTCCCTAGCGTCGTATCATCCATAACCTCCAATACGACCGCATCATCTTGCTCCTTAGGCAGCTGGGAGAGTTTCTGATCGATAATCATCTGAATGAACCTCGGGTACATGCAGAAACTCTCCTTCCCCTTGGCCTCGATGTTCTCCACCAAGTAGGTGAAGATCATCCTGGAGAAGCTAAAAGGATGGTTCAGCACCAGAGCAGCATATGCATTCTGCATCTGGTCTGACAAGTCATCAAAGCCGCCATTCCTTGATGCGATGCATCTAATAAGTACATGTGCCAAGTATTTGAACTGGGGGCATAAGTTGCTCTTGTTGAGCATACTTGTGTTGATGTCCCCAGAATACTTGGCTCTCATGAAGCAGCCACGGACGGTAAGGGGATGTAATCTAGTGGGGCAATCTGCATCATCCCTGAACTCAAGAATCGTCCGTATATCTTCTTCGGTGATCTGGATGGCCTCCCTAAAAATCGAACTCCTGATAGTGTATGGATCGGTAGACCGGTCTACAGCAGCTTTTTCCCAAAACCTCTGCTGTATCAATCGGTAAGGAGTGCAAGGCGCTGAGATTGCCCAAAAGATCCTCGAGCATCGCAAAAACGAGATGATCCCAGCAAACTCGGCAGAATTGCGGGAAGTCAGGTCGAGATAAGCACAAATGTTGTGCTTAGAGCTCATAGGCCATCTGCTCGCCATCTGTGACACGAAGTAAATAAACGTTAGTACGTGTCAAAGTATTCCAGACTTGTTTCATGTAATTGAACCTTTTGTTCAGTCGTGCGACTGAACTGAGAGATTGAATCTAGTCGTGCGACTGAGCTGGACGACTGAGCTCTAGTCATGCGATTAAGCTCATTCGTGCGACTGAGTCAAGCGATTGGACTTAGTCGTGTGATTGCTCATGCATTTACCTCAGTCGTGCGATTGAGCTTAGACGCATGGTTCAGTCGTGCGATGGAACCATTCGTCCATCTCAGTCATGCGATTGAGTCTAGTCGTCCTACTCAGTCGTGCGATTGGAGTTCATCAGTGTGTCCAGTCGCATGACTGACGGTTTGTCCATTCAAATTTGATTTTTGAGCGATTGGTGATATTAAACATTGAGGAATGACTCATTTGGTTCGCATATGTCCGAATAAACACCTATTAACTTTAATTTGATCAATGAGCTTAGTTTTAGTGGTTTATTAGTCACTTTTTAGTCCGGTTACTGTTAGGTCACATTTTAGATCCATTTGACATGTAGGAACGGATTTTAGTGATACACCACATCGCGTAGTACCTGTATAATCAATACCAACGTCAGAGAGAAACAAACAAAGGTCAAAATCGATCAAACGGAATTTTGGCAGAGTGGGGTTGTGTCGTACGATTTGGGGGCGATTTGAGTGAATGGAGCGACTGAGGCCGATTCACCCTCTATTTATACTTGGGCACACTCCAGTCATGCGACTGAACCTAGTCGCACGATTGAGTCATGCGACTGAGCTTCAGTCGTACGACTCGTCCATTCGGTCGTCACCAATCGTACGATTGAGGTTCATTCGTGCGATTGCTCACAGTCGGTTGCATCCAATCGTGCGATTGGGCTCATTCGTATGGTCCATTTGTACAACTGGTCCACACTCATGGTCCAGTCGTGCGATTGGGCTCATTCGCATGGTCCATTTGTACGAATGGTCCATACTCATGGTCCAGTGGTGGGAATGGGTCATTCGTATGAAATTTTGCCCTTTTGACCCATAAACACTTATACCCTTATTTCAATAGATAAAACTTTTTGATCAATTTGATCATCTCAGACATGACCACTTTAAGATTAAACCAACATTTGATCACCTCCTATGTGACTCATTTATCCACCTGATCATCTCATACATGATCAATTTATCCACCTGATCATCTCAGACATGATCCATTTATCCACCTGATCATCTCAGACACGATCCATTTATCCACCTGATCATCTCAGACATGTTCCATTTATCCACCTGATCACCTCAAACATGATCCATTTATCCACCTGATCATCTCATACATGATCCATTTACTTTTTCCGAAACAATTGATTTTAGATTAACGTTAAGTTCGTATTTGTGACATTTTCTGCAACGAGTAGCATAGCACAGTCCGACACTGACACACTTTACAAATAAATTAAAAGACTCAACTAAGTAACAAAATAAACATGTTTTTGTGATTTTCTTAGGGTTGGGTAGATCAGCCTATTAGCGTTAACATCATTTCCAAGACAGATTCTTATGGAATCAGACAGGCATAAACTCAATTACTTGGAACTTTTTCTACATTTATTGAAATGGAAACTAGCATATTTACATATCACAGTATCTCATTCATCTAAGACTTCTAAATTCTAACTGGGAATCATGCTTGATCTGATACGTAACACATGTTGATTATCAACATCAGGTGGTGCATCCATGACGATTGTCAGTATACTTGTCCACTTAAATCCATACACAGACTTTTGACACATATTGGTGATGTATTAGTTTACATTATTTCAATCAACATTTGTGGATCCCACGCTTATATAGTAATCAACATTCCTCAGGAGACTTTTGAGCGGTCTACGGGTATTTTGACAAGAAGAGACTATTCTTGAATTTTCAAAGAGAAGCCAAGCCTCAGATCAGTCCACCGCACAGCAGAGAGGCGGCAAACAACAGTGAATTCTAGAATATCTAGGTTATGCTTATCCTCAGATCAGTGCCATCGCAGAGCAGAGAGGCACACAACCTATCTCGTTGTTAGAGCATTTCTTATTTTCTTTTGCACATAACGCACCAACAACATATGTTATCAACTTGATTGCGCTTAATTTCAATTTTTCGTGCTTTGCTCTTTTTATGGTCATCCGCACACTTTTAGTTGTGTAAATTTGCTCATCGTCCCTTATTAGAAATAACTGATTGTGTTAATCAGTGATAAGATGGGAACCCACAGTCGGTTGAACAGATTAGTTTAAATTGTGTTCACCAATGGCGTCTACTGGTCTATCGTGTTGAATCTACCGACACATCGTGTAGTGAACTAGCACCTCCCTAGATCAACTTTCTCCGTGTAATTACAGTAACACCCAAGCGCACTATCATTTTCCCTTCTGTTAGACTTAGAATTCTCTGACTAATGATTTTCTGTGATTTAATTAAACAAAAATTGCAAAAATTTAAAATCTTTTTGGTGTTCCAAGTAACTAGACGCCTGTGTACTATCACTTTCCATTTGTGTAGAATCACAGTCTTATCTTTCTGTTTTTGCCTTTTAGCTTATCTGCCCTTCCCCCCCCCCTTTTTTAAGTAAATAAATACTGAAAGTAAACTAATCTCCCCCTAAAATTCGAAAATAGAAAATCTTTTGGTGTTTTTGGATTTTTATAAGACAAGGAAATTAAAAAAATAAAAAATAAAAACTAAACTAGTGTCGGGCTATGCATCTGTGTCTTCAGAGATAATGTCACTTTTCTTTTTCACGTCGTTGACCTCTAACAGATAGAAAAATCTGGGTTTATCAAATGATTTGGAGTAGAGGTCAGCGCGTTGAAAATCCGTGTTTATCTTAACCACATCAATTAATTATTTTTCATAGCAGTCGCGTATGAAGTGATACTTTATGCCGATGTGTTTTGTTTTAGGGTGTTGAACCGGATTTTTAGTTACAGCTATGGCAGCAAGTTATCAACATAGATAGGGGTGTTAGAGAATTGCAAACCGTAGTCCCGCATTTGCTGTTGAATCCAGATAATATGAGAACAGCAGCTTGCAGCAGCAACGTATTCAGCTTCACATGTTGATAAGGCAACCGAGGTCTGCTTCTTGCATTGTCACGTGACTAAACGCCTTCCAAAAAACTGACACCCTGCTGATGTAGACTTGAAATTCATCTTGCAGCCGCCATAGTCTGAATCACTATACGCCGTTAGCTCGAAGTCATCGTCATGAGGATACCACAACCCCGGTGTTGGTGTACCCTTCAGATAACGAAAGATCCTTTTCACCCCGCTCAGATGATTTACTTTCGGTTTTGCTTGATATCTGGAGCATAGACATGTGGCATACATAATATCTGGACGCGAGGCGGTGAGATACATGAGAGATCCGATCATCCCACGATACATAGTGGCATCCACCAAATCCCCATTCTCATCAGGAGCCACATCATGATTTGTGGCGAGTGGGGTACCGGCAGCAGTGACATTTTCCATATCAAATCGACTAAGAATGTCTCCGACATACTTAGTCTGATGTAGAAAAATACCCGTAGGTGTCTGATCCACCTGTAATCCCAGGAAGAACTTCATTTCTCCCATGGCGCTCATTTCAAATTCTGCCTTCATCACAGATTCGAATTCTTTACACAGATCTTCGTTTCACGAACCGAAGATAATGTCATCCACATAAATTTGCACCATCAGTATATCTCCGTCTCTTTCCTTGATAAACAGCGTGCAGTCAATCACACCCCTGCGAAACCCATGTTTCAGCAGGTGGGTGGAGAGCATTTCATACCAAGCTCGAGGAACCTGATGTAGCCCATACAGAGCCTTGTCCAACTTGTAGACTCTGTCCTGATGATAAGGATCTTTGAATCCCTCGGGTTGACTGACGTAGACCTCTTCACAAAATTCCCCGTGAAGGAACGCACTCTTTACATCTAGTTGATAGACTTTGATCTTCATGTAAGATGCGTAGGCTAGAAAGATGCGGATTGCTTCCATTCTAGCTACTGGTGCAAAGACTTCATTATAGTCGACTCCTTCGACTTGTCTGAAGCCTTGAACAACCAACCGTGCCTTGTTTCTGATAACGACACCTTGGTCATCCTTCTTGCAGCGTAGCACCCATTTGGTTCCTATCACTTTCACTCCTTTTGGCCGGTCAACAAGTGTCCACACTCCAAGCTTCTTGAACTGTAGTAGCTCCTCTTGCATAGCATTGACCCAGGCCTCATCCTTCCGGGCATCGCTTGTGTGTTTGGGTTCGACTTGAGATACAAAGCATTTGAATGCTCCATCATTCATGTAGCCCTTTTCCATAATTGCAGCGTAATCAGTTGAGTACAACTGATTTCTCGTCTGCACACCAGAGTGTAAATCCCCAATAATAGCCTCCTGAGGATGATTCGTACTGATCCTAGTCACAGGTGTCGTAGGGATGACAACTTCAGTATCCAGATTTGTGACAGGAGGTTCAGTATTCGTATTTCCTGATGCATGTTCAGCAGTTGATGAGCTTTCCTCTTGATCAACATTATGCTCAATGCCTGTCTCAGCTGCTTCTTCATCATCTGATGAGTCATCACTCTCCTCCTGATCAGCTGGTGAAGATCCCGATGAACCACTCGCAGGTGTTGTATTGCTAGTATCTAGATTCGGTGTGTTTAGAACATTATGCATCATCTGAGTAGCAATCTCTTTGTCTGAATCTATCTGAGGAAGGTTGAATGATTTGAAAAGCCATCGTAGTCGAAGAACGACGATGGACCTTTTCCAGAAGGGGGATGGTGAATCGTTGAACGTTGACATTGCACCATACTTCGACCTGACCAGTTGAGTTGTTGTAAACTTGTTTATCTGGTATGTTATATCCTAGAAAGATCCCCTGATCTGCCTTTTCACTGAACTTGCCCGTCGGAGTTTTATTCAGTAGCGTACATGGAGCTCCGAATGGTTCCAGATACTCCAGGTTAGGTTTACGTTTCTGAAGCAACTCATAGCAAGTCTTCCCATGCCTCTTGACAACTGACACATGATTAAGTGTGTAGCATGCGTTGGCAACAGCTTCATTCCAGAACTGCACTGGCAGCTTTGAATCTGCCAACATAGTCCTGGCAGTCTCGATCAAGCTCCTGTTCTTCCACTCAGCAACTCCATTCATCTGTGGTGTGTATGCTGAGGTGAACTGATGAACAATTCCCTTTTCTTTGCAAAAACATCCATCCACTGATTCTTGAACTCTGTTCCATTGTCTGAATGAATCTTCCTAACCTTCATCTTGTAGAGAGACTCCAGTGTAGTAACGAGCACCTTGAATGACTCAAAGGTTTCTGACTTTGCTTTCGGAAACATCACCCAGGAGAACCGTGAGTAGTCATCTATGACTACAAAGCAGTACCAGTCTCCGGCGATACTCTTCGTGCTGACAGGACCGAATAGATCCATATGCAATAGCTCCAGGGGCATCTTGATAGAATTGACGTGCTTGGTCTTGTGAGATTTCCTGGTCTGCTTTCCCTTCTTGCATGAGACACAAAAATCAGGAAGTTTGAAGTTCTTTACAGGAACTCCATCAACTAAGTTGTTATGAATTCGATGATTCATCTTCCTGTGATTAATGTGTCCCATTCTCCTATGCCATGAGATGGAATCCTTCTCTGTAGCTTTAGACAAAAAGCATTGAACAGTGGACACACTAGTAGAAGCATTAGACATATCTAGAACATGCAGGTCATTATACCTAGATGCTGACATTAATACCTGCTCCTCTGGAATCTCCATCACTTTCTTCAGAATGTAACACTTCCGATTGTCAAACATAACTTTGAAGCCCTTGTCACATATCTGAGACACTGAAAGCAGATTGTTTTCCAATTGTTGAATGAAATTAACTTTATCAAACCTTACCTTTACATTACCTACTTCTCCTTGTGCGGTAATGTATCCTCCTTTGTTGCTAGCAAAAGAAACGTGTCCCCCTTTAATTTGTTTGACATTGTAAAGGAGATACTAATTTCCTGTCATGTGCTTGGATGCTCCGCTATCTACTATCCATGTGTTGGTAGAAGCACTATAGCGGACAACCTGCACATAATAGAAAATAATTAGTTAAGGAGGGGGACTCAAGCCTTGACTAGCTTGGGTTTCCAAGAGGCATCACACATCACAAACTCGACCCACTGTCCTTTATCAGTAGGTGGGACCTCAATCTTCAACTTATCCATGCTTTCAGATACTTCAGGTGTTTTGGCTTTCCACAAACCATCCTTGTGAAAGGATTGTTTATGGTAAACCGATGACTGATTTACAGTTTGAACCTTAGGTTTAGTTTCAAAAACAGGTTTCACCTCAGGCATCACAGACTTGCCAGTGACTTGTCTGTGTAGTCTGTGGCATTGAGGAGAGGTAAAAGACCTAGAAGGTGTTTTAGACCTAACAGGAGTTTTAAATCTAATGGGAGTCTTAGATCTCTGTTTTGAAAATTGTTTAACTTCATTTTCTAGTTCAATTTTAATTTTGGGTGTCTGATAGCGTGGACAGTTTGAAGAGCAGTTTGAAGAGATGTGACCGTGTTGTCCACACGTATAGCATGATCTCCTTTCAACAGGACTATGAGATATCTTGTGGGGTGGTGAGTAAACTTCAGGTACTGACTTTTTGGTCTCACTTCTTTGATTTTCACCTTCCTTGACAAATTTTACTTGTTTAATGTTATGGGGGTCTTGTCTTTGAAGATGATTGGTATCTTGCTTAACCGGTTTAGTTTGAGTGATTTGGACATCTTAGGTTGTGTGGTAGCAGATTTTGAACCCAACCCAAAAGATGCTTGAACATTCTCTTCCACCCGGTTTTCAGTGATGGTTTTACCAGTTGTGCCTGAGGTTGATGTTGTCTGATCAGCAGCCGGAGGAGCAGGTTTAACTGTTGTGTCCGGATCGCTGACCAGAGGAGTAGTCACCACATGGTCCTTTATTGGATTATTATTAATAGGACGTTGTTTGGTGTTCAAAAGGATCTCATGTGGTGGAGGCACAACCTTATAACCCAACCCTTCCCCGTTGTTGCGTTCCTTAACCAAGTTTTTCAAAATATGAGAAGAACTAGCTAGACTGTGGAGTTTTTGCTTTAAAGAATCATTTTCAACTTGCAAAACAGCTCTGTCTTTTTAGTTTCCTCAATTGTCTTTAAATAAAACTTTATATTGTTTTCTTGGTTAAACGCGACAACCTCAGTTTCTTTTAGTTGTTTCTTTAACGCTTCAATTTTCTCCTTATAGCTGCTCTCGTTTTGTTTTAACACTCTATTTGCCTCAGTACATAATTTTAAGTCATTTAGTAAGTTATCATTATGATCTAATAACCTAGCAAATTTCAAATCAATGCTTTCCCTAAATTTATCACATTCAACACAAGCATGTTTAATAAACAGATCATCCTTTGATTCTACCTGTGCAGATGTAGACGTTCCAGCCATGAAAGCATTTTGAGGTTCCGGTTGTGCTGCAGATTCAGCATCCAGTTCATTTTCAACAAGTTGATTAACAGCAGCTAAGGTCTCATCCACATCAGCAGTGTCAAGCTCAACTGAGTTCTCCCCCTCACTCGCTGAGTCTTCATTCAGATCTTCAACAGAAGCAATGTTGGCTTCACCATCAGTTAAGAATCGGAAGGACCAGTCCTATCCTTCATCACCTTGAGCAACCATTGCCTTTGAATCACTGCTTGTTGAAGCTGTCTTTTTCTCTTTATCCTGTTTGTTGAATGACGAGAACGGGTTCCCATTGCCAGTCTTCTTCGGTTTGACACATTCCCGCTTGAAGTGGCCTTTTTCACCACAGTTGAAATAGGTGACTTTAGACTTGTCAAATCCAAAAGTAGTATCTTCGGTAGCCACCAGATTCTGTCCCGTCTTCTTCACAAACTTCTTTGCTCGTCGCACAGCACTTGCGAGAGCCCACATTATGTCCGTTCTTTCCAGTTCATTTTCATCCACCTGCTCATAGTCTTCATCAGCCAAGTGGCAGTTCCCAATCTTCCCTACGACTAAACCATCATAAGAATGAACCACAGCAGCAAGTAGGTCCATGTGCTCCTTAGCCACATCCACAGTTACTTTGCCCAGATTTTCTATCACTAACTTCGTCGATTGAGCAACTGTAGAACTTTGTTGAACCCCTAATAAAACATGTGACTCACCACCAGAAGATGAGCTTTGACCAGTTGCAGATGATGCATTAGACACAAAGGCAGTCTGCAGAGGGGCACTGGAGTATTTGGCAGTTGGAGTAGGAGTAACGTTGTAGAGAGATGGATCCTGAGTGTATGCTCCTTTGTTTGTCTTGTACTTGTGTCTGACCTCTTATTCTCTCAGTTTCAGGATTAAATCAGTTATATCCTAAGTCTCTAACACTGAATTATATCTTAGAGTGGAAATGAATGAATCCCACTTCTCTGGTAGCCCATCAGCCAAACTTGCTACTTTTTCTTCTTTAGACATTGTAAAACCATGAGTGTGAAGTTCACTCATCAAATGATAGAAGCGATCTATGATATCATCCAAGCTTTCATTCCCAATAGAAGAGAAGTTGTCAAATTCTTTCTTCAACGCTTTCGCCTTCAGTGACTTGAGTGTTGAATTACCTTCATATCTCTTCTCAAGAGCCTCCCATAACTTTTTACTCTGCTTATGTTCTGAATATTGATGGAAGATGTCTTTGGGAATTGACTGGGTCAACATAGCATATGCTTTCTTCTCTGCATTATAAGCAATCTTTTGTGCATCACTTAGTCCACTCAAAGTAAGGGGTATACCATCAGCACCAACTGGCATATGGTAGCCAGTTTCAATAGCATTCCAGAGATTTGTATCCACTCAATTAAGATGAATCTCAAACCTTTGTTTCCATTGAGGAAATTCATCAAGAGACAATAGCTTAGGTGGTTTATTATGGTTCCCAATCTCATTTTCCAATAGCAAAAGGTTTTGGATCCTGGAGTCCTTCCCTGCTAAGAATGCAAAGTTCTCTGAGTCCATAATGAAGTAGTCTTAAACTTGAAAAACAAACTGTGTATGCGACTGAGAGAGGCGACTGAAGGACGACTGAGACAATCAATGTGCCATTGAGCTGAGTCGTACGACTAGATAGACGATTAGGGCAGTTGTGCGAATGAGCAGAACGACTGGGACAATCGTGCGATTGAACGAGCGATTGGTCCAATCGTGCGATTGAACTGGGCGATTGGAGTTCAGTCGTGCGATTGAGTCAATCGTGCGACTGAGACTACTGACTTTGAAATTTTTCAATCTTTTTCACACAATTCGACCTAAAACACAATTTTGAATACCCTAGACGGCTGCAACTCGAAAAAGACTCAATTTTCAAAGCATGCACACGTAAAAACTGGATTTTGAGCAGAAAGAACGGATCTTTTCGCTTAAAAACGTTGACTTTTTCAAAACCAAGATTGAATCCACGAAGAATCAAGAGCCAAGGCTCTGAAACCACTTGTTAGGACCATGCACGTATGGAGTACTAACTGATTCTACGTGAAACCGAAACAAATAGCGCGGAATTCTATTTGATTGGCGATCCAATCAGGGAGAACGTTAACCGAATCAAACCTAATGATTAGAATACTATAAGAATGAAGTAGGAATGATCAGAAACGCTCTATGAAGTTGGAAGGGACGCTCTGTGCGAACTGGGATGGCTAGGGTTGTCAATTATCGAAGTGTTTTTATTTTTCCACGAATTAAGTGGTATTTATAGGTTACAGCTCTCATTCGTACGACTGAGCCAAGCGACTGGCTCAGTCGTGCGACTGAGTCATACGATTGATTTATTCGTACAACTGAGTCAGTCTTATGACTCAATCGTGTGATTGACTCAATCACCTGGTTCAGTCGTGCGATTGGCCCATTCGCATGGTCCAGTCGTGCGACTGAATCAGAATACTTAGTTAAACACATTCTTGAATCTTTAATGAATCAGAACTATGTCTAACAACTGTAAACCTATATAACATGTTCATATATGCGTGTAACAATAAATAATATTAATAGATATGACATTAAACGACCAATAAACATTCATAGAAGAGTTTTTCATTACATAGATTCAACGTTACATATGTGTTACAAGATAAAAGTCTATTACATTGAAGCTCACTAGACTAGAACTGGGGACAAGTGTACCAACACTTCGTTACGTTATTCTTTATGTTCTTTCATTCGTTTGTCAATTACGTAAAGCAATAACATAATATTTAACGTATTTTATAGTATAATATAAACACATTTGAATGCTATTAAAAGATAACACATTATATATACCATACATCATTCATACATACAATAACCCTAAACAATTCCATAATCATGCTTAAAATGAGTAATCATAGCCCATACGTCAAATCAGGTCAAACCCTACAAATTCTGGTTTTCCAAAAATTCTGAAAATAATTCTATGTGTTTAGGCGCATGGGCACTATTTGGGCGTTTCTGCCCTGTTTAGACGTTTTGCCACTATGCGGGCGTCTGAGCTTACACCATCAACACTTAGGCGTATGGGCCTTTTTGGGCGGTTGGGTACTATTCAGGCGCATGGCCTGACACTTAGCCAATCTGGGAAAACCCCAGATGTTTGGCTACTATTCAGGCGTTTGGGTTCCTGGGCGGTTGGGCACACTAAGAAAATTTGACCGTTGGGCGCATGGGCCACTGTTTAGGCGCATGGGCAACCAACTTGTACCTAATCAACATAATTCAGTTCCCATTCAACCTATTTCATAATCTAAGCTTAGAAGTAACATTCTAAGCATCATCATACGAGCATATTCACATATAAATCCCAGATTTACACCTACCAACATACACATTCATACATACTCATATGGGTAAAAACCCATTTTCATAAAAACATTCACACATGTATTTCTAGCCCCAAAATTAGTGAAAACATGTAAAAAAGGGGTTCTAGAAACTCACCTTATGCAGCTTTCGTGTATGACTTCTTAAAAACCCGAATGCAATGAGTTCAAACGCCTAAAAACTCACCAAAAGCACAACCGAACATACAAACACATGTAAGCATATAACCGAGCTAAGTCTAGCCAAGAACACCTTAAAAACACAAATTCTTACCTTAAATTTAGAGTTCTTTTTCTTCTTCTCTCTAGAATCCGAATTCTCTGCTCTTTCTCTCTCTAAAAACCGAATTAGAGTTGGTGTGCAGGCTAGAGTGGGCAGCCATGCCCACTTTTGTACCAACTATTGATACTTTTTGTCACTTTGACACTTTTAACCTCTCTACTTGGGTTAAATTACATTTTTCTCCTTTTTATTCGCGTTTATTATTTCTTTCTCGTCTATAAAGATATCTGGGTGTTACATGTTATGTGTATGGCTGCCCATAATATGTTACACCAGCTACTTTTGTCGACCAAAAGAAGAAGAAGTGCATAAACCTTCGGTTCTAGAGAGAAAGCAACTGATATTGGCTTAGATAAGTAAATCTTGTATAATTAGCTCGGTTTTGTTTATGTTTTGACTAAGAAACCGAGATTATATGTTCTTATGAGTATGTGTGTGTTTGGGTGTGTGTTTTTGGACATGTTTAGTTGTTAGAATTACCTAAAAAGTTCAAGTGGAAGAGTTTAAGAGGGGAAGCAGTTAAGGTGAGTTTCTAGACCTCACATTTTACTTGTTTTTAAAGATTTTTGGGGCTAAAATGCATGTAAACCATTTTTAAAACTTGTGTATGTGTGACCGTATGTGATAATGTGTGTATGTTAGTGTTTTGTGGTTATGCGTACTAAGTTATGGCTTAGAATGGTAGTATGAGGCTTAGAAAATGTTTAAGAAGAGATTGGGACTGAAAAATATGTTAGAAACATATATGTTGGTGTTCATGCGCCTAAACAGGGCCCATGCGCCTAAGTTTTGCCTTAGAAAGATTACAAGTATGGCCTTGCGCCCAAATAGGGCTCATGCGCCTGAAAATTTGGCTTAAAAGTTTAAGTGTAGGTTGATGCGCCTGAATAGTGCTTCATGCGCCTAAGTATTTGGCTGAAATGCCTAAGTATAGGGTGATGCGCCTAAATAGTGCCCATGCGCCCAAGTGAAGAAATGGTTAAGTATAGGCTCATGCGCCTGCATAGTGGAGAAACGCCCAAACAGGGCTAATGCGCCCAAATAGTTCCCATGTGCCCAACACTTAGAAATTGTTCTAAAATTTTGAGGAAAAACAGAATTTTTGGGTTTGACCCTAGTTTGACTTGTGGGCTGTTTTAGAGTATTATAAGCATGAATAGGTGCGGGTGTATGAATAGAATATGATGAATGTATGATATGCATATGTGTATGAGATGTTATCTTTTAATATTTTTCAAAACGTATATATTATACTATAATATACGTTACGTATTATGTTGTGACTTTACGTAGTATGTTGTATGTGTGAATAAACGTAAAGTATAACATAACGAAGTGAAAGATAACAAAGATGTAAAGTGAAACGTAATGAAAGAAAGAAAAGGCTTGCAAGCAAAAAGAAAGAAGGATCATAACTCTCTGAGAGTTGTCATCTCAACTGTGTGGATAATAACGTGCGATTTTAACCCGTGAGGGTTCACACACACGGGGATCAGTCTTGGTGACTAAACCCATAGTACGAAATGGGATCCTTGTTATTCGACCCCGGGCTTTGTGCCAAGATATGATACGGCTTTGTGCCTGTTAGAAACGGGGCTTTATGCCTAGAATGGTGGCTTCGGGCCACGGGCTTCATGCCAATTAGTAATGGAGCTTTGTGCTCGGAATGGTGGTTTCGGACCACGATGGGGGAAAAGCCTGACAGGATCTAGAATCAGTACGAAACGAGCAAAGTAATGAAGTATGAATGATAAAGTACGAAACGTACAATAACGAAAGATAAGAATAAAGTACTAAACGAACGATGAAGATGAAGTACGAAACGAACGATAGGAGTAAAGTTCGAAACAAATGACAGGAGTAAAGTACGAAACGAACGAAAGGATAAAGTACGAAACGAATGAATACATGCGATACGAATGAACATGTGTGAAAGTAAAGAAAGTATTTTACGGAAAAGAGTATTTTTACATATGAAATGTATTAAATATTTTGAACTTATAAAACTATAACTCACTCAGAAACACTGATTTTTATGTACTTTCAGTTGGCAGGTAATGGTTGCTGAGGGTGGCACGCGGGGAGGCTACTCGGCAGGGCAAGATTGGCATCCATTCACACATGTTATTATTGTTGTTTTGTAATGCAATCAATGAAAGTGTTCTTTTGTAGTTTAAACAATGTTGTATTGCATAACAACAGTAATTATAAATAAAATGAATGGTTTTGTTAATAACTTCCGCTGCGTTGTTTTAAGAATTGTATTATATTATGTATATTTAATGCTATGAATGACCAACTGTGAGGTGCCCGGAATGGGGCCTTACATGGGATGATTAACCTTGATTATATTTTCTTAAAACTTAATTCAATATTATTTCTAAAAGGAACTATGTGTCCTAAGTTGTCTAAACAATCACTACATAAGCCCAGTTTATCTTAGGAGAAAATCTTTTTTCAAATGATATTCCTTAGAAATTTGCAAATTTTAAATATATTTTCTATCAGAAGACATTAAGATTATCTTCGGAATAATTTTTAGTCATCAAATCAAATAACAAATTTACCTTCGGAAGAAATGCTGATATTTCTTCCGAAGCAATACAAAATTTCTTTCAAAAGCAATTATATCTCGTAAGATTTATTCCCTTAGGAATAAACAAAATCCCAAGCTTTAATATCTTCTAAAATCAAATATGACTTGAAAGAGAAAATACTTAAGTAAATTTCCTTCCGAAGCAAATTTTCACAAAGGTAAGGAATATCTTAAGTCAAAATTTAGCTTCGGAAGTTTTTCACAAAACTTCCGAAGATAAAATTATCTTTGAAATAATTTCGACATCCAAGAAAACTACCTTTTTGGGCACTTTCTCAGAGGTGGGATCGACATTCGGATTTTAAAGTTTATTCTTTTGTATAACTTTGTCTCAAGTCCATTTTATATAAATATACCCAACAGTTCCCCCCTTTTTTCACTATCTTCTTCACCTGCAACTTCTCTGACCTAAAATTCACCCACTCACCACCTTTGTTCTTACCTTTCTTCACCTCAAAGCTACCACAAATGGCCAACCTTGATCGTAGAAACCAACCTGATTTTTCCATGCATCTTCACAGGCAATATTATCAAGTTGCTCTGTTGAACTCTGAAAAAGATCCAAGTTTCTCAGAGGTTTGCCGCTTTCTCTCTCTGTCTAACTACTTCACCTCCCTCACCATTGATCCTCCACTCTATGAGGATAAACTTTTGGACTTTTGGAGGACCTGCCAAGAGGTCACCATAGATGGGGAGAAGGTACTGTCTGCCACAGTGCAGGGGAGAACAATCTTCTTCACTCCAGCTTCTATAAACACTCATCTTCAGCTGGATGATGTAGAAGGTGAATTGTCCTTTTCTAAATCTGTTGTTAACTAATCTTTGAGTAGATGGGCTATCAAAGTGACTCCTCGGTCAGAACCTTCAGAAAAGGGAAGGTTTCTTCTCAATGGAAGTACATCCTCTATGTTATCATCCACAGCTTGTCTAACAAACATGGATGATGGGACCGAATTCCAGAAGACCTCTCTTTTATAGTCCATAGGATGGTTCATGGGGTCAAGTTTAGGTATTCACAATTTATGTACACTAATTTACTTGCAAAGTTGGACTCCTCAGAGTATTACATGTTTCCTAGATATGTCCAGCACGTTCTCAACTGTGAATTGGGCTCACAGTTAAAGGGAACATGTAATATTCTAAAATTAGGACAGATGAAGCCTGACATCTTTAAAACTATAAGAAAGCCTCCTATGGGCTTCTTAAGGATAGAAGCATCCCTAGTCCTAAAAATATTAGAGCTCATTGCTCTATGTGACAACCTAGCAGCACCAGCTAGTGTTGAACCCCACGCCTTCCACTTCAAGACAGCCTACACAACCATAAATAACCATCACCTACCAGAGAAAATACAAACGAACCCCTGCACAAGTTATTCCCCATATCACCACCCATACAGGAGGAAGTGGACACTGGATCTCCCACTTCTCCTGAGGAGCAAACCACTCCCATCTCACCAATAATCAGTCATGAGGTTCCTTATGCTCAGACTGAAGAGTGATCAGACTGGATAGCTCATAACCCAAGATGTAACATCCGTAAAAATTTAATAATTCGTTTAAATAATGGAAGTAGTGTCCAGTCGCATGATAAACATGCGAATGAATCTCAGTCGCACGCCTTACGTGCGTATGAGGCTCAATCGCACGATTGACGGGCGTATGGGCTCAGTCGCACGATTGAATCGTGCGAATGAGTCCAGTCGTGCGACTGAGTATGGAGACTAAAATAGGCATGTAGGATAAGTAGGGCGGTTAAGGGTGTTTAAAAGCAGATTTTATATGCAGTAATCTCATCCCCTTGTTCCTTTCGAACCCAAACACCCCTGTTCTTGCCCAATTGATCAAACTAGCTCCGTTTTGGTAAGTTTTGCTTGGTACGGATCGATTCTTGCTGTGTATGTGGTTGAAATTGATCCAAAAACATGTTTTAAATCGGGGGTTCTGTTCAATCTTTCTATTAAGCTAAAAAGTGAGGGTTCGGATCTTAGTTTTTGTGAAGTTTGATGAAATAAGGACCCGAAACAGTTGTAAATGAGGTGTATATGTTCTGTTGTGAATATGGTATAATCCAAATGGTTAAAACTCGAGTTTTTGGATCAAATATGTCAAGAACACAGCTGCTGATCCGTTTCAGGCGAATGAGCCCAGTCGCATGACCCATTCGTGCGACTGAGTCAATCGCATTGTTCAATCGTGCGACTAAAGTTCAGTCGCATGAACCAATCGCACGAATGGAGGTCATTCGCACAAACCCTGTTATAGCTCATTCGCACCTCTATCGTATGGTCCATTCGTACGACTAAGCTCAGTCGCATGTTCAGTCGTACGAATGAGTCCAGTCGCATAGCCTTAGTCGTGTGAAGTGGTCAGCTAGGGGTGATTTGACTAAGTTAGGGTTGTTGTTTTAGATTTGCTTTGAGAAGGAGAAGTTTTAGCTGCCCTAGTGTATTTGGATTGATAAACACTTGCTGAAAGCATTAAGGTGAGTTCTAATTGCCCTTTGTATGTGTTAATGCCTTTTGATAATGTTGTTAGACAAAATCGGACACTGGCATGCATATAAATAAATAGAAAATGTGAATAAGAGTTGAAAGTGGTAAATTGTGGTGAATGGCGAGGTGGATGTTTGACCCACCAACTATAGACGGAGGTTTGACCCGTCAACGCCAACTATAGACGGAGGTTTGACCCGTCAACGCGCGAGGTGGAGGTTTGACCCACCAAACCATAGATGGAGGTTTGACCCGTCAACGCGCGAGGTGGAGGTTTGACCCACCAAATTAAAATCAATAAAAAGATGTCCATAAATACCTTGTAGGTATTCGATATGCATATCAATACTGAGATGAATAAATGGACTGGTGAATGTTTATGAATCATTCGGTGTTGTAACAGTTGATGAATTGTCATTATTGAAATGCGGTGTACGTTAGAACTCACCAGTTTATCTGATTTTGTGTTTGTTTTCTTATGCATGCCAGGTATTAATAGAAGTGTTCGTGGAGGCGCCCCACCGAGTTAATTTCCGGTTATGGTGTATGACACTGGCTAAATGTTAGGTTTTGGGAAAGATGTATATGAAGTTTGACAAAGTTTTGAGATGTCGGTTAAAGTGTTGTTATTTCTTGTTAATGATGTAAACAGTTTTAATATATAAAAATTTCCGCTGCGTTTGTAGTTTCTGAATTATTATTATAACTCAACTAGTAGCACCCTCCTTATTATATTATATTGTTATGAGATTGAGGGTGTGACAAGTTGGTATCAGAGCCTTAGTTAAAGAGATTTGAACAATTAATTGTTTCAAACTTTAACTGAATATATGGGAAGTGCCAGTATCAACAACCGGAAGTGGGGTGAAGTATTGTGTGAATGAGTATTTAATTGTTAGTGATAATTCAGTCAATTGTTGAATGAAAGTAATTATTTAAATTGAAGATTAGTATTATTTGTATGCATGATTATGCGGTTTAGATAGGGTTAGAAATAAACTGTGAAAGGATAATGAGAAGAGGCAGGATGGTGTGAATAAGTAAATAATTTATAACACCCGGCCAATGTTATGAGCAATTTACATTATATGCAGCATCCTGGTATCACTCATTATTTGATAATAGTTTATTTCTTATCGTAGATGGAGGAAACTGGTAATACAAACCCTAGACTTGAAGCTAGGATCTCAAGTGATGAACTTAAGGCGGCTATAGGTGATGAAGTCGCCCGAGTGTGTCGTACTACTTTACCTGAAATGTTAAGTGATCTTAGGAAAGATGGTGAATCGTCGTCCCAACCAACTCCTCCACCTGTTGTTATTGAGCCGGTAGTGGAGAAACCAGTGTCATATAAGCATTTTAAGGAATGTGACCCGCCTAAGTTTGAAGGCCAAAAAGATGTAGTAGTAACTTATAAGTGGTTACGAGAGATGGAAGCAGCATTTAAACTTAGTAGATGCAAGGAAGACCAGAAAGTGGGCTTTGCAGTGCATTCTTTTCAAGCAGAAGCGTTGTATTGGTGGGATACAGTAGAACAGGCCATGGGTGAGGCCGCCGTGAACCAGATGACGTGGGAAACTTTTAAAGCGTTAGTGATAGAAAAGTTCTGTCTGAAAGGTGAGATGGACAGAATTGAGATCAAATTTTTGCAGTTTCAGGTAGGCAGTTGAAGTCATAAAGAGTATACTTCTAGATTTGAAGAAATGGCTCGCTTGGTACCTCATTTAGTAACTCCTAAGGCGAAGAGGATTACTAGGTATATTTAGGGATTGCCCCCTAAGGTGAGAATGCTAGTAAAGTCTAATTCTCCTTCTACATACCAAGCCACGGTAAATTTGGCTGCGGACATGTATGAGGAAGTCGCTGAGTCCGAGAAACTTGTGGTGAAAGAAGAAGTGGTTAGTCGTCAGGAAACTTCACTGAGTTCTAGGCCTATGTATGGACAGAGTGGGCCGCAGAAGAGAAAGTTTAATGCTAGGGGCTTTGTAGGTCCCCCTCCTCGGTGTAGTAGATGTGGGAAGTTTCATAGAGGAGAATGTAGATTGAATCACCCGGCATGTCGTAAATGTGGGAAGCCTGGACATTTCGTTTCTAGATGTCCAGAACTTTGGTGTTATGAATGCGGGGAGATGGGACATATGAAATCTGAATGTCCAAAGTTTAGACCTGGACCGATCCCTATTCGTGCAGTGGGAGGACCGAGTAAAGTCAGTGCGAGTGGTAGTAGCGGTACTGCGTGGAGAGCATTTACAATAACTACGGAGGAGGCTAAGGCATTACCAGATGTCGTGTCGGGTACGTTTCTTGTTAATGATGTACCAGCTAGAATTTTATTTGATTCGGGGGCTAATAGAAGTTTTATATCAATAAAATTCCATGCCTTAATAAAAGTTAAACCATCAAAGCTAGATGTTGCCTTTTCAGTAGAAACTGCCTCTAATGAATTTATAGTTGTTAGTGAGGTAATAGATGATTGTTTTGTCGAACTAGAAGGTGTAAAATTTCCTGCTAGGTTACATATGATGAAATTAGGAGGTTTTGATGTAGTATTGGGAATGGACTGGTTATCTACGTTTGAGGCTCAGATAATATGCAAAAGAAAGATGATTGTGTTGCGAGCACCAGATGGTAATTTGGTAACGGTTTTTGGTGATGATCATGATAGTATGGTGAAGGTTATATCTATGATTAAGGCTGAGAAATTATTGAGTAGGGGTTGCGAGTCATTCTTGGCATATGTAGTCGATACTGCTAAGGAGACGAAGAAATTAGAAGATGTTCCAGTGGTTTGTAATTTTCCTGATGTATTTCCTGAGGATCTACCAGGTATACCTCCTGATAGAGAAATTGAGTTTAGAATTGACTTAGTACCTGAAGCAAAACCTGTCACTAAAACCCTTTATAGACTTGCACCCGTTGAGTTGAAGGAACTTCTGAAGCAATTACAGGAATTATTAGACAAAGGTTTTATTCGACCAAGCACTTCGCCATGGGGTGCTCCAGTTCTGTTTGTAAAGAAGAAAGATGGCAGTTTGAGGATGTACATAGATTACAGAGAACTAAACAAGCTAACTGTCAAGAATAAATACCCATTACCTTGTATAGACGATTTGTTTGATCAACTCCAAGGTGCTAATTGGTTCTCAAAGATAGATCTTAGATCCGGGTATCATCAGTTAAAGGTGAAAGAAGAGGACATACCAAAGACAGCTTTTCATACGCGATATGGGCATTATGAATTTTTGGTGATGTCATTTGGATTAACGAATGCTCCTGCTGCATTCATGGATTTGATGAATAGAGTATGTAAACCGATGCTGGATAAATCGGTGATTGTGTTTATAGATGATATTTTGATCTATTCTAAGAATGAAGGAGATCATGCTTGTCACATTCGAGAAGTATTGGAAACTTTAAGAAAGAATAAGTTGTATGCAAAATTCTCGAAATGTGAATTTTGGTTAAGAGAAGTGCAAGTTTTGGGTCATGTGGTAAATGCGGATGGAATATTGGTGGATCCTGCGAAGATTGAGGCCATGATGAATTGGGAGATTCCTAAAAGTCCTTCAGAAATTCGTAGTTTCTTAGGACTGGCAGGATACTATAGGAGATTCATTCAGGATTTTGCTAAAATTGCTTCTCCATTGACGAAATTAACTCGAAAAGACGTTAAGTATGAATGGAATAAAGAACAGGAAGTTGCTTTTCAAGAACTGAAGAACCGATTAACACAAGCTCCAGTATTGGCCATACCAGAAGGTGTAGATGATTTAGTGATATATTCTGATGCATCATATCAGGGATTAGGGTGTGTTTTGATGCAACGTGGGAGAGTTATTGCTTATGCTTCTAGACAGTTGAAGACCCATGAAGTTAATTACCCAACCCACAATTTAGAACTAGCAGCTGTAGTTTTTGCCCTTAAGATATGGCGACATTACTTATATGGAGTGAGGTGTAGCATCTTTACTGATCATAAGAGCCTGAAGTGTTTCTTTGAGCAAAAAGATTTGAATATGAGACAAAGGCGATGATTGGAATTAATCAAAGATTATGATTGTGAAATTTTGTATCACCCCGGGAAAGCAAATGTGGTTGCTGATGCATTGAGCAGAAAGGAGAAGTACGAACCGATTAAGGTTAAGGCGTATAAACTTGTAATTACTCCTGATTTTATGCAACAGCTGAAAGAAGCCCAATTGGAAGCATTAAAAGAAGAAAATATTAAAAGAGAAAGAATGGCTGGTCAAGAAAAATATTTAGAAGAAAATAGTCATGGTGTTAAAATCAGATTTGGTCGAATGTGGCTTCCGTTGGCTTTACGCGATATGGTACTAGATGAAGCTCACAAATCTAGGTATTCCATTCACCCAGGCATGACTAAGATGTATCAAGATTTAAAGCATGATTATTGGTGGCCAGGGATGAAATTTAATGTGATGCAGTATGTAAATAGATGTTTGACTTGTGCCCAAGTAAAAGCTGAACATCAGAAACCTTACGGATTATTGCAGCCATTAGCCATTCCAGTTTGGAAGTGGAACAATCTAACTATGGATTTTATAACGAAGTTGCCCCGTACACGAAAAGGTTATGATACTATTTGGGTAGTGGTAGATCAACTAACCAAGAGTGCTTTATTTCTACCAATACGGGAAACTTATTCGGTGGAAAAGTTAGCTGATATCTTTACTAAAGAAATAGTTAGATTGCATGGAGTTCCGAAAAGTATCACGTCTGATAGAGATGCCAGATTTACCTCCAGGTATTGGAGAAAATTTCATGAAGCAATGGGAACTAAACTTTACTTTAGTACAGCCTATCATCCCCAGACAGATGGTCAAAGTGAAAGAACTATTCAGACATTAGAGGATATGCTACGGGCATGTAGTATAGATTTTGGAGGTAGCTGGGATAGTCATCTTCCTTTAGCTAAATTCGCATACAACAACAGTTATCAAGCTACCCTTCAGATGTCTCCGTTTGAGATGTTGTATGGAAGAAAATGCAGAATTCCACTTTATTGGGGAGAAATGGGGCAACGTGAATTGGGGAATAGTGAAATAGTTAAGAAACAATGTCAAAGTTTGAAGTAGTTAAAAATCGTATTAGAGAGGCGAAAAGCAGGCAAAAATCGTATGCAGATCATAGAAGAAAACCATTGGAATTTAAAGTTGGGGATTTCGTTTTGTTGAAAGTTTCTCCATGGAAAGGCATTATTCGATTCAGAAAGAGGGGCAAACTAAGTCCACGTTTTATTGGACCTTTCCGAATAATAGAAAAAGTTGGGTATGTAGCATATAGATTGGACTTACCAGAAGAACTAAGTGCTATTCATCCAACCTTCCACGTCTCTCAGCTACGAAAATGCTTAGCTAATGAAACTCAATATGTACCGTTAGATGATATTGAGGTTGATGAGAAGCTCAATTATGTTGAACAGCCTGTGGCCATTATAGATCGTACGGAGAAGAAACTTAGAAATAAGAGCATTAGCTTAGTCCGGATGCAGTGGGCACATCGCCAGGGATCTGAGTCAACCTGGGAACCAGAAGAAGAGATGAGGTGA
The DNA here is from genome assembly GCA_024085815.1 of Flaveria linearis. Classification (NCBI taxonomy): domain Eukaryota; kingdom Viridiplantae; phylum Streptophyta; class Magnoliopsida; order Asterales; family Asteraceae; genus Flaveria; species Flaveria linearis. The sequence continues at coordinate 52,380,332 of CM044008.1, read as the reverse complement.
AACTACCACTACTTGTTTTAATCAGGTTTCGAGGACGAAACCTTAAATAAGGTGGGTAGACTTGTAACATCCGTAAAAATTTAATAATTCGTTTAAATAATGGAAGTAGTGTCCAGTCGCATGATAAACATGCGAATGAATCTCAGTCGCACGCCTTACGTGCGTATGAGGCTCAATCGCACGATTGACGGGCGTATGGGCTAAGTCGTACGATTGAATCGTGCGAATGAGTCCAGTCGTGCGACTGAGTATGGCGGCTAAAATAGGCATGTAGGATAAGTAGGGCGGTTAAGGGTGTTCAAAAGCAGATTTTATCTACAGTAATCTCATCCCCTTGTTCCTTTCGAACCCAAACACCCCTGTTCTTGCCCAATTGATCAAACTAGCTCCGTTTTGGTAAGTTTTGCTTGGTACGGATTGATTCTTGAATATGTTAAGCTGTGTATGTGGTTGAAATTGATCCAAAAACATGTTTTAAATCGGGGGTTCTATTCAATCTTTCTATTAAGCTAAAAAGTGAGGGTTCGGATCTTAGTTTTTGTGAAGTTTGATGAAATAAGGACCCGAAACAGTTGTAAATGAGGTCTATATGTTCCGTTGTGAATATGGTATAATCCAAATGGTTAAAACTCGAGTTTTTGGATCAAATATGTCAAGAACACAGCTGCTGATCCGTTTCAGGCGAATGAGCCCAGTCGCATGACCCATTCGTGCGACTGAGTCAATCGCATTGTTCAATCGTGCGACTGAAGTTCAGTCGCATGGACCAATCGCACAAATGGAGGTCATTCGCACAAACCTTGTTATAGCTCATTCGCACCTCTGTCGTATGGTCCATTCGTACGACTAAGCTCAGTCGCATGTTCAATCGTACGAATGAGTCCAGTCGCATAGCCTTAGTCGTGTGAAGTGGTCAGCTAGGGGTGATTTGACTAAGTTAGGGTTGTTGTTTTAGATTTGCTTTGAGAATGAGAAGTTTTAGCTGCCCTAGTGTATTTGGATTGGTAAACACTTGCTGAAAGCATTAAAGTGATTTCTAATTGCCCTTTGTATGTGTTAATGCCTTTTGATAATGTTGTTTGACAAAATCGGGTACTGGCATGCATATAAATAAATAAAAAATGTGAATAAGAGTTGAAAGTGGTAAATTGTGGTGAATGGCGATGTGGAGGTTTGACCCACCAACTATAGACGGAGGTTTGACCCGTCAACGCCAACTATAGACGGAGGTTTGACCCGTCAACGCGCGAGGTGGAGGTTTGACCCACCAAACTATAGACGGAGGTTTGACCCGTCAACGCGTGAGGTGGAGGTTTGACCCACCAAATTAAAATCAATAAAAAGATATCCATAAATACCTTGTAGGTATTCGATATGCATATCAATACTGAGATGAATAAATGGACTGATGAATGTTTATGAATCATTCGGTGTTGTAACAGTTGATGAATTGTCATTATTGAAATGCGGTGTACGTTAGAACTCACCAGTTTATCTGATTTTGTGTTTGTTTTCTTATGCATGCCAGGTATTAATAGAAGTGTTCGTGGAGGCGCCCCACCGAGTTAAATTCCGGTTATGGTGTATGATACTGGCTAAATGTTGGGTTTTGGGAAAGATGTATATGAAGTTTGACAAAGTTTTGAGATGTCGGTTAAAGTGTTGTTATTTCTTGTTAATGATGTAAACAGTTTTAATATATAAAAATTTCCGCTATGTTTGTAGTCTTTGAATTATATTTATAACCCAACTAGTAGCACCCTCCTTATTATATTATATTGTTATGAGATTGAGGGTGTTACACAAGAAGCCTTAAGCCTTTACTCAGAGTCTCAACACTCTAGTGAACAACCTTTAGGGAAAAGTTACCATCCCCAGCTTCTTGATCTAAACCAGCCAATACCCAGCCTGGAATTCTATGATGATGAGGATATGGAACTTAATGAGTACCATGAGTCTCTCTCCTCTTTCCCTTCTTAAAGAGATATGAGTGCTCATGTTTCTCCCATATCTAGCCCACATCATCCACCTATCACTGAGGTGGATCTTCCAGAACATGTTCAGGGGATCAATATGGAAGAGGCCTTCACTTTTGTAAGTGATTACATCATTAAGACTTCAACCATGGCAACCCAGCCCGTTGGCACTTTAATTGAAGCTGTCATTATGCAGGGGAAATCTAGTAGCCAAGAACATCAGGCTGGTGATGAGGAAGAAGACTTAAGTCCAATTCTCTCATCCTCCAGTGATTCTTCTACTGAAGATGAGGGGAACCTCAGACTAAAGGTGCAAAAACTAACCAAACATGCACTTATTTAGTCTCCAAGGTCATTCACTTGGAATCTCAAGTGACTCCCTTGCAAAGAAGGGTCAATGATCAGCAATCTGAGATTTCTGATCTCAAGGAACAACTAGCTAGGAGACCCTTCAAGAGGATTCAACTAGGAACACAAGAACATAAGGATGTCATAGACTTAACCTCCAGCTCACCTATGCAAGAGGGTGATGCTACCAAAGCAACCCAAGGCTTCCTGCATGCATACACTATGTACAAGGTAGAAGTTGCTTTGGAAGTTTTACACTCTGCACATAAAATATTCTAAGTGTAAAATCTTCAAAAGCCAAAGACGAAATCTTTCGAAGCCAAAGACGAAATCTTCCGAAGCCAAAGATGAAGTCTTTCGAAGTTTCAAGGACAAAGTCTTCTGAAGCCAAATGAAGAGAAGACTGATTTCTTTTGACGATAGAGGATATATGCTTTCCTCGGATGTACTTCTGTATAAAGCTGACGCACTTTCCTCTGCAACTCTGAAGACTCACCAACTTGCATGAGTTGGTGAAAAGGTTCATGCTTTTGCAACTATACAATGAGGTCTTGAGAGTGTAACTTTCTACTTTATGTACTTTTATCCTTATCTATACTATATTAATATACATATGGGAGGGACAAAATGGTAATTTAAACAAAAACTCTTAATTTTAAGAGTTTACAACTCTTATAGCACATGTTACAAGTCATGAAGCTCGCTTGAAATGATGAAACCCTTCCTAGATTCACAACCACGTTCAAACAAGCAATCAACCTCATTTCAAAATTCAAATACGGTTCCTTCTCTCTGCGATATCCGAGAATTTTGAAATTATTCAGTTCGCATCGCTACCATCGCTACCTCTTCTTCTTCATTGTTATGCTTCTCACGTGTAATCGGAAGAAGCTAGAGGAACAGTGAGCTTTCAACATTCAGAAGAAAGCTCTTACTTTGCTTTCGAGTAGGTTTGTGGGCTTCTTTTCTTCGATTTAACTGTTAAATGTCTTCAAACATCAATAGTCGGGTAATGGCTTCGAAGATTCAGACCTCAAAGAGTGTTTTCGAAAACCATTTTGAAGATGTTCATGATTTTGGTGGTGGATTTCTAGGTAACTCTTCGTACATCCATCTCTATAGCAATTTATGATTTGGCTTTTTGTAGTAACTGATTTGGGATTTTAAGTATAGATTTATGATTTGACTTTGAGTAGACGATGAGCTTTAATCAAATGATTTGCAAGACCCGATTAAGTCGAGAACACAATCAGATGTGTCTGCTGCAATAAAGACCATTCTACAAACATGTATGTTTCAATTTACCTTACTTAGTTTTAGATTAGTCAATGTTTTGTTATTCTTGATAAACGCATATATGCATAACTACACAGATTATGTCTCTTTCCAGCAATGTGATGAAGGAGGCAATGAGTTAACATTCTTTTGTTTTCCTTGATATTGCATCATTTCTAAAGGTATAAAAGCAAGTTAGTAGAAAAGGTTTTGAAACAAGTCATTATGTATTTCGGTCAAAACAGTTTATGAAAGAATATAGTAAAAGTAATTAAAGTAGAATATAAGTAGTGGTTTATAAATTTTGAAAGATATCCACTTGGAAGAATGGCTTACTACCTATTTTACATCGTACAAGACTAGAGGAGTATATGTTAGTATGTGTGACTGTGTATTTGTGTTTGAAAAGTGAGGGAAAAAAATGGTAATTTATATTGTTAGGCATGCATTTTAACTTTGAAACCTTTTGATATATGTTTTGAGGATAAGGATGATCAGTTTTTGGATTTATAGTCCATATAATGATTTGCAACAATGTTTTGTTTGCTATAGTATAGTCTTTTGGCAATGTTGGTTTCAGGTGGGAGCATAGACTGAAGAAGTAATTTTTGATCATTTGCATGCTACTGCCTTCCAATACACTCACCTCGGTAGGACCATTCTTGGACCTGCTCAAACATCCAGAAGATAACTAAAAAAGATATTCAAGACTAGATTTCAACCTACTATGCAGCCCACAAAATGGTACTCTACTTGTGTATCAATGCAATTCATGGTCTCATTTTTCTAATACCCATCTTAGTTACTAATATAGTATATTGTAAATGATGTAACTTTTTTTTCCATCCTTTATCTTTAACAGGTAATTTCAGCTTCTGGAGCTGTTAAGCATGAGGATGTTGTAGAGCAGGTGAAGAAGATGTTTACCAAACTATCTGCCAATCCTATAACTACATTGCAGTTGGTAGAAAAGGAGCCTGCAATATTCACTGGTTCGGAGGTGTGTAATAGTTTACCAAGGATTGATTTTTTACATATGAACAAGCATTATTTTCCTGAATTAATTATATTGTTGACAAAACTGTGAAATAATCAGGTTCGTATGAGGGACGATGATGCGCCTCTTGCTCAATTTGCTGTTGCCTTCAATGGAGCATCTTGGACAGATCCAGATTCTATAGCTTTAATGGTCATACAAGCTATGCTTGGATCATGGAACAAAACTGTTGGTGGCGGCAAACATATGGGGTTAGTACTTTCTTTTTTCTTGGTTGGAAAACCGAACAATATGCAATTGTAAGAAATTATGGCTCATATTGCTTTGCATTTGCTTCATTCCCTTTGGATGCCCTTAGCAGTTTAGTGTTCTTGCTATTGCTGTTGGTGGGGTTGTGTGTGCTTTGATTGATTCCAATCAGAAGCTGAACAATGATTTAATTTGTTCAGACTCTGCTTATTTTAGCTTCTAACTTGCGTATAGAATTTTGTTATTGTTATTATCCCAATTCCCACATATATATCTGACTTTGGTCTTATTTTATTCTTTGGAAATCACAGCTCTCAGCTTGCTCAGCAGGTGGGGATTAGTGAACTTGCTGAGAGCATGATGGCTTTCAACACCAACTATAAGGACACTGGACTATTTGGCGTCTATGTTGTTGCTAAGGTGAGTTCAAGTTTATACTTTAATTAGATCACTAATATTTATTTTTTGGGTGCTATTATTGTTATATATACAATTCATCAAGATTAAATTTCAGATTATTGCTTACCTGCTTAATGCTTTTTGTTCATAATGCAGTCGGATTGCTTGGATGATTTGTCTTTTGCAATAATGCAAGAGATAAGCAAACTATGTTACCGAGTCAATGATGATGATGTTATTCGTGCTCAAAATTAGGTACTTCTATTATTCCATGTCTTCATGGTATATTGTTAGTTTTTCCAATTCTTGCCTTTAAATACACATTTTTTTAAATTTCATAATATTCATTCAAGTTTGTTTTTTACCTCTTGACTGTTGAATGACATGTGCAGTTGCAACCAAATAAATGTTTTATTAGTGTCACATTATCACATAGTTTATTGTAATTTGGATTCTGAGTAGGTAGATATCGGCAGCTTAAATGTCTAGGAGCAATATATCTCTTAAACTTTAATACTTTATTTAATAGCAATTGTCAACCATTTGCAGCTTAAATCTTCATTGCTTCTCCACATAGATGGAACCAGCCCTACTGTCGAAGACATTGGACGACAGGTACCGAATCCATATTACCAGAGGGTTTGATGTGTATTCTTTTATTTTACTTTGAAACAGTTGCTACCTAATTGCTAGCTGTTAATATATACGATAGAAGCCACGCATGTAATCGGAAAACAAATATCGCATTGTGAAATATGTCGATGTCGTCGCCGCCGCATCGCGCGGGTTCCTTACTAGTTGTAATATATTAGGATGTGAACTATGGCATGTCATAGTCACTAGTGAAAAGGCAAATTGCCTTTTGACTCTACATTGATTTTGTTGTCTATCAATGTTTTCAACTGGCTTTCAAAGTATAGCCAGTTGTAGGATGTAGTATAAAGTATCTCAGGGTCTTGTATTTTATTTTATGCATTATAACACTTGTAAAAGAACTTGAGATTAATATACATCATTCTTGAAAACCATATATATTATTTTTGAGTTCTGTCTCCTTGTTTACTTGTGTTCTTTGTATCTCATACTCAAACCCGGTTTCCTATTCGATCTGCTAAGTGTTCTAACTCCCTCCTCCTTATGAGACTGATTGTATTGACCTCCCCTAACCGATCCTGCATTCACCTTACCATTTGTTTTTGTTTAGTTATAGTTTATTATAGCTTAGATATTATTATAATATGATCTAGTTTAATTTTGGCTTGTTTTGTATTCCGTGGCATGCGAAACTGCATGTGAAACTACATGCGAATAGTTTCTCATGCCATAGTGCATACAATTTCGCAGTATGCGAAACTAGGTCCTATATATATATCTTACTTTGTTTTTCATTGTGTAACTCTTGAAACTTTATTGATATTACAGATTTGAGTTCATTGTTAGTTTATGTTTTCTAGGAGCTTATATTTCATACATTTGAACATTATTTTTCTTAATCTTCATAAATTCTCTTACAAATGGGTCTTATGTTTGATTTGTGCTCATATTCCATCATTACCTGGTCCACAAGCTATTAGGCTTAGTGATTTCTTATGGATTTCAGTGTTAAAACTTCATCAAAGCAAGTTCAAACGATCAGTTGGACCAACAATGTTTTTTTTATTGTACTTGTATTATCTTTAACACTATGACTTTTGAATGATAGATTAGTGAAATAAGACCATTATCTATTTCTAATTGTAAAACATAACGATATATAAGAAGTTTATTTTATGAGCTTTGAAAAATACATTGATGAAAGTATATCATTGTGTATTTTTAATTGTAAAACGCAATGATAGATAAAAGTTTATATAATCTATTAAAACAATAACAAAAATAACATAAAATAATTTAGAGCATAAATAGAATGATTAATACATATAACAAATGAAGTAAAATATATGGCACAACGAACTGATATTTTACACAATAAACGTATAAGGTATAATGAGCCGATATATATGAAACAATAACCAAAATATCATCGCATTAAAACAATATAAGTACACGTGTCAAAATTAAGATATTTTTTATGCTTTTTAGATGAACTTTTTTTTAAATATAACCATACCCATATTAAAATTTTTCTTTAAAAATTAAACTAGCTAACCAAAAGTACAATTGGATAATCAAGGTTCAACGAATTTAAAAACCTACAACTTTAACCGTTTCTAACCAATCTGATTCAGTTTTAAAAGATAGACACACAATTACACAAACTCATTATCTTATCAAAATTACGTTTGGTCTCGTCTTGTGTTTGAAAAAACGAATGATGATATGCATTTAACGTCATAATCTTTCGTATTCTTGCTCTTTTTAAAAGGCAAGACGTACATATATAATTAAAATTTCGGTGACAAACGTCCCACGCGCGACCCCACCGCGCGTTGGCACACCATTTTCACTTTTGTTCAATGAAACTTGTCTAGCAGATAGTATGACTTCCACACACACAAACTCATCACAATCACAGAGCATCCATCCATTTCTCTTTTTCTGTCTGTCATCTCTGCAACTTTCCAAACATTTCTCTCACCTTTTTCCTCTGTTCTTCACCCTTTTTTATTCCCTCATTACACCACCACCTTAATTCTCTGAATCTTCCATCATTTGTTCATTGATTTACTTCACCTACACTCAAATCTAGACACACCCACATGAGTATGTTCTGTAATTTCACTATCCAATGCCATTCTTTCCTCAAATTTCTTGCCTTTTTGTTGAATTACAGATGGTTTGTTGAGGATTATTGTTGACTCTTGTTCAGGTTGAGTTGGGTATTTTGGTCTACTGATATGCAGTATTACATCACCGGAAGAAATATCATCAATGGGTTTGTGAGATCTAGTGTTTACTTGTTGGTGTTCTTAGGGTTTGTATTGATCTTCGTTGCTCCGATTTCTCTTGCTACCAATCCTGCAGATGGTATGTCTTCTTTCTATTCGTGTGTGTTTCTGTGTGTGTGAGAGAGAATGAACTAGATCTGCCTGATACACACACCATTGATGAATAAATTGTGTTATAGATTATGGTTTAAAGTGATCTGCTTGATGACCAGAGTGCCCTCAATCGAGATTCTTGTGATTAAACATTAAATTTGTAACTAAATTCTAAAAATTTATGTTGTAAATTGATTTTTAAATTGATTTTATGATGCTTATTGTTATCCCTAATACGATCTTTAATCATTCAGTGACTGCAATTAACAATCTTTATGCTGCACTGAGATCCCCTCCTCTTCCTGGATGGACTGCTAGCGCCGGAGACCCGTGTGTTGAAGCGTGGCAGGGTGTTGTATGTGATGCTACTAATACAAACATTATATCCATGTGTAATCCTTTTTCTCTTTGGTTTGTGGTAATTTTGTAAATTGATGATCATATTTAATGACACTTTTTGTTACTTTTGCAGAACTATCATTGGTGCCAATTTGGGAGGTGAATTGGGTGATAGCCTAGGATCATTCTCTTCTCTCCAAAGCATGTAATAACTCTATTGTACGCAGGTGTCGCTTGTAGTTTGGCTTGAGCTAATTCGGCTTGTGCTTGTGACTCTTGTGAACTTTGAAGTAGAGTTTGAGGTGACGGCTGCTCGTTCAAATAAATTTTCATAATTATATGTTGGTTGGTTGGTACTATGCTATTTTAGACATGTATAATTGATGTTGCTTTCAACTCTTGTATGAAAACATAGAAAATCATTAAAATGAAAAGAGAAATGAACCAACTACAAGTCACGAGCTGTCTCGAGCTCCTGCTTGTATTTCATGAGCTCAAGCCCGAGTTGTAGAGTGGTTTAGAAGACATTTGGTATATGATGATATGTTTTCCTAATGTTTTGTAGAGATTTGAGCAACAATTTCATTGGAGGAGCATTCCAACATCACTTCCTGTTACCGTCACAACTATGTAAGATTTGGACTTATGTTGTCTAATAATTATTTTTTAAACCTTTTTTTTTCCTGTTTTCTGATGGCTGCGGATGCTTAACATATGATAGTCTTTACGTTTGGCAGTTTTCTTGCAGATAATAACTTCACTGGAAGCTTACCGGACACTTTATCTTCTTTAACCCAATTATCAGCCTTGTAAGCTTTAATAATTATATATTTGCTTATATTAGATGTTTTTATTTTGTCCTGTTACTTATTATATGTCAATTTTGGATTTTCTTTATCTCAAACGGGTCAAATCAAAAGTTACTCAGGTGGGAAGGTTGAATGGATCTATCAGTGTGCATTTTGAAAGTCTTCCAAAAGTCTTTTTAAAGATTTAGACTACTGTCAAGAGGCATTAATATTTTATGTTTCTTGTAATTCAGGTCGCTAAATGATAACAACTTGTCTGGAGAATACCCAATTCCTTTGAAGGCCTGACTGCTTTGGTCAATCTGTGCGATCCATAATCTTGACCAATAGCTCTGTTTTCCTTCTTTTTTTAGTTCATATTTTGCTGATCTTTTTATTTCAATTTCTTTTGCAGAGATTTATCCGTAACAGTTTTAGTGGAGAATTACCTTCATCCCTAGGAAGTTTGTCTCTTTAACTACCTTGTAAGTAATCATCTTATCACGAACAAAGATCCATAGCATTTGTGGAGATTGTTGACATTTATTAAGGTGCAAAATGAGCCAGTGGGGTTGTATATCAGGTCAAACTGCTCTTCAGGTCAAGCAATTAACTTCTTGTATGGGTTGGGTTGGGTTGAACTTAAATGCTTTTTTCCCAAAAAAAAAAAAAGTAAAAGCTCATTACAAATAATTAGTATCTCAAATATCTTTACAATAGTTGTTTATCATTCCAGTTATAATCTAACTCTAGTAGACTTTTAATCCAGTTGATGTGTTTCCTTTTAAGTTGATTTTATCATTTTTAGCCAACAGACCTGTTAGATATATACATATCTAAATAAACCAATGTGTAAGTAAATGGGTTGAAAATGTCACCTCTCATATTTATCTTTATGAGTGAAACTAACATGTGTTTGTGCAGTCATTTGCAGAACAATAACTTTTTGGAACTCTAGATGTTCTACAAGATCTTCCATTGCGTGATCTGTAAGCTTCTCAATTGCCTTGCTTATGGACTTAATATTTTTTATTTACTCGTATTAGTTTCAAAGGAAGAAAGAAAATACTACACAAATACTAACAAAATACAAAATCGGCCTACTTTCTTGAGCCATCCATTTTTCCCAGTAACATTCATTTCAAGCCTAAATTCAATCATTAAATTACGCATACCATCAAACACTCAAACAAAACATGCTTACAATGTAGAAAATAGGATAATATGGACATATGGTAGTTTGTCTCTATATATAAGGGGTCATTATGCAAAATCAGTTTTAATTATAGAACTGCATAAACCTTTCTACGTATTACTATAACTAGTGATACATGAGGCGTTTATGTAACCGCATAACCATGTCCCTTTCTCTCTCTCACACTAAATCTCACAGGTACAAGTGCTTATATGATTCTCGATGTTTTCTGCTTATAATTCATTTGTAATGAACACGGTCCTAAATTAAAATGTACATATAGAGGTCGTCCAATACATAACCTATTTTACTTGGAAAACTACGAGAACCACGTAAGCACGTATATGTCATGCTTTAACTATTATATAGAAGGCGGTTGTGTAACCGCACAATCACCTCTTTCCTCTCTCACCACATATGAGGGGAATTCTATACAAGTGCTTAGACGATTCTTGAGGTTCTGTACTTATAATTGAATAACGTGGCCCTACGTACATGCATGGTGCATCCCTTAGTTACTTCTTGCAATGTAGCTTGTTAGATATGGAAATACTAAGCTACTATGTTAACAATCAACCCTTAATATATTTGTCTAACATAATAGAAACATTGATGATAGGCTAATACATGATTTTGTCTATTGTTTCATTATTGAAGAACATTGTATAACCATAGTTAAACATTTCTTATGGACCAAATTCAAGTGAAACTCTGCATTTATTTCATTATCGAGTTAATCCTTTCATTACTTATTTAAGTTTATTTTCTGTCTTTTTATTGACTTGTTCTTTTTCATCTTCAACAGAAATAGAAAATAACCTATTCAATGGACCCATACCTGATAAACTACTAGCCATTCCAAATTTCAAAAAGAGACGGGAATCCTTCAATACCACTGCAAGTGCTGCTCCATTATCCCCACCAGTATCCCCGAGCACCCCTACAACAACAGGCTCTGGAACACCTTTTTTTCCATCACCTAAACAAACACCAGGTAAAGGTAAACAAGCACCAACACAAGCCAGCGGTCCGTCATCCACACAGGATCACAACTCCACCACCACAACGAAATCTTGAGTGCTAAAAAGACAGTTGGGGTATCAATAGCCGCAGTGTTTGGGTTTATAGTTCTGGTATAATGTGTTTGCTATTTTCACCAAAACGATTCCACAGAAAACGAATCCCTGGTTTGATACCGAAGCGTCATGAGATAGCTCCATATACTGGTAACAGAGAATATCATACAGACAATGCACCAATTGGTCAACCAACCAATCAAGTTGATAAAGTTTTTCTGATTATTATCTACTTTTTTATTATTTTTAAACCTTTTAGTGTTTTCCTTTTTTATCTTCATGAAATTCTACGCTGAATTTTTTAATTTTTGGAGCAGTTCCAAAGGTGGCAGCGGCCTGTGCCGCCAAAGGAGGAACAACAGCAAATGCTTTCACCACGCCACCACCACCACCAAGAATACCACCAGGTCCGCGTGTAAATCCACAAACTGATAAGGTACAAAGACTGGCTGCCATATCAAAGCAGGACAGTATGGAGATAGACATGAGCAGATTTGATATAGATTCATTGCGACCACCACCACCGCCGCCTCCACCTCCTCCTCCTCCGCCGCCTCCTCCTGCTTCACAACCGATTAATCTACCTTATGAAAGTTATTGTGGAGCCCATTGTACCTGTTGAAAACCAGGACCTTCTACGAAACCTATTTTGCCTCGTACACACGTCAGATCCTACACAATTGCATCTCTTCAACAATATACAAACGTTTTTCCTCAAGATAATCTTATTGGTGTTGAATGCTAGGAGTGTATACAGAGCACAACTTCCAAATGGAAAGGTATGACTTCAACTGGGAATAATGGCTCACAACTATATAAAAAATTATCATTGGTCCAAATAGCGGGTCGGTTGCCCCGAAACACTTTGAAAAGATCTGAATCTTTTATTAAAAGTTTGAGTCAAATATGTTTACAAAACTTATATTTTTTTCAATAATTATATAGTTATTTAAATTAATATGATAAAGGTGGTTTTATGACCAAAAGTTAAAGTATGTTCCACTCTTTTTTAAGCTGACTTTGTCCAAGATTTTTTATCATCTCATCAATAATTAATGTCAAATATAATTTTAAATATTTCTAACTGTTTGTCAACTCTTTTTGTGCTGACTTTGTCCAATTTTTTTAATATCTCATCAATATAGTGTCAAATATAATTTAAATATTTCCAACTCTTTGAATAAACAATTTTAGGAGGTTTTATGCATGATAAATACCCTTTGAGCCGACCTGTTTGGCTCTTTGACCTGGTTCTTATTTCTATCTTTTTGTTTTATCTTACCTGTTTGACCTGATAGACGTTCAAAATTGACACCTATACTAAAACTTTACGACTGCTCAGAAATTGAAGTTTTTATGGGACAGCTGCGATATTTAGCAAGTTAAAATCATCACCCCCCATTTGTGCACATTTGTTAAGCTGCTAAAATTATGTATTCTGTGATTTTATTTAGTTGTTTGCAGTGAAAAAGTTGGACAAAAAGGTAATCAGTCAACAGAAGGAGGAAGATTTCATTGAGCTTGTTAACAATCTTGATAAAATTCGGCATGCTAATGTTGTTGAACTCATGGGTTACTGTTCCGAGCATGGGCAAAGATTATTAATTTATGAGTATTGCAGTAGTGGTACCCTTCATGATGCATTACACTCGGATGATGATTATAAAAAGAAATTTTCATGGAATGCACGCATACGAATGGCTCTTGGGGCCGCCAGAGCCCTTAGAGTAAGTCAAATACTACCTAGTTTAAACTATTTTTTAGTAATCGTGAGAACCAGTCAACAAATACTCGCAAGGTCCCACCAATAGCCTAACTAGTGAGTACAAGTAAAGTGAAGTGGCCTTCAGGGTTAGGGCATAAAACCAGTGAAAGGTGTTTCGAACCTGAAACCTCTTCGAGAGAGGAGTCAGATGTGTCTCACCTCTTTATTTCTGTATTTTCTCCAAAAATATCATTTACAGTTGTATATAAATAATACTTATTTTTATTTCATGATACTCTTTTTCCGGTTGCCCCTAGAAATATTCTCATATACTGTTTTCATATTTGTTTAATGTATTAACCTCACTTTTCTTATTCCTTCTTCTCACTTGTGATTTAGATATCTACATGATTTCTGTGAGCCACCTGTTATTCACAGAAACTTCAAATCTGCAAATGTTCTTCTTGATGATGATCTTTCTGTGCACGTATCTGATTGCGGGTTGGCTCCCTTAATATTCCCTGGCTCAGTAATTCAGGTAAGTAATGCCATCCGTGGGTCCTATCTGTCTGATGTGGCAGGAACGATACGTAAAATATTAATTTTTACTACATACAGTTGTCAGGACAGCTTACATCAACCTTCGGTTATGGAGCCCCAGAATTTGAGTCAGGATCTATACCTCTATGGTGACGTGTACAGTTTTGGAGTAGTAATGTTAGAACTGTTAACAGGTCAATGTCTTACGACAGGTAAACAACATATAAATATAAATAGATTAGTTAGTTGATATCAGTTTATTTACTTTTGTTTGATTACTTTTAGCACAAGGCACCGTGGGGAGCAGTTACTTGTGCGATGGGCGGTGCCTCAACTACATGATATCGATGCCTTAACAAGGATGGTTGATCCTTCTCTCAAAGGAGAATACCCGGTCAAATCATTATCAAATTTTGCAGATATTATATCACGTTGTGTTCAGGTTTGTTAATTATTATGATGATAAATATAGTCTTTTTAATTATATCTAACACGTTCTTTAGTTAAACTGTAACCGTAATATCTTTTTTATGTTGCGGGGGAACCAGAGTTTAGGCCACCAATGTCGGAAGTGGTGCAGGATCTGATTCAAATGATAAGGAGAGAGTCTTCTAATAGATCAGATAGAGATTGATTCATTGATTGATTGATAATAATGCTAGGCATAGTTTCTGGTGAAAAGTCATGATAGTCAAAAGTCAAGTCAAAGTCAAAGTCAAAGTCAAAGTCAATGTCAATGTCAAAGTCAAGTCAAAATCAAAGGTGTCAAGATTTTCCTTAAATCTTATGGAAATAAAGCTGAAATCTTGAATGCACATGGCTAGCAACACAGTTACTACTGTACAAAGGGGAATGTCTATTGGACTAACCAAATTTGAAGGTGATTTGGTTTGCAGATTGATGAACAATTTATTTAATTATTTGGTCCTTCCAATTCTTAAGGTTAATTCCTAACTCCCATAATTTATGTAACTGTTGGGTGACATGTATTGTTGTGATTATTCTAATGACATTATCTGTTTGATTTCCTTTGTATCATATCATACATATTGTATTTCATGTTTTTATTATGTTGTACTAGAACTCAACCCCGAGAGTCTGACTCAAAGGAGTCTGAGTCAGAGTCAAACTTAAATAACTTGGTAAACTAGAGA